>OY970823.1:38418830-39109564 GCA_963853835.1 Calendula officinalis | reverse complement strand
TGAAGAAGAAGAAGAAAACTTGAAACAAAAAAAAACTTAAAATTAAAGTAAACAAACAATCTTTGTTAATCTAGTCTAGATCTCTAAACCAACGATCTGATACCACTGTCGGGTTTCACTACGCACCATGCGACTGATCAACCACTTGGGTCGACCACCTAGTGTACTTGGTTCGAACCTTGCTGACCAAGAACATGAACTTGTTCTTGACCGGTTAAAACCAACTAGCTGATTTAATCCCTAAATGCGGAACTGGGATTAAACCTAATCCTTAAACCCTAAAGGATTGGGATGTTGGAGTTCTAGATTAGGTTAACAAGAAAGAAACCTTGTACGAAGAACTCGAACACACACACATACTTGTGTGTGTTCATCGACTACTACCAAGAACCCTAGGGTTCTTGGTTCGACTTCGAACAAGAGGAGAGGAAGAAGGAGTGTTCCATGAAACATACCTTAGGTTAATGCTTAAGATAAGTCCATTGGTGATGAACACGACGAACGATCCTCTAGATGATCACTTGCAACGAACTTGGATCTTCAAGACTTGAAGAACACGAAGAACGAACGAAGAACACGAAGAACACAAGCTTGTGTTCTTGGTGTTTCGGCCGATCGAAGGGAGTAGGGGAGGGAAGGGAATTCGTATGGTGATCAAGGGGTTTTAGGGTTACCATAAGCCTCTTATTTATATACAAATAAGTTACGCTTAGAACCCTTTAAGTTTAATTAATATTAGAACTTTAATTAAACTTCCTTTTAACAATTCCATCCCTTATAGTTTAACTAGTTTATTATTATTGCACTTAACTATCAAATGTCTAGTATTAACACACTAATAATTCGGTACCCATATACACGAATTATTCACACTTGTATTTATACTTTTAATAGTTAATTATATAATAACCTTTATATAATTTACACAATAATATTATCCAATTACTATATGATTTAATAGCTTTAAATCATATCATGGATAACCTTTAATTAACACATTGTATATTTACTCAACTAGTAAATGTACAACTACTTGTATTAATTAGTTAGTTAAACTAATTCTAGTAATAAGTTAAACTTAACTTAATACTTAACTGATTCATAATGACTATTATGAATCATTCCTCTTCGTAGTATCGTTGCATAACTTGCTCGTATTACATGCACTCACCGGTGTGACCCTTAAGTGTTTCGTAGGCATGGATGTATCATCATATGTTGACTAACTGTGCACATAAATCCTTCAGACTCCCACTTGTGCAAGTTCGTAACCTTTGTCTTAATTATACGAGCTACAGTGGCCTTTCTAGATGGGCATGTAGGTAACCAACCCCAAAAAAACAGCTTATGTAACCCTTGGTATAGTTTTATGAAAAACTCTTAATAGCGTCTCCTAGTAAAGAACACTCTGTCTTTACTTCTTGGGTAACGTTGTTAGGCTTATCCCTTGCAGCACGATATTTGTGATAACGAATACGAGCATGGTAGAAATTATCAACTCCTGTATTTGAAATCATTTTATGACTTCCTAATTCAAACCGCTGTGATAAACGACAAAGAACAGATGAGTTCGTTTGGGCACGGCCGTGCACTTGTCAGTTTCTTATCAAGTCAAAGGACCTATAAATATCTCTCCTAAAGAGGAGGTGCAATTACCATCTTGTTATATTTCGATTTAAAATACAACTTCCTTTATACCCAGTATCTTCCTCGTATGACAAACGTATTTCAGAATTGTCTGAGTTGAACCAAAGCACATTAGTCATTGTATCCTAAACCAAATACCTCAGGCTTAAGGACAATCCTAGTGAACAATACTTTTGAACTTTTCAACCACGAAGTATTGTCACGGTGGTCAATCCAATATTCGTTGAGCCTCCAACAGAATATCACCGAAATTTGGTTTACACAAGACTTGTGTAGCTATCTTCGAAGAACTTCGAATCTACCACCAAATACCGCGATGACGTTAACGTCCCATCAAGGTTCCCACCAAGACGAGTAGTCACGGATTTATACCTTTTTGAATACATAGACTTTTATTCACGGATGATGTAAAACATACAAAGTCTGAATAAAAATGATACTAACTCAAGTATTATTCCTCACTGGACATAGATACTGAATTATTACTGGATCATTACTTATTCCTTTCGTTCGTGTTGATTACTTAATGTTCTTACAAATTTAATTGTAACTTTATCACTAAACCAATCATTTCTATTAAACTAAATACATAAGACAAGTATTTAGGAATACTATTTCTTTTGCCTTTGCTAGGTATTGTTCTTGCAACAATCTAGAACATATTCTAGTCTTGCCTTTTTATTCAATTCGGTAAACATAGGAGGATTGGAAATTAACTCCTTAGTTTCTTGAATTCATAAAATCATCCTTGTAACTAAAGCCTCTTTTAGTTACTTGATTTGTAGATATTCTTACTAGTTAAAGAAATTTCCTTAAATGATTGTGTTATCCACTAAAGTGTTAACAACCTATTAGATATGCAATAATTAATCACAAGACTTGTGATCACGCTATTAGGTTTGCAATAATCTAATTAACGATCATTTATTATTTCTCTTAACTCTTTGGCTAACGACTTGGTAAGACCTTGTTGTCAATGTCTTACTAACTTACTAAATTCATCAACATCTGTAATGAATTACGTTAGTCTTAGCTCCCACTTACTTTTATGGAATTTAAGCATCTCTTAAACTACCACTTTGACCTAGTCAATAACTTGTAGTTTAATCTTTTAAGAGTTCTATCAATAATTAAGATCATCATTTGGATTTGCGAATATCCAACATTCCTGTTTAGGGAATTATGATCTTTATTGATTACTTTATCTAACAAGTATGAAACACTTGAAATGATACTATCAATTCTTAAACACATTAGTATTCTTTTAAGAATCTTATTTAATGTCAAAGTCATTACTTGGATTTCTCAAATATCCATTATTCATATTAGGGAATTATGACTTGATTTAAATATTGTATTTATTACAAGTATAAAAGACTTGCAATAATACCTTTTAATTCTTAAATGCTTTTAATATAGTTTGTCCCTTTTAAGAGTCATTTAATGTCTAAGTCATTTTACCTGGATTAAACGAAAATCCAATTATTCCTATTAGGGAATTATGACTTCATTAAATCCTTTACTACAAGTATAAAAGACTTGTAATAAACTCTTAAAGTCTATCTTGATTATATCCAATACAATCATACTATATTAATACTAATACTTTAAAACTTTCTATCATAAGTAATGACTATTACTTAAGATGTTTTAACTAAGTTCAATAACTTTTGAACCTTATGCTTCCATAAAACTCTTAAATACTTTCATTAGAAAAACTTTCTAATTACTAGCATCTAAGTACCTTGAGCTATCAAGACATTATTTAAACAACAATCAAACAAATATATAAACATGAAATATAAGTAAATCAAAACTTGACTTACAATCTAGTCATAAACCTTGACTAGTGTAATTATCACACATGCACACAATATAATTCAACTATGGATTCGAAATTTATTAAAACCAAAATAAAACTTGTTTTAATCATAAAATAAAATTATCCAAAACAATAAAGTAAAATTGTTTAAAACGAATCCACAAAATACTGAATTATAAAAACTTGGTGCTCGTGGGATCATCACCATCTCATGCCGGTCACTATCACTTATCATCTTATGCAATAAAAGATTGCTAAAGTTGAGTTACTTGTAATAAACTTTTACAAGTAGGAAGCAAGTATTTAGAAGTTGGTCAAGTCAACTAAGGAGCAAGCATTGCCTCTTACCCTTTGACCCTTGCCACAACCAAGACATCGTTTCTCGGTCCTTGTTTGGCTTTACCTTCTTGACCTTTTTGTTTGACTCCATTACCCTTTAGGCACGCCGTGGCTGGGATCGGTTTTATCCTTTCCCTTTCCACTGCGCCTCTTTCTCTGATCACTACCATCATCGGTTACTACGAGATCTTTCTTAAACTTGGTCCCCAAATCAACTTAGTAGTCATGAGCATGGAATGTAGCTCATCAATGGATTGCTCCATGTTGACTATATAATGCTTATAGTCATCTGACAAAGAGTTTAATATCATTACTGTTGCTAACTGCAACGGTACTGGGTATCCTATTCATTCAAGATGATCCATGTGCTCTTTCATTTCCATGACGTGAGCACTCACCGATGATCCTTTAACCACCTTGCGAGATTTGAACACCCTACAAGCGTAATATGCTTATCCTGGTTCATTTCTAGCATTCGCGGTAGGAGCATTTAGTATTGCTTTTTCTAGGACATTTCCTTTTCTCTCATGCGTAAGCATAATCCGAAGATCACGCTTCCAATATAGAAACTTTGACCCAGTCAATTCGTCCTTTTCTAGAAACAAGCGTACTGAGAGATTGTTGGTATGTGTCGTTATGGTTGTTGCTGCCATCTACAAATCAAACCCAGTTTAATTAGTAATCATCAATAAACATTCTCTAAAATATATTATAAACCCATAATTAATATTTTAGGCCTAGGATCCATATATCACATTCTCGCCGCAAGGTTTGGGCACTTCCCGACGAGACATGTTGTTTCTGGTAGGTAACATCCTTACCGATCGTATCAAGACTTGACACGATTCCTAGGGGTCGTAGAATCTTTAGACTTATAACTTATTACAACTTTGCACAATCTAATTGTACATTTCTAAGTTAGTAATAAAGTCTAGTATGTTTATTCTACTCAAGTACTTTTTGGGCCGGGACTCCCGATTATCACCAAAGTAGATCAGAACATCTAAGACAGTGCGATGCTCTGCGCCGGGACTCCCGATTATCACAGAACCTTACGCACCCTAACACTCGCAATTATTTGAATCCATATCTAAGGTTCTTTATCCTTACAATATGAATATCGTTTAACAAGTGAGGTGTTCCATTAGGTGGATAGTACTTAGATCTAAGATTTTCTTGGGTTTGTTTAAGTGTTAAACTAAACTTAAACTTTTATTCCAATCTTAATCCTTGTTTAAAATGTGTGACTTGCGAATTGAAGGGTTCTACAAGACACCTTTTTATAACTTAAGAACTATTCTTTAAAACTTATAGTTTCAAGAATTTGCGCGATCTTACATGTATACCTAAAACGAGGTGTACAAAACGTTTTTCTAGGTTTTATGATAAACCTTATTTATGATAAAACTTACTTGTTTTACTTAAAAAACTTATAAACTTATGTTAGACTTTTATTCCTATTATGATTCATAAACTTGAATCATAAATCTAGTTTAACACATCTAGTTTTTCACTTGTTTAATAATGAAATTAAACATTCGTTATGACTTATTAGATTCGACCAAGACTTGTATCTTAACGACACACTTATAAACTTTGTGATTTTCTTGTGTAGCTCCCACTAGCTTCAACAACCATGATGAAACTTAAGCTATCAGAATCATCGGTTTATACTTGGTGAAACTAATAAACTTTTTATATAAAGACTATATATAATAATTCTTAGTTTGTTTAAACCTTTCTTATATTTAACTTGAACTAGTTAAATATAGGTTCTTGTTACTTTTATTACTTGATCATTAATCTAGTATATTACATAACTTGTAAAATACTTATACTATACTTGTATAATTATCTAGTTATAATAATTTATAACTTTATACATCTTAATATATATAACTTTGTATATTTCTAGTTAATCATATAATTTCAACTTGTACAATTTCTAGTTATAATGAAATCATAACTTTGTACTTTCTAGTTTTAATTATATTATAACTTATACAATAACTAATTATAATATTATCTTTAAAGATCAAAATAACATTACCCTTTTTAATTGTTCCATTTTTATCTTGTATTTTAATATATTCGTATATATGTATATTTTATAATAAACTTGTAACATTCTAATAAGAATATTACATCTAGTTTATACATATGTGTTTTAACTTAATCTAATTAAAATAGGTATAAACTTATTATATCTTTTAAAATTCAATTTTACATAATAATTAAAAATTCTGAAAATTTTAAAACATATATATAAATAATTAAATACACCTTGTTAATTTTAGAACTTAAAAATTAACATCCTCTTTATCAATTCCCTAAATTAATTAGATGAACCCTAATCTTGTTTTTGATCAATCAAAACTAGGGTTTTGACTTTCTTGATCAAAGACATCATTTTAATTAAAAGATTAATTTTAATCAATCCTATCTAAACAATAAACTTTGTTTAAATTCTAAGATCGATTATAACTTTTAATAAATATATTTGAACTTTTTAAATTAAACCTTATAGACAATAAAACTTTGTCTAAATTACTAGGTTTAAAGAACTAACTTTAATAAATCTGTCAAAATAATAATTAAACCTATTAGACATAAACTTGTCTAATTAACTAGGTTTTAGATTATTATCCTAATTAATACTTTTAAACTTAAACTAGTTTAAAATTCTAGGGTTCTTTAGGGTTTCGAAATTCTTAAGCCTAGGAAACTTTTCCACCAATTAAACTAGGCTAGTTTAATAAACTTGGTGTCCAAGTAACCTCTAGATTTTCGAAATCTCTAAGGGATTCGGAAAGAATCCTTTTGATCAATTAAACAAATCTTGTTTAACATACTTGATCCTAGGGATCTTCCTATGTCACGAAAATTTCAAGGAAGTAAGGAAAGAATCCTTTTGATCAATTAAACATATCTTGTTTAACATACTTGATCCTAGGGTTCTTCCTAGTTTTTTTTGAAAATTGCTAGGGTTCTTTAGAAACCTTCTTGACCAATTAAACTTAGACTAATTTAATATTCTTGGTCCTAGGGTTCTTCTCTTTTTCGAAAATTATGAAGAAGAAGAAGAAAACTTGAAACAAAAAAAAAAACTTAAAATTAAAGTAAACAAACAATCTTTGTTAATCTAGTCTAGATCTCTAAACCAAGGCTCTGATACCACTGTAGGGTTTCACTACACACCATGCAACTGATCAACCACTTGGGTCGACCACCTAGTGTACTTGGTTCGAACCTTGCTAACCAAGAACATGAACTTGTTCTTGACCGGTTAAAACCAACTAGCTGATTTAATCCCTAAATACGGAACTGGGATTAAACCTAATCCTTAAACCCTAAAGGATTGGGATGTCGGAGTTCTAGATTAGGTTAACAAGAAAGAAACCTTGTACGAAGAACTCGAACACACACACACATACTTGTGTGTGTTCGTCGACTACTACCAAGAACCCTAGGGTTCTTGGTTTGACTTCGAACAAGAGGAGAGGAAGAAGGAGCGTTCCATGAAACATACCTTAGGTTAATGCTTAAGATAACTCCACTGGTGATGAACACGACGAACGATCCTCTAGATGATCACTTGCAACGAACTTGGATCTTCAAGACTTGAAGAACACGAAGAACGAACGAAGAACACGAAGAACGAACGAAAAACACGAAGAACACAAGCTTGTGTTCTTGGTGTTTCGGCCGATCGAAGGGAGTAGGGGAGGGAAGGAATTCGTATGGTGATCAAGGGATTTTAGGGTTACCCTAAGCCTCTTATTTATATACAAATAAGTTACGCTTAGAACCCTTTAAGTTTAATTAATATTAGAACTTTAATTAAACTTCCTTTTAACAATTTCATCCCTTATAGTTTAACTAGTTTATTATTATTGCACTTAACTATCAAATGTCTAGTATTAACACACTAATAATTCGGTACCCATATACACGAATTATTCACACTTGTATTTATACTTTTAATAGTTAATTATATAATAACCTTTATATAATTTACACAATAATATTATCCAATTACTATATGATTTAATAGCTTTAAATCATATCATGGATAACCTTTAATTAACACATTGTATATTTACTCAACTAGTAAATGTACAACTACTTGTATTAATTAGTTAGTTAAACTAATTCTAGTAATAAGTTAAACTTAACTTAATACTTAACTGATTCATAATGACTATTATGAATCATTCCTCTTCGTAGTATCGTAGCATAACTTGCTCATATTACATGCACTCATCGGTGTGACCCTTAAGTGTTTCGTAGGCATGGATGTATAATCCTAGGTTGACTAACTGTGCACATAAATCCTTCAGTATATTATTAAGCTTATACTTCGTTATTCACAATGGTAGGGTTTTGATTTTTTTGATTTTTATCTGACTGTTTTCCTTAGTTAGGAGCTGGACCGTACAAAGCTAGCTAGTGCAGGGTGACGAGCGAATTGATTTAGGAGGTACAAATTCAAACTCTGAGTTAGTTTTTTCCTATTTTTTAAGCAATTTAGATGGAAATTAGTGTGATTTGTTGATTCTCATGTCAAAGAACACGTCACGTTAACTTTCAAACTTCAGGTTTGTAAGAATGTTATGGTCGATTAATTTATGTATCTATATAAATTAAAGTAATTTGTAGTTTACTGAGAATTTTGGTTCATAAAGGAACAAATACATGAAAGTGAAAAAGCTATAGCGAATTTGCAAATGACTTTGGATGATAAAGAATGAAAGATAAAGAACTTCATGCAGTTAGATTAGACCAAGAAGTGGTATATGCATATATATACACCAATTGTTATTCAGTATATCATGCGCTTTCTATATGTCCATTTTTTTATTAATTATATATTTGTTTTTCTTTATTGTTAGAGGCATAGGCTAAGGATGTGGAATCATTTCGGTATATCTTTACACATTTATCATGTATTTGGAATCTTGCAGCAGTGGATATGTATTCTTGCAATTATTGAATGGGTAACATTAATGTTCTTTATAACTTAGCATATATGTTCTTGATTAGTTTGTATATGTATTATTGATTAAACATATATGTTTTTTTATGTGTTGCAGTAAAAGACACAAGGAAAATTGACAAGTTATACAAATGGGAAAAGAGGAAATGAGTATTTTGTGTTAGAGTGTATAAAGAAGAAAGATTTTTCAAAAGGGGACACAATTGCACGTCATCAACCATTAGAATACATATATTGTTTTTTGAAATAACTTTTGACTTTTTTGTATGAATAAGTTTTACACGTATGTATTTTGTTTGCTCTATCAATTTTGTGAAATTTGCATATTGATTTTATTTTTTAAACATGTTTTGTTTTATGTTACGTATATGTTCCTTATATATGTAAACCCGCAAAATAACATATATGCAAAACCGTCTCGACATATGTGCACAACTTACATGCACAACTTATATGTGCACAAACCGACTTGACAAAACTGACAAGGTAACAATAAATTTTAGAAAATAATTCCTAAATTTTAGGAAATTTTCAAAAAATGAAATAATTTTTTTTTGTAAAATGTCGTAAATACCCCTGAATATTTAATTCGAATTAAATAAATCAAAATTAATTTACTAAATTCTGATTGGTTAATAAAAGTTCTCAGAGTTCTTTATGAAATTAGGGTTCTCAATATAACTCTATAATATATACATATATATATATATATATATATATATATATATATATATATATATATATATATATATATATATATATAGTGAAGGGCTAGTTACAGAACTCATTTTAAGCTACAGAACCAGCAAAACTCAATCTAAACCATTGAATTTCAAAATGAAATGATCATGGAAGATACATGAAGTGATTTAACGAGGGACCCCCATGCATGTATGTTATTCATGCACGAAAACATATATGTTTTTGTGCATGTATGTTTTCATGTATATATACATAAGTGTTATTTTTGCATTATTTGAACATATATTTTTTTCAGTATTTTTGATGTTTTTCTTAAAGTATATGTTTGATTTGGGTTAAATGTTATTGTTCTGCATATTTCTTTTACCAAATTCTAATATTCTTAGATGAGTTTTGTTTGGTTCTACGTAAAAAAATGGGTTCTGTAATAGCTCGCCCCTATATATATATATATATATATATATATATATATATATATATATATATATATATATATATATATATATATATATATATATATATATATGTATATATATATCTTTAAAGTCTATCAATTTAATTTCATATCATGTAATTAAACAAGTTTTACTTGTAAAACGTTATTTATTGTAACGGCTAGTATACATTTGTTAGTGCGGTGTTGTTTCTTTTGTTGTTGCGAGTGTACTCTTTGTTATTGCGGTTCAACCGCAATAACAAAACAATTTTTAATTATTTAATATCCAACGGAGATATTTTGAAATAGTTGTCTTTCTTCTTCGTCGAGTTCCTGTTTTCGTTCTGCTACTCTTTTTAAGGTAATTTCGTTTACTTTTTTTTAATTTCATGCTCTGAATTAGACTTAGAAAAGTAAGTAGCTTCCAATTAGTTGCCAAAATAGACAAATTACATTCATAAACTAGATAATACAGTAGATTATGCAAACATTGCATATCCTATGAAAACTATGCAAATCCCTATCAAATACATTTTCATTTTCCTTAGCATTAAGTCACGTTCCTCCAGCTTCATTTCAAGATTGTTCTTCGAATTTACTAATCCTGGAATGATTTGTTTGGATCTTTCACACATAACAGGATCAAACCACACAAAAAACCTACATGTAGAACCCTATAAAAAACAATATACAATAGTTAATAAGTTGAATTCTAAAATGGTTATATATTAAGTATCTTCAAAAGGCCTTACCTTTGTTAGACATGTATAAAACCTTCGTCCAGGGTTTCTGGCTGTCCATGAAGTGTGAATCACTGCTTGTTTGCCACATGATGAACATAAAACAATCCTATAGCTAGAAAGAAAATGTGTTCGCTTTTTTAGGTTGATAAATGGCTGAATACGAGACTTACTTATATATCCTTAAATTACCATTTAAATATAATATTAATTAATTTTTATTGTGGTTTTATTAATTTTTAGATGGAGCGTAATTATTGGATGTATCAAGCTATACGTTCGTCCGACGATTATGTCATCGGTATTGGAAATTTTATTCGGTTTGCTGAATCGAATCGCGTTAAGAACGCAAGTCCTTCGATTTTATGTCCTTGCAACGTTTGTAAAAACTCTAAAAGATTCAAAAACACCGCTGATATAGAGCACCATTTGTTTCGCCATGGTTTTATGTATAATTACACTTGTTTGGTCAAGTCATGGAGAATCACGACTTGGTTGTAACACATCTTCGAGCAATGTAAATAGTAGTAGTGCATATACGACAATGAACAACGATTCATACCACGATAACGATCAATACACTTCAAATGACCGTTTCGATGAAAGTATTAATGAATTGGATACTAATATGAGTGGTGATGTTGGTGAATAAGATGAGTTACATCGCTTATTTGATGACGCCGAAACACCGTTATATAAAGGTTCTAAATTAATGAAACTTGATATTGTGTTGAAGTTAATTAACTTAAAGATGAAAAATAGATGGAGTGATACAAGTTTCACAACCCTATTAGAGCTTTTACATCATGAGTTACTTCCGGAAGAAAATGGATTACCAATTTCTACATATCGAGGAAAAAAATTAATGTGTCCAATGGGATTTGAAGTAGAAAGAATACATGCATGTCCCAATAATTGTATGTTGTTTCGGAACGAGTTCGTAAATTTGCATAACTGTCCTCATTGCGGTGCATCGAGGTATAAACGGAAAAAAAATACGGATGAAGTTGACGATGATGTGACAAAGAATGGACCACCGGCTAAAATCTTGTGGTATCTTCGTATTATACCAAGACTGAAAAGGTTATATTCAAATGAGAAAGAAGCCAAGTTACTTTGTTGGCATTCAGAAGAACGTGTAATTGACGGGAAAATTAGACATGTTGCGGATTCACCGCAGTGGAGAAACATTGATAAAAGGTATGTTGAGTTTGGGAAGGAGATCAGAAAGATACAGTTTGGGCTTACTTCGGATGAGATAAATCCTTTCGGTAACATGAGTAGTCGTCATAGTACGTGGCCAGTTCTCTTATGCATTTACAATCTCCCACCATGGGTATGCATGAAACGGAAACACATTATGATGTCGTTGTTGATTCAAGGTCCGAAACAACCGGGTAATGATATTGATGTTTATTTATCCCCTTTGATTGATGACTTAAAAACTCTTTGGAGTGATGTTTTAGATGTATATGATGCTTATAGAAAAGAACAATTTAAATTGCGGGCCATGGTTTTTTGTACTATCAATGACTTTCCAGCATATGGTAACTTGTCACGATACAAAACGAAAGGGTAAGAAAGCTTGTCCTGTTTGTGAAGATGAAACAAGCTCTGTGTGGTTACGAAATTGCAAAAAAACTGTATACATGTGACATCGAAGATTCCTTACCAAGAGTCACCCCTTTAGGAAGCAGACGATTGAGTTTGACGGAATTGTCGAGGTCAGGACGGTGATGAAACGATTTGATACATTTTCACGAGTTGAAAATATTAATGTTGTGTTGGGTAAGAGATTCCGTATTTATAATGATGCCATATGGAAAAAGAAGTCCATATTTTTTCAATTGCCTTACTGGAGACATTTAGATGTTAGACATTGTCTTGATGTTATGCACATAGAAAAAACGTATGTGAGAGCTTGATAGGCTTATTATTGGATATTAAGTATAAAACTAAAGATGGTATTAAGGTTCGAAATGACATGGTCGAGATGGGAATAAGTAAAGATCTTGCTCCCGTACAACGAGGCACTCGTACTTATCTTCCACCCGCATGTTATAATACAACGAAAGAAGAAAAAAAAAGTTATGCCAATGTTTGCACGATATTAAGGTTTCGTAATCTTATTCAGCAAACATTCAAAGATTTGTGTCGATGAAAGATTATAAATTGCTTGGGATGAAGTCTCACGATTGTCATGTTTTGATGACACATATGATTCCAATCGCAATTCGTGGAAGTTTACAAGATGATATCCGACATACAATCACAAAGCTTTGTTTGTTTTTCAACAATATCCATACGAAAGTTATTGATGTGGAAGATTTGGGCAAATGGGAGAAAGACGTTTATGTTATCCTTTGTGAACTAGAGATGCACTTTCCACCATCATTTTTTGATATAATGGTTCACCTAATATCTCATATCGTACAAGAGATTAAGGCATGTGGTCCTGTATTTCTACGTTACATGTACTCTTTTGAAAGATACATGGGAATAATGAAAGGTTATGTAAGAAACCGTAATTGACCAGAGGGAAGTATTATTGAAGGGTATACTTCTGAAGAGGTGATTGAGTTCTGCCAAGGTACGTATGTAATATATAGGATCAACTATAGCAAAAATTAATTTATTATATAGAAAAAATTAATTTATTATATATTTTGTTTTTCTTAGGCTATATGGAAGGTGTCAAAAGTGTTGGCGTTCCTAAAAGTCGCCACTCAGGTCGACTTGAAGGAAAGGGAGGAGTAGGTTTTAAAATAATAGTGTCAATGCACGAAGAACTATAAGTTGCTCATTTAGTAATCTTAAAGCACATGACTTGCCTCACTCCATATGTAGATGAACATATGGATATGTTAAAGTCGACGAACCCGGGTAAACAACAAATGTGGTACATAAACAACCAAAACAAAGATTTGGCAAGCTGGTTGAAAGAGAGGGTGACAACAAGTGACGACGTTGATGACACTGTCAAAAAATTGGGACAAGGTCTAGATGCTAGAGTAAAAACTTACCAAGGATATGATATTAATGGTTATACATTTTACACCAAAGATCAAGATAGAAAAAGTACAGTGCAGAATAGTGGAGTTACAATAATAACACCAACAACCGAAATCGATAGGCGTGATCAAGATACATTGATAAGCATCGCAAAAGATTCTTATTACGGTGTGATACAAGAAATTTGGGAATTGCATTTATCTGATTTCATAATTCCAGTGTTCAAGTGTAAGTGGGTAAATAACCGTATTGGTGTTAAAGTTGACAAATATGGTTTTACACTTGTCGATCTTGAAACTAATGGCTACAAATCCGAGCCATTCGTTCTCGCAACACATGTAACACAAATTTTTGTCGTCAAAGATCCGAGCAAAGCAAAATACCACATTGTGTTGCAAGGTAAAAGACGTATTCTTGGGGTTGATAATGTTGTGGATGAAGAAGAACACGACAACTTCGATGATTTACCACCATTTTCCATCGGTATAGAACCCGGGAGTTTTGAAAACATGAATAGAAGCACATATGTACGAACTGACGGAGAAGGAACATATATTTAATAACTCGATCTATTTTATATTATTGAAAATTAATATTTGTATTATGTGTTTTAGTACTATGCAGTGTATAATTAACCTACTGTTTTTAATAATTTGAATTTGTTACTATGTAACGTTCTTGTAGGTTTAAAAATGAAACCCAAAACCGCAACAACAAATCCAAAAAACCGCAACAACTAACAGACCTAAACCGCAACAACAAAATCATAACCGCGGTAACAAATAGAAATTGCAACAACAAATAAAGTGAAAAAAAACCCGCTAAAACAAAATAAAAACCCGCTAAAACGAAATTGTTTATTCCAAATTTTCAAATCCCAAAACATAAGTTATCCAAACATTGAATCCTTAATCACTTTTGCACAAAACCTTAATCGACGAAACCGTCATTTTCTTCACCATAATCACTCTGCACTAGTTCGCCGGAGTTTGGATTCACCGTCATTTTCTTCACCTTGGATAGTAACCGTCGTTGCTCTGACCACGTCGTAACCTTAATCACTTTTCCCAAAACCTTAATCAGTACTTCTCGTCGACCTAAACCCTAGTTTACCGTTACATCGTCGAGATTCCTTCACCAAGCTAGGTATTAAAGTATTCTGTTAATGATTTTTTGTGTTTGTTATGCATTCATTCGTAATCATCTTTTTTGTTAACGTATTATGTTCACGCATGTGTGTCCTAATTCTGCAGAAATGGCCGATAATTCACAACGCAAGAGACGTAGAGGCGAACGTGGTCCTGCATCTTTTGGGAAGAAATATAGCCAAGATGTATATAAAACTGAATTTGATGAAAATCATATCCCGCTGAGTAAAGAACTGATGTCATGGTTTGGGATGACGGTTCAACATCGTTTCCCGCTAGCAACTGATATGGGCAAAATGAACAAAGACATATTTGAAACACTATGGCTGGATACCAAGGTATATATTTATTAGAAATTCATAGTTGTTAAGTGATGATAGCATATAATTTATTTACTCTAAATTGTAGAATATGTGGAATATCGAGAACGATGATGCAAAAGAGTTAATGAGGAAGAAAGCTGTGAAAATTGGTACAAATTTTAAATCTAGGCTTGTTAAACATTTCTTCCTTACAGGTAAGGATGCATGTGAGAAGTATAAGTTTCTAATTAGGGATGATTGGGAAGCATGTAAGGCACAAAGAAGCACCCCAGAATTTAGGGTATCTCTTAATTATATTATATGTTTAGTATTGTACAATATTTTATTATTAACAATTTGTTAATTTGTGTAGCTAAAAAGGGAGAAAGCACATGCAAGCAATGCAAAGAGACAATTCAAGGTCCGCGTGGGCCGAAGCGGGTGGACCCGTTTTAAAAAAAAATAAAAATGATGCAGTTTGGTTTGAACTTCTACAACCACAGTGTTCTTTCGGAGATTCAAAATGAACGGTCTAGGTTGTTTTTGATGGGTTGTGCAGTAAAGAATAGTGAAGGAAAGTTTGAACTTCCTAACGAAGCGTTGGACAATTTCGATGTTTTGGTAAACTAAGTTTTATTTAATTGAATATTTTTATCTTTTTGGTAAACAAATACTTTTTGTAGCTCGCGGAAGAGAAAAGGATGATAGCAGATGGTACTTATGCAGAAAATAAAGAGGATCCTTTAATTCGTCTTCTAGGACGCGATTGCCGATGGTTGTGTAAAAGTTGGTTCTGGACAAGCATGGCCAACTGTGGGTTCCCAACTGTTACATAATAAACCGATTGCCGATGGTTGTGTAAAAGTCTAAGTTGATGAGATCGTGTTTGGAAAGGAGGATTTTCCTGTCCATCCTCTCACAAAAACAGATGATGTTCAAAGGGTTGAGAATTTTCCATATAATTTAGTACAGTGGCCAAGATATGCAGTCAAGGTATATTTTAGTTTTTTTTAGTGTTTGTGCCCGCTTTTATGTAACTTTGTAGAAATGTTTTAGCTTATCGGCGATGGGCTTGTCAATTCACCACTACCAAGTCCGGAAAGGGACTCGAGAGATTATTCTCATCATAGATTTGACTCGGGAGAATCGTCTACATTTGATATGTCAACAAATTCTGTTTATAGACCAGAAATTCCGGAAACTTCACCCTTCCCTTTAGACCAAGGCTTTTATGGATATATACGCATGGTTAGTCTTATCATTATCATTATTTTGATCATTATTTTTAAATACTAATGTTTTTATCATTACTTACTGTAGTTGCAATCGGTGGATCCAACATTCCCCGCAGCCCAAACCGTCACCGCAGCCCAAACATTCCATGCAGCCCAACCCATAACCGAAGCCCAACCGGTTAACCAAGCCCAAACCATCACCGAAGCCCAAACAGTCCCCGTAGCCCAATCCGACAACCCAGCCCAAACTGTCACTAAAGCCCAACCCATTATCCCAGCCCAAACCATCACCAAAGCCCAACCCATTAACACACCCCAACCCGACAGCCCAGCCCGAACAATCCATAAAGCCCAAACACCCACCTCAACCCAAACTGTCACTAAATCCCAAGCTGAAAGCTCAGCCAAAACCATCCCCGAAGCCCAAACAGTCCCTGGAGCCCAAACAGAACCTGAAGCCCAAACAGAACTCGAACCCGAGAATATTCCTATTGATCCTCAGTAAGACGAGCATTATGTGATGGTAATGGCCGATGCTCCCCAATTTCTCCCACTACTTGATGAATTCTTCAAATATAACAAATATGGTCTTAATGTTCTTTCCCCTCCGGGTATGTATCCGGAGACATATACAGAAGGCATCCCAGCCACGGAGATTTTACAATTAACTCGATTCCATTGGGTTGATAGCAGCATGATACATTGTTTGTCAATGTAAGCTTAATATTTTACTATTTGGGTATAATTGTATTTACTAACTTTATGTTGAATATTTAAGGTATTATTATGAAATGGCGGGCAGCAATTCACAATGTGCATTTTTCAATCCAAACTATATTACCGAGCCAGAATGTCGCACCAAGAATAACCATGTCAGAAAACATATCAGGGATGTTTTAAATCATCATCCAAGCAAGTCATACTTTCTTGCACCATACTATCAAGGGTAAGATTTAATTTTCCATAGTATATAACTTTGATTAATTGCTTGTGTTTACTTGCAGGAGACACTGAATGGTTTTTATCCTCTGTCCTAATACGAATATTGCGTATATTGTTGATTCTCTAAAGCGTGTACCGGGTCCCGATTACTACACTCTTGTACGAGTAATCAACGATATGTTTCCCCGTAGATTTCAATGGATAAGGACAACTGTATGTTTTCAATTTCCATTTTTTACCAATTTATTTAAGATGTATAAAATATACAATTGAAATATTACAGTGCTGGAAACAAGAAGAAAGTTGGGAATGTGGTTACATTGTTGCTCGACATATTGAAGAATTTTTAGAGACCATACAGTTTAACATCATGCAATCTGTAAGTTTATGTTATAGTTTTAAAATATTACTCAAATAGATGTAAAAATATTGATATTAATTGTTTTTTATGAGCATATGTGGAAGACTAATAAGTTTTTTGAAGATTCTATGATTCGTAAATGCATTGCAAGGTTGTTGCCCTCGTATGTCGAATGGATGAAGATTATGTGATTTAATGTGTACTTAATTGGGATAAGTAAAACCTCGATGTTTCATATAAATAACCAAGGGTGTTATTATGTATGGCAAGAGCGTTAGTTAATTTATGTTTAATTAATTTTGAGAAATAATTTACATGAGGGAGACATGTTAAACCCGAGCCTAGAGTAATTGTTCCGGAGTGCCGAGTACGAGAAAAGGATGGAGCCGTCCGTAGGCCAAGGCCAAACCCGTCAAGCCTGCTTGCTTCGAGAAGAGTATGCCCGAGTCCGGATTCGATTAGATGTCGAGTTGTATGTTGATTTTTAAGTCCGTGTGGCATCTTTTGTTTCCTAGTCCAGTTGGTGCCTCTTTCCCAGTTTCGGCCCACTTGGTCTAAGCCCTATAGAGTGAACGGGACTTCTAGCCCACATGTGCATCATATACCGATTAAGTAGATTAGGACAAACCCTTAATCCCCACTTGTTTCATTCGGCCGCTAATCTCATTCTATCCCTGTCTTCTGTACAGCAAACCAGAAACCCAGCCACACCATTGTCGTTCTTCCAGTGATCAAGTGAAAATCAGAAGCCATGTGAGTAGGTGTTCGATGGTGGGTTTGTTGTTGTTTCCTGAATTCCGCGGTGGCATGAATCAAAAGAAAAAAGGCACCATTTGTAATATTTAATTAAGCTGGTCACGTGCAAGAAAAATTAGAACACAAAGGGGAATTAAAGTCAGCAAGAATATCACGTGAAGGATAGTAGGCTGATAGCAATTGAGAAACGAATTCCAAGTCTCAACAATTTACACTGAGACCAAGGAGTAATCGAGTGGTGGTGTGTCCAAGCTAGAATTTTCGGTAAGGCTATTGTCAATCCCTGATTATTCTCCCATTGGTACCCTTTTTCCGATTTTAACTTGGTTGTGATTGTTGCTGGTTAAGGTGTCGTTCCAGCAGTGAAGTTTTGACGCAGGTGAGCCGAGAGAAACAAGCCAATTCCCAGACCGTGATCGAATCAAAGTTCCGAGCCAAAGAGTGTAGCAATTCGGTAGTCTTTCTAATATCTTGTTCCTTTATTCATGCTTTGTTTCCCGAGTTCTAATCTGTGATTTTATAGGGTGTGACCGTAACTGATAAGGTTCGAGTGTGGTGGTTATTGTCGTTGTCTTGTGATTATTTTGTTAGCTTCATTCCTCGTGCCGTTTAATAGTTATTGTTTCCGTTTTTCAAATTGTTAACCGAGTCTAGTGAATCTGTTTTGAGTACCCTTCGTGATTGTCTCGATTGTTGTCTTTTGGCTACTGATATTATGGTGTCAGGTTTTCAAGTTGGGGTAAGTTCACGAGTTTATAATTCGAACGTTTTATTAACCGGAAACCGAACCCGTAGGGTTCTTGGTTTCCTAAACCGAGATAGATTTTTAAATAAAGGACTATACTATTGGTAAATATGGTTCTGAGATTAAAAGTGAGTTTCGGGGCTGTCGGATGCCTCGGGAATAAACACGTTGATATCGAGATTCAAAACGAGTTTTAAACGAAATGCTGAAATTTTGGCAGATTGTATAGTCTGCGTTTGAGTCTGTTTTTAACACACTTAAAATACGTTTGTAGATTTCGGCCTTGTGTTGGTCTCAAATTTTTTGAGTCATCTTTCCGTTGCCGCTGACGGCTCGTCAATCTGATTTACGGTTTAAAAGATATCCATGTTTTCGTAAATTGTCGCAAGAGATTTCGCTATGCAGCTATTCTGTTTTGTGAGCCTGTTTTGAGGCCCTTAGAATCTGTTTTTGGGCAGAAGTCACTTGAGAGTGTTTTGCAGTATTCTGAGTCTAGTTTATTTGATAAAAATTTGGGACTAATCTAATATACGGTTTGAGAGTTATGGCCGTTCTCGTGAGAGTGATGAGAGCTGTTACGTTTTTGCTGAAACTACCTTGAGTCTAATCCTAACCCGAGGTACATTGTGCTATGTAGGACCTTCTAGGACTTGATTAGAGACGCTCTTCTACCGAGGATATTTAGGAGCATACGTCTATTCGAGGTGGGTGATCTCACTATAAACTTGCATTTACATTCACTTCATGATTATGTGCTATATGTCATGAATTGCTATTGCTTTGAGATGAGCTTGTTATTTGTTGATGTGTTATGTGTTATCTATTTTACTCGTATTCTGAACTGAGATAGGGATACTGAGTAACCGAGCTACGTACCATATCATTATGTGAATGATCTGTGTACTTGAGTTTGATTATGAGTTGTTATGCACTTGGGTTGTGCTATGTGGTTATATATCTATGAGATGATATACTTGAGCTTGAGCTGTTAGTTTTATAAGAGTACATGTTGTAATGGGTCAACACATTAATAAAACTAACTATATTTGAGATTCATGAGGTAGCCAACTCTTCCCGGGGGCCAAGTACAATTCACGACTGTCAGCGTGGTACTGCGGGACACTGGTGAGTGTTGGAAGGGGGTGCTAGTGACGAGCGCGAGAGCAGGGGCACGCGTTGTGGATTCGTCACGGCATTGGCAAACCAATTGAAATTTAATAAAAAGCCTAATAATCGAGAATTGAGTAGAGTCTTTAGGGATCACTTGTGTGGTGTGGATTGTTTGTATGTGTATGCTTATTGTATTGATTATTCACTCAGCGGTGGATGACCCCAAACATTCCCTCCCATTTTGCAGATACTAGCAAGGGCAAAGAGAACGTCAATGGTTGATGAGCTGCATTTCTATTTTTATATTTATGGATTAGGATTAAAACATTTATTTCGAGTCAAACATGTTTTGTTTTTAAAACCTTTAATTATTCCGCATTTAAACCATGAGACGGTTTTATATTTTTATATATGAGTTAGGACCTTTTAGTTACCTGTATGTTGAGGAAATTAATATATTTTATTATTTAAAAAATTTTAAATTTCCTTTGATAGCGCGGTGTAAGCTTTAATATTGCGGTTTCTTTCTTGTTGCGGTATGCGCGATTGATATTGCGGTTTCTCTTTTGTTGCGGTGTAGGCTTTAATATTGCGGTTTCTTTCTTGTTGCGGTCTATGCGTTTGATATTGTGGTTTCTCTTTTGTTGCGGTTTGTTTGTTTGATAGTGTGTAGTTTGTTGGTGCGTTCCTTTCCCCGCAATATCAAATCGTTTTCCCCGCATTATCAAACTGTTTCTGTAGTAGTGTAACCCGAGTGTGATTGTACCTTTAAGACATGGGATTGACATTTACTCCTCTCAAAAGTTGGTAAGCAAAGTGTTGGATTATGTGCAGAGACAATGACGTATGTGTGACGTCATGTTCGGTACACTATAAAATTTTAATGGACCACACGACTGTACACTGAGAAGACTAGATTGAGCATCAATTCATTGAATCCATGAAACTTGAAGATGAAGTAATAGGGTTTTAGTGAGAGAAAGTAGAGAGAAGGAGGAGAGTGAACTTTGAAATGTAATTTGATGAATGTGGCAAAGTTACAATTAGGGATTAAACATTGGCTACTTATACCGTTTCACTAATTGTCTATGGTAATCCCAATCACTAGTTTAAACATATACAATGTGTCTCGGTTTCCGGATCGAGAAGCGATTCCGGGTCGAGAAGTGTTCCCGGGTCGAGATCGTTCTCCGGGTCGAGATCGTTCTCCGTGTTCAAACCCAGCAGTGATGAATCGAAAAATCCAAAATGCACACTAATTTGATCCTAACATCCTCAATTTTTTACCAAATCGATTGATTCAAATTGCAATTTGTTCTAAAATGATTTTCGCACAGATTAAGCCAATAAAACACCTCAAAACTTAACAAATCAGACCTCGAATTTTGATTTTACAGTAAGAAACAAGTGTTTTCATGGGTTTTTAGTAAAATCACAAAATCAGAATCAATACTTGATGAAATTAAATGAAATTTGATTCTAAACTTAATGAAATCAGTAGAGGAAGCTAAAGATTAACTAAAAACAATGAAAACTACCTTTAATTTCGAGTTTGATTTCACTGCATCTTCATAAATCCTTTTTCTTTATTTTTTTCTTTAATCTTCAATTTTTCACCAGAAATCAATGCTTGGATCTATTCCAATGATGGATTATGCTCTGATACCAATTGAGAATTGTGAATTGTTAAGGCAAAAAGCCTTACCCCTTTGGAATCTTTAGATAACAAAACAACCTAGACTAGCTTAGATTAAATAGTAGAATAAATTAGCTAAGTTTAGGTCTGATACTGAGTTTGGCCAGTATTGGCCACTCAGTATCAGCACTCAGTATTGGAAATCCAATACTGAGTAGAAGGACTGAGTTACAGTCAGTATTGTAACGGACTAAGATCAAATCCCTTGATCTTAGTCATTTTCCTAGTTTAGTCCTTCGGTTACTCCTTTGCCCATTATGTAAGATCTCTATATCATTATAAATAGATATCATCTTGCAAAGGAGAATGTACCAATTTACTTTACACAATAACATTTTTGTAATTGATTAGTGGTATTGCTTTTCCGCAGCATACCACACTTAGTGGAATTACACATTTGACTCTAATACTGTGTTTATCACTTTAATTGTCTTAAGTATAATTATAACATCAATTATATAAGTAATCCAGAGTTGTTGTGACCTAACATGAATTCAAGTATTAAGTAAGGATTAATCAAGAACAATTAGGAATTGGAAGATTGAGATGGAGAGAAACTTGAACACTTTGCATTAGGGTAGAACAATACAAATTATGGCAAAGGTTAATGGTTATTAGCTAAGACCAAGGTATTTGTACCTAGACCTAATTTCGACTAATTACACAATGCCCCTAGACTATTGGTTACAACAAATATAACTCATCATACACACAATCTTAAACCAAGTAAGTAATTACCAATTGTGAATAACTAAGTAGTTAAGTTAATTAATAAAGAGGAATTAAATCTTAATGTTTATTAATATTAAATTATATATTAGTAATTCATTGTATTTGATTAATGAGTTTTTGCCAAATGTGTATTTAAGCCTATGAGCTTGATTACCGGGCTTGGACCTAAACTAGATTAAATATATATTTAAAGTTTAGGTAAATAGTTTTAAACAAAAGTCGGCCCGAATAATACCTCGTGCCTATCTTCTTTGTGTTTTGTCCATAGTCCCCCAAGAAAAAGATCGGTGGCGGCGGCGGCTTTGTAGTGGCTCTCGGGGACGGAAAAGGCGCACACACACATACTCTTTTGTGTGTTATGGTGGTGATTATTATATAGGTCTAGTAGCTCGGTTCAAGGGTGTAGTAGATCCTATTGTGATTCAGTCTATTGAGGTATAACTAGGCCTTAGAGGGAGGGGTGTGGTGGCGAGCCACCCCCTCGCCATCTTACATGTCAAAATTATGGGGTTCGCCACCATACCCCTGAGTGGGGTGAGTGAAGGGGTTCGCCAGTGGTCCGGCGAGAGGAGAGAGAGAGAGAGATTTTAATTTTTTTAAGGTTATTTTTTGAGTGAGGGGTATTTTGGTGGGTCCAAATGAGTATTATTGGTTAGTGATGATAGATGAGGTATTTGGGATTTTGAATGTGAAATGTGATGTGGCGCAGAGGTGGCGCTGATTTGGCGTTTTAGCTTGAGCCACCATACCTGATGCTCTTACAAAGTCAGATATGGCACGACAACTCGACATGAACCCGATATGAAATTAGTGGGTTTGGGTTATAGGTTTTAATATGTTTAAGTAAATAGTTGATTCGACATGACACAAACGTTAAACGGGTTGACTTATTGTCAATCAAGTTATGCATTTTAAAAATTCTCTCTCTTTAATGAAATTACATTTTTTTTTTATGAATATAATCGTTAAGTAAATTATTTTAACAAATATTTTCCCTACACCACAAAGAAAGGATCACAACCGAAAACCGACCGAAACCGAGCGGAACCAAAATTGAACCAAAAAACCGACATTTGGACCGAAAAAACCGAACCGAACCGAACCGAACCAAAACCGATAACATGTTATCGGTTCGGTTTTGGTTTTGAAAATTCATCGGTATCGGTTCTCGGTTCTATCGGTTCGGTTTTCGGAAAAGGATGAACATTTGGCCTAAAATAACAGAACCGAAACCGAACCGCACCGAAACCGAACCGAACCAAAACCGATAACATGTTGTTGGTTCGGTTTCGGTTTTGAAAATTCATCGTTATCGGTTATCGGTTCTATCGGTTCGGTTCGGTTCGGTTCGGTTCGGTTTCGGCCCGATAATCACCCCTAAACAAAAATATCGGAGAATCTAGGTAGTGATGATGTCTTTTCAAAAGAAAAAATAAAAATGTCGTTGTTAAAGTTGGCCAATGATAAATGATCTTATCCATGGGGATACCGCAAGATCTTAGAATTGAAGTATCAATAAAATGTCAATTCTAAAGCCAATTCATTTTTCCAATTCTAGCATTAATTTAGTTAAAGTTAAAAGTGAGTTTGGGGCTGAAACGAGATATTTAATAGATTTAGAAGCGAGATCATTTATTAGATTTAGAAGTGAGTTTGGGGATGAAACGAGATCATTTAATAGCTTTAGAAGCGTGGAAAAAAGGAAAAAACATAACTCCTTTTATTGCATTAAAAAAAGGAGTTGAAATATATTCGATACCGTGAATATTTTAAGTAGTGTCGTCGGGTTGCGATAAATCGAGTTGGGCCTTTGGACTGAAATTTGACATTCTGCACTTTGGGGCCCTTTGTAGTGAGCGTTCGGACGAAGACAATTCTGATTCTGATTCTGATTCCGATTCAAACATTACATGATCAAAAGGCGTTTAATTAGTCCTATTTTTTTATTGATTTAATCGATATGGTGTTCATGGAGGTTTTGTAAACTTTGTAGGGTGTCACTCAGATTTCATACTTTTGGGTGTTGTTTGGGTGTAATTTTGATTTCGTTTGGCGTTGGAGTTATTTTGGTGTGGGTTTGGTGGTTAGTTGTGTTTAGGGGTGCTTTTATTCATAGTTTCGGGGTTTAGGTTTGTGTTAAAAAATAATAGAATGTCAATCTAGATACACCAGATGTTAAGGGCGATCGGAGGGGGTGGGCACTCCCCCCCCCCCCCCCCCAATGAGTTTGAAACCTTGCTGTTACAAACTTTTAAATTCTTTTCTCTCTCTTTATGCTTCATTTTTTATAATCTTATTACCATGACACTAATAACTCAATATCATTCTTTTATTTTTCTATCATTTCCCATATAATCTCCAATTTAATTCTTTTCCTCCAAATTAATTTTTATATTTCTCATTCCTTTTGTTATAAATTTCTTAAAAAATTCATACTATATTTGAATCAGACTTTACAATTTTAAGTTACATTTTGTCCTATAGTTTCATATATAAAAATTTCTACCATTATAAATAAATTTGTTGAATTTTATGTAAGAACTTGAATTAAAATTCAAAAATGGAGAAGAATCAACTCAAACTCGTTTTTCGATTTAAGATTTGATGTGGAAAGTAAAATCTTTGCCCCCCTTTAAATTATTTTCTGGTACCGCCCCTGCAAGATGTCATGTTTTCCTATTGGATAACTTTCGGGTCACTACTACTTAGGATTGATACCAAAATGATTAGTGTGGTGTGATAAAGTTTCTTATAAAATTATGAGTTTAAGTCTTGTTGTGAAAAAATTTATGTAAATTTAGTGGACGCATGTGTTAGCCGACTAGCTGTTATAAAGACACTTAAAATCGAGGGCTTATCGTGATGGGCAAAAACTAAAAAGTATCATAGACAAACTCAAAAAGACAAAGTTGGCTATAAATAAAACACATTTATTTAAAATCTTAATTCATATATTACATAATATAAGTTTTACATGTAATTGTTTTGTGGTAAATAGAATAAAATTGTAGTGTAAAAATCACCGTGTCTAAATAAATGACCATTGCAATAGTCATATTTTATAAGGGTATTCTTTAGCATCTTGCTAGATTATTTTAATTTTAGTTTCTCGGGTTTCTAGATAGAGGGTGATGACCTTGCCGAAACTCCTTTTACTCGAGTTCCCTTTCCGTTGTTTAAAAGAAAAAAAGTTATCTTTAGGTTCAACAAAATTCTAATATGAGAAACACAATCACGACTCTAATCCACCTTTAGAACCTTCTAAGATTTTTCTAGTTAAAAACGAAACCAAATTAAATCTATCGGTTATTTTAAAATCTGAAAATGAACCTTCGGCTTTGAAATGGTTTCGGGTTTATCGGTTTGATTTTGTCGGTTTTAACGGTTTGATTTCGGTTTTTATGCTAACCCATAACATATATTTAAAGGGTGAAATTGTAAAATAGCACAAACTCGATTATGCTCGCGAGCCCTACAAGCTGAGTATTTTCATACACGAGCTCCACTCAAAATCCTGCTCGAGTAGATCGAGTTCGAGCTCAATTCGACTTAAATTGAGTTGATTTCGAGTAGTTTCTGAGTTGATCTCGAGTAGGTCATGAGTTAACTCGATTCATTTACACCACTAGTTTTCACTATAAATGTTTTGCAATTTAAATATTTAATAAAGAAAAGAGATAGAAAAGACTAATATTTAAAATCAAGAACCACCCATTTGACTTGCGTACAAGGTTCTAAAAATCGTAAGACATGACACCATTAAGCCTCAAGTCATGGCGAGCCGCAGTGGCGGTACCAGGAATATATGTAAGAGGGGGTAAAGTTTTTCAATATACGTCGTGTAGGTCTTTGCGTTGAACATTTTTTTCCATGTCAAATCGTAAATGACTAAAACCTACAACTTGATTTAGTATATAAATATTAGTGATTTTGGTAATAATATGTTTATACGAAGAAAGATCAAATTAGTCAAAATGGATGAATGAGAAAACACAAAAAAAAACAGGATGGCGAAATTTTTTGGGGGGGGGGGGGGGGGTGACAATTGACACATTGTACTAGAAGCCTACAACACAATTCATATAGTTTTAGGGAGTGTTTGGAGGGTTTATTTAGGGGGTTTATGAGTTTTTTAGCTTATTTAAATTTAATAAGCACATTTAAGTGTTTGGTAGACCTTATAAGCTTATTTAAAGGGTTTTAAATAAGCTACATGAGAGAGATTATAAGCTTATTTGAGGTTTAGACTTCATTGCCCTCTCATTTCACCATAACCTTAGTTCACCCTCACAGGAGTTTAACAATTAGTTTAACTTCTTTTTAGTCATTTTACAAAAAGTTTATATAAGCTCCTCCAAACACTTTATATAACAAAAACTTATTAACTAGCTCATAAACATAAACCCTTTTAAATAAGTTGTCCCAAACACCCCCTTAATCCATTACTACTTAAATTATTCAATCTTCAGGGGCAAGCAATTTTTCTATATTGAATAAAAAATTTGTAGTAAGCATAAAATCTTTAGGGTGGGCATGTGCCCATCTTGACCCCTATGTGGGCTCGCCACTGGCGAGTCATGACGTTTTTTCAAGGCATGATTTAAGCCGATAATTTTATATAATGTGTATATATATACATATTATAAAATTTACAATAATATTATAGATCAATTGATTTATATAACGATTCATATATAAAGTTCATAGAAAAAGTTACATTGAAATTTATAATTATATATGTCATCATTTTTTTTTTAAACCAATTTTAAAGCCTTCTTACAGAAAACTCATCATAAGGCGCCTTATCACGCCTTATCACACGTCACGCCTTGCCCAACCGCCATAAACTATTTCATAACGTCTACGCCGCGCCTCATGCCTTGGCGCCGCTATAGCGCACTTTTTAGAATCTTGCTTGTGTAGTTTAGTTTAGACTATGTGTAACACATTTGACACATCAACTTCACATTAACTTTTTCACTTGCGACCAAACAAATAAAAAATCCAGATCAAACCTACTTAGCAGGCGACCAAACTCATTACCTTTAAAAACAACCACCTCCCTTTGAAAATTTAACCACCCCAACCGGCTAAGGGAGTTCCTCGTGATACCCTCTGGTCATTTTCATCTTCCCGTTAAAAAACTTACAATAATAGCCACTAGCTTATGAACAAATTTATAAAATTAACCCTTTAGCTTAGTATATGACAAACCTACAACTTGGTTTAGTATATAAATATTAGTGATTTTTGTAATAATATGTTTATACGAAGAAAGATCAAATTAGTCAAAATGGATGAATGAGAAAACACAAAAGAAAACAGGATGACGAAATTTTATTTGGGGGGTGGGGGGTGACAATTGACACATTGCACTAGAAGCCTACAACACAATTCATATAGTTTTAGGGAGTGTTTGGAGGGTTTATTTAGGGGGCTTATGAGTTTTTTAGCTTATTTAAATTTAATAAGCACTTTTAAGTGTTTGGTAGAGCTTATAAGCTTATTTAATGGGTTTTAAATAAGCTACATGGGAGAGGATTATGAGCTTATTTGAGGTTTAGACTTCATTGCCCTTTCATTTCACCATAACCTTAGTTCACCCTCACAGGAGTTTAACAATCTAGTTTAACTTCTTTTTAGTCATTTTACAAAAAGTTTATATAAGCTCCTCCAAACACTTTATATAACAAAAACTTATTAACTAGCTCATAAACATAAACCCTTTTAAATAAGTTGTCCCAACACCCCCTTAATCCATTACTACTTAAATTATTCAATCTTCAGGGACAAGCAATTTTTCTATATTGAATAAAAAATTTGTAGTAAGCATAAAATCTTTAGGGTGGGCATGTGCCCATCTTGACCCCTATGTGGGCTCGCCACTGGCGAGTCATGACGTTTTTTCAAGGCATGATTTAAGTCGATAATTTTATATAATGTGTATATATATACATATTATAAAATTTACAATAATATTATAGATCAGTTGATTTATATAACGATTCATATATAAAGTTCATAGAAAAAGTTACATTGAAATTTATAATTATATATGTCATCATTTTTTTTTAAAACCAATTTTTACTGCCTTCTTACAGAAAACTCATCATAAGGCGCCATATCACGCCTTATCACACGTCACGCCTTGCCCAACCGCCATAAACTATTTCATAACGTCTACGCCGCGCCTCATGCCTTGGCGCCGCTATAGCGCACTTTTTAGAATCTTGCTTGTGTAGTTTAGTTTAGACTATGTGTAACACATTTGACACATCAACTTCACATTAACTTTTTCACTTGCGACCAAACAAATAAAAAATCCAGATCAAACCTACTTAGCAGGCGACCAAACTCATTCCCTTTAAAAACAACCACCTCCCTTTGAAAATTTAACCACCCCAACCGGCTAAGGGAGTTCCTCGTGATACCCTTTGGTCATTTTCATCTTCCCGTTAAAAAACCTACAATAATAGCCACTAGCTTATGAACAAATTTATAAAATTAACCCTTTAGCTTAGTATATGACAAACCTACAACTTGATTTAGTATATAAATATTAGTGATTTTTGTAATAATATGTTTATACGAAGAAAGATCAAATTAGTCAAAATGGATGAATGAGAAAACACAAAAGAAAACAGGATGACGAAATTTTATTTGGGGGGTGGGGGGTGACAATTGACACATTGCACTAGAAGCCTACAACACAATTCATATAGTTTTAGGGAGTGTTTGGAGGGTTTATTTAGAGGCCTATGAGTTTTTTAGCTTATTTAAATTTAATAAGCACTTTTAAGTGTTTGGTAGAGCTTATAAGCTTATTTAAAGGGTTTTAAATAAGCTACATGGGAGGGGATTATGAGCTTATTTGAGGTTTAGACTTCATTGCCCTCTCATTTCACCATAACCTTAGTTCACCCTCACAGGAGTTTAACAATCTAGTTTAACTTCTTTTTAGTCATTTTACAAAAATTTTATATAAGCTCCTCCAAACACTTTATATAACAAAAACTTATTAACTAGCTCATAAACATAAACCCTTTAAATAAGTTGTCCCAACACCCCCTTAATCCATTACTACTTAAATTATTCAATCTTCAGGGACAAGCAATTTTTCTATATTGAATAAAAAATTTGTAGTAAGCATAAAATCTTTAGGGTGGGCATGTGCCCATCTTGACCCCTATGTGGGCTCGCCACTGGCGAGTCATGACGTTTTTTCAAGGCATGATTTAAGTCGATAATTTTATATAATGTGTATATATATACATATTATAAAATTTACAATAATATTATAGATCAATTGATTTATATAACGATTCATATATAAAGTTCATAGAAAAAGTTACATTGAAATTTATAATTATATATGTCATCATTTTTTTTTAAAACCAATTTTTACTGCCTTCTTACAGAAAACTCATCATAAGGCGCCTTATCACGCCTTATCACACGTCACGCCTTGCCCAACCGCCATAAACTATTTCATAACGTCTACGCCGCGCCTCATGCCTTGGCGCCGCTATAGCGCACTTTTTAGAATCTTGCTTGTGTAGTTTAGTTTAGACTATGTGTAACACATTTGACACATCAACTTCACATTAACTTTTTCACTTGCGACCAAACAAATAAAAAATCCAGATCAAACCTACTTAGCAGGCGACCAAACTCATTCCCTTTAAAAACAACCACCTCCCTTTGAAAATTTAACCACCCCAACCGGCTAGGGGAGTTCCTCGTGATACCCTTTGGTCATTTTCATCTTCCCGTTAAAAAACTTACAATAATAGCCACTAGCTTATGAACAGATTTATAAAATTAACCCTTTAGCTTATTATATGACAAAATAGTCCCATCCACAACTCTAACTAATGTGGTCCAATGAATAGCGTATGTTTAAGAATGGTCAACATTAACTTAAATATCGTTTGTCCTTTATATCATATCTAGCTCTCTCGTTTTGTCTTCTATTATCAATTATCATCCAACCAAGTGATGTACTTGTTGGCAAAGGACCATGTAATCTAGTTTTCAACTTATACCTTCAAGATTTGATGTTGAAATGTGGTTTTTTATATAATTTCGATGGTTTAATAATGTATGACTAAATATATAATTGTTACAAAGCATATGATGTAAAACCAACAACATTACACTTTGCAAACTTTATATGTTCAATTGTATGTAAATGAAGTTACTAAGATATCTCTTTTCTGCATTATTGTAGATTTGCAGCGTATATTAATGGGTAGCGATTTTGGTATCATGCAAATTACTTAACCTACCACATTGTACAACATTTAAAACATATTTTACAAGTACTGTAACGCAATGATTATGGTAGGTGAAGTAATTTATGTGGTCCTAATATCACTACCCTTTATTAATTAACGGGTCCAAGATGTACTATTAAAAGTGATGATTATTTAAATGTGTAACATCCCAGAACCCCGTAGCACAATATTGTCCGCTTTGCCCACCGGCGCACGGTTTTGTTCTTGGTATGGACCACTTCCACCCAAAAGGCCTCATGCTAAGAGAGGTATCCACACCCTTATAAAGAGTGTTTCGTTCCCCTCTCCAACCAATGTGGGACGAATGTTACAATTCTCCCCCCTTTGGGACACAACGCCCCCGTTGTGCACATCGGTCCGGGTCTGGCTCTGATACCACTTGTAACATCCCAGAACCCCGTAGCACAATATTGTCCGCTTTGCCCACCGGCGCACGGTTTTGTTCTTGGTATGGACCACTTCCACCCAAAAGGCCTCATGCTAAGAGAGGTATCCACACCCTTATAAAGAGTGTTTCGTTCCCCTCTCCAACCAATGTGGGACGAATGTTACAATTGTAACGCCCCAAGATTTTGTGAATTTATTTAATTGCGGTTATTAGTTTAAAACTTTTTGGTATTGCTCATTGTTTATTGTAAGTGAAGTAAGTGCACGACGTTTCGGTTACGCATTATTATCGATCTTCAAAACTATTTATTCGAGTATTATTTAACTTATCTTGTCGTGACTGAATATATAACGATTCATTATATTCACGACTATTTAAAATCCGAGGAATTAGCGTCGGGTCAAGGCCGGCCCGAGGCCAAGGCCGAGACCCGCAAGAGTAAATCGCACGTTGTGAAGCTTCTTTTAATTTTCCGATTCATGTGAGTCGTTGAGCCCAAACTAGTGATAGGGAGCTCGGTTGATTAGAAATGCTAGTGGGCTCGAAACCTTGGGCTTGTGTGCAGCCCATACTCGTTATCTTTCCATCCACGTATATTACGAATTTTAAAGCGAGCGTTCTATCCCTGCTACCCTAATCAGTCGGCTGGTCATCTTCATCCGGATCAAGCGATCGGTAGAGCAAGAACCCTAGAACGATTTTTCACTGCACGATCGAATACGTCAACTCGAGGTACCTTTCATTAGTATAGATTTAATTTGTTCCATTCTTTGCTTATCGCCTCCCAACACCATTAAATCTCTGTGTTCGGTTTTGTTCCAACATGGCTCGGTCAAGCAGAATTTCGGACGAAGGAATTGTTCTAAATCGGGGAATCTTACGATAGTGATTGCCGGGCTAGTCGCTTGCAAGGATCGACTGAAATCCGGTGTTGTTTGGACTGCTCAAGTAGGTAGTTTTCGTTACTTCCTCATGTATCGTTAATGCTAGTTTTGATCGTATTTTATAGCTTTAGTGAATCTGTCGAGTTTGGGGGAAGGGCTGAAACTTCAGGGGTATACCTCGAGCCTTGGATGGTCACGGGGTTTGGGGTATGTGACCTAAACCGTTCTTGTATAGCGCTAGCCAAACAGAAAATCCATAACCGAAAAGGGAACCGAACCCGTAGGGTTCCCGGTTCCCCAATTTATAGACTCTTACAAGTCAATGTGAGAACTAGCTATAATTTGGAAATACAACCTTGGCAAGCTATAGGTAGTTATCTAGGAGGTTCCGGGCCGAATTGACTTGTTATATCATTCTAGTAAGTCACTGTTTTCAAAGCAGAATTTACCCCCTGTTCACATCTGTTTTTGAAGTGCTTAGATTAATCTTTTGAACTTTTGGCCCGTGATGAAACCTTGGTTTTTGAATTAGCTTTCCAACGCCGCAACCCGCTCGTTAATCTGAATTACGGTTTAAAAGTTATAGTCGAATTAGTAGGCTGCTGTTAGGAAATTGAGCTGTGCAGATTGTCTGTCTTGCACCACTGTTTTGAGACACATAAAGTCCGTTTTGGCCAGTGACCGTCTCACAGTAAATTGTAGTGCTGGTGGTCTTCTAGCCATGGTTAAAATATGAGGAAAATCTAATACACTGTTTAGGAGTTATGGATGTTCCCGTGAGACTGACGGGGGCTGCCAGCTTTCTGAAATAGGTCCTCGGGTAGGATTTTAATTCGGGTTTCACTTTTTGGTTTTAGGACCGTCTAGGAGTTAAGTGCTATACATCTGATTGTCGGGAACTTTTGGAGCTTGCATTCCTCGAGGTGAGTGTTCTCACCGTGTATTCAGTTTTAACAATATACATGCATGACTTTATGTGTTACCTGCTTTACACTATGTTTTGTATCTGAGCTGAACTGTTATCTGAGTTGAACTGTTATCTGAGTATGAACTGTTAGCTGAGTTGGTCTATTTTCTGGACTGATCTGTTATCTGAGTATCTGAGCAGCTGTTGACTTATTTATGATCTGAGACATTGTGCCTGGGTAACTGAGCTCGGCACAGGGTCATTCTGTGTTATTATTTGCTAAGGCAATCTGAGATAATCATGTTAAAAGAGATAATAAAACATAATAACACATCTGAGTTTTGGGATCACCTCCCGTCTGAGTTTTTTTGGAATTATTCCCGTCTGAGTTTTTGGGATTTATTCCCGTCTGAGTTTTTGGGAATATTCCAGTCTGAGTTTTGGGATCACTCCCGTCTGAGTTTTGGCTTATGCCTATCTGAGGTGTGAGGAGGGGCGAGGTTGATCTCTCGTCCCAAATCACACAAGCGCGCTATATAAATTTAAAATCTGAGTAATAAAATCTGAGAAAAATAATCTGAGTAGTTTTGACTAGGAGTACACCGATGTGCCCTCATGTGTTGTATGTTAAGATTGCTTGCATTTTGAGATATTCACTCAGCTTCTCCAGCTGACCCCAATTTTCCCCACTGTTTCAGGTACTAGCAAAGGGAAGGAGAAGGTGGACGGGTGACCGCTGTATTTTACCTATGCTGATGTGGACAGCAATTATTATTATTATAAACATTTTTCTTTATTAAACATTTTCCGCATTTAAGATTTCGTTAATAAACGACATAATATATTTGGGGAGTTTTATATTTGAATTATTGGGACATTATTATTAAAATATTATATTTAAAAAGTTTTAAAAATCTTGTAAATTTAAGGGTGTTACAAGTTGGTATCAGAGCTCTGACTTGAGGGATTTGGGTTCGCAAGGGGCGAATTCAAACTCAAGTTTGAGTTTCGAGTTTTTAAAACGAGAAAAGAGTAAAATATTTTTCTGAGAAAAATTTCCACATCAAACATACAGCATGTCACGTCGACCTCTCGTTTCCTACTGCCGGTAAAATTTAAGAGCTTTTAATTATTTGAGAATTTTGTGTATTATTAGTTTCGAGGAATGACATATATGAGAACTGATGTTAGTATTTCGATTATAATTCTGATTTGATTCTGAGTATATTTCGCGACGTGGATCGCTTATCTGAGTATATTTTTCCGAGTGTAGTTTCTGAGTGCATCTCCGATATGAACGTCGAAAGTTAATGTGAGATTTTTATAATTATGAGAAATAATTACGTTGGAGCTAAATGAGAAAATATTTAAAATCTTTCGTTTTGAAAAAGCATTAACTAGAGAGAGCTATTGAAATGAGTAAATGAAAGATATTTTTATTATCAACTAATTTAAAGAATATTTTTATGATGATTTATCAAGTGGAGTAAAAGTGAAAATACCGAGAACATATTTTTGTTGTGTTAAAGCTTCAGTTGGCGTAATCATGTTTTTTTTATGTTAAATTATCATTTGAGATTTTATTTAGTGAAACTTTTTCAGTTATTCATCAAATTTAGAATTTGTGAAATTTTTTTTTAAAAATTGCGGGTATTATAAAATCTTGGGACAACTAAAAGGGAAAATGTTTTTATAAAGAGATGGAACACGAGTATTGAGGAAAAATTATGCTAGGAAATAATAAACTGAGATTTATTAAATTGAGTTCAATGAAGAATTATTAAATTAACGCAAAGATATTAAATAAACTATATACCTTGTTATATTAATTCATCGAGAATTTCCGAGCTAAATTAAAGATAAGTTATTCAAGTTTACCTTAAATGGTATCTATTAAAAGTGAACTAAAGGGAAACTATCATCATTAGTCCGGTGGTGATCTATTCAAAACGAATTAAAAAAAAAGAGTTTATAAGCTATATTATGTTCTGAGTTTAAGTGTTGAAAATATAATAAAATATTTTGCTGAGTGCCTTTTGCTGAGTGCCTTTTGCTGAGCGCCTTTTGCTGAGTACATTTCTGAGTAATGGTTACGAGATTTTGAGTATGCACTGTTGGGTGCATATCTGTATTTAACAGATTGTAAAAATAAACTTTTTCTCCTGAGTGTGATTAAAATTTCTTTCTTCTGAGTGTGATTTATTGGTGGGCTTATATGTGGGAAGTTGTGAACTTTGGGATTGACTCGTGACCAAACAAAAGCATGTGTCGAAAGTAATAGAGGGCCCCTATTACCGTACACACAGGACTTTTGGTTGGTTATGGGGAGATTTTGAAGGGAACGATGGACCAATGCTTGTTATTGTGAATTTAGTATGTGTATCCTAATTGTTTGTATGAATACATACTTGCTTGTTTATTTTGGTAGACAATACTAGTTCCAAACTCGAGGACGAGTTTTCTCCAAGTGGAGTTGAGTAGGGGTAAAAAGGAAAATTGTCAAGAAACAATTATCATTAATTATCATTTATAAATATTATGAGTATGATACTTATGCAGAGAGATTTTGCTGGTATGAATTTAAAGTGCGAAATCTAGATACACATAATTGATCAAATAAATTATAAGAGTAACTATCAAATCAAGCAGTTGAGAATAATTAAATTTATTCTATGAGTAATTATAGAGTTTATAAAATTGATAACCGAGATTAATTAAGCTGAGTATAAGTGTGCAAATGAGATGTTACAAATATTATAACTATATAGCTAATGAGATAATGAGAAATTATAAAGTAATGAGAATTTATAATGTGTCAGATATGAGGAAATGAATTAAAATGAGGTTGTTAATTGGAGTTGATTATGAATCATTAAAACAAGCTCGAATGAGAAAATTGCATGAAGATTTATTATTGAGTAAAGTTTTAAGTTATAAGAAGTTTATAATAAAACAAATTAAAAGAGAAAAGTTTTAAATTGGCGGGAAATTCTACTTAAAATTTAGAGGTGCTATAAAGTTTTTATGAGAAGATTATATTTTGTGAGTAATATATTTTAATTAGAGTATCAAATAATATTTTATTTATTAATTTATTTAATTCTTAAAATTTCGAAGTATTATAAAATTTTATGATTTGGAGAAATTATTAAATAGGTTGAAGTTTATATTGAACTAATGAGAAATTTCTAAAAGGTGAGAAAGTATTAAAATAATGAACAATGAGAAAATCTTTAAATCAAGAATAAAAGATAATCGTGTATTGAGTAAATGAGAATTAAGGAATTAATTCGTAATTTGAGTAACGAGAAATCATTATAAATAAGGGTATGAAATTTAATTGGAATTTTAGTGGGTAATATGAATTTAATGAGTAAATATATGGTCAAAATAATCAAGAGACACTTTAAATTGTGTAAAATCAGCGAAGCAGACTATTATGGATCGTTAAACTAGATGAATGACAAAACGTCTATTAAAACATTATCGAGAAACCACTAATGATGGTGGAATGGGAGCATATTAAAGAGAATTGAAATGACAACATTGTTAATTTGAGCTAGTAAATTGGAACACGCGAGTAATCATAAAAATGTGATTTGCATATAATGTTAATAAATATTATTGTTTTATCAGTTTATGTTTGAGATAGAATTCGAGTTTTTGTCTGAGATTAAATTTCTGGTTATGTTTCCGAGTAGATTTCGGGGTTTACTTCTGAGTTGTATTTCTAGATCATAGTTCTGAGTCATATACCTTAGTATATGAGAATTTTCTGAGATACATATATTCTCGGGAATTTTTGCCTACCGAGTGATTTTAATTTCTGTGTGCATCATCTGAGAATTCTGTGTGATGGGTTCAATTCTTGTGAATAATTTCCTGTTTTTGGGTATTAACTGATAATGGTGTAATCTACTAGATTGCTTCTTTGCCTTATGCCAACTCGTGTCCAATAGAATAGAGGACCTTTCAGAGCTAATTCTTATACGGAATTGACAATAATAAGATTAAACTTGTTGTAAATGCGTTAAGTGATCATTGTCGGAGCCTCGCGAGAAGTTTCGTTTTCTTCTTTCCATAAAATTTATTTTATCGTCGCGAGAGAACCAAGTGTGACTGTTAGCACGAACCGGATAACCAAGTATCACGTCGAGATCTTCTGCCGCCACAAACCAAGCCGTAACAAACCTCCAAGTGGAGTTGAATCGGAGATTCAATGTAGCGTTAACTGTTGGGTGTAGCAACTGTATCCGAATGCGAGAGCAAGAAGACGCCGTTAGTAGAGTATCGTGATGTATTTTATGCACATTATCAACATTCGTTGCATACTGAGATCCATAGTGAGTATCCTGACCTTATTTCTTTCAGCCTTATCGTTTTACGCCACTAGAGACGGATAATTGTATGAGCACTTATGTGATCTGGAGTTAATTTCCTATTAAGTAAATTCACCATGAAGAGTTTCTTTCTATTCATAACTTTATCGCTTTTATTCTTCTTTTCCATTTGAGTAGACATGTCGTAGGTCACTCTGACGAATTTCCTTTTCATTTTGAACCTTATCATTTCGTTTTATTTCCCTATCTGAAGATGTATGTCGTTGAAGAGCCCGAGTCTGAGATTCGAGACCGCTACCCTGAACTTTTCTGAGCAATGACTTCGGGGACGAAGTCTATTTCAAGTGGAGTTGAGTTGTAACGCCCCGAAATTATCCCGATCTATTTCAGAGTGATGACTTCGAGGACGAAGTCTGATTCAAGTGGGATTGAGTTGTAACGCCCCAAGATTTTGTGAATTTATTTAATTGCGGTTATTAGTTTAAAACTTTTTGGTATTGCTCATTGTTTATTGTAAGTGAAGTAAGTGCACGACGTTTCGGTTACGCATTATTATCGATCTTCAAAACTATTTATTCGAGTATTATTTAACTTATCTTGTCGTGACTGAATATATAACGATTCATTATATTCACGACTATTTAAAATCCGAGGAATTAGCGTCGGGTCAAGGCCGGCCCGAGGCCAAGGCCGAGACCCGCAAGAGTAAATCGCACGTTGTGAAGCTTCTTTTAATTTTCCGATTCATGTGAGTCGTTGAGCCCAAACTAGTGATAGGGAGCTCGGTTGATTAGAAATGCTAGTGGGCTCGAAACCTTGGGCTTGTGTGCAGCCCATACTCGTTATCTTTCCATCCACGTATATTACGAATTTTAAAGCGAGCGTTCTATCCCTGCTACCCTAATCAGTCGGCTGGTCATCTTCATCCGGATCAAGCGATCGGTAGAGCAAGAACCCTAGAACGATTTTTCACTGCACGATCGAATACGTCAACTCGAGGTACCTTTCATTAGTATAGATTTAATTTGTTCCATTCTTTGCTTATCGCCTCCCAACACCATTAAATCTCTGTGTTCGGTTTTGTTCCAACATGGCTCGGTCAAGCAGAATTTCGGACGAAGGAATTGTTCTAAATCGGGGAATCTTACGATAGTGATTGCCGGGCTAGTCGCTTGCAAGGATCGACTGAAATCCGGTGTTGTTTGGACTGCTCAAGTAGGTAGTTTTCGTTACTTCCTCATGTATCGTTAATGCTAGTTTTGATCGTATTTTATAGCTTTAGTGAATCTGTCGAGTTTGGGGGAAGGGCTGAAACTTCAGGGGTATACCTCGAGCCTTGGATGGTCACGGGGTTTGGGGTATGTGACCTAAACCGTTCTTGTATAGCGCTAGCCAAACAGAAAATCCATAACCGAAAAGGGAACCGAACCCGTAGGGTTCCCGGTTCCCCAATTTATAGACTCTTACAAGTCAATGTGAGAACTAGCTATAATTTGGAAATACAACCTTGGCAAGCTATAGGTAGTTATCTAGGAGGTTCCGGGCCGAATTGACTTGTTATATCATTCTAGTAAGTCACTGTTTTCAAAGCAGAATTTACCCCCTGTTCACATCTGTTTTTGAAGTGCTTAGATTAATCTTTTGAACTTTTGGCCCGTGATGAAACCTTGGTTTTTGAATTAGCTTTCCAACGCCGCAACCCGCTCGTTAATCTGAATTACGGTTTAAAAGTTATAGTCGAATTAGTAGGCTGCTGTTAGGAAATTGAGCTGTGCAGATTGTCTGTCTTGCACCACTGTTTTGAGACACATAAAGTCCGTTTTGGCCAGTGACCGTCTCACAGTAAATTGTAGTGCTGGTGGTCTTCTAGCCATGGTTAAAATATGAGGAAAATCTAATACACTGTTTAGGAGTTATGGATGTTCCCGTGAGACTGACGGGGGCTGCCAGCTTTCTGAAATAGGTCCTCGGGTAGGATTTTAATTCGGGTTTCACTTTTTGGTTTTAGGACCGTCTAGGAGTTAAGTGCTATACATCTGATTGTCGGGAACTTTTGGAGCTTGCATTCCTCGAGGTGAGTGTTCTCACCGTGTATTCAGTTTTAACAATATACATGCATGACTTTATGTGTTACCTGCTTTACACTATGTTTTGTATCTGAGCTGAACTGTTATCTGAGTTGAACTGTTATCTGAGTATGAACTGTTAGCTGAGTTGGTCTATTTTCTGGACTGATCTGTTATCTGAGTATCTGAGCAGCTGTTGACTTATTTATGATCTGAGACATTGTGCCTGGGTAACTGAGCTCGGCACAGGGTCATTCTGTGTTATTATTTGCTAAGGCAATCTGAGATAATCATGTTAAAAGAGATAATAAAACATAATAACACATCTGAGTTTTGGGATCACCTCCCGTCTGAGTTTTTTTGGAATTATTCCCGTCTGAGTTTTTGGGATTTATTCCCGTCTGAGTTTTTGGGAATATTCCAGTCTGAGTTTTGGGATCACTCCCGTCTGAGTTTTGGCTTATGCCTATCTGAGGTGTGAGGAGGGGCGAGGTTGATCTCTCGTCCCAAATCACACAAGCGCGCTATATAAATTTAAAATCTGAGTAATAAAATCTGAGAAAAATAATCTGAGTAGTTTTGACTAGGAGTACACCGATGTGCCCTCATGTGTTGTATGTTAAGATTGCTTGCATTTTGAGATATTCACTCAGCTTCTCCAGCTGACCCCAATTTTCCCCACTGTTTCAGGTACTAGCAAAGGGAAGGAGAAGGTGGACGGGTGACCGCTGTATTTTACCTATGCTGATGTGGACAGCAATTATTATTATTATAAACATTTTTCTTTATTAAACATTTTCCGCATTTAAGATTTCGTTAATAAACGACATAATATATTTGGGGAGTTTTATATTTGAATTATTGGGACATTATTATTAAAATATTATATTTAAAAAGTTTTAAAAATCTTGTAAATTTAAGGGTGTTACAAAATGGTGTATAAAAGGTTCACAAAATGAATGAAATATATAGAAATAAAGGTAATCCATGTCATAATAAATACAAAATGAATATTTGGTATTTTCAAATTAAAAAAAAAAAGAATATATGTTTTCAAGATGTATGACACTAAGGCCTATCCCAACAGTGGCGTGTCAGTAAACCTATCAGTAGCGCCACATCATTACATCCTTACTGACACGCTACTGATACGATCGTGCCAACCATAAGTCATAACCCATCACTAACTATCACTAACCCTTAAAATATTACATTTAACCCCCCACCCACACACAAAAGCTACTGACGCACCCATCTCTCACGTCCTCATGGCGACGGGTTTCTAGTGACGCGGCTACCGACAGCGCGGTGCCAACGGCGTCGTGCAACGACGTGCCAAAAACTTCTAGTGACGTGGGAAGGACGCATGCGTTGGGACTGTTCTAAGGTTATGGGGTATGGGTACAACACCCACACCAACTTTTTCTGCCACATCATCTGCCACCTCAGCAACCACACCACCCCCACACCATATCATGTTTAGGAAATACTCACCACACCACACCACACAATTTTAATTTCCGTCTCACCATTTCATTTCCATTTAATTTTTTAAACGTAAAACCACAAATTACACAAATTATTAATTTTTATAAAAATAGCCCAAATAATTCATTTATAATACCATATTGTTAATTTTTTGTAATAAATCCAATAAAAACCCCAATTAAATAGCCCAACAGAAAAAGCTAATGACCAAAGGGCCTTTAGTCTAGCGGTATGGTGTTTACCTCTCAACCTTGAGGTCAGAAGTTCGAGTCCCGTAGTGGACATTGGTGGTAATTAGGAGTAGATTAGATTTAATGTTTAAAAAAATAGAAAAAACTAATGTTTTAATTAAGCCCAACTTGCTTTTAAAAAAATATTAAAAAAAAAACCCTAAAACCCATGTCTTCAAAAAACGGCAGCTCATTTCCGGTGAGAAGAACGGATGATAAGAAGCAACATGGTTTTTCCGGCAACGAGGTAGGTTTTGTCTAGCCGTTGAACGACTCTTTTCCCCTCAACGGTAAAAAATGCTCGCTCTCACGCCCGTTATCTCCCGTGGCCGTGGCCACCCTCCATGCACGCCGGCCCCCCACGCCGATGTGGGGGTGATGTTGTGTCTTGATGCACGCTGTGGCGTTAAGCCACATCACCACCACAACCACGCCCGAAGGCCCATACCCACACCTAATGCTCTAACAACTTATATCAATACTACTTAGCTACGTTTTGAAATTATCTGACTCGTAATATTGACCTAAACAATTTTATGATGATGATAGTCAAGAAAGAAAAAAACATTAAACGTTATATCGAAGGAATATTAATAAATTTATGATAATTTATACTTCGTATTATTCATTTAGAAATTTATGTTAACTTAAATTATTACTTAAACATATCTAAATTATTATAAGATTATGATTTTATCATTTTCTAATTGTACACCATCATATCTATATAATTGATAACAATTGAATTGAAGTATTTATGTTCCAGAAATAATTTTATAATTTCTTAGCGTTTGAATAATCATAAAATTAACGTTTAATATATCTGAATCACATAATGTTAAGCAAAATTATGACAGTCCGTGATTTTTCACGGGTCATAACATAGTTTACAATAAATTAAAGCTCCTTTTTTTTTCTTAAACAATACCCTAAAGACATTTATTAGCATTTCCTTTAGGCTGTGGGGTATGGATACCACACCCACACCACTTTTTCAGTCACATCATCTGCCATATCAGCAACCACACAACCCTCACACCACATCATTTGGTGGAAATATCCCCCACACCATACCACACCATTTTAATTTCCATCTCATCATTTAATTTCCATTTATTTTACACACAACTAATATTTTATATAATTTAAAATTACAATACTTTAAATTTAAAATTTCAATACTTTAAACTAAAATTAAAAATTACAATAATTAAATTAAAATTATTACTCTTCTTGTTTTTTGGTAAAAAGACATCTTTAAAACTCCAAAAGCTCATTTCACATCCTTACGTGCGGATTCTTGTTTTTGGTAAACAAGACCTCTTTTGGCTCTACTGGATGTCGATAGGCTTTCACAAATGTCGCATGACGAGGATATATACCATCAGTAAGGAAATAATCGAATCTATATTGATTGTCATTCAACGTATAAGGAGCATCGGGTGCCTTTCCTGATAACAAGTCGTTGAATATTGGTGATTGATCAAGCACGTTAATATCATTATTAGAACCCGCAACCCCAAAGTAAGCATGCCAAACCCATAAATCTTGGGAAGCAACAGCTTCATATCAATGACGGTACTCCATTATGTCCTCCAGTGTACTCACCTCTCCACGATTTTGGACAATTGCTCCAATCCCAGTGCATACAATCAATGCTACCATCATTCCAGGAAAACCATGTCTCTCTTCGTGTGCCTCATATAATTTTTAAACATCGGTTACTGTTGGTTTTCGCAAATAAATAGGTCCGAATAATTCCAAAACACCTTGTGAAAAATAAAACATACTTTCCCTAGCAGTTCTTTCAGACATGCGTATGTATTCGTCAAGAGAATCAGGGGATGCCCCGTAAGCCATATCTCGAACTGCTGCAATACATTTTTGCAACGCAGTGAATCCTCGCCTACCTCTAGCATCATATCTCAATTGAAAAAACAGATACCTGTTTTCTAATGCGCTACATATGCGTAGAAATAAATTTTTGCTCAGACGAAACCTTCATTTGAAATCCTTCTCGTCATAAACAGAATCATCCGCAAAATAATCTCGATATAGCCGTTAGTGTCCAGCTTCTCGATTTCTATTTTGCTTCGCAGTTCTAGTGTCAAAGACTTCACTTTCATCATCATCGTCAAATTCTTCGAGGAGTTCTTCGTATATTGTCGGCATAAACATATTATCCTCGTCAGATGATGAACCAAGATAATCCATTATTTGTGTGTTGGGGTGTTTTGATAAAGTTGTGGTGTGTTTTGGCAGTGTTTTGATAATGTTTGATTGTGTTTATATAGGAAATAAATAAATAAATTAATTTATTTTAAAATTTATGACCGTTGAACGGTCTTATTTTGCTCGAAACTATCACCCCCACTGCGTTACTCGGCGTCGTCCGTTGCTCCTCCCCACCACGCCCACCCCCACGCTGTTGGGGGGTGGAGGGTGGTGTTCTCCCAAACCACCACGCCGTTGCCCCTCCACCTCACCCCCACGCCGGGCAATATTACGCCCATACCTACCACTCTTAGCGTTTTCTCAAACTCCTCGGTGTGGCCGTGGAGTTGAGGGGGAATATGAATGTTGAGTGAAGAGTGAATGAAAAGGGTTTGTGTTTTTGAGATGTGTATGGAAACTAGGGGTGTTCGTTTGGACGGTTTGGTTTTATCCGATCCAAATAGGTGAAATCAAATAAAATCCGGTTTTCAAAAGTTCAAACCGAACCGTCCAAACTAATTCGAAAACCAAACCGATCCGAACCAAATAACGATTTGGTTGGTTTGGTTTTATCCATTTGATTTTTCCTTAAAATTTTCAAAATATTCCAAAAGTATATAACATAAATGATATTAAGTTCATATGTAAAATTTTAAAATAATAAACTATTTTGTACATAAAAACAAGTCTAATTCATAACTTGTGACATTTACAATCATATATGCAAAAAATTTAACATCAACTTTATCAAAAACTCCAAATACATTGGTACATCACCAACTGATACAATATAAAATGGAACAAGTGTTAGTATATAAATTAATTTACTATAAGTTATGTAAAGAAAAGAGAAACCATAATTGCTTACAATGAAAACCAACAAGTATTAGTATATAAATCAATATACTATATATTACTATTTGGTTTTTTTGGACAATCCGGTTTTCACAACGGAAACCAAATCCAATCCGAAATCCAAACTATTAGTTTAGTTTAAGTCCAAACGATCCAAAAAACCAAATAACCAATCCAAATAGTCCGATCCAAAATGTCCAATTGGACAATCCGGTTATATCCGAATAGAATAGTGAACACCCCTAATGGAAACCCAAATCTTACCCTATTTTTGCTTTTTATTTCTCGACTATATTACCCCTAGGGTACATTTGGTACAGAGAATGGAATTACAAGGAAATGATTGCAGAGAATGATATTGCATAGAAAGGGAATTAGTATGGAGAAAGAGAATTGACTCCTCTGTTTGGTAGCACAGAGACTTCAACAGAGAATTACAGCAGAGAATCATTTCTCTTGTTTGGTATAACAAAAAATCAGTAGAGAATTGTACAAACTTTATAATTAGCAAACATTTTTTTTTTCCCACACCAATCATTATTATAACATACAAAATTCATGGATAAATTAATAACGAAAGCGCATTAATAAAATCAATAATAACATTCAAAAATATAAACAATTGTCACTTTCAAAAACATCAATTCAATCAAAATGTAACAAAAAAACAGTTCTAATTAGTACTTAAAACCACAATGTAACCAAGAACACTATTTGAAGGTCGTAAGTCGTAACTGAGAGTATAGTTGGAGAAAATATCCATTGTATAATCGTAATCATTAATTAATTCATCACTATGCGTTCAGTAATCGATACATAATTGATAACAGATAAAGTTCGAGAGACAGAGAGATAGAGATAGAGTTCGAGAGACAAACATCGAGATTAACCTGGAAGAAGCGGCAGACGAAATTGTTGCTAGACGAAATAAGGTGGATTGACGACGAATGGGAACGGCTGCGAAGGTATAGAGAAAAGAAGAGGGCTTTGTGGGCTTTGTGATTCTCTGTGTGTTTTTTTTTAAGTCTCGATATATCATTCTCTCATTTTCCCCTTATTTAGTAGCGAATTAAAATTAGGGAAAAGGAAAAGTTTTTTTTCTCCATCTTCTTTTCTCAATGTAACCAAACAAGAGACTTTACCTTTATTTCCCTTTCTCTCCCTTCAAATCTCTGTACCAAACACTGTAGGAGCTAATACCAATTTTCATTAAATAAAATACAATACAATTGGGAAATTGACGAAAACAAATACAAGATTGAAACAAGAATATGTAGAAACAAAGAAGAAACAAGTTTTGGTTAAGTCTCGTGAAATTCACGATCCCCTTAAAATAGATTCGTCGTCTATCTCCCAGGGTAAAACAACCGAGTAGTTTTACACTACCGAATATAATCCAAGCTCGAACATATATCGAAAGTTCTTGTGTTTAAGGATCACTAAAATTGAGAGAACAAATTTGTGATGCTTGTAAGTGGGTGTAGACAAGTATGAGAATGTGTGTTGGTGTTCACAAGAATGTGTCTTACAAATGAACCACACCATCTCTATTTATACTAGAAATGTGTCATCATGTTAATAACAATCATAATTGTCATTATACATATTCATTATAAAGAAATAAAACCACCAAATTCAATTCTATGTTTAATGACACACATTAAACTCTTAATAATATTAATAATAATATTATCTTAATAATATTAATAATAATATTATTATTACTTGAATTTCTTAACCATACAAACCGAATCCACATGATACCCGGGAGACGAGCGTCGATAGGTTCAAGTTCCCACTGGTTCATTTATTTTATTTCTTTGTTCCATACACCAGTCGATATCTCATTCACCACAACTACATTTTGGACATGTCAACCATTAATTATATATAACAAATATAATATTAATAATAATATTATTATTACTTGAATTTCTTAACCATACAAACCGAATCCACATGATACCCGGGAGACGAGCGTCGATAGGTTCAAGTTCCCACTGGTTCATTTATTTTATTTCTTTGTTCCATACACCAGTCGATATCTCATTCACCACAACTACATTTTGGACATGTCAACCATTAATTATATATAACAAATATACATATAATTATATATGTCCAAAATTTTCCAACAATCCCCCACATGAATAGAGATCGATCGAAAACACTACAAAATTTCGATGAATGTTCAACAGTTAAGTCTTGCAAAGGATAGGTAGGTGTTACCCTTTGAACCTTCCCTTGAGAAGCACACTTAGTCTCCTAGCAGTCAGTAGACGCGATGTCCTTGAACTGAATCCGCCTTTTGTGTAGACGACAGTATACATTCTCACAAGACTCTCCCTAACTTGTTCATATCCTCTTATCGTGTCCGTCTTGGTCATGGACACTGCCTGGTTCTGCGAGAGCTACTAAGAATTGTGCCCCAACAATTCCATTCGAAGCGACCCCACTTCTCTCTCACATAGGTGATTCTCTACCACGAATCATTAAAAGCCATAGTGCTTATCCTCATTGTCACTGAACTAGGAATGGACTAGGAAGTAGTACAATGTACTCCCTTTAAGAATGTTTGGAGGAATTCCGTTACCCCCACAGTGACATCCCTTCGTTTATACAATTAGGTTGTCCTATTGAACCTAGATCTTGGGATCTCCAGTCAACTAGGTTAGGTTTCCTTCGCATAAACTTTATTCCAAGGGCTTTAGTCCCATTCCATAACTAACTCTCTACTTAAGCCTTTTTCATAAGCGGATCCGCAAGTTTATCATTTAACTTTTATAGTTAATCATGATAACTTTACTTGAGAGTAGTTGTCATATCATATTATGTCTCACTATTATACATTGTACACTTGACTAATGTAAATTTGAGACAATAATATATACATCAATTATTTAGAATATCTTCTTTAATTGATGTAACTTTTCTATTAAGATGAATTAATACCTTAGCAAGGTACCCCCACATTCGTAAGTATTTATTAGACGATTTTATTTCAAATCAAAATTCATACGATGTTTCATCTTATCCTCACGGGTTATCTTATATAAAAGATAAGTAGTCGACACGCGACATGCCCCCACATTTGTACAACTTAGTAAATTAATTGCTTCAATTTTACTTATCATTAAGTAAAATTAACAACATAATTTAATTCGTACATATCACTATGTAGTATAATCATCAATATACATTATGATATACTTGTGACCACCTTTAGAAGTTGATTTCCCATCACACACTTTTGTATGAATTATATCAAGGAGTTTGGTTATTTCTTTCAACCAAATGGAATGATGAATTTGTTACACTTGTTACATTTGTGAGTTGAATCAAAATGGAATGATGGTGGTATATAATTAAATTTATTTAAAACCAACTTTAATTAAATTTATATGGAATAATCGACCATGTTAAATATTTAACAATTCAAAATAAATGAACAACTTTATTAGCAATTATTAAAATCGCGGTTTAAAAGTTGTCACATTTAATTTTAACATTTTTACCAACCAATTTCATATTTTGATAACACAATTCCATTGGATTCAATCACAACCCGGGTAACAACTTAGTAAGCAACCATCCGGACACAATATTCTTACGAATCTCCGGAACATACAAAACATTGCTTATTGTAACATCATTTTCGGAATTCATCCTTAAGATAACATTTCCTCCACCTTTGATATATGTGGTAGTCATTTTTTCAATAAAAAGTTTTTGCTCATTTTCAACATCTTTGAAAATGATAAAATACTTTTATAGAAACACACATGACGGGTAGCACCCGTATCGACATACCATCTACTTCAATTGGTTCCCATCAAATTCACTTCCGACAAAGCGTAAATTATGGTCACATTATGCACATCTTCCTTCATGTACATTTCCATGTTAGGCATTGTCACAACATATGTCATTTTTTCCAAATAAAAATGCAAATTTGACCAATTAGCCTTAACAATCAAATGTTCCAATTAGTTTTAAGATATATTTCAAGTATCATCTTATCAAGAATCAACTCAAGAAGCCAAAGACTATCTTGTATCTTACTCACTAATATAAACCAACATTTTTCCCAAATCTCACAATTTGAAAGTAAAATTCTAGATGCCAAAGCAATCCATAGATATAAAATCCGAAGAATTTAACTTTTACCAAATTTGAGAAAATTCAAGTAACCAAGGTTAACTTGAAAGCTAAAACAATAGAACCTTTTCATTTTCAAAATCTTATAATTTCCAAATATCTCACTTTATGAGACTATATTCAAGAAACCAAAGTAATCTTGATATGTATAAAATGGAAATTACGTCTTTTCAAGAAAAGTCTATAACCATCAATCACAAGTTTCATAAGAAACTCCAAAAATTCTCAAACTTTGAAAGCAAAATTCTAGATGCCAAAGCAATCCATAGATAAAAATCCCGAAGAATTTTAGCTTTTCACAAGTATGAGAAAATCAAGTAGCCAAAGCAAACTTGATTACCAAAAAAAAATTTAAATCCAAAAATTCAAGTACATTTTCTCACTATATGAGATTAAAGTCAAGAAAACCCAAGTTATCTTGATACTTGAAACAAAATAAATCAAAACTTTTATATCCAAAAACTTTTAATTTCCAAATATCTCACATAATGAGACTATATTCAAGATACCAAAGTAATCTTGATATGTATAAAATGGAAATTACAAAAAGTTTATAAAATATTTTCTTAAACAAATTCTTTATAATTGAAGAATAACGACAAAATTATCGAATATAAATCCAAAGTATTTGATTTCCAAATAGTCTCACAAATTGAAACCATATGTCAAGAAGCCAAAGCTACCTTGAGATGAAGAAAATGGAAATCAAAATCACTTACAAACCAATGTAATTTTTGATATTTTAATAATCAATAAATTTCACAATGATATACAAATGTTTGTAAGATTTATTTCAAATATCATCTCTAATGAGAATCAACTCAAGAAGCCTATGACTATCTTGAACCTTACAAACAAATATGATTGCAAAACTTATAATTAACAACAATAATTTTTAAATCCAAAATTGTTTTAAACAATATATCAAGTTATTTAAAATCAAACTTTAAAAACTTGATATAATAAATTTTAAATCCAAAAATTTGATTTAACAAATTATAATAAACTTAACCAAACATCTTGTTTTACATAAACATTTCAATCAAAAACTTTTTCCGAATCGATGCTATTAAAAAGCAAAAATCGAAAAAGAAAATATGTATTTTCCAACCGGTATTAGCAAGAGAGGAAAAATCTATTTTAAGTTTGTAAGAGCTAATACCAATTTTCATTAAATAAAATACAATACAATTGGGAAATTGACGAAAACAAATACAAGATTGAAACAAGAATATGTAGAAACAAAGAAGAAACAAGTTTTGGTTGAGTCTCGTGAAATTCACGATCCCCTTAAAATAGATTCGTCGTCTATCTCTCAGGGTAAAACAACCGAGTAGTTTTACACTACCGAATATAATCCAAGCTCGAACATATATCGAAAGTTCTTGTGTTTAAGGATCACTAAAATTGAGAGAACAAATTTGTGATGCTTGTAAGTGGGTGTAGACAAGTATGAGAATGTGTGTTGGTGTTCACAAGAATGTGTCTTACAAATGAACCACACCATCTCTATTTATACTAGAAATGTGTCATCATGTTAATAACAATCATAATTGTCATTATACATATTCATTATAAAGAAATAAAACCACCAAATTCAATTCTATGTTTAATGACACACATTAAACTCTTAATAATATTAATAATAATATTATCTTAATAATATTAATAATAATATTATTATTACTTGAATTTCTTAACCATACAAACCGAATCCACATGATACCCGGGAGACGAGCGTCGATAGGTTCAAGTTCCCACTGGTTCATTTATTTTATTTCTTTGTTCCATACACCAGTCGATATCTCATTCACCACAACTACATTTTGGACATGTCAACCATTAATTATATATAACAAATATACATATAATTATATATGTCCAAAATTTTCCAACAAACACACCCCTATTTCCTTTCTTATTGACGATTTTGTCCCTGGTTCCTTTTTTGTTGGCGGTTTTATCCTTATTTCTTTTTTCTTTTCTTTTTTAGATTTCTGGGTTTATTAAAATATATATTTCCATGGACGTGGATACTACGCAGAGGCCAGTAATCTTTTGTTTTTTTATGTATACTTTTTTCTTTCTTTCTTTTGGAAAGAAAATAGACCCCTTGATTTAATGTATATATAAGTTGTTGTATGTTTTGCATCAACGATTGTACGTTTGATAGATATTATAAAATATCATAAAGTAGATCAACATGTCTCTAAAAACAATCTTTAAGAGTGCCGTTAACCGATGCCTTCAGTTTGAACAGAAGATTTTGGTTTACCGACATCATTGACAAAGAGATGTCAGGTGATATTGGGTTCGGTGTTGATGAAACTCCTTTGTTTTCGCGACGTGTCAAGAGTAGAGGGAAATGAGATATTTAGTGGGTACTTGTCTTTTGTGTGTGTGTATCTTATGTATAAAATATTAAGTGAAGTGGTATTGTTGACTTGAGTGTCTGTTGAGTATCAATTGAAATGTCAATTGACATGACGCTGATCTAGAAAAAAACTAAAGTATAATTGGGTTTCACGGTTGATACTCCCTCCGTCCCACAAAAAAGTTTGCATTACTCATTAAAATTTTATCCCACAAAAAAATTTACATTTACCAAATTTGGGGGGTCCACCTAATAAAATAATATTATTACCAATCATTCTACCAATAAAACACTTTTTCTCTCCAAGCTAATCTTATATTTTAATCAAAAATATTACAAGTGACCTCACCACTAATTATCTCTCAAAAGATTGTGCCCAAATGAAATGTAAACTTTTTTATGGGACGGAGGGAGTATTAAAGATGATATATCGAGGGTCGCTTAAAAGTTAAAACTCTTGACAAGATATTTATAAACTATAATTCATTACGCAACATTTGAATTACTTCATGACAATAAATGCATATATTTAAAGGAGTTAAATTGGTCACCAAGGACATAATTGATAACCCGATTCAGAACAAGTGACGTGGTCTATTTGACAAGCCCATAAAGCTAGTTTGATTAATTGTGTGAAAACATCTTCGGGTGTTACTTTTATAGTTTTATCCATGGGCTATAAAATTGCCAAGAAAGTCAAAGAAAGATGATATTATGGAAGAAAAATAACAAGGCAATAATGAAAAAAATGAACTTATGCATATAATGAATAATTGATATTGATATATAAGTAATAATAAGAGCAAATTACATAAATTATGTGCTCTTTCATTTTTTGAAGGTTTTCTCTAAAGATTCGTTTTGGTTTTTCTGTGTGACATAGATTTATTTGTTTTTAGTTTTTAGTTCTTTTAGCAATTTTAATTTTCTATTAATTTTTTCTCATTCTTTTCCTTTTTTCTTTTGTTTTCGAACGCGGTAAGGTAGTTTATATACATGTCTGTATGTACTTGTATTGTAGCAAAAGATTAACAAATACAGAGTATAAATTTCTAGAAATTGGTAAAGCTTGATGTTCTATACATGATATCTTAGGTGCAAATCTCTTTACCAACATCAATTATAAAAAAAAAATTATTAAAAAACCCTTCTATAAATTAGGCTTGTACGACTCGTGAATCTCGTTCAACTTGAATAATTAAACAAGTTTTCAAGCGATTCAAGCCAAACATTACTTTTTTTAGACTCGACTCGTGAAACTAAGCGAACATTAATTTTTGTTCAATCTCACCTCGGGCTCGTATATTATCAAGCTCAAACTCAAGCGGGTAACTAATTACTCTACTCATTTACACCACCCCAACCCAAGCCCAATATAAGCAGTGGTGTGATACAAGGATGTTACATTTTCAGAATGCTACTGCACACAATAATTGGTGCATTAGTTACTTTTACACAACAATTGTTCATGACAAGAATCAAGACCTAATAGTCAATTACACACTATTAAAATAGGCCATGTTTGCAATTACCAAATACACACAACATTATCCTTTTATTAAACTTCTTGTAGAAGAAACAAAAGCTTCAATTATAAGATTGACAACAAAACAAACACAAATGGCTCCCATATTTTGCTCGAAACCATCACCCCCACCGCGTTACTCGGCATCGTCCGTTGCTCCTCCCCACCACGCCCACCCCCCACGTCGGGCAATATTACGCTCATACCTACCAGCCTAAATGGATGAATTAAACAGCAAGACCAAGATCAACACTACAAGCCATTTCATCAATGACTTATTATAAAAATACAGGGTTAAGTACAACCTTTGGCAGACAATCACAAGAATATAAACAAAGGAAGGTTGGATAATACAAGTCTAGGGTGTGGGGCAATTTTCTGTACTTTCACTGAAAAGGAAAAAGGCTACAAATGCGTAGTACTGCTTTACGTCTACTTATAGCTACCAATGCAAAGGAAATAAACTGCTAAGTAAGACCGGTGCTAACGGTGGCAAACTGGCCTCGCCAGTTACACCGCCACTTTGCCTCACCGTTGGCACCATCCGTTAGTTTACCCGCCGGGTGGGTGCATGCCGGTTTGGAGACGGGGCTTGAGGCTTGCGTTAGTTTGGAGGGTGGGTCCAAAGGGGTATTTTGTGTGTGTGTGTGTTATGTAATGGTGGGTCCCCAAAAATTAAAGGGAAGTGGTATTATTGGCATGTGTACGTCAGTTCAGTGTCGGTTGGAGGGTGAGCTAACGTGATGCTAATTTGGCAATAACTGGCAGTATCAGTTGAGTGCACCATTGAGAGCAGTGTAATTAACTACCCACTATTCTAGTTGAACTACTTTTAAAGAACATGACCCACATGGCCTTAATTTAAGGAACAGATAATAACAAACTTTGACTCAAACAAACTAGAGGTTAAAACACTTTTGAAAACTCAAACATCCTTGAATTACTTTCAGTTTAAAAATAAATTTTCAAAAGTACAAGGACTATACCTATCAAAAACTTCATCTTTTCCAAGATGGTGATTTTCAGTTAAGCCCCTTATTCTTGTCCAGTGTGCCCACCAACCCTCTTAAACAATAAAGTTGAAAAAGCCCTTTTCTACCCTATTTTCAAATTGTTCTCCTTACTTTTATCCTATCTGATTAGAGATGTGCTTATAGTATTTCTTCCTCCACTGGTCTCAATTTTATTATTCATTTTTTATTTTTATTTTTCTCAAAATTATTTCAATTTAAAAATTCCACCAATCCCAAAAAATAATTACATAATAAAGATGAAATTTTATTAGTTAGACAGTGTAATAAATGTATGTTTTTTAAATTATGTATTTTTTTGTCTTTGAACAATAAGTTTGAGACGGAGGGAGTAATATTTTTATAGTTCATGAAACACATGTCAATTATTAATTAATAATAATTAAAATTCAAGATTAATCACATATCTTATACCTGAAAGATATTTTAGTTATTTTTACAAATTTTTATTATTAAATTATTTTAAAATAAAATAATTTTTTTCTTTCAAAACACATAATGTGATAATCACATGTGATTGTATACTTAACCAGATTGTATACTTAATCACAAGTGATTATATTAAAATATCACATTTGATCAAATATACAATCACATGTAATTATATTATCATATGTAATTATTACACGCTATTATCAAATAATATTATTTTTTAAAACAAAAAAATAAATAACAATAAAATAAAAATAAAATAATTAACAAAATAAAATAATATTTTCAAATAAAAAAAAAGTTTTTTAAGGTGTTAAATGACCAAAATACCACTTTATGTATAAATATATGATTAATCTTGACCAGTAAATATTATTGATTAATAATTAGATATATTCCTTGAGACTACATAAATAATATTAATGACCACCTTTAATATTTATCTATCTAATTAATCATCATGTTTTAGGTTATTTATTAACCATAGCAATTAAGTATACCATTAATTATTTCTTAAAACGAGTACCATTTTTATCGGATTCCTGAGTGTATAATTAGCACCCAATCCTAAATATCATGATGTGCATGCTATCACATTGATAAAAAAAATCGTACCAAAATATTGGATATATTACGCATATAAATGAGATTTAAAAAAATTGAGAATCATAGTTGTTCCAAGTCTAGGAAGTCCCATATGTTGTCTATGGGGAAATCAAACAAATCATTGTGGCCTTCTTGTTGCTTGACAACATCTAAAGCCTTCCCCTTTGGTGAAGAGCCATCAAATGAGCACCCAACTTCACTATCGATTTCCTTCTCACGATCATATTTAAATAACTCATTTATATAATCATCGATGTTGTCGTGTATTACTCCAGGTGTTGAAATTACGCAAATAGAGTCGTTGTCAACACCATTATTTGATGATCTTATGGACTTGCCACTGACATCATCTGCTGCAATGTGCGGGTACATCACGTTTAGGGTTTTGGAGAAAGTATGTGGACAAGGCTTAATAATTGTGGTGGTGGTTGTGGTGTCTTGTGGCGATTCACCGTCTCTAGGTTCTTTCCCTTGATTGAAACGGGAGCGAAGATGTGAGCTCCAGTAGTTCTTTACATCATTTGCAGTTCTTCCCGGAATTCTCCCCGCGATCAAGGACCACCTATAATGAAAATCCAAATTAATCTTGAAATCTCTATATACGAGTTTTTTAAATGATGCTAGTACTTTTTATAAGTATTTAATAAAACGTTGTAACTTTCAAAAATATTTATTAAAAGACAGTACTTTTGAACCAAACTAATTGAAAGCGCATATTTGCTCACGGACCAAATTACTATCTACAAGGAAAATAGTTGCAATGACAAATTTGCCCTCACATTCTTTAATTCCTGATTTCATTTCGTTGACCCACAAAAGTAGAAAACCCAGCTCCCGTAAAAAACCCTGACAGCCTCCGCCTGTCGAATTACCCAATTTGAAACAGGGTGTCAACTTCCCTATCTTGCCAGTCGCCATGATTGCCTATCTTGTCAGTGACGGAAATTGTTCGGAGGTTTTGTTGTCTAGGGCGACAGTAGTTTTATTGGTGGTTAATTAGAGGTGGAAATGGGTTTTTATACAAGGGAAGAAACTTGGTGTGAGATGAAGCGAGAATGATATCGTGTTTTACCTTTTATCTAAAAACTACCATCTTTTGCTAAATATTTTTAAAATTATCATACTTTGTTAAATACTTATAAAGATAACTAACATTAGTTAAAAAAACTCTACAATTCCTCTATATTATATTATTATACCGTAGATATTAACCAAAATTAATGCATAGAACGTACATTAATTCACATGATAACCTTGATAGGCATTTTGGGTACAATCTAGCGTAATATATATGGGTTTAAATTTCAATTAACTCACTTGTTGCCTAGAAGCTTGTGAAGCCTAAGCATGAGATCAACTTCATCATCGCCAAAATCTCCTCTTTTGATATTTGGCCTCAGATAATTCAACCATCTCAACCGACAACTCTTCCTACATCTGTTTAAACCTATAAACAAGATACCGAAATTACTAATGTAAGCGATTGTAAATACACAGCTTATTATCCATAAGTTTCGAAGAAAAAATGATTTGTACGTAATTAAGATGACTAAAAGTACGTGATCGAGTGCATGCATGTGTTACGTACCTGCTTTGAGAGGAACAAGGTGCCATTTTCCTTCGCCGTGTTTCTCGATGCAGCTTTTAAGACGGATATCTTCTTCAGCTGTCCATGCACCTTTCTTCAACCCTAAACCCTTAATATTATTATGAGGTCCCATTCGTTTTGATTACGCAAGTGAAGTTGTACACTACTTACAAATATAGCCTATTTTCTATTATTGCGTTAACAACGTGGTGGCTTCTTTTTTATGCGAATAATATCGAGCGTTTTAGTTTCCTTTTTATAGACAAATATTGAACTACAGGACCCCTCTGGCACTAGGGGTGTTTAAAACCGGGTACTCGGATTTTCAGATACCCGGAATTCGGGTACCCGAATTTTCAGATAATGATTTTTACTACCCGCATTTGGTACCCGGAATTCGAATACCCGGATTTCGGGTACCCGAAATTTCTATCAGATTGCATATGTTGCTTTCTGATAATGAAAAAGTCATCATGGACCCAGTGATGCAATGCACAACCCCACTAGCCACTCAAGTACAAAAAGTAATTGTTTCAAAAATCACGGAGATTACCACATATGCTATCGACATCTCATTTGGAGATTGTTGATATTGATAAAGAGGACACCTCTCCAGTCCTCGGCTCCTCGCCATTGTTTGTCCACTAATCGAGTCGAGATGTAGGTTATGATTTAGAGATTGAACAATAGATTTAGCAAAAACAAGTAGTAATTAGAAGATTAAGATCGATAGATAATGAAGAACACTTTGCAAAATAGATGGAGGCTGTGACAAGTTTGGCAAAGGTTGATTGAAATTAGGTTACAACATACTATTTATACCTAGGCCAACTATCGACTAATTACACAATGGTCCCTAGACTATTGGTTACAACACAATTGACCCAACAATCTTCCCCTTTGTAACAATAGTCTGGGAAGCGTATCTTCGAAGTCTTCATCTTTAGCAAAAGCCAAACCTTATAGATTTTTCGTTTATATAATTCTGTATCAGGATCCGTTTGAGCTTTGTTCACCTGTGAATATGAATACTTCTTGTAGCTTTTCAACTAACAAGATGTATTTTGAAGACTTTTGACTGAAGATACATATTGATCGACTAAAAATAAGACCTGTAATGATAGAGAGATTAACAGCGAAAGTCTTTTCTTGAAGTTTGTGGCTTTATGTCGATCGATGATTCTTGATAATTGTCGTTAGGGTAAAAAAGTTGATAAGGTTTACGCTCCCCCTCGAACAAACAATTATCTCTCCACGGGAGTTGGATTAAACATTTTGAAATTTACTCCCCGGTGAACGAATTTCCTAATTTAACTATGAAGGTTGTATGATATCTTGATAGATCTTTGGTTTCTTGTTTACTCCCCATTAACTGGTGCATATATCTTATTAATGTGGAGTAAACTGGGCTAACGTATCGATAATCTCCATAATATTGTAAGAAACATCTACGTTTGTTCCCGCAGATTGAGCTTTAGAAGAATTTTTCTCTAAAAGTATAAATTCTTTATAAAAAGAATTTATGTAATGTATCTTCCCCCCCCTCATGATGAATGAGATTTATCTAATTCATCATGTAAAATGTGAAGTTCTGCGAATTGAAATTAGGAAGAATTTTCGCTTTAAGGAAACAAATAAGTTGAGTATGACGATGCCCCTTTGATGAAAATATGTTGAATAATGATTATACATTTTTTTGTAATAATCAATATATAACACATTTTATCATTGAAACCATTGAAGTCTTATTCGTTTGTAAAGCTGGAACTGAGTGGTTAACCGTTGTGCAGTTATGTTGACAAATCAGCTTCAGCTTTTGATGATCGGTGATAATCATACTTTTAATTGGCTTTTCAACCAATAGAGAGTATTCCAGAAGACTTCAAGCAAATCGACGAAATGTAGACCCATAGATAGAGCAGTCGGCAGCGGAAGTCGTTTTCTTGAAGTTGTGGCTTTGTCGATTTGATGATGATCCTTGGTTCCTGACATTTGTTGAAGTAGAAGCAATGCGTTATATTGATTTGATATGGATTTTCTGACCGTTGTTGATGATAGTGGAGTACGGTCATAGAATCCCTTCTAGATATATTGACTGTTGTTGATGAGAATGGAGTACAATCATCAGATCTTCTATCTGACATAGTGACTGTTGTTGATAAGAATGGAGTACAGTCGTCAGATCTTCGCACATGAAAGTATCAGGGTAACTGTGAATCCGTATATATCGATTAAGTTACAGATTAAGCAATAACAATGATGAATTGAAAGATTATATGAAGAACACTATGAAGCTTTGCAATGACAAAAACGTACGATCGATTTAAACAAACGGCAAGCTTGACAATACTAGGTTACAACTAGGTATTTATACCTAGGCCTAGTATTGACTAATTACATAAAATAACCCTAGACTATTGATTACAATAAACTGTCACATTACACCCCTAGACTATCTTAATACTCTAGAATGTGACCCAACAATCTCCCCCTTTGTAACAATAGTCTGGGAAGCATATCTTCGAAGTCTTCATCTTTAGCAAAAATCTAGCCTTGTAGATATTTCGTTGCATAATAATCAAGATCAGGCTTGAGCTTTGTTGATCTGTGAAAAACGAATACTTCTTGTAGCTTTTTAACCACAAAAAGTATTTTGAAGACTTTACTTTGAAGATACATATTGATCGACCAAAACTGAGACCCATAATGATAGAGAGATTAACAACGGAAGTCTTTTCTTGAAGTTTGTGGCTTTATGTCGATCAATAATCTTTAATAACTGTTGTTCGGGAAATTTGTTGATAAGGTTTATGCTCCCCCTCAAATAGACAATTATTTTTTCATGGAGTTTTCGGTTCCTTGTTTACTCCCCCTTCACTGGTGCATATGTGTCTTTTTGATGTGGCGTAAGTTAGGCTAATATATTCTCCCCCTCATGATGAGCAGGATTTCATCTGAATCATCATGTAATCAGGAAGAATCTCCGAAGCTCGTTGATGAAAATGTGTTGAATAATGATACATTCATTTTTTGAAAGAATCAATATATAACACATTTTACAGCATAGTCAAATAGGGTAAACCGGGATCACATAAAATTCCCGTTACCACGACAGTTGAAAAACTGTGTGACCTCCATTCAGTGTTGGCTTTAATGTTAGCACTGGTAGGATTTCCATTCAATCATCGTGGAATACCAATAAGTTTGGTATCACTATGAATGTTCCGGTAATATCACTAGGATATATTTGGTGGAATGCCTGTGTCCTAGAGAAATTTAATTCGGTTCTAGACTCTATACGTGGACAAACGAAGGCGAGGACTGGAGGTAGGTCCTCTTTTTCAATATCAACAATCTCCAAATGAGATGTCGATAGTAGATGTGGTAATCTCCGTGATTTTGAAACAAATACTTTTTGTACTTAAGTGGTCAGTGGGGGTTGTGCATTGCATCACTGGGTCCATGATGTCTTAATCAGAAAGCAACTTATGCAGTCTGATATAGATGTCGCTACCCGGTCATTTGTTCGGTTTAGGGAGGGTTTTTCGTTTTCTTTAACCCTTTCACACACGCTCCTCACTCAACTCGCTTTTTTAATTGTCAACCACACCCTCGATTTTGTGTTACCACGTGATAAGCTGAGTTGCACCTCATACTTGATATCCCCTCTTGAATTTTACCTCAGCACACCCCAATCAAGATCCCACGATACTTGATTCTGCTCACCTAGACCTAGGGACCCTCACTTTTTAGTTCCTATATTGTTGGTGGCTCCGGGGAAGGTCATGTTGGATTTAGCAGATCATAGGAGTAATTTGAGAGTGGACTATTACGCTCATGTGCATTGTAATCAGCTTTTTAAAGGTGTTTTATTTTAGGAGTTTCACATGGATTTTTCGGTAACACCGGACTCACATAGAGTATCTGTTAGCACACGGTATGAATCAGGAGTCGTGTGCACAACCATCGATTCCAATGTGTGACCTGCGTTTAGAGTTGGCGTGATTTTAGCTCTAGCAGGATTTCCACTCGATCCTCGTGAAACATCAGATCGTGATGCCACTACAAGTGTTCCGATGGATTTAAAGAAATCCATGTTTGTAGTGCAAGTGACCTATAGTGGAAGATTCTTGAGGGTGAGAACTAGACACACTGTGCAGACAAATAGACTTAAACCGGGGCAGGAGATTATTATGTTTCAATACCGACAAACTCCGAATGAGTAGGCAGTAGCGTTTGTGCTACGTCCCCTAATGAATTGAAACAAATTCCTGTTGAGAGGAATTTGAGTGGTTAGTGGTGGCGTGCAATTGCTTTACTGGGCTAGTAAAGGCTGGTGAAACATTCAACGTATGAATGACCACCCTTTTTTGTATGGTTGCCCAGTTTATTTATGGTTTGGATGCACTCAAAGGTGTGTTTTCGTAAATTTATCTTGTTTTCACATCACCTTGCACTCACCTATTGCTATACCCTAGACTTATACCCTCACATTTACCAAATGGTTAAAAAGTGTTTCCCTTGGAAGGTAAGACCGGCTCTGGCAAACCATGGGAAGGTATTGTCTTTTGAAAGATATATCTTTTATTTATTGAATGGGGTATAACAGTTTCGATGTTTGAAAGTTTCTCCCCCTTGAAATACTAATTCTCCCCCTAGAATTAATATTTCTCACCCTCGACAAACTAACAATAGATAAAAAATTTGAAGATCAGAAATGTACCTTGTAACAACAGTAGGGGGTGGAGAAGAGTTTGACAGGTATGTGCTTTATTGGTTATGAGCGGGTTTCAAGCTGATGGACTTGAAAGCCATTGCTTTAAAGTTCGAGTCATATACTGATGTGTATATAAGTCATCCAATTGTGGTTCGAGTTATACACTGAAGTATGTATAAGTCCTTTCTCCTGCAAAAACAAATTAAACAACTTTTGGTACCCATTTTTGTTTGAGTCCGATGATATTAGGTTTAGAATGACACCATCGATAAGTTGTATCGATTTGATTTAAAGATTTCTAATTCCAAGAAAAATTGAAACTTGAAGTTTCACTTTCAAATAATTTCCGGGGAATTATTTGAGATTTTGGAGTTTTAGGAACCCATATTTCTTTTAAGATCGTAGGTGTTTTAGGAGTTGTTTTTGGCACTTGATTGAAAATTGATATAGGTGCCAAGGAAAGTAAATCATTTCTTGAGTATCTGAACGGTTTAGTTTTGGAAATGAAATTCTTTAAAGATGTAGAAGATTTCAAAACAGTTGTTGGTTTAGTCTTACCCATCTGTGAATGCTTAAGTCTAGAGGAGGAACCTAATCTATTTGGACTTTTAGGTGTTGAATTTCCTCTAATAACTTGATTGAGTGCATGCACTTTCTTATCAGAGTTTGGTGGAACCGTTGATCTTCTAGTCTTTGGCTTGGTAGAGGAACTTACTGATGAATTTGGTTTAGGTTTTGATTTACTCTATTAACCTGTTTAATAGTGCTGCTTTTATTAACCGAACTGGTTGTCATCTGAGATGGCTTTAATGTATATAAAGCACGATATGCCATTACAGGAGAAAACATTCTGGAGTTATTGCATTTATTCTTTGCAGTTAAAGGAGAATCAAAGTTCATAGATGTACTAGGCTTATTAAGCTTTTAAAGATGAGATGAGTTAGATTCTAAATTTTTAATTTTTATTTGCAACTTTAGTTTTTCTACATCAAAAGATTTATGTGTTACATCAATTTTATTTTCTAATTCAGAAATTTTGGTTTGCAAAACAGATTTTTCTTTGTCAAAAGACTTATGTGTTTCATCGATTTCAGTTTCCAATTGACAAATTTTCTTTACTAGAATTAGATTTGGAACATAAATCTTTGGTGTAACCTTTTGCTGAATAACATCATTTCCTTTAATTTCAAATTCTTCTGGAGTCACGATTGGAAAATATTCATCATTTTCGAATTTGGCCTTTTTAGTTTCATATGTTTTATTTAATTCAGCATAGTTGAAACTAATTTGTGCATTTTCCTTCTTTGCTCTGTTGAATGTCTCAATCTCTTTTTCTTCATCGGTTACTCTCATAAAGCTCTGCCATATATCTCCTTGCATGTATCTGTAATCATATAGCGTTGGAAGCACCCTACACGCCTTGCTAAGATATCCTGGATTGACCGCACCTAGACCTTGTTTTGAATTGAAGTATTTGAACTCTTTTGGTTTGTTCAAATGGATGGTTTGATCAGTATGTCATCGTTTGATGATTAACTCTTCAAGATGTTTAAGGTAGCGACTAACTGATCTTTGTCGTAGGTGAGACGATGTATGATAACCTGTTGGCTATTACTATCTTGTGACGATTGGTTTGTTTGATCGGTTAATTTTTCTTTTAATTCTTTGATTTCAGAATTTAAAAATTTAAATTGGATTTCATTATCATCAAATTCTTGCTGTTTACGTTCCATCCAGTTTTTTTGTTAATTGACATTCCTGGAACGTTTCAATATACAATTTGTAATATTTGTCATTTCGATCCTTTGAAATTTGAATTTGTGCATTTTTAAGATTTGTAATTTCAGCTTCTTTCTCAGAAATTGTATGTGACAAATTTTGTTATTTCTGATGCTTGTTTTTGTAAATCCTGAATTTCCAGTGTAAAGATTTTATTTTGTTTAATGTGATTAACAAGTTGCTCACCTAGATGGGCAGTTTGTTTGCATTGATTTTGTAAATCCCGAATTTCCAGGAAGGAATCGATTTCGATGAAACATTTGCTCCAGTAGCTAGGCTTGAGGCTATTAGAATATTTCTAGCCTATGCTGCTTACAAAGACTTCACAGTTTTTCAGATGGACGTGAAGAGTGCTTTCTTAAACGGAAAGTTGCAAGAGGAAGTGTATGCTAAACAACCACCAGGGTTTGAAAATCCTAAGTATTTAGACTATGTGTTTAAACTGGATAAAGCGCTGTATGGGTTGAAACAAGCTCCTCGTGCATGGTATGATACACTCTCCACGTTCCTCCTAGCAAATGATTTCACTAGGGGAAAGATTGATAAAACCTTGTTCATTCGCAAAATCAAAGGTGATATCATTCTTGTTCAAATTTATGTGGACGACCTAATCTTTGGTGCTACTGATGAAAAACTTTGTAGACGTTTTTCTAAACTTATGTCTACAAAGTATGAGATGAGCATGATGGGTGAATTGACATATTTTCTTGGCTTACAAGTTAAGCAATCTAAAAATGGAATTTTTATAAATCAAGAAAAATATATCAAAGATCTATTAACGAAATTTGATATGAATTCATCATCATCCATGAAAACACCAATGGCTCCTCCAAACAATTTAGATGCTGACATAACTGGTAAGTCAGTTGATGTCACATTCTATAGAGGAATCATTGGATCATTACTCTATCTCACCGCCAGCAGACCAGACATTATGTTTGCTACTAGCATGTGTCCTAGGTATCAAGCTGATCCTAGAGAATCTCACTTAATAGCCGCAAAAAGAATCTTGAGGTACCTTAAGGGTACTCCAAACCTAGGTCTTTGGTATGCTAAACACTCTGGGTTTGATCTAATTGGCTATTCAGATTCAGACTTAGCAGGTTGCAAAATGGATAGAAAGAGCACCACTAGAGGATGTCAGCTGCTTGGTGGAAAGCTAGTCAACTGGACAAGCAAGAAATAAAGCACTGTTTCTACCTCCACAGCTGAAGCAGAATATGTTGCTGCTGGAAGCTGCTGTGCTCAAGTCCTTTGGATGAAGAATCAGCTTGTTGATTTCGATACGAACTTCTGCAAAGTTCCCATCTATTGTGATAACACGAGTGCTATTGCAATCAGCAACAATCCAGTTCTTCATTCCAGAACCAAACATATCGACATAAAATATCATTTCATTAGAGATCACATTGAACAAGGTGACGTGGAACTCCACTTCATTTCAACTGACCTTCAGCTGGCTGATCTATTCACTAAGCCTTTAGATGAAAAACGATTCAACTTTTTGATCAGCGAGCTAGGTATGTTGAATGTTTGAATCAACTGCTGAAGTACTATCAGCAGCTGATAAGATTCACCTTGTCACTTAGTACATTCAGCTGACTAAAATCTTTTGAATCTATCAGTCAGCTGAATAAAATCTCTTAAATGATAACTTATCAAGTTTTATAAGTTAAAACGTTTGATTCTCCCAAAAAGGCATCTTCCTACCCTGTCCACACGTTCTCTGTGGTAAATATTTCCACTCGAGTGGAAATATTTGGCATTTATGAGGGACAAGACCTCTGACACAGAAACGGCTCCACTACCCTTACAGAAACGGCTCCACTTTCTCACATTGACACATCCAACCACCTTTGCACGATAACCAACGTGTGTATAGTTTGTTTGTAACTATCCAATTATGACCCGGTTTAAACTCGAACTTTACCCAAACCGACCCATAAAACCCCTATAAATACCCACCTCTCTTCCTCATTTTTCCTTCATCCTCCCACAATTCTTTCTCCAAAAATCCTCTATTTCTAAACCTTTATCTTTCTTCCCTCTCTCCTAAAAATGCCGAAGAAAGCCCCAAAGGTTTCTCTTACTAGGGCTGCTATTGATTTCTATCAGAACTCAAACCTAGTAGGCAACTTTTCTCCACCGGATGATCTTGACGATATCTATCGACCGGTTGTGACGTTTGTGCGTCACTGCCCCATCCGTGGTGCCTTTACACGAGTCACCTAGAGTATCATTGAACTTTTGCGTGATTTCTGGATGACCGCCTCCACTTCTGGAGACGACATCACTGCGCAAGTCGGAACTCATCAAATCACCATTTCTCTGGATGATTTCCGAGTTGCTTGCGGATTCGATTATCTGCAACCTGGTGAAGAATATCAGCAGACTAAATCTGCTGATGAAGCTAAAGCGAGTCTAATCTGTATCACTGGATACAGATTAGAACACGAAGAAGACGGGGTGCCGATCTTCAAGAAGTCTCAGCTGACGAGACCCTGGGCCTATTTCTTTACCCACATCATTCAGGGTATCGGAGGCAATTCCGGGTCTCTCAACCAGTGCAACTCCAGCATGCAAGTCTTTGCTGAAGCCCTAGTCACTGGTCAGCGGATCGACTTTGGGAAACTGGCGTACGAGGAGGTCAAGACGAAGCTGAAAAGCAAGGGAAATAAAATTCCCTATCTTCGCTTTTTCACATTGTGCATTGCACATGTGATGGTTGAAAAGCTGGAGATCAGTTATGAAGACCTTCCAGGGGAATCTGTGATGGTCCGTTCCATTTCTAGCCTCATCTTCCAGAAGAAGGATGATGAGAAGGCATTTCCCCTCACCTCGTACATGCTGAAGATCGTAGATGATCGAGTCAGATCCAAAAGGGATCGAAAGAAGGGCGCAACATCGAAGAAATCTGCCCTCCAAGAAGGTAAGTCCTTTCCTCATCTGAAGCGTTTTCCCTCAACTAGGCGACCATCCCCAGCTGCTGATGCGAAAACCACCACCTCAACAGGGATCTCAATCCTTGAGAATGAGGATTCTGCTGATGCAGATGACTCTCCTCTGGTGGTGAAGAAGCAAGTTAAGCGACCCTCTAATCGCCCTCCTTCTTCTTCATTCTTTTTATCATCTTCTTCTGCCACCAGTGCTTCTGTCTCTCCTCTGCTGGAGATAAGAAGGACTGCTACTATTGGTGCAGAAAAGATGATTGCAGATGCTGAACTTGAAAAAGTATCAGCATCTGGACTCAGCCGGGGTCCCCGAGAATATCCCTTACGATCAGAGGTTTCATCAGCTTCTGATCTTTGTTCTTCTCATTTTCAGATTGGCAGTGTTTATCAAGGAACTCCACCAATATTCGGAGTTCCTAGTCGAACACTCTCGGCTGTTTCGTCTTCCTTCCCTTTCATCCACTCTGCTTATTTCTCAACATGTCAGCAGACTTCAAAACGGCAACTTCGTTCTTTAGGAGTTAGTGCCGACTCCACACCTCTGCGTAGCTCCTCGACCGATTCATTATCTGTCGTTGTAACAAGGGAACAAACTCCACAAGCAACCTCAGTCTCTCAACAGACTGCTGGTGAAGTTTTTGGCTCATCCCAAGCCACCCGAGTGTCAGCTGCACACACACCACCCCCAACTTCTTCATCACTTACTGAATCATCAGCTGATGATAGATTGACTAGAAACCAAGTCAATCTTGAAGCTGTTCTTTCTGTTTCCCACAACGTTACCAGCGTAAACCAGCTGGTGATCGAGGAAGCCACCACCGCCAATGAAGAGACAACTCTAGACCGAGTTGTTACTGAGGCAACCACCCAAGCTGCCAGTGATCGCGAACGTATTCGCCAACTGAGCTGTGAGGCAGCTAATCCACCACCCAGAGGAACTCTTCCTCTAGTCTCCATAACAGTTTCGCCGACTGTTGAGACCGAAGCACCACATTCTCAAACAGCATTTCATATGTTGTTTGATTCTGCTGATATCCCCATTAAGCAGTACATCTTTTCAGATGATGAAGAGATGCAAGAATCTGGGCTTCAACCAGTTTTGACAACTGAAGTAGGCACTTCTGTTTTAACCCCAGAAGTTTCAGTTGGACCCAACCCACCCCCCATAGTTTCTGAGGATCCCATAGGAACTCTTCTTCCTACCTCGGGAACCCCTTCTTCCACAGCTGAGGTTACCCCTCAAGCTGGAGTCATGCCGGACCCCCTCCCCAAAAGCGTCCAAGTGTCCCATGCTGAATCCAGCAAAGCTGGAGGAAGCATTCCCATCAGAGCCGCTGCTGCTCTGATGTCTAGTGTTATTACATCCCAGATTCGACCTCGGATGGCCAATCTGAGTAAGCAGATGGACACCCTTCGCAGGGATGTTCCAAAGAAGTTTACTGCTACTGCTGAGAACCTCTCTTCCAGCATAACTTCTCTGCACGCTGAGGTTCACACTCAGACTCCTCAGCTGGTTCTTCTTTCTGATCAGATTCGCCTCAACACCAGCGAGTTCATCTCTCTCAACGACTACGTGCGTCAAGAGCTGAACTCCCTTCGCGAGTCTGACAGAGTCGAAAGCGACAAACTTCTCTCCGAAGTTTGGGACAGCCTGGCTCTTGCCCAATCAAAGCAAGAGTCCCTGCTGACGCTCACTCATAGCCACCTCTTTAAGGCTATCGATGAGTCAGCAGCTGCTGTGTCCACCAGGTTGGACAAAATGGAGACTGAAGTCAGCTCGCTGACTTCCCAAGTCGCTGGTCTCCAAGGAACCCTCAACCTCATTCTTGCCAAGCTTAATGAGGGTGTTGCTGTTGTCCATCCTGCTTCAGCACCAGAGAGTACCCCTCTTCTTCGGGCACTCTCTGAGGGGGAGAAAGAGGCCACTTTAGCAGGTGAACAACATGGTGAACAAGAAAGTTCACAACTTATAATCACCTCTGCTGATGGAGCCAATACTGAAGACGTTCCAGTAGGTGAAAGCTCAAGAAATCCACCTATCACCTCTGCTGGAACAGTAGAAGAAGAAGCTGAAACCTCAACTGGTTATACTAAAATCGTCGATTCTTTTGAATCAGTTGAGGTCCCAAAAGTCCAAGCCCCGCAAATCCAAAACCCTCAGCCTATTTCACAGGAGATTCCTCATCCTGCTGAGGGGGAGTCTACATATGCTTTGGTTGAAAACCTCATTAAATGAAGTTGGAACCACTGCTGATCTTGATATAGCAATAGCCCTTCAAAGGATAGCCCATGAAGAGCTGTATCAACAAGCTGAAGCACAAAGAGCTGAGAACATTAGGGTGTTCAAAAAGGTTCTTGATCAGCGTAGGCAGGAAGCAAAGATCACCAGCGTAAGAGCCCCCAAACTCGATCCCAGCTGCCCTAATGAAATTGTAATAACAAGGGCTGGGAGTGCGGTGCTCCATGAAAAGTTTGCTCTGAACAAGATCAGCCTCATTCTCAACTACGATGAATGGAAAGAGGCTGAAGCAGCTGCCAGAACTGCGAGACCATCGCGGATTATAACAGAACTGGTAGATAGGATTCAAGTCGCAATCCACTCCTTCAAGAATCTATGTGATACAATTAGGAAACAAGCTCCTGAGTTGGCATATCGTATACCTCCTGAATTGTGTGAATCTCAAGCTGCTATTGTCAGAGAAAGTGCTGGTGAAAGCTCCTCAGCGAGAGGGGAGAAACGTAAGTCCGTTCTCCTTGAGCCTCTTGCTGACTCCAGATCACTGGATATTGGGTCGTCCATCATATTTGCAAAACGACCAAAACCCAATATCACAAAAGCCATCCCCGAGGGAGTTAATTTTGTCCCTGGGCTGATCGTAAAAGAACCAATTTATGGCTTTTGCTATCTGGAGAAAAAGAAGCTGCCTTGCTTCCAGCGGGTAGATGAGTTGAACTTATGTGATGTGGATCAACTGATGCTCTATCACAAGGTGTTGAGTTCCTCTACTGAAGAGCGAAGAGAAATGAAGAAACTAATAAGCTCAGCTTTCAACTCACTATGTCACAATGTCCTTGGATCGGCTATATCCAAGACATTATAGTTTTTTTTTTTTTTTGATTTTCCTTGTACTTTAATTTCCTTATCAATAGAAAATCAAAATTTTGTAATATACTTGTAAAAATTGTAAAAAGATAAACATACACAAAAGAACCCTAAGGGTCAAAGTACATAAGTATTCAGCTGACTCCTTTCAGCTGAATCATTACAGGGTTACACTTATACGACTATTCGATTGCATCAAATAGGGGGAGATTGTTAGTCCCAAGACTAAGTAAATAAGATTTGATGCTCGACAGCCAAGAAGAATAAACAACAGCTGAAGTATGTATCTCAGCTGAAACAAGTATATAGAATAAACCTTCAGCTGAGTACGTACTTAGCTTTAGGATACAAGTCAAATCAGCAGCTATTAACGAGAGTTCATTCGAAGTCTATGGCCAAAGGACAAAGACAGGAAGAAGACTATTCAGCTAATTGTGGAATCAGCTGATAGTACCTGCTGCAGATGAAGACTTAAAAGGAAATGTTCATTGACACCTTGAACATTTCCCTTTCCCACTCAAAGAAGAAGAAAACGATGAAGATCTTCTATTTTGGAACAGAAGATAATGTCAACAACTTCTGTACTTGTGTAGTACACCTTTCACTGTGCGTCAGAAAAGGTACCGGAAGAAGTGGACATAAAGTACACTCGGGACGATAACTTGTGCAATCGCATTTAATGATCCATGGCAAGTCTACATCGACGAATAATATGTTTACACGTCGTCAAACTTGTGGACTAAGGAACATGGATCCTCGGCTATAAATGCAGATGTAAATGCTTGCATTTACAACACACCTTTAGCCTTTAGAGCATCATAGAAATCATAAGCACAAGAACATTCTCTGAGAGTTAGTTATTCTCTAAGTATTAACTCTTCCATAGTTATTACTAAGGCATTGATATCAGCTGTTAGTATCAGCTGATATAACTCTCAGTGTTTATCTCTTCTAGTTTGAGCGGTCTAAAGTGTCAACTCAAGTATAGAGTTTTAGGTAGTGTGTACTATCTATTTCCGCAAACTATGTATTGTATTAAGCTGTTTTTAATAAAACTCTTAATCATTGAAACCTTGTTGTTATTTACTTATCATATCTTTGTCACTCGTCCATAACGCAACACGGTTGTGTTGTTGGGATCCAACAATTTCTGTGAAGGTGTTGAATGTTTCAAAACATGTTTTGATTTAGACGAACAAGTTGCCGGGGATTGTGGTTTCACAAACAACTTTTTACTCTTTTGAAGTGAATAAGTTGTGAACTGTGAGACCTTTTTAGAAACAGATTTTGAGGATTCACCAGTGTAAATCTTAATCGAAACTTGTACCGTTTGTTTTTCTTTATTAACAATTTTAGGTTTAGAAAATTTTTCAATTTTGATTTTCAAAACATCGTTTTGATTTTGTGACAAAGTAAGATCTGCTTCAAGAGATACAATTTTATCTAGCAAATTTGTTTTATCAACATTAAAAATATTGTTTTTTTTTTTGTAAATCTGATCCAAAATTACATTCGAGTTGTTTAATTTTATAAGTCAAAACCTGATTTTCATCACAAACAGAATCATATTTTTGGATATTCAAAGCATTCAAATGACTGGATTCCTGAAGTTGTTTTGTGAGTTCAGCCATCTGAATTTTCAAGTTCTTAGAATCTGTTTTATATGTACTGATTACCTTTTTTGAAAGTTCGGATTCTTGTTCGGTTTGAAATTTTGAAATTTCTGATTCTCTCTTTTCTTCAGAAATTTGAGAAACGTGTTCTTCAAGATATTTCATGGCGATCAAAGCTTCTTGCAGCGAGTTAGCCAAAATTTGAGACTGTGTCAACTCGACGCTCCTTGACTCTAAAGCAGTTGACTTTTCTTGTAATTCGATTAAACATTTTTTTAATTCACAAGTTTTTTCAGAAACTGTTTGCTTCAATGAATCACGTTGTTAAACTAATGCCTTCCCTTTTGTTACAGCCATACTAAGTTTTTCTTTGGCATTATTATACCTTGTTTTCTCCTGTACAAGTTGTTCCAACAGTTGAGCCTGTTGAGATTCTAAAAAGGAATTTTTATCATTTAGCTCAAAGTATTTATTTTGAAGTGATTTAATAAAATTTTCATCCATTTTAGCTCTTATGTTTTCAAAATGTTAAATTTTCAAATAAAATGGCTTGATAACGATTTGAAATAAAAAGAAAATTATGACTTTGAAAATATTTTTAATTCACTTTGAGCTTTCAAATACTTGTGAATTGTAATGTCTCAATATTTATCCATATGCTTTTGATTTAGCCTGAAATTTCTTTATTATGCTCGGGCTTAAAATGTTTGAGTTTTGGGCTCATTTGAAAAATGTTGAACCGACAATGAAGTCGGGCTTAGCAAAATGAACTATGAATTTAAAATTCAGTTTAATAAATTAGATTGAGCTTTGATTTAAAAAAATATTAAAAATGATGTTGTGATTTGGATGAGTGTCGTTATATGTGGTGTTGTGTTTGAAAAGTTGTAAAAAAAAATAATCATGACAAATTTAGAATTTAGTTTGGGTTTGAAACTTTGGGCTTAAAAAAATGACTACTTTGGGCTTAAAAGTTGTAATTTGGATTTAATTAACTTGGGCCGAGATTTAGCTTGGGCTGAGATCTCTTTTGGGCCAAAAAAAACTTGTATGCAGCAGACACGAAGCGGAGAACAAATTCAGGCGTGAGCAAATTGGATACGCCGAAGAAGAAACTGTCAGGAACTATCAGATCGAAGCAGATATTTAAATCGAGTTGAGCAGAGATCGATTAGTGTTTGAGATCGGAATCTTGCTAATCAGGTTTGAGATTTGATAGAGCCGAACTTTGATTTTGATTTTGAAGAGCCGAACAGTTAAATCCAAATTGTAGAAGCCGAACTTTCAGATGCCGAAGTCTTAAGGGCCGAACTTTTTATGACCGAACTCTGGAAAGCCAAACAATGTTGAGTCGAACACAGTGATGTAGCCGAAGTCAGGGAAGATGTTCGGGCCGAGCACTTTCTTGATTGAGCCGAAGACTTTAAGCAGTTCTTGATGTTCGTTTTCGGTAAGTCCAAAAACTCAATAAATTGATTCAATCTTGCTCGATTCTTGACCAAATCCAATGATTTAAAGCACAAAATGTTAGAAATCACTTTTCTAACAGTTTGATACAATCAAACAGCTCAAAACGGATCAGATTAGGATTCGATTTTGGATTTTCGGTAAAATTTTGAGTTTTCATATTTTTCACAAAAAACTTCAAATTAAGAGCAATACTTGATGGAATTGATTGAAATTTGATTCTAAAGTGCTTAGAATCAATGGAGAAACACGAAAATCCAATCAAAACATCTATTTCTAACAAAAATTTTGACAATTAAATTTCACAGCTCTTTTAAAAAAAAAAAATTTAAAAACTTCAAAAATTTGCTAAATCTCTTCTGAATTGGATTGAATCTCTTGAGACTTTTGCTCTGATACCAATTGTAGGTGATGATTTAGAGATTGAACAATAGATTTAGCAAGAACAAGTAGTAATTAGAAGATTAAGATCGATAGATAATGAAGAACACTTTGCAAAATAGATGGAGGCTCTGACAAGTTTGGCAAAGGTTGATTGAAATTAGGTTACAACATACTATTTATACCTAGGCCAACTATCGACTAATTACACAATGGTCCCTAGACTATTGGTTACAACACAATTGACCCAACACTAGATCCGAATTAAACACTTTTAGGACACGGTATCTAAGTGATATTGCCGAAACATTCATAGTGATACCAAAAATATTGGTATTCCACGATGATTGAATGGAAATCCTACCAGTGCTAACATCAAAGCCAACGCTGAACGTAGGTCACACGGTTTCTGTAACTGTTGTGCTAACAGACAATCTATGTGATCCTAGGTTAACCTGATTCAAACCATTGCGAAAATCTGATGACTGTACTCCATTATTATCAACAACAGTCAACATGTCAAATAGAGAATCTGATGAGTGTACTCCACTGTTAGCAACAACATTCAAGAAATCAGATGAAGGATTCTATGACCGTACTCCAACATTATCAACAACGGTCAGAAAATCAAATGTAAACCACAAAACCACACTTTCACGTCCTCAACAACAGTCAGGAACCAAGGATCATCAACAAATCGACAAAGCCACAACTTCAAGAAAAGACTTCCGCTGCAAACAACTCTATCTATGGGTCTTCATTTCGTTGATTTACATGAAGTTTTCTGAGATACTTTCTATTGGTTGAAAAGCCAATTAAAAGTATTATTTTCTCAGTCATCAAGAGCTGAAGTTGATACTTCAACAAAACTATTCAATGAATTATCACTCAGTTGTAGCTTTTGCTAAAGAAGAAGACTTCAAAGAGATTGTTAGGACTTATTTAATTGTATTCAATAGTCTAGGGACTACTTTTGACACATTGCATAGTCTTAAACTAACAATTCGGATAATCATAGACAATTAGTGATAGAGTATAAATAGTCCATGTGTAACCACTAATTGTAACTTTGCCAATTAATCAAAAATCACTCTCGCATTGTTCTCTCTCTCTTTCTCTCTCTACTTTCTCACTCTTGAATGCTCATTTTGTTATTATTAGAATCACTACGTGTATGTTCACGTTTCCACACAAATTTAGAATTTTAGTTCTTCTACATTAATGAGGAAATTCCAAAGAATTAAAGAAAAAAAATAAAGATCTATTTCACGGGGACGGAATTAGAAAATTTCATTAGTAATACCACCTTTACGGGGATAAAAAACACGGAGATCAACGGGGTTGCGCGCGCTCTCTTATGGTAGTGGCGTCCAAGGGGCAATACGTCGAAACAAAAGCAAATTTTACATAAATGACTCTATCACATAAACATCATGTTTGATTATATATACATCAAGTCTTCAAGAACTAATTTCATAAACTACAAGACAACTACTAATTTTATAGATTTAAAGCTAAAAAAACTACAAGGCACACACTTTGGATTCTTTTAATTTGGTTTAAGTTTTTGTTTGAGCTTTGAATTTAGACTATTGGTTAATACTTGAGTTTTTTTTAGATTGATTTGGGCTATTGGTAGGTTTGTTAATCCGACAGAAGCACATCACCGGAATACCAAAAGAAAAAATCTAAAATAGTTACATTGTGAGAAAAATTTTTAGTATCCCGTGCCACTGCGGGATATATAGCACATCCGCCCCTACTATTTAAGTAAGTTCATTATATTTATATAGTCCTAGCTATTAGATCAATATTAATCAATAATCAAGATTAATCAAATGGTCTAGATTACCACACTCTTAGGCAAGTATGACCTAATCGCGAATAATATAGCGAAAGTAAGTAAACAAGGTATCGTTTCCTAAGGAAACAGTTAAGCTGACTTGTAAATTATAACTACGTGAATTAATCTACAAAACTTATAAGTAAAAAGATGTTTTATTTTATTTATTAAACTACTTACTAAAAGAATTAAATTATACTAAAGTAAATTAACTTTAATTAAACACGAACTTTGGTAAAAAAAATTCTAACTGATAGGAGATGATATTTACTATGATTGAATCCGTCTAGGTCTATGTTTGGCTAACTCAGTCCCGATATATATGGTATTCTAGAAGTTAGGTAAGTAATTGTCTCTAACTCCCGACAATGGCCGTATTATAGCTCCTAAGAAATGATTTCTTAATGAACCATATTATGGTCACGTTTCGGCTCGCTACTTATATCTAGGTTCGGATTTCCATCACATTCTAATCTAGAATTTGGTCATAACTAAGATTAGACTCTTGATTTTACCTAGGTAATTAATATTTAATCTCGGATCCCTAGAGCTAGTGGATCGCCGACTACGTCACCGGGATGAAAAGTCGGGAGAATTATTAACTATTTAGATATTGATCACTTAACTAAACAGATTAATAATTGACAGATCAAATAAATAAAGATTTAAAGTGCAATCAAAGGGTTCTTTGATATAAAAACAAGTATTCGAAAAACCTTAATAAAATCCTAGAAATACCAAACTTAAATTTAAGAGTTCAACAAATCATAGTAAATCATTGTATCTAGCACATAGACATGCTAGATAAATCAACCATAAAATAAATAGTAATGAAGAGCATGGTTTAAACTTCCCTACTCAGTCGTATGTCTCTCGTTCGTTCGTTCGTTCGTTCGTATGGGGTTTCTTTCTTCTGTTCCGTTCGTGAATTAGCCTTGCGGCTACTGGCCCGTTTCTTCATTGTGACAAAAACCTCTTTTAAAAATTATTTGGCTGATGGCCTTATGTTGCATATGGGCCGTGTCCCAACTCCCAAGTTAATTCGTATGGTGTTGAATTCTGGTCTTGTAGATTTTCGGCTCACAAAGAATTAATATTGGCCGTGAATGTGTCTATGCGTGACCCATCAACTACAATGTCAGCTCCTTTAATTTCCACCTACTGACCTTTGTGTCTAATTCACTTTTGCACATGGCTTAATTTCTTGTATTAGATTATTTTATTTAATGAAAACCAATATATATTAGACTTCAAGACTTGTTCGTTTTATGCGTTTTTGGTCATTTCTTGTGTACTTTAGAGTTATAATCTGTATTTCACGAATAATATACATTTAGGCGTAATTAAAGTATTTTCCTTACAAAACAAGCCTAAATTATATAATATTGACGGATTTAAATATGTATAAATCCGGCAATATCAGATGGGTATTTTTGTCTTCAATTATTCTCAATCACTTCTCTCTCGATCGATTTCTTCGTCTCGGTGCGACATCTCCACAAATAAATAAATAAATCTCCGATTGATGGATTTCCCGCGCAACTGTTAATTGATTTCTTCGGCAACAATTGATTCATTAATTTGAATTGATTGCAACAACTGAATCAGTAGTCTGAATCGCCTTTTTTTGGGATCAAAAGCCGTAATCAAAATCACGATTGAATAAAATCGCGGTAAACAAATACCGTAATTAATCACGAAATCGAAATATCCGACGTTATCAATAGACCTTGTTGGATCCCAACAACACAAATGTGTTGCGTTAAGGCTAAGTAAAGACGATAAGATAAAGAACACACAAGTTTTTCAATCATTAAGAGTTTATTAAAACAACTTAATACAGTACAAAGTTTGCGGAAATGAATAGTACATACTAACTAAAACTTCATACTTGAAGTGACACTTTTGCTTGCTCAAACTAGAAGACAATGCAAGGAGAGTTATATCAGCTGATACCAACAGCTGATATTAAATGCCTTAGTAATAACTATGAGAGAGTTAATACTAGACAATAACAAACTCTCAGAGAATGTTCTTGTGCTATGAATGTTAAAAGGTGTGTGTAAATGCAAGCATTTACGACTCTATATATAGCCCAAGATCCATGTTCCTTTGTCCACAAGTTAATCGACGTGTAAACATATCATTCGTCGATGTAGACTTGTCCACGGAAACATTTAATGCACTTGCATAGGTTATAGTCCCAATTGTACTTTGTGTCAACTCCTTCTGCTACCTTTTCTGACGCACAGTGAAAAGGTGTACTATGATAGTACAAAAGTAGTTGACTTTCCCTTTACATGCTTGGAGGGACAAACGATGATGAACTAACACATTATCTTCTATTCCAAAATAGAAGATCCTCATCGTTTTCTTCTTCTTTGAGCGGGAAAGGAAAATGTTCGAAGTGTCAAGAACATTTTCCACCAAGTCCTTATCTGCAGCAGGTACCATCAGCTGATTCCACTATCAGCTGAGTGGTCTTCTTCTGGTCTTTGTCCTTTGGCCATAGACTTCGAATGATCACTCTTATATAGCTGCTGATTTTACTTGATTCCATAAGTTGTTGAACGTCGCATCGATCTAATTCATCAGCTTGTTGAAAACAATGCCTCTTCTTTTCATCCAGATAGCAGAAACCGTAGATGGGTTCTTTGACAATTGCCCAGGGTTCTTTTCATCCACGGGAACGGTTCTTGTGAGGTTGAGTCTTTGTTGTTTAACATAAATAATGGACGACCCAACCTCAGCTGATCTGGGTTCAGCGAAGGGCTCGGCTAGAACAGACTTACGTTTCTCCCCTCTTGCTAAGGAGCTTTCACCAGCAGGATCTCTGATAGCAACAGCTTGAGATTCACGCAATTCAACTGGTATGCGATTTGCCAAGTCAGGAGACTGTCTCCTGATCTTATCGCATAGAGTCTTGAAGGAGATGGTTGCGACTTTTATCTCACTTTCCAGATCTGTTGTATTAAGCGATGGTTTTGCAGTTCTGGCAGCTGCTAGCATCTCATTCCATTCATCATAGTTGAATTGAGTGCTGATCTTGTTCAGAGGTACCCTTTCAGGAAAAAAGACCCCTCCAGCTCTATATATGATGATTTCCTGTGTAGAGCTGGATGATGGTTTGGGACTCCTTACACTGGTGATTTTTGCTTCTTGCCTTCGTTTATAAAGAACCTTATTGAACAACCTAATGTTCTCAACTCTTTTTGCTTTAGCTTTTTGAAACAGCTCTTCTTGAGTTTTTCTTTGGAGAGCAATAACTGTTTCGAGCTCAACAGTGGTTCTAACTTCCTCTACGAGGCCAGCTTGAAACTCGGAAAGATGTAGCTCCCCCTCAGCAGGTTGAGGATTCACCTGTATAATGTGCTGAGGGATTTGGATTTGCGGGGTTTAGACTTGTGGGACCTCAACTGATTGAAATGAATCAACGATCTTAACGTGATCAGTTGAGGTTTCTTCAGCCCTGAGACCTTCAGTAGAGATGAGTGTTGATTGCATTGTTGTCTCATCTGCTGAAGCAATTACCCCAGGTGTTTCAGTAGGGACGAGTGTTGTTTGAATTGGGGCCTCGTCTACAGAAACGTCTTCTTCTCCTTCTTGTATTCCAGCAGTGGTGAGTGGTTGAGAAATTGGAGTCTCACCTGCTGGAATATTTTCTTGAACATTGGCTCCGACAGCAGAGGTGACTATGAGTTGTGAATCAAGATGTTCACCTGTTTGTTCACCTGCTGATGTGGCTTGCTCTTTCTCCCCCTCAGAGAGTGCCTGAAGAAGTAAGGAACTCTTTAGTGCAGCAGTATGATGAACAGCAGTGGCACCCTCATTTAGTTTTTGAAGAATGAGGTTAAGGGTGCCTTGGAGACCAGCTACTTGAGAGGTCAAAGAATTGACCTCAGTCTCCAGTTTGCCCATCCTGGTGGACACAACAGAAGCAGACTCCTCAATAGCCTTAGAGAGATGGCTATGAGTATTGGTCAGCAGAGACTCTTGCTTGGATTGTGCAAGACCAATACGATCGACATCTGATGAGAGAGGGGATACCTTGGAGTGCAAGGCATTCAGCTGTCGGTCAAATTCTACTTCTGTTGCCCGGGCTTCGGAGAGAAGCTTTTCTTTCTCGACTCTGTCAGATTCGCGAATGGAGTTCAACGCTCTATGAATGTATGATTTGAGAGTGTTGAACTCACTTGTGTTGATCCAAATCGGATCAGAAAGAAGAACCAGTTGAGGAGTCTGAGTGTGAACCTCAGTGTGCAGAGAAGCTATGCTGGAAGAGAGATTCTCAGTAGTAACAACAAACTTCTTTTGGAACATCCCTGCGAAGGGTGTTCATCTGCTTACTCAGCATGGCCATCCCAGGTCGAATCTGGGATGAGACAACTCTAGACATCAGAGCAGCGTCGGCTCTGATGGGAATGCTTCCTCCAGCTTTGCTGGATTCAGCATGGGACACTTGGACGCTTTGGGGGTAGGGGTCCGGTATGTCTCCAGCTGAGGTGGTGATCTCAGCTGTGGTAGAAGGTGTTCCTTAGTTAGGAGGAAGTGCACCTATGGGATGCTCAGAAACTATGGGGGGGTGAGTTGGGTCCAGCTGAAACTTCTGGGTTTCTGTCAGAAGTGCCGACATCATTTGTCGGATCAATTTGAAGCCAAGGTTCATTTACTTCTTCGTCTGGAGATGAATAGTAGGGCTGAATAGGTTCATCATCAGAGTCAAACATCACGGCGTATGCTGTCTGAGAACCTTGAGCTTTAGTTTCACCAGTCGGCTGGGATGGTATGGAGACTGGAGGAAGATTTCCTCTAGGTAGTGTATCAGCTGCCTCACAGCTCAGTTGGCGAATACGTTCGCGATCACTGGCAGCTTGGGTGGATGCCTCGGTAACCACTGAGTCTACAATTGTCTCTTCATCGGCGGTGGTGGTTTCCTCGATCTCCAGCCGGTGTAAGCTGGTGTAAGCTGGTGTAAGCTCGATCTCCATAAAGAACAGTTTCAAGAATGACTTGGTTTCCAGTCAATCTATCATCAACTGCCGACTCAGGAAGTGATGAAGAAGTTGGTGGTGGTGTGTGTGCAGCTGACTCACGGGTGGCTTGGGTTGAGCCAAAAATTTCACCAGCAGTCTATTGAGAGACTGAGGTTGCTTGTGGAGTTTGTTCCCTTGTTACAACGACTGATAATGAATCAGTCGAGGAGCTACGTAGAGGGGTGGAGCCTCCAGTAACTCCTAAAGAAAGAAATTGCCGTATTGAAGTCTGCTGACTTGTTGAGAAATCAGCAGGTGGAGGAGAAAGAGGAAGAGAAAGAAAAAGAGAAAAGTGATCAGCCAGGAGTGTTTGACTAGGAGCTCCGATTTTTGGTGGAGTTCCTTGAGAAACACTGCCAAATTGAAAATGAGAAGGATTATTCTCAGACGCTGGCATAGCTTCTGATCGTAATCCTTCCAATCTAGGACTCGAGTGAGTACCTAGAGGATCCTGGCTGAATCCTGATGATGCTGCTGTCGCCAGGTCATCATCATCAGCTGCCACACTTTCTCCACAGGTAGCAGACCCTCTAACCCTCAGCTGAGGAGAAGAAGGAGCACGTGATGTGGGAGAAGATGGCGGAAGAAGGGAGAGGAAGTGGGAGACCGATGAGCCTTTCTTTTGACTCGTTTCTTCACCACTAGAGGAGCAACCTCCTCATCCTCATTTTCCACATCAATGGGCACTGAGGTCCCTGTTGAAGTGGAAGTATTTTCATCAGCAGCTAGTGGACGACTAGCAGCTGGAAAACCCTTCAGATGAGAAAAGGACTTACCTTCTTGTAGGACAGATTTCTTCGTTGTGGTGCCCTGTGATCGATCGCTTTTGGATCTAGTGCGATCTCTAATGATCTTCAGCATGTATGAGGAGAGAGGAACATCTTCATCATCTTCCTTTTTGGAGAAGATGGTGTTTGAGAAGGGACGAACCTCAAACCATTCCCCCTTAAGGTCATCATAATCGATCTTCAGCTTTTCAACCATCACCTGAGCGATGCACAAAGTGAAGAATCGAACATAGGGAATGTGAGTTCCCTTTGCTTTAAGCTTGGTTTTGACCTCCTCGAAAACCAGTCTCCCATAATCAATCCGCTGACCGGTGATTAGGGCTTCAGCAAAGATCTGAATCTTGGAGTTGCGCTGGTTTTGAGACCCATGGTTACCGCCTATGCGCTGAATGATGTGAGTGAAGAAATAGGCCCATGGTCTCGTCAGCTGAGACTTCTTGAAGATGCGAACTCTGTCATCATCCTTTTCTAATCGATACGTGATACCGATTAGACTCGCTTTAGCCTCATCAGTAGACTTTATCTCCTGATAGAGTTGGACAGGGAGCAAGTAGTCGAACCTGCGAGCTGTTCGAAAATCATCAACAGTGATGGTGATTTGATGATCTTCAACTTGCGCAGCAATGTCGTCCCCGGAGATGGAGGCGGACATTCAGAAATCACGCAAGAGTTCATAGAAACTCTTGGTGAAGCGAAAGAATGCACCACTGATAGGACAGAGGCGTAAGAATTTTCCGACCGAACAGTAGACATCTTTGAGGTTTTCCGGTGGGGATATGTTTGCTACGAGGTTCGAGTTTTGAGCAAACTCGATAGCATCTCTGGTTAGGGTGGTTTTTGTGGTTTTCTTAGACATATTTAGGGAGAAGAAAGACAAAAGCTTGAAAGAGAAATAGAGATTTTTTAGAGAATTTTAGAAGAAGATTTGAGGGTGGTGAGGAAGATGGAGGAGAGGGAATGGGTATTTATAGGGGTTTGTAGGTCGGTTTTGGTAAAGATTTGAATTCAAACCGGATCATAAATGGATAGTTAGAAACCAACTATGGAAATGTTGGTAACCGTGTGAAAAAGGTGGGTGGTATTGACAGTGAGGGTTAGTGGAGCCGTTTCGGTGTCAAATGTGTCACGTCCTTCATAAATGCCCAATATTTTCACTCGAGTGAAAATATTGGCCACAGAGATCATGTGGATAGGGATAAAAGTTTCCTTTTCTTAGAAAACCAAACATTTTAAGTTGTAAAACAGGATAACTATCATTTTGATATGTTTATTCAGCTGATTGAATGAATTCAAAACGTTTTTAGTCAGCTGAATGTACTAAGTGACAAGGTGATCTTATCAGCTGTTGATAGTACAACAACAGATGATTTAAGCATTTAACATTCCCAGCTCGCTGATTAAAAAGTTGAAATATTTTTTATCAAAAGGTTTAGTAAAACAAATCAGCCAGCTGAAGGTCTGTTGAAATGAAATAAAGTTCAACGTCACCTTGTTCAATGTGATCTCTAATGAAATGATACCTTATATCGATATGTTTGGTTCTAGAATGAAGAACTGGATTGTTGCTGATTGCGATAGCACTTGTGTTATCACAGTAGATGGGAACTTTGCAAAAGTTCATATCGAAATCGATCAGCTGATTCTTCATCCAAAGGACTTGAGCACAATAGCTTCCAGCAGCAACATATTCTGCTTCAGCTGTAGAGGTGGGAACAGTATTTTGTTTCTTGCTTGTCCAGCTGACTAGCTTGCCACCTAGCAGCTGACATCCTCCAGTAGTGCTTTCTCTATCCATCTTGCAACCTGCAAAGTCTGAATCTGAATAGCCAATTAGATCAAACCCAGAGTCCTTGGCATACCAAAGACCTAGGCTTGGAGTACCTTTAAGGTACCTCCAAATTCGCTTAGCAACTATTAAATGAGACTCTCTAGGATCAGCTTGATACCTAGCACACATGCAAGTAGCAAACATAATATCTGGTCTGCTGGCAGTGAGATAGAGTAAAGACCCAATGATTCCTCTGTAGAATGTGATATCAACTGATTTCCCAGTTGTATCAGCATCTAGATTATTCGGAGGAGCCATTGGAGTTTTCATAGATGATGATGAATTCATATCGAATTTCTTTAAAAGATCTTTGATATATTTTTCTTGATTTATGAAAATTCCATTTTTAGATTGCTTAACGTGTAAGCCAAGAAAATATGTTAATTCACCCATCATACTCATCTCATACTTTGTAGACATAAGTTTTGAAAAATGTCTACAAAGTTTTTCATCAGTAGCATCATATATTATGTCATCCACATAATTTTGAACAAGAATGATATCACCTTTGATTTTACGAATGAATAAGGTTTTATCAATCTTTCCCCTGGTGAAATCATTTGCTAGAAGGAACGTGGAGAGAGTGTCATACCATGCACGAGGAGCTGGTTTCAACCCATACAGCGCCTTATCCAACTTAAACACATAGTCTAAGTATTTAGGATTTTCAAAACCTGAAGGTTGCTTCACGTAAACTTCCTCTTGCAATTTACCGTTTAAGAATGCACTCTTCACGTCCATCTGAAAAACTGTGAAGTTTTTGTAAGCAGCATAGGCTAAAAATATTCTTATAGCCTCAACCCTTGATACTGGAGCAAATGTTTCATCGAAATCGATTCCTTCCTCCCGTCTATATCCTTGTGCAACGAGTCTAGCCTTGTTGCGGATAACCACACCTTCTTCATCCATTTTATTCCTAAATACCCACTTGGTACCAATTATTGTCTTACCAGCTGGTGGAGGCACGAGCTGCCACACTTTATTGACCTCAAATTGGTTAAGTTCTTCCTGCATCGCTTGAATACAGCTGGAGCTTTCTAAGGCAGCTTTAATATTTTTCGGTTCTTCAGCTGCTAAGAAACATGACCATAGGCAAAGATTGCATGATGCCTTACTTCTTGTGACAACTCCTTGTTGTGGATCTCCAATGATTAATTCAATTGGATGTTCTGAGTACCACTTGGATTGAGCAGCAGCTGAAGAAGAAGAAGAAGATTCAGCAGATTTTGATCCTTGTTGAGCATCTGAATGCTCAGCGGGGTTGAGTACTTCATTTTGAACTAATCTTCTTGAAGTATGAAGAGGTGGCTTAGAGTTGGATCTAGCCTTGGATGATGCTATTGCTGTTGGGATTTCTTTTTGAACATCTGCAATATCTACAAGATATGTAGGAGCATCATGAAATGTATCATCTGAATAATTTATTGGAACTTCACAAAGATTCAAAGCATCAGAGAATGCTTCAGCTGTATCATCAGTTGATGGTTCAGCTGATCTCTGAAATGCGTCAGATGATTCAGCAGAGGTGGGATTTAAGGCCTTAGAGTGTTCTTCAAAAGTAACATTTATAGATTCTTCCAATGTTTATCTTCTTTTTTTGAAGACTCTGTATGCCTTAGATATAGTGGAGTATCCCAAGAAAATGGCTTCATTAGCATTTGAGTCAAATTTGCTCAGCTGATCTCGTGTGTTTAACACAAAACACACACAACCAAATACATGAAAGAAACCGATATATGGTTTCCTCTGACGAAGAATCTCCTAAGAAGTTTTCTTGTGTCTTTTCACGTAGAGAGACCTGTTTTGAGTAAAACAAGCTGTGTTAACAACTTCTGCCCAAAATTGTTTTGGCATGTTTGACTCAGCAAGCATTGTTCTTGCAGCTTCTATTAGGCTTCTGTTTCTTCTTTCAGCAACACCATTCTGTTGAGGTGTTCTAGCAGCTGAAAAGTTTTGTGCGATCCCAACTTCTGAGCAGAAGTCTTCCAATGTACAATTTCTGAATTCAGTACCATTGTCTGATCTCAGCTGCTTTACTCTTGACCCATTTAGAAGTTCCATCTTCTTGATGAATTTGATAATTTTATCAGCTGCATCACTTTTGTGACGAAGAAATACAACCCAAGTGTATCGTGAGTATTCATCAGCGATAACAAGTGTATACTTCTTTCCACCTAGAATTTCAGTACTCATAGGACCAAAGAGATCCATATGGAGCATGTGCAGGCAGTTGTCGATGGAGAAGCATTGCTTTGATTTGAAGGAGCTTTTATGTTGTTTTCCTTGTTCACAAGCTGAACAAAGTTTATCCTTTTCATACTTGATTTGTGGCAAGCCATTCACCAGCTGACCTCGAGCCAGCTTTGATATATTTTTAAAGTTCAAATGAGATAGCCTTTTGTGCCACAACCAATTCAGCTCTTCAGTGGAATGAGAGAATAGAAAAACTTCTTGATTATAAGGATTCATGTCAAGTGTATATACGTTGTTATTTCTTGGTGCGATAAGCACGACTTTTCCACTCTTATAAGTCACCGTTCCTCTGTACTTATTAAAGTTCACTGAGAACTCTGCATCACATAGTTGGCTAATGTTGATTAAATTATGTTTTAGCTCATTCACATAACCAACTCTTGTGATTTTTATAGATCCATTTGAGATGGATCCATAGCCTTCAGTTGAGCCTCTACCATTATCACCAAAAATTATTGGAGGACCAGTACAAACTTCGAACTCTTCCAGCATGAATTTTCATCGAGTCATATGTCTTGAGCAACCACTGTCTAGGTACCAGACGTGTTTGCTTTGATCACCCTGCACATAAATTTAAAGGAGTTAGTTCTTTTTGGGAACCCACGCCTCTGTGGGTCCTTGTGATTTCCTGTTGGAGCTCACAGGGTTTGTGTTCTTAATGGACTAACAAGCTAAAGTTGGAGAGGGTCTTAAGCTTGTGCTGTCACACTCACTTTCCATATGCCCACCTCTCCACACTTGTAATATTTTCTGTTCTTTTGTAGTGGAGTGGAGGGCGAAGCAGCAGGGCTGGATGCTGGACCCAAAATCCCTTTCTGATTATCTGCGATAGTCAGAGTTTGAACGAGTGATGTCAGGTTGCTGACCTTTCCTTTCAGTTGTTTGACAGGACCAGCTGAAGAAGGACTTGGACGAGTGATGTAGCAAGTTATCTCAGAGATATCAGGTGTACTTCCAGAAGGTCTGGAAGGTGCAGCTGACGAGATAGGTCTGCTACTTGAGCCTCTAGCTGAGGAGCCAGATTTGCCTTTGAAGAATTTTCTATTTTTGACAAGTAAGGCAAGCTCAGTTATAAGGGCTTCATTATCTTCGTCTTCATCGATCTCTTCGATGCTGACTTCAGGTATGTTAAACAAATCAACAGCTGAAGTTGTGTCAGCTTCATCATCTAAGGGAGGATATTCAATCCTGCTGGGTTTGTTTATAGAAACAAGAGCAGCTGAAGATCCTGAGGAGCTCACTTTAGAGTCCTGTGGAGGTTGAAATTTGTTGAGTACAGTTCTCTCATGGCTTAGAAACATGCCGTAGAGAGAAGAAAGAGTTTAATCTTTTAGAGTAGGAGATGTACTCATGCGAGTTATAATGGTAGCCCATTTAGAGGGTAAGGCTGCCATAAACTTATATATTTTGGACATATCATCCTTTTCAACACCATGAGACTTCAGCTCGTTTAATAGAATGTTATAACGATTGAATGTTTGAGCTATAGTCTCACTAGGCTTGGCTTTAAACAGCTCGTAGTCATGAATGAGCATGTTTTTGTTATGTTCACGCACAACGAATGTGCCTTCATAAACTTCAGCCAACCTTTCCATCATCTCTTTGACTGAGTCACAAAATTGAATGTTGTGATACAGTTCATCACCAACTGCTTGAAAAAGCATTATGCTTCCTTTATTTTCTAGATGAACAAGACGTTTTTCAGCATCCGTCCATTGTGCTTCAGATTTCACAACATAATGTTCTGGTACTTCATGGGTACCAGGAATAAGGGTTTTGGGAATGTATTTTCCTATCGTTATATTGTCTTGAAGTTTTGGGTGATAGGTAACCATGTGGGACAACATGCGAGTTTTCCACCTGGTATAGTTGGTTACAGTAAGTTTGGGAGGTTTTCCAGATGATGGAAGATCGGATGTTGTAGGTTCAGCCATAACAGATGCTCAAAGTTGATGGAAAACAACTTTGACACTTGCTCTGATACCAGTTGTTGGATCCCAACAACACAAATGTGTTGCGTTAAGGCTAAGTAAAGACGATAAGATAAAGAACACACAAGTTTTCAATGATTAAGAGTTTATTAAAACAACTTAATACAGTACAAAGTTTGCGGAAATAGATAGTACATACTAACTAAAACTTTATACTTGAAATGACACTTTTGCTTGCTCAAACTAGAAGACAATGCAAGGAGAGTTATATCAGCTGATACTAACAGCTGATATTGAATGCCTTAGTAATAACTATGAGAGAGTTAATACTAGACAATAACAAACTCTCAAAGAATGTTCTTGTGCTATGAATGTTAAAAGGTGTGTGTAAATGCAAACATTTACGTCTCTATATATAGCCCAAGATCCATGTTCCTTTGTCCACAAGTTAATCGACGTGTAAACATATCATTCGTCGATGTAGACTTGTCCACGGAAACATTTAATGCACTTGCATAGGTTATAGTCATAATTGTACTTTGTGTCAACTCCTTGTGCTACCTTTTCTGACGCACAGTGAAAAGGTGTACTATGATAGTACAAAACTAGTTGACTTTCCCTTTACATGCGTTGAGGGACAAACGATGATGAACTGACACATTATCTTCTATTCCAAAATAGAAGATCCTCATCGTTTTCTTCTTCTTTGAGCGGGAAAGGAAAATGTTCAAAGTGTGAAGAACATTTTCCACCAAGTCTTTATCTGCAGCAGGTACCATCAGCTGATTCCACTATCAGCTGAGTGGTCTTCTTATGGTCTTTGTCCTTTGGCCATAGACTTCGAATGATCACTCTTATATAGCTGCTGATTTTACTTGATTCCTAAAGCTAAGTACGTTCTTAGCTGAAGGTTTATGAATATACTTGTGCTTCAGCTAAGATACTTACTTCAGCTGATTTATTCTTCTTAGCTATCGATCATCAAATCTTATTTACTTAGTCTGGGGACTAACAGACCTGAACCCATAATCTGTTATAGCAATGAAGAAACCGATGAAGAAAACAATTAAAATTTATTAATGTAATTTATAGATGCACATAATCAAGTGATCAGATTATATATCTCATGTAATTTAATAACAAACAATCAACCATTGAAAGTGAATAAAATTTATTAGTTGTTTCATATCACATGTGATTATTTATGTTGTATAAATGCATATAATCAAAACTGATTTAATTACCTATGACTTATAGATGCATATAATCACGTGTGATTTAATATAAAGTTTGAATTAAATAATCAAAATACTTACAAAAAACAATCTTTTGTAAGAGATTGTAAGTTGTAACACCCCTAAATTTCAAGATATTTAATTAATTAATTTAGTTACTTTTATTTCAATAAATAAGTTATTAGTCGCGTATGAGATTTATAGATTTAAAATAATTCGTGTGCATGCGTGTCGGGTGCGACATGGTTATTCCATTATCGGGTCGAGTTGAGTTAACTAATAGTTAATCTTACGGGTCGGGACCGAGCCAATGTAACGCCCCGAAATTTATGTCAATTAAATAATATTATTTTAATCACGTTTTATTTTATTTATAATTAATTAATAAGACGCTTTTAATTAATAGTTAAAACGTCTCATATTAGTAGATGTTAATTAAGTTAGAGATGTTAAGTTAATTAACTAAGTAATCATTGTTTACCTTGTTAATTATTAAAACTTTTATTAAAGTGAGTAAATAAATAGTTAGTCGTCTCGTAAGTTTTGGTCGACAATGTTACTAGTCGGTTCGAATTATTTGGACGACTTGTTGTAACATCCCAAAACCCGTCCTAGTAGTTTTTGACCTTAAGGTATTTGATTAAATGATTATTTGATTAAATGCTTAGTTAATTTAATTAGCTTTCTGTCTCTTGCGGTATTTTAACCAAGGGGTTAAAATACCCGACTCGTGATATAATTGGAATGAAAACGTGATTTTTGTACCTTTAGATTCCTTGTTGAATTTCGTTTCCGGAAATACTTTCTTTTTTAAAATTGGAGTCCGTTTGCTATTTTAAATAAATTAACTACGAAAAGGACCTTTCAGACGTATACTGAAAAATTAGAAAAAACGCCAAGAGGGGCCCCACTCCCTCTTGCTGTGGCCGGCCAAGGGAGAGAGATGGATAACCTCCTCTTCGCTTCTCTCTTTTTAAAAAACCCTATCCACTATTCCATTGGTTTTTTTCCTCTCAAAACCCATATACTTGTTCTTGAGCTTTTGGGGTTAAATCCTCACCATTGGTCCGAAAATTGCACTAGAGTTTGTGTAGAAGAAGTCTAAAGTAAGTTATTCTTTCTGCTTCACTTGTTCATGTTGATTCTAAGCTTTGGTATAAACTTGGGTTTATGATTTCTAGTATTTTATGGTGGAATCTCGTTATGGATGTGATAATATGTGTTTATGCAAGCTCTTACATCTTTTGTATGGTAGATTGTCGAAGGAAGAGTAGATCTGGTGAAAATCACCTTCAACATCCATTAATGGTGGATGTTGAAGGTGAGTTTTGATGAATCTTGGAATTCTTGTTATTTGGGTGGATGGAAATGTTTATTAGGTTGAGAAAACATGATTGGTAAGTTATGGGTGGTGAAAACCTAGTGTATATGGTTGTGTGAATTGAACTAGATAGTGTTTGGGTCGAAATGGTTAACTAGTGATTATGCAAGTATGATACTTGATATTGTGATAGTTATGAACTCGATAGAATTCCTAAATTATGAGGAATTGCTAGTTTAGAAGTTATGTGCTAGTTGATGGAAATGTGGAAGTGATTTTGTCATGTTCAGGTTTTTGGCCCGTTTGGGTGAATTAGTGGTAGAATGGTTGATATGGTTATAAATGACTACTTGGTGAGTTGTATTTGTAATACAAGTTGGTGTTGTCATAAAATGTGTATTTTATGAGCCTTAGGTCGCGGTTTGTTAAAATTGTTAATTTTGACGTTTCGGTGGATTGATCACTAACTCGGTATACATGTTGACAGGAGCCGGGAAGGATACTCAGTGATACTAGCTCACTGAGTTAAGGATCGAAGGTTGAAAGGTGAGTGGATTAACCTACAACTCGGGTCTCAATCATTTTTCCTTTTGGCTTTTGTATACTTGAAAACGCAGGAAAGTTACCAGACCTGGGGAGTTCGCGTCGCGAACTCCACTTAGCGATCGGGAAAACGCGACAGAGAAATTGGGTATCAGTCGCGAAGTAGTTCACGACTCAGTTCCCGACGCGAACTAGAGTTCGCGTCTGGGAACTTCTTTGGGACCTTTTGCGGTGTTCTTTCGTAGCTAGTCTATTTGTTATGTATGCCTAGTGTTATAGGAATACCATACATGACTATGTGCACATTCGGGATGAGGTCAGTGTCGGAAGGATATCGGCTGAGCATAGTGTATCGTCTAATAGGGTATCCAACCTTACCTGTATACGTTGCACGGTTAAGGGGGGGGGGGGGTGTTAGATACAGGCTATCGGTTACTAATGGAATAGATTTGAAAAATAGTTGATATAATTAAATAGATTGTACATATCTTGTAATCTTGGAAGTTTGTTATATTTTGTACTCTATATATACATCAATAAACATCCTCTCACAATCAAGGAGAGAATTCTTAAATTGCTAAAACCTAACATGGTATCAGAGCCACGGCTCACCCGTGGTTGGTCAAACGGCCACACGGACTCCACGTAACCCATAAATATCCATGTGTTAGGCGCGAAAAAAAGGACGCCACACGTGAGGGGGCGTGTTGAGTAATATCCCACATTGGACAAAGAACAAACCTGTAATGTGCTTATAAAGGTCTCGGGCTACTCCTCTTACAACCAATTGATTTTAAGATGGAACCCCATAAACTTACATATTAGGTTTTTGGAATTTATGAATTCTCACCTTAATTGTGAGAGGATGTTTATTGATGTATATATAGAGTACAAAATATAACAAACTTCCAAGATTACAAGATATGTATAATCTATTTAATTATATCAACTATTTTTCAAATCTATTCCATTAACCCCCCCCCCCCCCCCCCCCCGGGGAAGCCAAGAGGGGGAGGACCAACTCGAAACTTGGATCGAAAGTCTTCAAAGAGAGGACGCGGTAGACTCTTTGTGAATATATCTGCAAGTTGTAAATGCGTTGATATGTAGCGAGTGTGAAGTTTCTCGGATAAAACCAACTCACGAACAAAATGGTAGTCAATATCAATATGTTTAGCTCGTTTATGCGATATTGGATGTTGACTTAAGAATAGAGCACTACGGTTGTCACATAACAGCGTCGGACACCCAGATGGTAAGATATATAACTCACGAAGCAAATGAGTTACCCATATAATCTCCTCCGATGTATTTGCAAGAGCTCTATACTCGGATTCACAACTAGATCATGACACAGTTGGTTGTTTCTTCGCACTCCATGAGACAAGATTTCCTCCAAGAAAGATAGAATAACCATATGTAGAGCGTCTTGTTTCAATGCAACGAGCCCAATCAGCATCAGAGTAACCAAGCATGGTTGGTGAAGTGGAATGTGAAAAAGATAAGCCATATGATAAGGTACCTTTTATATAACGCATGATCCGTGTTACCGCTTGAAAGTGATCCTGGGTAGGTGCATGGAGAAACTGACTCATTTGATTTACGGCATAAGAAATATCTGGTCTTGTAATGGTAAGATATTGTAACGCACCAACAAGTGAGCGATATAAAGTAGGATCATGAAAAGGGGTACCTTGGCTAGTGAAGTATGTGGATACCGACAAGGGAGTGGATTCGGGTTTAGCTTCCAATAGGTGAGCTCTAGCAAGAATATCATGTGCATATTTTGATTGACATAGGAAGAGACCTGAATCGTTGTAGGAAACCTCAAGCCCAAGAAAGTAATTTAATTTACCAAGGTCGGTGATTTGAATCTCTTTGTTTAACCGCGAGATAAAGAGTTTCATGCGATTGACGTTGTTGCCCGTAGGTATAATGTCGTCCACATAGACCAATAGATATAAAATATCCGAGTCCCGTTTGAAAATAAATAGAGATGTGTCGGCTCGGCTACAAGTAAAGCCAATGCTAATAAGAAAGGAACTCAAACGTTGAAACCAAGCACGAGGCGCTTGTTTGAGACCATAAAGTGCTTTCTTTAATCGACATACATGATTAGGGAAACGTGGATCAATAAAGCCAGTAGGTTGTTCCATGTGCACAACGTTGGATAAGTTTCCATGCAAAAAGGCATTCTTCACGTCTAATTGATGCAAGGGCCATCAATTTAAAACGGCTAGCGAAAGTATGATACGGACCGTTGATGCCTTTACAACCGGACTAAAGGTAGCGGAATAATCAATGCCCGGAACTTGAGTGAAGCCTTGAGCTACTAAACGAGCTTTAAATTTGTCAATCATACCATCGGCTTAAAATTTTGTTCGGAAGACCCATTTGGAGCCAACGATATTTGTTTTTGAAGGGCGAGGTACCAATTCCCAAGTGGAGTTTAGCTTCAAAGTTTTCATTTCATCACACATTGCTGAGAACCACTTAGGGTCTTTTGCGGCTGACTTAAATCCTTTGGGCTCTTTTGTAGTAAAAAGACCATGGTGCAAAGGAAATGAATATAAATGTGAAAGATTCGCAGCGTATCGGGGTTTAAAAACACCCGATTTAGCACGTGTCATCATAGGATGTCCAGGAACTGGTGGTGGTGGAGCAGGCTGATCAGGGATCGGCATTGGCGCATGCATTGGCTGCGGAGCCGGATCATCAACACGGGCTGTGACTGGAGCAGTGTGGGCAGCAACTGGATCAGCAACGGAATTTGCGACAGGGGGCTGTTCCGTGCAAAGCTCACATGCAGGTTCGGTGTTGACTGCATCGACTGGCACAACAGTAGGTGATGCAGCAGTGGGTGTCTCGGTTAACCTGAAAAAAACTGAATCATCACAGTAAGTGGTTAGTAATAAAGAGGCCGGTGGTGATGATTTTTGATCGGTTTTAAACGCAAAATAGGATTCATCAAAGTGAGCATGTCGAGTGGTATAGATCCGTTGCGTAGAAGGATCTAGACACTGATAACCTTTGTATTGCGAGCTATAACCAATAAAGATACACGGGGCGCTTCTTGGAGCAAGTTTATTTGAAGAATAATTGCGTAAGTACGGATACACGCAACATCCAAAGACCCGAAAATTCCCGTAATTTGGTGATGATGAAAATAAGATCTCGTAAAGAGATACATTATCAAGCAACTTGGTAGGTAGTCTGGAAGCAAACGCATGTACCCAAAATTTAGCTGGTACGTGCGCATTAAACATAAGAGCAAGGCCGGTTTCCTTTATGTGACGATGCTTATGTTCGGCACGACCGTTTGGTTGAGGTGTATAAGGACATGACATTTGATGGTGAGTACCGTTTTGAGATAAAAGTGTGCGAACTTTGGAGCTTGTGAATTCGGTTCCACCGTCCGATTGAAAGACTTTAAGTTTGCAACTAAATTGTGTTTGAACTAAAGCAACAAAGCTAGTGAATACATCATAAAAGTCAGACTTGTTCTTCAAGAGATAAAACCAAGTAAACCTAGAGTAGTCATCAACAAAAATAGCATAATACTTAAACCCGTCAAGAGATGTAACCGGCGAGGGTCCCCATAAATCACAATGAATTAGGTCCAAAACATGGGAAGACCGTTTAAGATTTTGATCAAAAGGCAAGTGTTTACTTTTTGATAATTGACAAGAAGAGCATGCATTAGGGTTTGGTAAAACAGATGTAATCGATAAACAACCTAATTTATTCAAAATTGAAATAATGTGATTTGAAACATGCCCTAATCTATTATGCCATAAATCAAACGAGGCTTTAATACGTTTAGAAGATAATTTTGCTAAAAACGCATGTTTGTCGCGCTCCAAATATAGTCCATGTCTACGTCTTCCTTGAGCTAGTGGTTCCCTTGTGTGCCGATTCCGAATGGTAAACATAGGGTTAGAAAACAAAACATCAACCGGATTATCTTCTGTGAGTTTGCTAACCGATAAAAGATTTTTTGTAAGATTAGGAACTACAAGGACGTCAAGCAAAGATATATTTGGAGATAAAGTAGTTTCACCAATATGAGAAATAGTCGATTCATTACCGTTACCAAAAATAACCGACTCATTACCGTTGTAAGTGTTTGCGGAATCAAGGTGGGATGAGTTGGAGGTCATGTGAGCCAAAGCACCGGTGTCCACAAACCAATCCGGTGTAGATGTGTTGCATTATGCATGAAACGCTTCGGCTAAATTTGCATCGACGGTAGATGGATTCCGAGCAAAATTGAATTCGGTACATTGAGTTGCATAATGTCCGTCCTTTCGACACAATTGACAATGCGGAGGCCAACGATTTGAACGTCCGCGGTCACGGTTAGAGCCTCCACGATAGCTAGAGCGACCACGACCACGAGAGTAGTCGTTGGTTCGTCTGGTGGTGGCGGTATTGAAAGCCACAGGAGCAACACTTGAATCACTAATTGAATGAAGAAACATATCTTGGCTTTCGGCTTGAGTAACGACATCCAGAAATTTAGGGCGCGGGATTAAGAGTCTTTGAGTTGTGGAAAAGGTTTCAAAAGAGGATCCTAACCCACAAAGGAACCAATGCAATTTGTCATCATCGGGAAGAGGGTGACCAATGGTTTGAAGATGATCACAAATACCTTTAAACTTGCGCGAGAATTCCGAAACAGAAGATGAGCCCTTTTTTAAGTGACGAAGGGAGTCACGCAAAGTGTGAGTACGCTCAAGGGAATCATGTTGATATGATTCGGCAAGAGCCTTCCAAACCGCATGAGACGTTTCATGGCCAATGGTTTCGGCCATAACTTCTTCGGTTAAGGAAGATTGAATTAAAATAAGCGCCTGTTGGTCCGCCGCAACCCATGTGACATAAGCCGGGTTGGACGAAGAAGATTCTCCAACGGAAACGGTTGGTGGTGGCCGCTCGATAGAGCCATCAACATAACCCATAAGATGTTGATAGGCAAGCAAGGGAAGCATTTTTTTTTGCCAAAGAAGGTAGTTTGTGGAGGATAACTTAATGTTGATCATGTGTAAAACGGTGGAAAGGGGAAGAGGAGCATCAGAAGAGCTAGTATCGCCGGCCATGATGCTTTGAAGGTGACAGTAGGTAACGAAATTATGAAAGTAGAAGAAAAAAAAAATCCAAAATCTTGGAGGTGCAAGAACAAATCACGTGACCTGCTTGTGTTTGTTGACAAAAAGAAAACAAATTAAATCACTCCCCTTTTTCTTTATTTGGTTGAGATGACAAGCACCTTGCTTTTTTTTCAAAGTAAGCAAGGAGGTGCTGGAAAAAAATCGAAAGGTGAAGAGGAGAAGTAGCCAACGACTGATAGGGTTAAGGTGCCAAGGATATTAGGCTGATACTATATTAGTTTATGGGGTTCCATCTTAAAACTAATTGGTTGTAAGAGGAGTAGCCCGAGACCTTTATAAGCACATTACAGGTTTGTTATTTGTCCAATGTGAGACATTACTAAACAGTTACCGTGGTTTTGGCCGACCATAGTTTAAGGCCCGCAAAGCCACCGATCCTCTCAATTAAGTGATTACCCAAACCGGAGATGTTTCTAGCTTCTGTGTTTAAGTGTTTAGGGTAGTTGGCAGTGCTAGTAATTCATTCACTTAGTTTTTGTGCTAATCCCTCCCTTATTGACACATTTCAGGTTGGAAGGCTTGAACGGGTCGGGTTTGGACGGGAAGTTTGACCATGCTTAAAATATGTGTTTTTGTAAAATGGGCCGTGTTTAGTAATACCGTCTTTTAACTAACACTTGGTTTGTAATATTTTGTGGGACCCCGGTTTGTAAACCTAACGTAATTAGGAACGTAACTAATGCTTCCATAACCTTAGCTTAATACTAAATTGGATATCCTTAAAAAAAAAAATTGGTTTCAAAAATGCGGTGTTACAACTTGGTATCAGAGCTTCGGTTTGGCGATGAATACACGGGTTGGTGTTCCATTCCCAAATCGTGGCTCGTGTTTGGTCAAACCTTCCGGTCAAGAGGGATTAGAGCAAGTGTGAATTCGGTTTTGTAGTTAGTAGATGTGTACTAACGAGTTAAACTAAGCCTTGGTGAGATGTTGTATTTTGTAGCAGGAATGGCTATGGATGGAAATACGTTGGGGGATGTCCCACCGAACACGAACCTTGGGAATGACGGAGCAACGGGCTCGGGGGGCGATGAGATACCGAATGAAGAGTATATAGTGTTATTGGAAACCCGAAACATGGAACTTGAAGATACCATTAGAGCTCTCCGCCAAAGCCAATCGACTGAGCCGCGACCCGAGACTCGGTCTACCTTACCCCCTACCACCCAAGCAAACCCACCCCCACATTTCACTCAAACTACTCACATTCCCGTCTTTCCCCGAAATGACTCATCATCCCCAAATGCAAGCATACATCAACCGCCTCCCACCCACACCGTACCTATTGCTAATGCCCAACACCAACAATTCTTCTACCAACCTTTCCCGGTAGAGAAGAAACCGTTTACCTACAAGAATTTTCTCGATTGCAAGCCAACCGAGTACCGGGGGAGCACCGACCTGACGGAAACTCTAACATGGCTTAGGGATACCGAAAAGGCACTTATTGCATGTAGTTGTGAGGACCATTTGAAGGTCCGGTATCCGTCCCGGATGTTGGAGGGACCGGCTATGGATTGGTGGGATGGGTTGACCGCAAATTTTAGTAATGAAATGATGGATGCGATCACATGGAAACAATTTAGGGATCAAGTGGAGGCTAGGTATTGTAGCCCGTTCGAGTTGGATAAAATCTGGAATGAGTTTATGATGTTGAAGATGAACGATAGAATGACGGTGGATGAGCTTATTCTCCAATTCAATGGTTAGCTCCGGTTTGTAACACAATGGGTGCCCGATGAGTCTACCCAAATCAAACACTTTGTTGGGGCATTGTTGCCCGAATACCGGAATGTAACGAGGCTTGCGGGAACTCTCTTGCAAGCCTATGATTTTGCCAAATCGGCCGAGAGTGATTTCTTGGCACAATAGGCCATGAGTCGGGAGAAGACTTCGTTCAACAAGGGGAAATATGAGCAATCGGGATCCCACAATTACAAGAAGTCTCAAGGGAATCATAAGTCGAACAATGACCGTCGAAAGCAAATACTTCAAGGTTCCAACCAAAAGAACCCGTGGTGCCTACCGTGCAAGTCCTCACATGCCGGTCCGTGTACGGCACAAACTAAATGGTGTATCAAGTGTGGGCAACACGGGTATGAGTCGTCGGAATGCAAGTTGGAAAATAGCATTTGTTGGAATTTTCAAAAAGAGGGTCATAGGGCCATGCATTGTCCAACGAAGAAAGGTTCGGGTTCGGGCGGGGGATCGGCTTCGTCGGGAGGTCAAAAGAGGAAAGGTCATCCGCCACCTACGGGTCGGGCATTCAAGATGACGGTGGAGGATGCCACCACTACCGATGATTTCATCACGGGTATGGTTCGAATCAACTCCATACCCGCTCGTGTATTATTTGATTCGGGTGCTAATTGTTCGTTTTCCTCAAAGAGTTTTTGTGACAAATTGAAATTGCCTACTTCTTTGATCGCGACACCTCTAGAGGTAGAGGTGGCTGATGGTGAAATGGTTCCGGTCACGACATCCGTGTCCGGGGCTAGTATTGATATTGATGGCGTGAAACTTTCGATTCTTTTACTTTTTATGCCGATATCCGGCGTTGATGTGGTCTTAGGTATGGATTAGTTAAGTGTTAAATAAGGCCAACATAAATTGTCACAAAAAATTGATTACCTTTCTTTTGCCCGACGAGTCACACGTCGTGGCCCGGGGAGACCGTGCGACCCCGACCATACCCGTAATATCCATGATGAAAGCCCGTAAGTCCTTGACCAAGGGTTTTGAATCGTTCTTAGCCAATGTGATTGATGTGAAAAAGGAAAAGAAAGTGGTTAGTGATCTCCGGGTGGTTTCGGAATACCCGGAGGTGTTTCCCGAAGACTTGCCTGGGTTACCTCCCGTTCGGGAGGTAGAATTCAAAATTGATTTGGTGTCGGGTTCCAACCCCGTGGCTAGAGCACCGTACCATTTGGCACCGTCCGAGATCCGGGAAATGATGACACAAATCCAAGATTTATTGAATAAGGGTTTTATTCGGTCGAGTTCCTCACCTTGGGGAGCTCCGGTTTTATTCGTGAAAAAGAAAGATGGTGCACTTCGTATGTGCATCGATTATCGGGAATTGAATAAGAGAACGGTAAATAATCGGTATCCTTTTCCACGTATTGACGATTTATTTGATCAACTCCAAGGGTCTTCTTATTTCTCAAAGATTGATTTGAGATCAAGTTATCACCAAGTTCGGGTTCATGAAAACGATATTCATAAAACGGCTTTCCGAACTCGTTACGGTCATTATGAGTTCTTGGTTATGCCGTTTGGGTTAACGAATGCTCCCGCAATATTTATGGATTTGATGAACCGGGTTTGTCGGCCTTATCTCAACAAATTCGTTATTGTGTTCATCGATGATATTTTGATTTATTCCAAGACCGAAGAAGAAGACGAGAAGCACTTAAGGCAAGTGTTAGAAACGTTGAAGCAGGAGCAATTGTATGCGAAGTTCTCGAAGTGTGAATTTTGGCTTCGAGAAGTTCACTTTTTGGGTCACGTAATTTGTTCGAATGGGGTCAAGGTGGACCCGGCGAAGATCGAGGTGGTTATGAATTGGGTTGCTCCAAAGAACCCAACCGAGATAAAGAGCTTTTTGGGTTTGGCGGGTTATTACTGCCGGTTTATTAAAGATTTTTCGAAGATAGCGGGCCCAATGACGAAGTTGACCCGTAAGGATGTACCGTTTCGGTGGGGTGACGATCACGAGAAGTCCTTCCAAACTCTAAAACAACTATTATGTCAAGCTCCGATTCTTGCCTTACCCGAAGGCCCGGAAGATTTTATTGTTTATTGTGACGCTTCACTCGCGGCTTTGGGTTGCGTGTTGATGCAACGAGATCGGGTTATTGCATATGCTTCGAGGCAATTGAAAAATCACGAAAAGAATTATCCGACTCACGATTTGGAGTTGGCGGCGGTGGTTTTTGCACTAAAATTATGGAGACATTATTTGTACGGTACTAAGTGCGTGATTTGTACGGATCATAAAAGTTTGCAATACGTGTTCACGCAAAAAGAATTGAATATGCGGCAACGAAGATGGTTAGAATTAATTAAAGACTACGTTTGTGAAATACGATACCATCCCGGAAAGGCGAATGTAGTGGCCGATGCCTTGAGTAGAAAGGGGGATGCGGGGCGGGTACAATTTATGTGAGTGGAAATCGATTGGATTTGGTGTCCCGGTTAAAGATTTCACAAATGGAAGCCTTGAATGTTGAAAATTTGAAGACCGAGATTTTGATAAAGAGGAAGGATGAATTAGAAGAAGATTCTCGGGGTTTAAAGACGTACCAATCTCGGGTTTGGGTCCCGTTACTCGGGGGTTTGCGGGAATTGATTTTAGCCGAGGCTCACAATTCTCGATTATCGGTTCACCCGGGTAGCACGAAAATGTATAATGATCTAAAAGCACTTTATTGGTGGCCAGCGATGAAGACCGACATTGCCCGTTATGTGGGCCAATATCATATTTGTCCTCAAGTAAAGGCCGAACACCAAAAGCCCTATGGAACTTTGACTCAATCACCGATTCCCGAGTGGAAGTGGGATCGGATTACCATGGATTTCGTGACCAAATTGCCGCGTACAGAAAGGGGTCACGACATGATTTGGGTTATAGTTGATCGATTAACGAAGAGTGCTCATTTCTTGGCTACTAGTGAGATCGCCTCACTTAGTAGATTGGCGAAATTGTACATTGATGAAGTGGTATCTCGACATGGTAATCCGATTTCTATCGTGTCGGATAGGGATCCCCGTTTTGCTTCAAATTTTTGGAATAGCTTGCAACGAGAATTGGGGACGCGGGTGAATTTGAGTACCGCGTATCATCCCCAAACCGATGGGCAATCGGAAAGAACGATACAAACTCTTGAAGATATGTTGCGGGCTTGTGTGTTGGAGTACGGTGGGTCGTGGAATTCCCACCTACCGTTGATCGAGTTTGCTTATAATAACTCGTATCACTCAAGTATTAAGATGCCACCATACGAGATGTTGTATGGACGTCGGTGTCGAACCCCGACGTGTTGGTTGGAGGCGGGCGAGAAACAATATGCGGGACCCAATTATTGTTCAAATGACCGCGGAAAAAGTTGCAATTGCTCGAGAAAAGTTGAAAGCCGCCCGTGACCGACATAAGATGTATGCGGACCCGAAACGTAGACCCGCTACGTTCTCGGAAAACAAGATGGTTTATTTAAAAGTATCGCCTTGGAATGGTGTTATCCGTTTCGGTAAACGAGGAAAGTTGGCCCCGAGATTTATTGGGCCGTTTCGAATTAGCAAAGTGGTAAATTCACAATCGGTTACACTCGAATTGCCCCCGGAGTTGTCGGCAATTCACAACACTTTCAACATTTGTTATTTGAGAAAGTGTAACATCGAAGATCCGAGCCAAATTCTCCCGGTGCAAGAGTTGCGGGTTGATACGAAGAAAAGATTGGTCGAGGAACCGGTGGAGTTATTGGACCGAAAGGTGACGAAATTGAGAAAGAAACAAATTCCTATGGTTTTGGTAAAGTGGAAGCACAGTTTGGGTGCGGATATGACATGGGAGACCGAGGCCGATATGCGGGAACGTTATCCCTCCTTATTTGATCGAGATGGGATTCCGGGGACGGAATCTTCCTAAGTGGGGGAGACTTGTAACATCCCAAAACTCGGCCTAGTAGTTTTTGACCTTAAGGTATTTGATTAAATGATTATCTGATTAAATGCTTAGTTAATTTAATTAGCTTTCTGTCTCTTGCGGTATTTTAACCAAGGGGTTAAAATACCCGACTCGTGATATAATTGGAATGAAAATGTGATTTTTGTACCTTTAAATTCATTGTTGAATTTCGTTTCCGGAAATAATTTCGTTTTTAAAATTGGAGTCCGTTTGCTATTTTAAATAAATTAACTACGAAAGGGACCTTTCAGACGTATACTGAAAAATAAGAAAAAAAGCCAAGAGGGGCCCCACTCCCTCTTGCTTTGACCGGCCAAGGGAGAGAGGAGGATAACCTCCTCTTCACTTCTCTCTTTTTGAAAAACCCTATCCGCTATTCCATTGGCTTTTTTCCTCTCAAAACCCATATACTTATTCTTGAGCTTTTGGGGTTAAATCCTCACGATTGGTCCGAAAATTGCACTTGAGTTTGTGTAGAAGAAGTCTAAATGTAAGTTATTCTTTCTCCTTCACTTGTTCATGTTGATTCTAAGCTTTGGTATGAACTAGGGTTTATGATTTCTAGTGTTTTGTGGTGGAATCTCGTTATGGATGTGATAATATGTGTTTATGCAAGCTCTTACATCATTTGTATGGTAGATTGTCGAAGGAAGACAAGATTTGGTAAAAATCACCTTCAACCTCCATTAATGGTGGATGTTGAAGGTGGGTTTTGATGAATCTTGGAATTCTTGTTATTTGGGTGGATGGAAATGTTTATTAGGTTGAGAAAACATGATTGCTAAGTTATGGGTGGTGAAAACCTAGTGTAGATGGTTGTGTGAATTGAACTAGATAGTGTTTGGGTCGAAATGGTTAACTAGTGATTATGCAAGTATGATACTTGATATTGTGATAGTTATGAACTCGATAGAAGTGCTAGTTTAGAAGCTATGTGCTAGTTGATGGAAATGTGGAAGTGATTTTGTCATGTTCGGGTTTTTGGCCCGTTTGGGTGAATTAGTGGTAGAATGGTTGATATGGTTATAAATGACTACTTGGTGAGTTGTATTTGTTATACAAGTTGGTGTTGTCATGAAATGTGTATTTTATGAGCCTTAGGTTGCGGTTTGTTAAAATTGTCAATTTTGACGTTTCGGTGGATTGATCACTAACTCGGTATACATGTTGACAGGAACCGGGAAGGATACTCAGTGATACTAGCTCACTGAGTTAAGGATCGAAGGTTGAAAGGTGAGTGGATTAACCTACAACTCGGGTCTCGATCATTTTTCCCTTTGGCTTTTGTATACTTGAAAACGCAGGAAAGTTAACAGACCTGGGGAGTTCGTGTCGCGAACTCCACTTAGCGATCGGGAAAACGCGACAGAGAAATTAGGTATCAGTCGCGAAGTAGTTCACGACTCAGTTCCCGAACGCGAACTAGAGTTCGCGTCTGGGAACTTCTTTGGGACCTTTTGCGGTGTTTTTTCGTAGCTAGTCTACTTGTTATGTATGCCTAGTGTTATAGGAATACCATACATGACTATGTGCACATTCGGGATGAGGTCAGTGTCGGAAGGATATCGGCTGAGCATAGTGTATCGACTAATAGGGTATCCAACCTTACTTGTATACGTTGCACGGTTAAAGGGGGGGGGGGGGGGGTTACCCGAGGTGTTGGATACTGGCTATCGGTTACCGTGGTTTTGGCCGACCATGGTTTAAGGCCCGCAAAGCCACTGATCCTCTCAATTAACTGATTACCCAAACCGGAGATGTTTCTAACTTCCGTGTTTAAGTGTTTAGGGTAGTTGGTAGTGCTAGTAATTCATTCACTTAGCTTTTGTGCTAATCCCTCCCTTATTGACACTTTTCAGTTGGAAGGCTTGAACGGGTCGGGCTTGGACGGGAAGTTTGACCATGCTTAAAATATGTATTTTTGTAAAATGAGCTGTGTTTAGTAATACCGTCTTTTAACTAACATTTGGTTTGTAATATTTTGTAGGACCCTGGTTTGTAAACCTAACGTAATTAGGAACGTAACTAATGCTTCCGTAACCTTAACTTAATACTAAATTGGATATCCTTAAAAAAAATGGTTTCAAAAATGCGGTGTTACACTTGTAATTAGGCGGTTCGTAAGACATTTTTTAAAAGTAAGTGAGACGTTATTTAGTCACGTGAGTGTTTCGAGTTAAACTGGTTCTTATTTCTAAAATGAGTTGGGTTATTTTGTGTCGGGCCGGCCGAAGGCCAAGGCCATACCTTTTGATGTTAAGTGTTATGTATTTTGGGCATATGATTTATTAGGAGAATTAAGGGGTCCATTAGCCAACTATCTAAAACCTCTCAAGCCCTATTCTTTTTCCCCTAATCCGTCAATCTTGAACATCTGCCCTTGGCGTCGAATGTCGGCAAAAGACATTAAGCACCTCCTTTAATTTGTTATGTTAGGTCTTAAATTGTTGTAAATAATAGTCTAGGGGGTAGATTGTAACATTGCATATTAGTTTAGTTAGTTAATTAGGTTTAATTAAAAGAATTAAGGAGATGGTATAAAAGCCAAGTTGTAATCCTTAATTCCTCACTTTTGCAATTAGTCAAAACACATTTTCAGCAATTGTCCTCTCTCCCTCTCTCTTCTTTCTCTCATTAAAACCCTAAAACTTCATCTTCAAGTTTCATCCAAAATCATCATATTTGATTAAGCAATGGCTTGATTGTTATTCTAGGCATTTCAATTGGTATCAGAGCACAAATTCACTCTGAATTCGATCCATATCCATTGCTTGCTGTCCAAATCAGAAGATCAAGTGGGTTTTTCAAGTTTTTGAAGAAAAAAGGGTCAAAAATCAAAATCCGGATTTAAGGTATTAATGCTTGTTTTTATGGATTAAATTGCTTCATGTCATAATTACATTAAGCTTAGAATCGATTTACGTTCAAATCCAATCCATTTTGATGAAGAAATCGTGATTTTGAGTAAACACCATTAAAGCTTCAAAAACCTTCAAAATACAAATTTTAGATTAGATCTAGGTTGTTTTTCGTGAATATTTGTGAAATTGATTGAAGGAAAACGTTTTTGGGTCATTTTGCAAAAAGAATCACCGATTTTGGTTAAGAAACAAGCGTTCTAGGATCAATTTAGTTAATTTTTTGGCTGTTCGGAAGTGTTATGCTCAAGAACGCCGCTACTGTTCTCGGCCCGAGAACAGTGAAATCTTCGGCCCGAACTCATCCTACAGTTCGGCCCGAACTCCTTGAATAGAGTTCGGCCCGAACTTATTCCACAGTCAGAATCCGAGCTCCAGGTCTTCTAGACTTTGGTAGCTCGCTGTTTTATCTTTCTGTGCTGCCGACCGCTCGTTAATTGAGTCAACGGTTTGTGAGACACGATCCTTTTTGTAACTGACTGCAGTGCTAAAATACTGCACTATTGCAGGTCTGTTTCGGGGCCCTTCGGGTGTGTTTCAGGTCTGGAGTCCTTCTGCAAAGTTGAAGAGTAGTCGTAGAGTTGACACTCACCGGGTTATCGGATTGAGAGTGATGGCCTTCGCGGTAAAGCCGACGCAAGCTGCCAAAATATTTATGATTGACTTTTTGGGTGAGTTTTAATCCGCGGTATCTTATGTGTTATAGGATCGTCTAAGAGCTAGTCGTGCAATATTTTAGAGTGTTGTGGATTCTTCGGAGCTTATGTTTTCGAGGTGAGTATTCTCACCATGTATTCAGTTTTAACATTGTACATGTATGACTTACGTCTTACATTACTTGCACCATATTTTCTATCTGAGTTTGATCTGTTATCTGTTATCTGAGTATCTGAGCATATGTTTTTATTATATTGATCTGAGACGTTGTGCCCGGGTATCTGAACTCGGCGCAGAGTCATTCTGTGCTATTATGTGCTAGGGCATATGAAATATTTATGTTAAAGAGATAAAAACATAATAAATAAACATCTGAGTTTTGGCTATATGCCTATTTTGGGATCACCTCCCGTCTAAGTTATAGCCTGAGTGGCAAATCTAGCCTGAGTGGAAAATCTGAGTTTTAGCCTGAGTGGAAATCTGGGTGTGAGGAGGGGCGAGGTTGATCTCTCGCCCTGAATCACACAAGCGCGCTATATAAATTAAAATCTGAGTAATAAAATCTAAGAAATAAATCTGAGTAAATAACTGAGTAGATTATGAGTAGGAGTACACCGATGTGCCTCATGTGTTGTATGTTATAATTGTATGCATTTTGAGATTATTCACTCAGCTTCACAGCTGACCCAAATTCCCCCCATCGTTTCAGGTACCAGCAAAGGAAAAAAGAAGGTGGACGGTTGACCGCTGTATCTTCTGAGAGCTGATGTGGACAACAAATATTATTTTTAAAACTTTATTTTTATTTAAACATTTTCCGCATTAAATACATTTTTAAATGTTAACATTTTTATTGGGATCTAATTTTTTGGACGATTTTTATTTAAATCTTGTACTTCAAATTCTTATATATTTTTACGAAATTTTAGGTATTACAGCCAAGTGGGGCCTACATAAAGCCGGTATCAAGGGGAGTTTTAGAGGGGATTTGAGCAATATTGTAATATGGCATATGTATTATTCAATCTTATTCTCCCCTTGTGACCTAAATCGGGCGAGAGAACCCATAAACAACTATCAAATTTCTTTCTGGTTCGTGTGTTCATCGAGCAACAACAAAACTCGAGATTGTCAACGAGCAATCAGTGGTATCGAGGATATTGTCACTAGTAGAGGAAATTTTTGAAGATGCGAGTAAAACAATATGATGATGCAGGTGAATGACCGCACCAAGAATCTACACACTATAAGAAAGACAAAACTACAACAAAAGAAAGACCTCACTATCACCAAAACAAACCGCAACAAAAGAAACCGCTTCATCAAAGAATAAACCGCTCTTTATATTCATCGCACCCATGAGGGCATACCCGCAGTGTGACAACTCGATATTTCCGGTATGTAACCTCATTCCATTTCTAGAACTTTCCTTATTTAGAAAGTTTCTACTTATAGACATTTCTATTTTTGGCATTCCTTATGCACAACAAACATACATATTTTACACCATACATTAGTGTTTGACTATTTTAGTCAACACAACATTATTATTTACTTATGGTGACACACTTTGAGCTAAAAACATTTCTAAAACGATAATTTTATCGGTAAAACAATAAACGTATGATTTAAATAAACGTGACTCGAATGACATCGAACCATGACCGACCATCAATGTGGCCGGCCTCCCCCTTGCTCGTGACACCCATTGTGGCCGAACCCCTTGTGGGTGAGGTTAATTTCCTTTGATCTTATCTCTGTAGTAGTCTTATCCCCATCCAATTTGAAAGAGTCCTTGTTAGACTCAAAAACTCATTCCTAACCCTAATTTCGCCCCTATATAAACACAATTACAAATCCTTTTTGTCCTTTGTTGATCTCGGCCGACCCTAGCACCAAAAAAGTCTCAAGATCGAGTTTTTGAAGCAAGCAATCCCTTCTTGTTCGTTTTCTTCTAGTTCTAAACCTCAAGGTATGATTTTCGGTTCCCTACACTTGATCTAGTTACCATATCCTACCAAACCGAGACCTAGGCCGGAGGTCAAGAGGTCTCGGCACTTGCTTGTTCGATTTATTTGTCTCCTTATTCGATTGATTTGTTGTTGATCTCTTTAGATTCGAACTCTAGACTCGACCAAACATCCTAGATCTAGAACCCTAGACGTGAACCTAGCTAAACTAATCACCAAACTCGAACCCTAGGCTCGATTTAGCCATAAACCCGTAGGGTTTTGGCCATTCGGCCAACCCTAGGTTAAACCCTAGCCGATCCCTAACCCTAATTGAATGCATTTTGACTATTTGACCGATTGATAGCTAGATTGACCATAGTTGACTTTGGTTGACCAAATTTTAGTATACCCTAAACCCTAACCGAAATCTAGAAGCTTTAGTTGACTTTTGTTGACCAATTTTGACCAATGTTGACCAATAAGTCAAACCGGGTCAAGGCCGGATCTTGACCCAAACCGTGGACCCAAACCCGAATAACCAATCGGGCCAAGGCCCGTACTTGGCCCATATCGATCTACTTTAGTCCATCGGGCCCAAACCTTAGTTCGCCCATTAGTATCCAAGCCCATTTGGACCAAAGCCCAAACCTTTGGCCCATACACAACCAAACCGAACCCAATTGGGCCAAGCCCAATTCAAGGCCCAACCTAAGTGGACCTAAGCCCAATAAGAGGCCCAAGTGGCCCAACCCATTAAGCCCATTAAGCCCATTAGGCCCAATAGGCCCAATCTAGGCCCAATAAGCCTAACCCAAGCCCATTTCATTTCATTTCATTTCGTAGTCCATTTCATTTCATTTCATTTCATTTCATTTCGACCTAATAAGGTCCAATAACCTAAGTTCGTTCGATGTCACAAAACATGAAACATAACATAAATTATATATTGCTTAACTTATATCGTATATGACAAAGTGATCGCCTATGCCTCTCGACAACTGAAGAACCACGAGAAGAATTATACAACTCATGATCTTGAGTTGGGTGCAGTTATATTTGCGTTAAAGATTTGGAGACATTACCTCTACGGTACCAAGTGCACAATATTCACCGATCACAAGAGTTTACAACATATCTTCAATCAGAAAGATCTCAACATGAGACAGCGTAGATGGATAGAGTTGATGAATGACTATGAATGTGAGATTAAGTATCATCCTGGTAAGGCTAATGTGGTAGCTGATGCCTTAAGTCGGAAAGAGCAACCTAAACCTCGTCGTGTTCGAGCCCTTCCAATCTCTGTTCGTTCAAATCTATCTTCCCAAGTGCAAAAATTCCAAATCGAAGCCCTGAAGGTAGAGAACATCAAAGGTGAAGCTTTGCGTGGTATGGAGAAGCAGTTGGAAGCAAAGGTGGACGGAACTCTTTATTTCATGGATCGTTTATGGGTTCCTAATTTTGGAGGTGTTCGCAATGTTATCTGGAATGAAGCTCACCGATCCAAATATTCTATTCATCCTGGTGCCGACAAGATGTATAAAGATGTCAAAGAGTTATATTGGTGGCCAAATATGAAGAAAGAGATCGCGGTTTATGTCAGCAAATGTTTAACTTGTGCTAGAGTGAAAGCAGAGAATCAGAAGCCTTCCGGTCTTCTACAACAACCAGAGATCCCTGAATGGAAATGGGAAGAAATCTCTATGGATTTTATAACCAAATTGCCTCGAACATCCAATGGTCATGATACAATTTGGGTAATTGTTGATCGATTGACCAAATCAGCTCACTTCATTCCTATTAAGGAAACTGATCAAATGGAGAAGTTAACAAGAATTTATTTAAAGGAAGTTGTATCTCGGCATGGTGTGCCAGTCGCGATCATCTCGGATCGTGATAGTCGCTTTACGTCTCGTTTTTGGCAATCGTTGCAAAAATCTCTCGGTACTCGCCTCGATATGAGTACTGCCTATCATCCCCAAACAGATGGTCAGACTGAAAGAACAATTCAAAATTTGGAAGACATGCTGAGAGCATGTGTTATTGATTTTGGTGGAAGTTGGGATTCTCATCTCTCGTTAGCTGAGTTCTCGTATAATAATAGTTATCATACAACTATTAAGGCCGCACCGTTTGAAGCTTTGTATGGAAGAAAGTGCCGTTCGCCACTTTGTTGGATTGAAATTGGTGATCGTCAGATTACTGGTCCTGAGATTCTACAAGAAACGACTGACAAGATTTTCAAGATCAAAGATCGTATCAAGGCTGCCAGAGATCGACAAAAGAGCTATGCTGATAATCGTCGAAAGCCTTTAGAGTTCGATGTTGGCGACCACGTTTTGCTAAAAGTAGCACCTTGGAAAGGTGTTGTACGTGGTAAGAAAGGAAAGCTCAGTCCTCGTTATGTCGGACCATTTGAGATTCTTGAAAGAATCGGTGCTGTTGCATATCGCATTCGTCTTCCTAATGAGCTCAGCAATGTTCACAACACATTTCATGTTTCTAATCTTAAGAAGTTTATTCATGATCCTTCGCTTATCGTCCCTACTGAAGAGATTATTATCGACGACAAACTTCATTTCACCGAGGAACCAATTGAAATATCTGACTGGAAAGAGCAAAAGTTGCGAAGAAGCAAGATCAAAATCGTTAAAGTCAGATGGAACTCCAAAAGAGGTCCTGAATTCACGTGGGAACGTGAGGACCAGATGCGAAAGAAATATCCTCATCTTTTTCTCGTTGTCTCTCCTGTTCGTTCTTCGTCTTAAATTTCGGGACGAAATTTCTTCAACCAGGGGAGAATGTGACAACTCGATATTTCCGGTATGTAACCTCATTCCATTTCTAGAACTTTCCTTATTTAGAAAGTTTCTACTTATAGACATTTCTATTTTTGGCTTTCCTTATACACAACAAACATACATATTTTACACCATACATTAGTGTTTGACTATTTTAGTCAACACAACATTATTATTTACTTATGGTGACACACTTTGAGCTAAAAACATTTCTAAAACGATAATTTTATCGGTAAAACAATAAACGTATGATTTAAATAAACGTGACTCGAATGACATCGAACCATGACCGACCACCAATGTGGCCGGCCTCCCCCTTGCTCGTGACACCCATTGTGGCCGAACCCCTTGTGGGTGAGGTTAATTTCCTTTGATCTTATCTCTCTAGTAGTCTTATCCCCATCCCATTTGAAAGAGTCCTTGTTAGACTCAAACACCCATTCCTAACCCTAATTTCGCCCCTATATAAACACAATTACAAATCCTTTTTGTCCTTTGTTGATCTCGGCCGACCCTAGCACCAAACAAGTCTCAAGATCGAGTTTTTGAAGCAAGCAATCCCTTCTTGTTCGTTTTCTTCTAGATCTAAACCTCAAGGTATGATTTTCGGTTCCCTACACTTGATCTAGTTACCATATCCTACCAAACCGAGACCTAGGCCGGAGGTCAAGAGGTCTCGGCACTTGCTTGTTCGATTTATTTGTCTCCTTATTCGATTGATTTGTTGTTGATCTCTTTAGATTCGAACTCTAGACTCGACCGAACATCCTAGATCTAGAACCCTAGACGTGAACCTAGCTAAACTAATCACCAAACTCGAACCCTAGGCTCGATTTAGCCATAAACCCGTAGGGTTTTGGCCATTCGGCCAACCCTAGGTTAAACCCTAGCCGAACCCTAACCCTAATTGAATGCATGTTTGACTATTTGACCAATTGATAGCTAGATTGACCATAGTTGACTTTGGTTGACCAAATTTTAGTATACCCTAAACCCTAACCGAAATCTAGAAGCTTTAGTTGACTTTTGTTGACCAATTTTGACCAATGTTGACCAATAAGTCAAACCGGGTCAAGGCCGGATCTTGACCCAAAACCGTGGACCCAAACCCGAATAACCAATCGGGCCAAGGCGCGTACTTGGCCCATATCGATCTACTTTAGTCCATCGGGCCCAAACCTTAGTTGGCCCATTAGTATCCAAGCCCATTTGGACCAAAGCCCAAACCTTTGGCCCATACACAACCAAACCGAACCCAATTGGGCCAAGCCCAATTCAAGGCCCAACCTAAGTGGACCTAAGCCCAATAAGAGGCCCAAGTGGCCCAACCCATTAAGCCCATTAGGCCCAATAGGCCCAATCTAGGCCCAATAAGCCTAACCCAAGCCCATTTCATTTCATTTCATTTCGTAGTCCATTTCATTTCATTTCATTTCATTTCGACCTAATAAGGTCCAATAACCTAAGTTCGTTCGATGTCACAAAACATGAAACATAACATAAATTATATATTGCTTAACTTATATCGTATATAGTATCGTCTGTGTTAGCTTAGTCTAATCAGTAGTTAAATCATTTAGGAAGCTAGGAGTCTCCCAAGGATTCCTCTGTCTTAAGTCTCTTGTTGCTAAGCTTTGCCAGGTGAGTCCACAGACCCCTTTACTCTTTTAAACTGTTTTATAAACTTTGGGGTGGAAAACATAAACACAATTGCTACTATTTTACTATGACTGTACAACATCGTTACATTTTCATTATCGCGTTGGCATGACAAACAATTATTATACCGGACTAAGGTTACCAGCAATCATTAACTAGTGGATCTAGACCATGGATATGCAGATAGTACTATTGGCTGACACTCATCCTCCCAACGAACGTTTGATCATTACTTGGTTTATCCAAGACATCTCCGGGAGTGTATATCCATAAAATAACATAACATACTGGAGTTGAAGTGTTGATTGTGGACTTAGGGGTTGGTATATTAACTCAATAGACTAGCTACCTGTTGGGGATAACAGTTCATGCGATGTCAAACACAACATTTTGTTCAACACTTTTTCATAAACATAACTAGTAGTTGTATACATTCTACAACTATACTAAACATTTCATACTTACTACTCATATCATATGAGTGTTGAACCTTATACATTTTCAGTCATAAACCATTTTCATAACAAACATTTTGGGGTAGCAAATCACTTTACTTTTATCATAAACATTAACCCTGTGGATTCACTCAACATTATTGTTGACCCTTTTACTATTTATGTTTTTCCAGGTAATTAGGTGCAGTGGAGTTGGAGGATATGAGCATTGAGATTGTCGTGAGCCATGATTAAAACATTAAGTTTACGAACAATCATTTCATTTCAAACAATTTCTATTTTAGGAAACTTGCTATTTTTGGAAACTTTCTACTTTTGGAAAGTGAAACAAACCTTTATTTTTCGTTATTGCGTGGTTGTTTGTTTACTTAATGTTTGCTATGTCGTCATGAACGTTACACCTTCGTTCTTCCGCAAAACATTTTAAATGAAGTAAAACTCATTTTTGGCGGGGTGTGACACGCAGTATTTATTAATCACACTCCATGAAGGCATACCCGCAGTATTAATTCGTGGCACATATTTGTAGAACACCGCATCATCAATCATAAATTTTAACAAAAAATAAACCATTCCACAATATATATTATATATTTATATATAAACTAGCTTCAAAGCCGCCTGACTGGGCGGGCATTCTTCAAGAGATCTGTAGTAAAATATAGATACAGTTTAAATGACATAACAATTTATAATTAAGTTGGTATAAATTTTGATACATGAATAAATGTTACAGGAAATTTAAAGACGAAATAGGACTTCTTTGCAAACGACATTTATTGTTGAATTAGTGTAAGTGCCATCTTTATTATTACCATAGGCATTGGTAGTAATTAAATACACGAATATTTAAGAACTTAACATTATATTTTAGAAGTCCCCTAGACTACCTCCATATACAAAATGAAAAGAAATGATATCAAAAACATGTATATAAGCTTCATTGAACGTTTGAAGTTGGTTTTCAATAATTGTTTAATTTAAATATTTCAACAGGTTTATCGAAAGTATATATGATCTAATTGGATGCAGATGCAAATGAAGAATCATTACAATTTCGATAAATGAAATTTGTGCCATTTCGAGACACATACTTACAATAATTATATTTGTATCCCATCTTTAAGTATTTTTAGTCATATATCTATATCTTTATATATATATATATATATATATATATATATATATATATATATATATATATATATATATATATATATATATATATATATATATATAAATTGAGTTCCAATGTGAAGTTGTAATAAATACCATGCATTAAATATTAATAATAATATTATAATAAATATCATGCATTATATATTAGTAATAATAATAGAATAAATATCATGCATTAGATATTAATAATAATATTATATAAATTCATTTATAAAAACAAACTAATTAAATTGTAAGACCAAGAGTATTGAAAATAAATATAAATAATTATAATAATATAAGTTTCAATAAATACCTAAGTTTAAATTAAATTAAAATCTATCTCTACTATCTATAATGCATTTAGGACCTTTCCCTAAATAGCTGGCTGAAAATTCAGCCAATTTCTTACCATTTATGGAAAGTAGCGTTTTTAGTTAAAAAAAGAGAGAAGCAGGATTCGAACCTGCAACGTTTCGTTATCATAAACACAACCTAACCAGCTGATCCGGTTATCAATTTGTTATTCCTGCTAAACTTGCTTTAATAAAGATAGATGTCGGGCATGTGGGCTTCAGCCAGCAAAACAAATACGCATCTGGGCTAGGGCACATGCGAAAATCGAATGTGAGCCTCCTCGATTGAACCGATCCACCATTGAATGGATCGACGCCACTAAATCATATTTTCAAAATTCAAATTCTACTCCTTGGATAATGAACCGATTCAGCTCCTTGGGAAGGGAAAGGCAACTTTTAGAACTCCCAATTCACTACACTCGAGACAGCTCCAAAATCATCTATCTTTTTCACCTGAATCAAATAACTGTAAACTAACGAATGCTTTGTGTATGGAGCTTTTAAAATTAAGGTTTATTGTTCGAGCTGGTGTGCGAAGTACTCAAAGAGTCGTTGGACAAAGTAAGAGTTTTATTAATCATTCTTCATTAGATACTTCATCTTCTTCAAAGTCGTGAATAACTAATGAACAAAACCCTTGTTTACGTGTGGAGCTTGTAGCTGATCATTATCTATTGGAAGTCGAAAATTTTAATTTTTTTTTTAATTTTAATTTTAATGTAAATAACAAAATTCGGTTGGGCTTTAATGTAGCCCAGGTATAGAGAAGCTTCAAGCGTCAAGTTTTGGAGTTTGATTTGGAGAAACCGAGCAGATTAAGCAAGCACTGGGAAATTCTTAAACATTTATTTGTTGTGTAGGTGCCAGTGAGAAGGAGATATTGGATGCTAATGACTGTATTGAATTGATTTTCAAGCCATTAAAAACATTATTGATTCAGGTATATAATGATTTACATGCCTCAACTAATTGCATTAAACATTACAGTTAAATGGTTGTAGATGATTTGGTCAAAGAATGATGCCACTGACCATGAGGGTAAATCCTTTGTTGACCTTCTTCGAGTAAGCATCAAGTTTTGAAAGTATTTTTTTTTTAATTTTTAATTTTAACTATAATTTTATTGGTTTTGTAGGATTTAATGCCGCAAACTGTGGTTCTTGTTTTAGCAACTCGCTAGATAGATTTGGTGCATCTTTATGCTAACTTGTTATATAATATTCAGAAATATTAGCAAGTAAAGGACTTCTAACAACATCAATGAATATTTGAAATTAATGAGTAATGTTGATTTTCCTCATGAGCTTGTTATTTAACGAGATCATATAGCTCTTTCATCTCAACCAGGTATATAATATACTTGTTATTAGATTAAATGTATTTTATTTTATTCTTACTTCAAGTATTAAAAAGAGGCAACTTGATCTATGGATTTTTATTCTTTAAACTCACAATTGCCAATGGAAGCTGCATACGGTGTGATTGTATGCACCAAAGGTATTCAGTTGTCTGAGCCTTCTACAAAATATTGCGTTTGATTGATTTCATTATATGGGTGAGCATTTTCCTTTTGTTTCAATAAGATTTCAACACTTTCAGGTGCCTAATGTTATTACTAAATTTCCCATGTTTTTGCTAGGTTTAAAGCCAAAATTCCCTGCTTTTTCATGTAAACACTCATTTTCATGATTTTGAAGTCAATTGTGTGGTTTTTAATATATTTATGGATATGTGGTGATTTTGTTATCTGATTGAACACTAATCTTAATATGGCTAAAAGAAGAAACTCCTATGACTTTGTTATTAATTGTTTTAAATTTTAAGCAGAAAGATTATTGAAATAGAGGGAAGGAAATATTTCTATGCAATGAACTCCTATTTTAGGCGAGCACGTTTCTGGACTTGCCATTTCGTGTTTTCTATTTTGTGTTCACAAGTCTTGATTTATTGGATAGGGAGATCATCAGTTAGGTTTATCATTAACGATTTTGCAATCTTTGGTTGTGTGATTTGTCAAACAAACTTATTTGTAGAAGTGGATTTTTCATATGTAACATCTTGTAACCATTTGCTTAAGATGAGTCTGTACTTTGAACATTATTAATAAGGTAAATTGATCATGTTTATATGGTAGCTATTTGGTTCTTAATGTTTTCATTCATGTTTGTTATCATTTTGGTTCTTAATGTTTTCATTCATTCCATAAATATTTGACTTTTTAAAACAGAGCTTCAGGCATCTTAAATCCTACTTAAAAATTTGAAATTACAAGCACCACCACCATCAATCACCCGCTACCGCCACTTTTGTTACCAATACCTACCAATTTGTCGTCATCAAATATAGTCATAGGGTACCCGCCGCCGCATTGCGCGGGTACCCTGCTAGTATATCTATATATCTATATATATAATAAAAAAATGAGTTTTAAAATTGAAGTTGAATTTATTACTCAGCAGTAACCCTTCCATTCATCTATATATTACTCCTATTATCTTTATTTCGGAAGTTACACAAGTGTTGGTCCAATAGAATCATTGCCTTTATTTCTGTAGTTACACAAAGTAATATATTCAACTTTTATTATGTTAGTTACACTGAGCTCTTTATTTGGCCAGCCATTTGTTGTGTTTAAGAATGATAAAACGTAATTAATAAGGTTTCCTAAACCCATTAACATTCAAATCGGTTCCAGCCCAACAGCCCACCGTTACAAGCGAGCAGTCCACAATGAACAGTCCACTGCTGCAAATGGGCATTTAATAATGTAAGTATTTAACCAGATGGCACCTTTGATTATGTTGATGGTACCAAATTCGAATCCATATGCGCGAGTTAACAGCGATATTCTGATTCACCGGTAGATCTCCCGCTACAATAACTCATCGCTGGTGACCCATGGAACTCGGCTTCATGAGACTGCGTCGTGTGGGTTGATGTGTCTGTATCTTATCCGGCGATTACGAAGCTATGGTGAAACACATATTTGTACGCGTGGGTGTATGGTGTTGTGATAATGTTCTGACAACGCTGATGATACCAAATTTGAATCCACACGAGTGAGTGAACAACGATGCGTGTATTATTCTGATTCACCGGTTGATTTGTATCTCATAGATTTTTGACGAGCTAATCCAAAATCACAAGTCTTTAACTTGATACCATGATCATGATCTTCCAATTTGCACGCCATATTCCTTGGACACAATCACACAATCGATATGGACGATGGGGTAATAGGGTTTCAGTGGGTTTGGGATTTTTAAATTTGTTTTTAATTGGGCCAAAGATATTGGGTTTGGGTTTGTTAAATTCTTTTCTAAATGATATTAGGTTTTCTAAACTTTCATAATGGAATGACTAATTAGGCTGATTTAATTCCCCAAGCCCATTAAAATTGACCAACACCGGTTAGTTTCAGTCCATAAGTATTATGTTCTTAATTCACGTTATCATCCTTTATGTGTATCTAATTCTGGCTTAAAAAATATAGTTAAGTAATTGCAATACTCTTTATACAATAATCTATTATACTAACTATCACATATTTTAAGGATTTTGATAATTATAATTAAATATGTTTCTTTTGTTTATATTTAGTTATATTTAGTTAATCTTTTCTAGATTTATAAACGTGTAAAAATTAAATATGCATTATAAAAGCTGAAATAGGTAAAGCTTATAAAAAATCATAAATACTATAATGAATTATGATATAAACTATATCACTTTTAAAGTCGTAAATACTTCCACTATGTTTCGATTTTGATAATTAGCATACTGTTTGTAATAATGTTGTAAATGTTATTATTTTGTTTATTACATATGAGTTTAAATTGTATTTGACCTTGGGAATTCGGTTAAATATAGTAACAATTTTGTTCATTTACCTTTATAGTATGAATTATTTTTGTTTACATTCGTTTACTTCTGAATTGAAGTTAGATTTGTCCATGTTTGTATACATTTGAATGAATTGAAATCATCATTTCTTAATGTTTGTATTTTGAAGTTATTTTAGATTTAGGTGTATGATGCATCAATTGATTTGTTTATTTGATGATGACTTCAAGTTCATTATTTCATTAAATATTATATTTGTGTTGCAAACAACTTGCTTATAATTATTTAGTAAACAGTTAAACATTGTTTTTTTAGGCACAATTCACTTAGCGATTTCCCTTGAAGATATAACATCATTTATTCATAGTTGTACTTATAAAATTCAAAGGACAAAGATCTTTGTAGTGAGACTTATGCGTTATGAATAACATGTTTTGTGTTATGCGAATGTAAACACTCATGTTTATTTAATTACTTAACATTTTCCTTTGACACACTTTGCTTTGTTCGTACTTTGCAGTTTGTACAAATAATTTTTTATCATGAACAAAGCCCATGCATCGCACGGGCCGTGTTGCCTCGTTATATATAATAATTGAGTTCCAATTTGAAGTTGTAATAAATACCATGCATTAAATATTGATAATAATATTATAATAAGTATCATGCATTATGTATTAATAATAATAATAGAATAAATATCATGCTTTAAATATTAATAATAATATTATAATAAATATCATGCATTATATATTAATAATAATAATAGAATATATATCATGCATTAAATATTAATAATAATATTATATAAATTCATTTATAAAAACAAACTAATTAAATTATAAGACCAAGAGTTTTGAAAATAAATATAAATAATTATAATAATAAAAGTTTCAACAAATACCTAAGTTTAAATTAAATTAAATTAAATTATTATTTTAATCTTCCGTAAAGATTAAACTTGCATAAACTTTAGGTAAGTTTGAATAATTATAATAATAAAGGTTTCAATAAATATCTAAGTTTAAATAAATTAAATTAAATTATTATTTTAATCTATATATATATATATATATATATCATAAATATTAATAATAATATTATATTGTAATAAATACCATGCATTAAATATTAATAATAATATTATAATAAATATCATGCATTATATATTAGTAATAATAATAGAATAAATATCATGCATTAAATATTAATAATAATACTATATAAACTCATTTATAAAAACAAACTAATTAAATTGTAAGACCAAGAGTTTTGAAAATATATATAAATAATTATAATAATAAACGTTTCAATAAATACCTAAGTTTAAATTAAATTAAAATCTATATATATATATATATATATATATATATATAGATATATATATATATATATATATATATATATATATATATATATATATATATATATATATATATATAAATATATATATATATTTATATATATATATATATAATAATTGAGTTCCAATTTGAAGTTGTAATAAATACCATGCATTAAATATTAATAATAATATTATAATAAATATCATGCATTATATATTAATAATAATAATAGAATAAATATCAAGCTTTAAATATTAATAATAATATTATAATAAATATCATGCATTATATATTAATAATAATAATAATAGAATAAATATCATGCATTAAATATTAATAATCATATTATAATTAAATTGTAAGACCAAGAGTTTTGAAAATAAATATAAATAATTATAATAATAAAAGTTTCAATAAATACCTAAGTTTAAATTAAATTATTATTTTAATCTTGCATAAAGATTAAACTTGCATAAACTTTAGGTAAGTTTCAATAATTATAATAATAAAAGTTTCAATAAATACCTAAGTTTAAATTAAATTTAATTAAATTATTATTATAATCTATACTCCAAACTCTTGCAATAATGTTTCACTTAATAAAAAAATTAAACCTCCATAACTCTATCCAGGATGGACGAATATGAAAAGTATCATAAAAGTAAAAAATTAAACGTCCATTATATCACATTTAAGTCAAGTTAATAGTAGAAGTTGAATCATTTTTATATTACATTATTTAGTTTCCTCCCAAATGGCTTACATGATGATACCCCATGCTCTTTTCAAATAGATAAAAAGTAAAGAATAACCGGGAGAAGATCCATTCGACGGCACCACGTCTAGCATGTGATGTAAACTTACACAGCACGTAGCGTACTCCATGGATATAACAGATGTTTCAGTCATTTGTTTTTTTTCTTCATTTAGTTCTTGCCACCCAATTGCTTATATTGTGCATTTATCTTTATTTGGTAAGCAAGATAAGATCTTTACAAACTTGCATAAACTTTATGTTATTAATTTCTCTTTTTTTTTAAAGGTTAATGAGAATTTTCAACAAGTTTAAGAAGGAAAGTGAATTTTGAAGAAAGAAGGCAAGAAAATATAAAAAAGGTGAATCTTTTAATCGTGAATAAATTCTATTTTATTGCTCTTACACATGGTGTGGTTGGTTTTATAATAATAATCTTTATAAATTATTAAACTTGCATAAACTTTAGGTTATTAATTTCTCTTATTTTGTTAAAAGGTTAATGAGAATTTCTTAACAAGTTTAAGAACGAAAATAAAGTTTGAAGAAAAAGAAGGCAAGCAAATATAAAAAATGGGAATCTTTTAATCTGAATAAATTAATTTATTGTTTTTACACATGGTGTGGTTAGTTTTATAATAATATTTCTTTGTTAAAAAGGTTAATGAGAATTTCTCAACAAGTTTAAGAAGGAAAGTGAAGTTTGAAGAAAGAAGACAATCAAATATAAAAAATGGTGAATCTTTTAATCCTAAATAAATTCTATTTTATTGCTTTTACACATTGTGTGGTTGGTTTTATAATAATAATATTTATAAATTATACAAACTTGCATAAACATTTTTTGAATAATGGTATTAATATGTTATTGCATTTGAAGAAAAATGATGAACAGATTCAAAAATAATGGTATTAATATGTTATTGCATTTGAAGAAAAAGGTGGGTAATGGCCGGAATACTCGATTTTGGAAGGATCCCTGGATCGGGCCGAATCCGTTGGCCTCGATGTATCTGAGATTGAGTTTGATTGATGTCGATAGAGATTGTGTGGTTAGTGATCGGTTACAAAACAATTCTGCTAGGTGGGTTTGGGTTCGAGATTTACGTGGCGCTAGAGAAGAAGAGCGCCTTGCAGAGCTTAATCGATTGTTGGATGGTTTCACGTTGTCGAGTGATCCGGATAGATGGACGTGGGACATCGGGGATGAAGGGGTGTATGAAGTAAACACTACGAGGCGGTGGCTTGATTCTCTTTTACTTCCATCATCCGTAGTGCATACGAGATGGAGTTCGTTAGTGCCTCGCAAAGTCAACATCCTTTTTTGGAAAGTTAATTTAGACCCTATTCCGTCTAAAGTTAATCTCTTGATGAGAGGTGTGAATTTTGAGAATTTAAAGTGCGTTATGTGCGGGGATGGTATAGAAAATTCGGATCACATTTTTTGGAATTGTGAGATTTCAAAGTGTGTTTGGCGGGCTATTGGGAACTGGTTACAAGTTATTGACACTAATGTGGATTCGCTGGATGAGTTCTTAGCCAACTTGGACGCTAGCTCGCTGACCAATAAAGTGAAGCAGATTGTTGAGGCTGTGACGATGACGGTGATTTGGATAATTTGGCGGCATATGAACGCAATTACGTTTAATAACGGTGAAGCCCGGCGAAATGTACTTGTCGAGTCTATTAAAGAAGTTGCGTTCTTGTGGATTTGTAACCGGCGACCGAAGTATAAAGTTAGTTGGGTAGAATGGTCAATTTTACCTTATAATTAGTTTTTTGCTACTTGATGTTTTGTTCGTCTAGCTAATTGCTAGTTTTTTTTGTTTAATGAAAGGCGTTCCTAAAAAAAAAACTTGCATAAACATTAGGTTATTAATTTCTCTTTTTTTATGTTAAAAGGTTAATGAGAATTTCTCAACAAGTTGAAGAAGGAAAGTGAGGTTTGAAGAAATAAAGCAAGCAAATATAAAAAGGGTGAATCTTTTAATCATGAATAAATTATATTTTATTTTATTTTCTTTTACACATGGTGTGGTTGGTTTTATAATAATAATAATAATAACAATAATAATAATAATAATAATAATAATAATAATAATAATAATAATAATAATAATAATAATAATAATAATAATAATAATAATAATAACTTTCAATTAAAAATATAGTAAATGTATTCTAGAATTTGTTGTATAAGCATTTCTGAAAAAAGAAAATATGAAAAGGGATAAATTTATAATTCTTTTTAATATATTTTAAACTTCTTTTAGTTAAAAATATAAAAAGACCATGCGTACATTTATGAGAAAATAACAATACTATAAATATATCTTTATCTTTTTTGGAAACAACTTTCATATTTATAAACAAACTAGCAAAAAGCTAGGCAAAACTTACAAAAAACAACCGAAACAATCCAAAGCAAACAAAACATCAATTACAAGGAATGATAAGCCATTCGGCCCAACTAACTTTAAACTTTGGACGCCAATTACAAACCCATAAAAACGCTATCTCTTTGATCGAGTCCACCAAAGTATTCTGTCGAGCATCACCACTATTGAACGTAATTGCATTCCTATAACGCCAAAGAATCCAAATGACCGTAAACGCCACCGCCTCAATAATCAATTTTGATTTAGCACTAATAGTGTTTATTAAAAAAGTCATCTAAATCATCCGCATTCGTATCAATAACTTGTAACCAATTTCCAATGGCCCGCCAAACACCCTTTGCCACATCGCACGACCAAAATAAATGGTCAACATCTTCAATACCATCTCCACACATCACACACTTTAAGTCTTCAAAATAAATTCCCCTCATTAACAAATTAACTTTAGAAGGAATTCGGTTCAAATTAATCTTCCAAACTAGAATATTAACTTTACGGGGTACTAACGAATTCCATCGTGTTTGAATTATAGACGACGATAAAATTAGATTATCAAGCCAACGTCTAGTATACTTGACTACAAACACCCCCTCACTTCCAGTCTCCCATCTCCACTTGTCTGGTTCGTTTAACAATCTAACATCATCCAACATACACCTTTAACTCACGAACCTGATCATCTTCCTCGACCTCCTTGGATATTACGTGACCAATCCCACACCACCGTACCCCCTTGACACCGATCAGACACCAAACAATCCGGGTTTACATCAAGCCTAAATAATCTCGGGTACAAGTTCCGCAAGGGGCTAGACCCGACCCAAATGTCCTTCCAAAAGCGGATCGTCTTACCATCCCCCACATTCCTCTTAAGATACGATAAAAAGTCCATACCATCATCTTTAAACCTACTAATCATCTTAACAATTTGGGCCCAAGGTGTCGAACCAAGGCGTTGAGCATTAGTCAATTCCAACGCCCCATTATCACCATAAATCGCCTTCACCACCTTTGTCCACAACATATTATCATTTGACCGAAATCTCCAAACCCACTTCAACACAAGAGAAACATAAAAGGCATAAAGACTCCCGAAGTTTAAGCCTCCATTTTGAAATGAAGCTAAAACCGACTCCCACTTCACCCAATGAATTTTCCTCTTTTCCTCGGTACCGCCCCAAAAAAAGGAGGCTCTAAGTCTCTCTAAAGAATTTGCCACAACTTTAGGCATAACAAACCGTGACATATAATAAATACCCATTCCTCCCAACACCGATTTCAAAAAAAGAGACCTACCACCAATTAACCGAAAGCATGTTGACTTTCCAACCCGACAACTTGTTTTTAAAACGGTCAATTAACATATCCCAATTCTTTTTTCTTGACATACAAGCCCCCACCGGAAGACCCAGATAAGTAAAAGGAAGCTTACCATTACACACACCAAGCATCTCCGCCATGTGAAATATCTCACCATCCGATACACCAACTCCATAAAGGTTAGATTTATGTAAATTTAACTTCAGACCCGACGCCATATGAAAATAATGCAAAATAATGAGAAGCTTTTGCAAGTTATTAACTGACCACTCACCCAAGAAAATAGCATCATCCGCATAAAACAAATGCGAGATGGTCAAAGAATCATCCTTCAATGTAACCCCTTTAAACAAGTGGTGAGAAGTAGCATCTTCCATGGCAACATGAAGACCTTCCATTGCAATAATAAAAAGAAAAGGTGAGAGGGGATCACCTTGTCTAAGGCCTCTTTCAATTTTGAATTCTTTTGATGCATTCCCATTTAAAATAACCGAAGCCCTCGACGATCGAAGCATAGCACCTATCCACTTCTGCCATTGAATGGGAAAGTTCATGAATTCCATCATCCGATCAAGAAAATCCCAACTAATAGAATCATATGCCTTTTCAAAGTCTATTTTGAGCACCATAGCACTTTTCTTCTTCTTTTTGTACCACTCTATGATCTCATTAACCATCAAGGGGCCATCTAGAATTTGGCGACCTTTAATAAACGCCGATTGCTCGTGACTAATAACCGAATCCACCACCAAAGCAAGCCTGAGAGCCAACAGTTTAGCAATAATCTTATATTGCACACCATTGAGACTAATTGGCCTGTAATCATTCACCACAAATGGGTTTACCACTTTTGGGATCAAAGTGATAAACGAAGAGTTGCACCCCGTCGGAAAGAAACCTGTCTCAAAAAACTCAACAACAAAATTAAAAATATCAAATTTTAATAAATCCCAAAATCTTTTAATAAAAGCAAAAGTAAACCCATCGGGACCCGGAGCTTTATCATTTCCACAGCTCCAAACCGCCGTTTTTAACTCCACCATGCTAACCGGACTCGAGACCAAATTCGCCTGATCATGCGACAGACTTTTGAAGTTGTTGCTACGTCTCGCCACTTTTATAACCGAAACACTTTTGAATTTGTTTGCATAATAGTTGAAGAAGACGTCTTTAACATCCGAAGGGGTAGTAAACCAAACACCCTCATGTTTCACACCTCGAACCAAAGAGTGCCTTCTCTTACTATTAATGATACCGTGAAAGTATTTCGTATTTTCGTCGCCTTCAATACACCATTTAACCTTTTCTTTTTGAGCCAAATCTTTCCATTCTTTATTAGCGAATTTATATAGCAAGAATTTGGCCGACTGTCTCTCCTCCAACTCCTCTTCCGTTGCCACAAAAGAGTCCATCTTTTTCTCAATTTTATCCACTTGCTCAACTAATTTTTTACGAACTTCTACTTGCTCAACATTCTTCTTACGCCACCACACTCTACAATTTTATTTAAGTAACTTTAGCTTGTCTTTAAATTCTATAAAAGAACTACCACTTGAGCTATCCACGTCTGCCGCCCACGAAGCTTTAACCATCTCTTCGAATGAATCATCATCCATCCAAGAATTAAAGAACCGGAACACCCGTGGACCATAGTCAACCGATTGCTGAGCCAACACAATTGGTCTATGATCCGAAATTACATCGGTCATCACATTCGCCGTGATGTCCGCACACAACTCAAACACCCCTTCAGATACCAGAAACCGGTCAAGTTTACTCATTTTTCTCCCATCCGAACTCATTCTTGTGTACGCGGAACCACCCATTGGGACTTCAACTAAACTTGCTGAATCAATGAACCCATTAAAATCAACAATTTCCCGAGTATTCAAACCACATCCCCATCTCTCCCCTTCCTCCTGAACCGCATTGAAGTCACCGAGTAAAATATAATTCCCTTCATTATCATGCATGTAATTAACAATATCTTCCCAAAGTCTTCTTTTATCAACAGTACTTTGAGGAGCATACACGTTTCCCATAACACATTTAACACTATTTATCTTCCATTCTCCATGAACAAACAAAACATTTTGAAAACTTACGATGTGCGAACTAGTGAAAATGGACGGGTCCCAAATAGATATGATACCACCTGAAGCACCCACCGCACTACTCAAGGCAAATTGAGACGACATATTGGCCCATAATTGTTTGACCATAAACCAGTCTACCTTCGAAATTCTAGACTCTTGAACACCAAGAAAAGAAGTCTTATACTTGTTACAAAGAACACCAATACGTTTCCTCTTAACACCATATCCTATACCACACGCTTTAATGGACATTATATTCATTAATGACCCCTACCATCTCCCATGCTACTTATCATGCGTTCAAGTGAAGTTTGACACCCGTCCATATCAAGGCCAATAGCATGACCAATATCAATAAAACTGTTCAGATCTTCTATTAGTGACACTGTGTTGGCCTTTTTCGTCATATAACCGGTCGACGCACATGATTTCTCCGTTGAAGATCCTTTTTGTTCTTTGTTTCAACCAATATCCGAGTTTCTGTTTTTTCCAATGAAGCTTCCAAAGCCAGGAGGCTTTGACAAAAAAGATTTTTCCCCCATAATGTTCTCTCCTTCTACTTTTTCATTATTTTGTGGTTCAACCATCGACGGTTCCGCCGCATCCTTCCTATTTGGATCCACTTGATTTAATACCCCCACCGACTCTGCCTTTGGCGGTTCCACGCTGTTCTCATCACATGGAACTGAATCACGGGTCAATCCCAAAGTTCATAACTTCCCACACATAAATTCACCAGCAAATCACACTCAGAGAAAATAATAATAGTAATAATACTATATTTTTCCATATCTAAAAAAAATTCGCACTCAGTTGTATGTACTCAAAATCTTATAAACATTACTCAGAAATGCACCCAGCAAAAGACACTCAGCAAAAGACACTCAGCAAAAGGCACTCAGCCAAAATATTTTACTATGTTTTCAACAGTTAAACTCAGAACATAATATAGCTCATAAACTCTTTTAATTCATTTTAAATAGATCACCACCGAATTAATGATGATAGTTTCCCTTTAGTTCACTTTTAATAAATACCGTTTAAGATAAGCTTGAATAACTTATCTTTAATTCAGCTCGGAAATTCTCGATGAGTTAATATAACAAACTTATATAGTTTATTCAATATCTTTGCGTTAATTTAATAATCTCTCACTGAATTCATAAAAATAATTATGGATTTTCAGACTCAGCTATTAAAATTACATACTTTAAAAGTTTTCTCATTTGATCTCAATAAATCTCGGTTTATTATTTTCTCAGCAAAAAGATTTTCCCAATACATCATGTCTCATCTCTTTATAAAAACATTTTCCTTATTAATTGTCCAAAGATTTCATAACACCCGAAATTTATTACCCAAAATTGTTATCACAATAACATCCAAAAATTTAATTGTGCATTAATTCATGATTAATTTATCATAAATTTAAAATTTTTAAATTTGATAGATAAGTGAAAAGGTTCCACTAAATAAAATCTCAAATGTTAATTCAACACAAAAAAAAAAACATGCTTAATCCAACTAAAGTTTTAAAAAAAAACTAAAACGACTCTGAAATAACGTATAAGAATAAAATCCAATTTTTTTTGTTAAGGTTCCTCGTCTAGCTCAAATGTAAATCATTTAAAATAATTAAAAATTTTAAAATATGTTCTCGGTATTTTCGCTTTTGCTCGACTTGATGAACTGTCACAAAAATATTCTTTTGATAATAAAAACATCTTTCTTTTACTCGTTTTACTGTTTACTCGTTTCAATAACTTTTTTTTTTATTAAGTATTTTCCCCAAAACGAAAGGTTTTAGTATTTTATCAATATGAGGAATTTATTACTCCTCTTTTCTTATTCACCCCAAAACATGTTCTCGTTAAATAATTTATGAAGTTTATATCATAATTTTATATTCATTTATTACCCTTATTGGTTAGAATTTCTCAGAATTATAAAATCTCACAGATTATATAAAATATTATGTAATTATAGTAGCATGTTTAACGTGGATGTACTTAGAATTACACACGAAAATATACTCAGAAAAGCGATCTTAGTCGCGAAATACACTCAGAATTATATCGAAATTATACTCGAATTAATAATAGCAATTCTCATATTTGTCATTCTTCAAAACTCAGAATACAACGAAATTGTCAAATAAATAAAAGCTCTGAAATATTACCGGCAATAGGAAGCGAGAGGTCGACGTGACATGCTGTATGTTTGATGTGGAAACTTTTCTCAGAAAAATATTTGACTCTTTTCTCGTTTTAAAACTCGATACTCAAACCTGAGTTTGAATTCGCCCCTTGCGAACCCAAATCTCTCAAGTCAGAGCTCTGATACCAACTTGTAACACCCTAAAATTTACAAGATTTTTAAAATTTTTGAAAACTAAATTATAATCAAAAGGTCCCATAAACAAATCCTCGGTATAAATATTTAACATTTAAAACGCATTTATAGCGGAAATAGTTAAAATAAAATGAAGTGTTTTAAAATATTAAATGATGTCCACATCAGAAATGAAAAGATACAGCGGTCAACCGTCCACCTTCTCCTTTCCTTTGCTGGTACCTGAAACAATGTGAGGGAAATAGGGGTCAGCTGGAGAAGCTGAGTGAATAATCTCAAAATGTAAACAATTATAACATACAACACATGAGGGCACATCGGTGTACTCCTAGTCAGAAACTACTCGATTAATTACTCAGATTTATTCTCAGATTTTATTACTCAGATTTTAATTTATATAGCGCGCTTGTGTGATTTGGGACGAGAGATCAACCTCGCCCCTCCTCACACCTCAGATAGGCATAAGCCAAAACTCAGACGGGAGTGATCCCAAAACTCAGACGGGAATAATCCCAAAACTCAGACGGGAATAATCCCAAAACTCAGACGGGAGGTGATCCCAGGCATATAGCCAAAAACTCAGATGTGTGTTATTATGTTTTATTATCTCTTTAACATAATTATCTCAGATGCCCTAGCAAGTAGTAGCACAGAATGACCCTGTGCCGAGCTCGGTTACCCAGGCACAATGTCTCAGATTAAAATAAATCAACAGCTGCTCAGATACTCAGATAGCATGTCAAACTCAGATAACAATTCAAACTCAGATAGCAGATCAAGCTCAGATACAGCTCAAGCTCAGATAACAATTATAGTGCAAGAAATGTAACACATAAGTCATGCATGTACAACGTTAAAACTGAATACACGGTGAGAATACTCACCTCGCGAAAACGTAAGCTCCAAAGGATCCTCAATACTCTAAGGCGCTGCTCGGTTATTCCTAGACGATCCTAAAAGCATAAAAATGAAACCCGAATTACAATCCGTTCTAAGGACTCAATTTAGAAAACTGGCAGCACCCGTCGGTCTCACGGAAACTGCTATAACTCTTAAACTGTGCAGTAGATTTATCTCATATTTTTACCATGAAAAGTAGACAACCAGAACTACATATCTCTGTGAGACGGTCACTGGCTAAAACAGATTCTAAGTGTGTCAAAACAGTGTTGCAAGACAGGCATGTCGCACAGGTCATTTTCCTAACAGCAGCATACTAAATTAGCTATAACTTTTAAACCGTAATTCGGATTGACGAGAGGGTTGCGGCATTGAAAAGCTAACTCAGAAAACAAGTGACCAACACGGGCCAAAAATCCAAAAACATATTTTAAGTGTGATAAAAACAGTCCCGAAGTCAGCAAACAGATTCTGTTAAAATTCAGCATATTAAAATAGAACCCGATTTAAATCCCGACATCAACCCGTCTATTTTCGAAATACCCGACATTCCCGAAATTCTCATTTAGCCTCAGAAACATGTTTACCATTTATCTAGTCTTTTATTTAAGAAAACTATTCGGTTTTAGGAAACCAAGAACCCTAAGGTTCGGTTTCCGTTTCTCGGTTAAACAAAACGTCTAGCTATAATCAAGATGGTTTTGACCCAACCCGATACTTACAAATGCAGCCCCTAAAACCCGAAACATAGCTCTATAAACCCACGAAAATAAAGACGCATAATTTGGTAAAACTAGAATTTCAAAAAAACCAATTTCAACATAAACCAAAACACAATTTGAAGTAAGATCGGACGACCATAACTTTCCACTCGGTACACCAAATGAGACCAAATTTTTACAGCATAAAGTATACATAAGACCCTACAAACCGTCTATATAAAGTTCGGCCCGGTTCTGCCCCGAAGGGTCCCGAAACAGGCCCGCAACAGGCAATTTCGTGCAGTATTTCAGCACTGCAATCAGTTACAAAAAGGGTCGTATCTCACAAACCGTTAACTCAATTAACGAGCGGTCGGCGGAGACGGAAAGCTATCTCAGAGAACTAAAACATTAGAGAAGGACGGAAATTCAAATTCCGGCTCTAACCTATCCAAAAACAGACACGAACCTGCCAGACAGAATCTGCTCGGCGAATCATGTACAAAGACGAACCGATTGAACAAAGAATGGATATGCTCGGCTGGAAGAGAAAAAAAAAACGAAATTGGAGATGCTATGCTAGCTGCCGAAGGGTGTAGAGGCTAGGGTAGGTTTAGGGTAAATTATATTAAATATCATTTAATTAGGCTCTCAAATCTTCTATTACTTTTCCATTCGGGCCTTTGGCTTCTCCTTCTAATCGGGCCAAGCAGAAAAATAAAAGAAATTGGGTTCAAGGATTCAACAGATCAAATCTTAGTGGGCTAGAAGCTTGGAACAAGGACTTCACAAACTACAAGTGAAAACCGAAGAGGAGAGAACACATAAACTCGGAATTTAAGTGGTATGACGGAACTAACAAATAATATTTACCCAATAAATAATATTTCCAAATCTTACCAGCTGAATAAAGCTAATGGGTCTCGGTCTTGGCCTTCGGCCGGCCTCGACCCTGACGCTTAGACTTTCGTGATTTAAATGTCGCGAAATTATATGACACATAATTAAATAGTTCGCACAGACGAAACGTCGCACCCAATTAAATAATCAATAACCCATAATAGAGATTACATAAACATATAAATAGCATGTCACATGTTTATTTCGCCAAATAAATAATACAAGGAAGTTTGTTAACGAATAAAACCTAATTAGATTTATTAATATTAATTATTTAATTATAAAAATTTCGGGGCGTTACAACTCAACTCCACTTGAAATAGACTTCGTCCTCGAAGTCATCGTTTGGTAGAGGCTTAGGGTAGCGATATCGCATCTCAGACTCAAGCTCGCCAACGGCACATATTCGCAAGACATGAATATAAAAAAAAACGATAAGGTTATGAATATAAAAAAAAACGCGGCAGGGCGATTCACTCGATCAGAAAAATTCCAGCACTTGCTTACACGAATCTTTCATCTCTAACGACGCAAAATGATAAGGCTAAAAGAGATAAAAATTAAAATGTTCTCTAAGAATCTCGATTTGTATAAAAAAAAATGACGACCATAACCACAAATAAATTCATGATACTTTGCTGAAGGCGTCTTCTTGCTCTCGAAGTTAGACACAGTTGTTGTACCTAACGGTTAACGTTGCGTTGAATCTCCGATTCAACTCCACTTGGAATTTTCTACGGATTTGTTGATGATGTTAGATGATCTCGGCGTGGAACTTGATCATTCAATCCAGCTCCATGACCACACACGACCCTCTTATGGCGATAACAATAAATATATGGGACATAACTTCCCGCACAACTCCATCAAATAATAATCACTTATACATATTTGCAACATTCTAAAAATTTATTATTGACAATTCCATATTCGAAATGGCTCCAAAAAGGCCCTCTCCCCTATGGGACACCAGTTTGCATAAGGCAAAGAGGCAATCTAGTAGTTTACACCGTTATCAGTTAATACAAAAACGGAAAGTTATTCACAAAAGATGTACATATCGCACATAATTCACATATACTCAGGTATATAACTCAGAAATATAATCTAGAAATATGACTCAGAAGTCTAACTCGGAATTGAACTCAAAACAAATCTCAGGAGTATAACTCGGATATCTGTCACAGAAATAAACTCGGAAATATAACTCAAGAGTAAACTCAGATATCTTGCTCGGAAATAAACTCAGGAATAAACACAGAAGGTATTAATATTTACTAGTAATAATATTAGATATAAATCACATTTTACTCATTTTTATGATTCCTCGCGGGTTCCAGTTTACTAACTTATAGTACTTGGACTGATAATTCTCTCTCAATCCACGTTATTGGTTCTCAAAATAACCCTCCTATAACCATTTATCGTTACCTTACTCTATTAGGTTTGCATATATTTTATTTTAATAACCCTCTAATTAGCCTCATATTAACAATCTTGTCATTTTATTCTCTTTAGTAGGTTCTCTTCCTACTACATTTAGTGGTTTCTCAATAATTCTTAATAGATATTTTCTCATACATATAGTGTAACGATACTCACTAGTCCGCTTCACTGATTTTGCACACTTTAAAATGTCTCTTGAATATTTTGACCATATTTTTACTCATTATTCATAAATTTACTACTTTCTCATCTTTTAGAAAATCTCATTAATTCAATAAAATCTTATTGTTAAATTCACTTATTGTATTCTTCATATACTTGATTCAATAACTATTTTTAGTTCAATAATTTAATAATAATAATGTATATTATTTGATAACTTTAAATAATAAAATATATTACTCAATCCAATAAGTTCATTTGATAGATCTTCTTATCCTAATTTAGTAATTACTCATAAATAAACTCTTCTCATTGCTCCGATCTATCAACTTCCCGTTAATTTAATACTTTTCTCTTTTGACTCATTTTATTAATTTGCTTATGTAACTCGGTTTGTAAATTTCTTATAACTCAAAATTACTCCATAATTAATCAAAATAAAATTTTATCATTTAGCTCGTTTTAATAATAACTCATTACCAGCAAATTACCGATCTCATTTTAACTCATTTCCTCAAAATTTCATTGTAGCAGTTTTCTCATATTCGACTCATTAATAAGTTCTCATCACTTTAATTTAATGATTTCTCATTATCACATTTATAACCACGAGGGAGTTTGCACTAAACCCAATTAATTTGATTTATTAATTTCTCCATTCATCCTGATTTATCAATTTGTTATAAACTCTATAATTACCGCGTACAAAAATTTCAGTTATTCAATAATTACTCGATTTGATAGTTACTTTTATAAATTCTTTGATCCATTATATGTATTTAGATTTCTCGTTTTAAAATCCTCACCCAGAAAAATCTCTCTGCCCAAGTATCATGCTCACAATATTTATAAATAATACATAAATGATAATTATTTCTTTGCAATTTTTCCTTTTTACCCCTACTCAACTCCACTTTGAGAAAAACTCGTCCTCGAGTTTGGAACTAGTATTGTCTACCAAAATAAACAAGCAAGCATGTAGTCACACAAACAATTAAGATACACATACTAATTTCACAATAACAAGCATTGGTCCATCGTTCCCCTCAAAATCTCCCCATAACCAACCAAAAGTCCGGTGTGTACGGTAATAGGGGCCCTCTATTACTTTCGACACCTACCTTTGTTTGGTCACGGGTCAATCCCAAAGTTCATAACTTCCCACACATAAATTCACCAGCAAATCACACTCAGAGAAAATAATAATAGTAATAATACTATATTTTTCCATATCTAAAAAAAATTCGCACTCAGTTGTATGTACTCAAAATCTTATAAACATTACTCAGAAATGCACCCAGCAAAAGACACTCAGCAAAAGGCACTCAGCAAAAGGCACTCAGCCAAAATATTTTACTATGTTTTCAACAGTTAAACTCAGAACATAATATAGCTCATAAACTCTTTTAATTCATTTTAAATAGATCACCACCGAATTAATGATGATAGTTTCCCTTTAGTTCACTTTTAATAAATACCGTTTAAGATAAGCTTGAATAACTTATCTTTAATTCAGCTCGGAAATTCTCGATGAGTTAATATAACAAACTTATATAGTTTATTCAATATCTTTGCGTTAATTTAATAATCTCTCACTGAATTCATAAAAATAATTATGGATTTTCAGACTCAGCTATTAAAATTACATACTTTAAAAGTTTTCTCATTTGATCTCAATAAATCTCGGTTTATTATTTTCTCAGCAAAAAGATTTTCCCAATACATCATGTCTCATCTCTTTATAAAAACATTTTCCTTATTAATTGTCCAAAGATTTCATAACACCCGAAATTTATTACCCAAAATTGTTATCACAATAACATCCAAAAATTTAATTGTGCATTAATTCATGATTAATTTATCATAAATTTAAAATTTTTAAATTTGATAGATAAGTGAAAAGGTTCCACTAAATAAAATCTCAAATGTTAATTCAACACAAAAAAAAAAACATGCTTAATCCAACTAAAGTTTTAAAAAAAAACTAAAACGACTCTGAAATAACGTATAAGAATAAAATCCAATTTTTTTTGTTAAGGTTCCTCGTCTAGCTCAAATGTAAATCATTTAAAATAATTAAAAATTTTAAAATATGTTCTCGGTATTTTTGCTTTTGCTCGACTTGATGAACTGTCACAAAAATATTCTTTTGATAATAAAAACATCTTTCTTTTACTCGTTTTACTGTTTACTCGTTTCAATAACTTTTTTTTTATTAAGTATTTTCCCCAAAACGAAAGGTTTTAGTATTTTATCAATATGAGGAATTTATTACTCCTCTTTTCTTATTCACCCCAAAACATGTTCTCGTTAAATAATTTATGAAGTTTATATCATAATTTTATATTCATTTATTACCCTTATTGGTTAGAATTTCTCAGAATTATAAAATCTCACAGATTATATAAAATATTATGTAATTATAGTAGCATGTTTAACGTGGATGTACTTAGAATTACACACGAAAATATACTCAGAAAAGCGATCTTAGTCGCGAAATACACTCAGAATTATATCGAAATTATACTCGAATTAATAATAGCAATTCTCATATTTGTCATTCTTCAAAACTCAGAATACAACGAAATTGTCAAATAAATAAAAGCTCTGAAATATTACCGGCAATAGGAAGCGAGAGGTCGACGTGACATGCTGTATGTTTGATGTGGAAACTTTTCTCAGAAAAATATTTGACTCTTTTCTCGTTTTAAAACTCGATACTCAAACCTGAGTTTGAATTCGCCCCTTGCGAACCCAAATCTCTCAAGTCAGAGCTCTGATACCAACTTGTAACACCCTAAAATTTACAAGATTTTTAAAATTTTTGAAAACTAAATTATAATCAAAAGGTCCCATAAACAAATCCTCGGTATAAATATTTAACATTTAAAACGTATTTATAGCGGAAATAGTTAAAATAAAATGAAGTGTTTTAAAATATTAAATGATGTCCACATCAGAAATGAAAAGATACAGCGGTCAACCGTCCACCTTCTCCTTTCCTTTGCTGGTACCTGAAACAATGTGAGGGAAATAGGGGTCAGCTGGAGAAGCTGAGTGAATAATCTCAAAATGTAAACAATTATAACATACAACACATGAGGGCACATCGGTGTACTCCTAGTCAGAAACTACTCGATTAATTACTCAGATTTATTCTCAGATTTTATTACTCAGATTTTATTACTCAGATTTTAATTTATATAGCGCGCTTGTGTGATTTGGGACGAGAGATCAACCTCGCCCCTCCTCACACCTCAGATAGGCATAAGCCAAAACTCAGACGGGAGTGATCCCAAAACTCAGACGGGAATAATCCCAAAACTCAGACGGGAATAATCCCAAAACTCAGACGGGAGGTGATCCCAGGCATATAGCCAAAAACTCAGATGTGTGTTATTATGTTTTATTATCTCTTTAACATAATTATCTCAGATGCCCTAGCAAGTAGTAGCACAGAATGACCCTGTGCCGAGCTCGGTTACCCAGGCACAATGTCTCAGATTAAAATAAATCAACAGCTGCTCAGATACTCAGATAGCATGTCAAACTCAGATAACAATTCAAACTCAGATAGCAGATCAAGCTCAGATACAGCTCAAGCTCAGATAACAATTATAGTGCAAGAAATGTAACACATAAGTCATGCATGTACAACGTTAAAACTGAATACACGGTGAGAATACTCACCTCGCGAAAACGTAAGCTCCAAAGGATCCTCAATACTCTAAGGCGCTGCTCGGTTATTCCTAGACGATCCTAAAAGCATAAAAATGAAACCCGAATTACAATCCGTTCTAAGGACTCAATTTAGAAAACTGGCAGCACCCGTCGGTCTCACGGAAACTGCTATAACTCTTAAACTGTGCAGTAGATTTATCTCATATTTTTACCATGAAAAGTAGACAACCAGAACTACATATCTCTGTGAGACGGTCACTGGCTAAAACAGACTCTAAGTGTGTCAAAACAGTGTTGCAAGACAGGCATGTCGCACAGGTCATTTTCCTAACAGCAGCATACTAAATTAGCTATAACTTTTAAACCGTAATTCGGATTGACGAGAGGGTTGCGGCATTGAAAAGCTAACTCAGAAAACAAGTGACCAGCACGGGCCAAAAATCCAAAAACATATTTTAAGTGTGATAAAAACAGTCCCGAAGTCAGCAAACAGATTCTGTTAAAATTCAGCATATTAAAATAGAACCCGATTTAAATCCCGACATCAACCCGTCTATTTTCGAAATACCCGACATTCCCGAAATTCTCATTTAGCCTCAGAAACATGTTTACCATTTATCTAGTCTTTTATTTAAGAAAACTATTCGGTTTTAGGAAACCAAGAACCCTAAGGTTCGGTTTCCGTTTCTCGGTTAAACAAAACGTCTAGCTATAATCAAGATGGTTTTGACCCAACCCGATACTTACAAATGAAGCCCCTAAAACCCGAAACATAGCTCTATAAACCCACGAAAATAAAGACGCATAATTTGGTAAAACTAGAATTTCAAAAAAACCAATTTCAACATAAACCAAAACACAATTTGAAGTAAGATCGGACGACCATAACTTTCCACTCGGTACACCAAATGAGACCAAATTTTTACAGCATAAAGTATACATAAGACCCTACAAACCGTCTATATAAAGTTCGGCCCGGTTCTGCCCCGAAGGGTCCCGAAACAGGCCCGCAACAGGCAATTTCGTGCAGTATTTCAGCACTGCAATCAGTTACAAAAAGGGTCGTATCTCACAAACCGTTAACTCAATTAACGAGCGGTCGGCGGAGACGGAAAGCTATCTCAGAGAACTAAAACATTAGAGAAGGACGGAAATTCAAATTCCGGCTCTAACCTATCCAAAAACAGACACGAACCTGCCAGACAGAATCTGCTCGGCGAATCATGTACAAAGACGAACCGATTGAACAAAGAATGGATATGCTCGGCTGGAAGAGAAAAAAAAAACGAAATTGGAGATGCTATGCTAGCTGCCGAAGGGTGTAGAGGCTAGGGTAGGTTTAGGGTAAATTATATTAAATATCATTTAATTAGGCTCTCAAATCTTCTATTACTTTTCCATTCGGGCCTTTGGCTTCTCCTTCTAATCGGGCCAAGCAGAAAAATAAAAGAAATTGGGTTCAAGGATTCAACAGATCAAATCTTAGTGGGCTAGAAGCTTGGAACAAGGACTTCACAAACTACAAGTGAAAACCGAAGAGGAGAGAACACATAAACTCGGAATTTAAGTGGTATGACGGAACTAACAAATAATATTTACCCAATAAATAATATTTCCAAATCTTACCAGCTGAATAAAGCTAATGGGTCTCGGTCTTGGCCTTCGGCCGGCCTCGACCCTGACGCTTAGACTTTCGTGATTTAAATGTCGCGAAATTATATGACACATAATTAAATAGTTCGCACAGACGAAACGTCGCACCCAATTAAATAATCAATAACCCATAATAGAGATTACATAAACATATAAATAGCATGTCACATGTTTATTTCGCCAAATAAATAATACAAGGAAGTTTGTTAACGAATAAAACCTAATTAGATTTATTAATATTAATTATTTAATTATAAAAATTTCGGGGCGTTACACATGTCTTTATGATCTTTGAACCTACTACACGACATTTGGTCATCGAATTCCAACCACATCCACTATCCACCAAGATAATGAAAATCAATATCAAAAAAACCTTCTTTAGAGCAGACTATTTTTATGTTTTCAATCAAGGACAAATCTCTAACTTTTCCTACCAAGACCGTACCTTCATCCTTAATAGGCATGATATCTTTGTCGTCTAACATGATCCTCTTCTTCTTCACAGATTCAGATGGTTCTTTTGCGCTATTTGTCTTCGAGTTCCCACCTGTTTTTGAGTTACCGACCTCTGCCTTGAAAAGGTTAGTGAACTTCACGTTCCTGTTTGTTTCTCGTGGGATTATTGTAGTGCGATCCATATCACGTGCACCATTCCGAGAGACTGGCGCCACATATTGAGAAGACTTACGATCAAACCTTGACAATGATGCAAACAAATGGTATGATCCATACCACGCACTGTTGAGCCGATCGATTAGGGTGTCAGTGTTGACAACCCTAATAAACCGAACAAACCCGAACCTCCTTCAAACTTTTGACAATTTACGTGGGATAAACGTATCAACGACCATGTCGAATACCTGCATAGCTTTCCACAAATCCCTCTCATCCCACGCAGGGGGAAATTCGTAACGCAAAAGGATTTTGCAATCCTCTTCAGGTTCACCTCTTCATTACGGTGCGTCGAGCTTTGTCTTCCACTCTGCACCGTATAGCTGCGTTGCCTGTACTCCTTGGACATCGAAATAACCCAACCCTCCCCCCCTCCCGATCACCGGTAAGGGACGAAGATCAAAATAGCGGCCAGAAAACCCTAGATATCGCCGGGTTCGCAACAAACCCTAGAGAGAGTACACATTATTATTATATTTTATTTGAGTTTATTAAATATACCTTTATCGTATAAATAAGTTTTATAAATTATTTTTTAATTCTTATTTATGTTAAAAAGGTCAAATTAATTTCTAATCATAAATTACAAATAATTTTATTAACGATAATGACATCAAATAGCTACATATTTTAGTAAATATCTAATTTATATAAAAAATTCTTTTTTTGTCTCATTAGTTGTTATCCTTATAAAGGTGTAACATTCAATTAGGTAACTTTTAAATATTAAATTACATTTAAACTTTTAATAAAATTTAAGAAAATTGTTATAGAGCTTATTTTATAGTGTTTCTAAATTTACAACGTAATTTAGGACCATCCTCGACTGCACAAGAATCAGAGATTGGTCCCTCGAGTAGAAGACGATGCAAGGATCGCTTTAACCAGAACACTAAAGCAAAACAAACAGACATATGTAATGCATTCAAACCCCTCATTCAACCAAAATCGTGTTCCAAAAGTATATTCATGTTAACACATAATTTACCGGTGTAAATTGAAGATATATTATCAATTATCCATAGTAGTGCTTTTAAAAGAGAAAAGCACAAATATATTTGTAGTCACACTTTTGGTTAATGTATATTAATATAACAACTCATGTTTTGTTACTTTACATTTTCCACGGACACACTTCCCTTTGTTCATACTTTGCATGTGATACCAATAATTGTATATCATGAACAAAGTCCGCGCATCACACGGGACATGCTGTCTCGTAACATTAAAAAATAGTTCAAATTTTGATATAGCATTTAATACCATGCATTTATTACCCAACTTATATGACTATGCAACAATGATATGTATATAACATCAGTTTATTACATTGCATTTTATGCATTTAATTCCAAACGAAATGTATATACTGTCTTAAATAAATTTTGCTTTTAAGTAAATCATTGGTGCTTAATGAGTTAATTCCAGCTGTTTCATTGAATACAATTTAATTACCCTCCCTTAAAAGTTCCACCTTCCAAGCGAAACTGTGCACCTTCCAACCGAAACGTATATTGCCTTAAATGTTGCAGTTTCCAAATTAACAAAATGGTATATCAAAATGTAATGGTGATTTTCGGTTAAAACAATTAACAAAACGCAGCGGAAAGTATTTATCACCATGAAAGGATCTTGATATCAATCATACAATTAAACTAAAAGAAAAATCAAAGAGAATGGTATAAGAATCATACCCTAGTTGCCTTTGATCAATGATGAATTCGGATGGATATTGTGAGCAACCGAAACCAAGGATTCCAATGGGGAATACCTCTAAAGCAAGTCCACACAACACTTCCAAGAACACCAATGTAATGGATGCTAGTCCTAGAGTCTTGAGAGCAAAAGAGAGAAAACAAAACACCTTCAAAGTGTGTGTGAGAGGGGACGGCCAAGTGTGGTCAAAGAAAGGAGTTTATGGACCATTATATCTCTTAATGGTGCCATTACAATCCTTTAATGATTTCCATAAATCATTAGTCTTATTTGCCCACAAGTCCCTATCTTTTGTTTCTTCTAGTTTGCCCACAAGAAAGTTTCAATATTAACTTTTAATATTAAACTTATGATAGACAAGCTCATAGCTTATATATATTAATAATTAATGTAATTACACTAATTACACTAATTATATAATGGTGTTTAGTGTTTAAGTGTGTGACCCTTTAGGCTCACAAACAACTAGCCATATAACTATATGTTATACATGTGAAGCATATTCCAACAGCTCCCACTTGCGCACGTGATAACATCAAGTAGTTATACAAGCAAAGGTTAGAGTCTAGCAACCCGCCAATGCCCCTAGAAGTACATGAGGAGTTTCATAAAATCTTTGTTCAAGGTTTTTCAAGCAGTTATCCTTTTGTTACTGATACTATGTTGAATTTTAGACAAGGATAAATGTCAATCTAAAATTTCAACGATTCTGTTTCTCGATCTATATATTGAAGTAGATTACCAAAACCAATCAAGATTCATCTTGATTACCTTTTGGGTGTGGCCACACATACATCTATTCAAATCATCGAGGGGCCCAGTAGTATCTAATCCACATGTGTGGAGGAACAAATTCTTTATTGACTGCACGTGTCTGTCATATGCTTAATGACAAACCCGATAATGGTTGTTATAGCAGCCTTGTTCAGGTCAACGTTTAACCATATCAAAGTTTGCCCCTCTACATACACAAACCAACTTGCATCTCAAGTCAGAGGATAAGTGACAAAGCCTTTGTGAGATTCACTTGTGACATAAATCCATGAAGTGATTTCTCATAGGTTGGGTCAGTCCAATTGTGCATCATTATGGACAACATGTGAGTTTGATTTCATCATCCTTAGTCATACTAAGATAATGTCATCAATGCCCTCAGATTTGTCTTAATAATATTCCCATATTATTAATATGACAATGGACAATTTAGAATATAAAACACAGTAAATATTCAAGGATATAAACATGCAAATATAGAACACAGTAGATATTCATATAAAAACGATCATATCAAATATATCAATTTATTCCAATATAAACTGCTCACAGTTCCATTATCCAAATACTAAAACAGATTTACATGAAACTACTAGCTTGTCGAAATCCAACGTTCCATTCATATTCAATATGTTTGGTACAAGACATTGAGTTCGATGAAACGTCAGCTAGCTAGTTATCTGTTTGAACTTTAAGAGTACGAATTTCACATATCTCGATAATATTCGAATGTAGTGAACCTTCGTAAATAGGATCTAGCGTCATCACGACCTATTTCAAACCAACATAAGTATAGCAAGTATACTTAGTTTCAGTTCGGTATCTCCACCATAGCCAAGGAACATATATCTAGTATTTCAAAATACTTCAATGTGTTCTTAACAGCAATCCAGTGACTCTCTCATGGATTCTGTCGGTATTTTCTAGTAAGGTCCCCTAAGGACATTACATTTGGCATAGTGCTCCTTACAGCGTACATGATGAATGAAATAGCCGATTCATAGGGGATTACATTCATTCGCTTCACCACATCAGGTGTGGAAGGTCCTTGAGTCTCACTCAAGTTTACATTGTGTGGCATACGAGGACTTCCTCGTTTGGGAGTACCATTCTAAACCGTTTAGAATTTAATCAATGTAAGCACTTTGACTTAAACCAATTAACCGCTTTGATCTATCATTATAGATCTTTACTCGAAGTATGTATGTCGTATCCCTACAATCCTTCATGTCAAAATATTTTCCAAGCCAAGATTTTCATCTTGTAGCATTGGTATATTGTTTCACATGAGTGACATGTCATCAACATGTATGACTTTGAGAAACGACAATGCTCCCACTAGCTTTCATATATACACATGCTCAGTTTGGGTTTTAGGTGAAACAAACGTTTTGATTTCATTATTAACCAAATCTCATAGTCATAGTACACTACTTTGACTATAAGAATCCTAATGTCTTTAGTAACAGGCGAGAAGGTTTCATCATTGTCAATCCAGTAGGATTGAATGTAACCTTTTGTTACTAGAAGAGCTTTATAGGTGTGTATATTTTCATCCATGTCAACAGTCTTACTGTTTTGAGAAGGATCAACTAAGTTCAAAACTTGATTGTCTCTCATGGATTTCATTTTCGCATTCATAGTTTCAAGTCATTTTTCGAATTCAAAATTCGATAATGCAACTTGATAGTTAGGGGGTTCATTATGATCCTCAAAACTTTACTCCTCGGCATCGACATAAATCTATATCGTTCAGGTGCATGAGGTGTCCTTGCGGACCTACGAATGGGAACAACATCATCCTGTGGTCCAACATCTATGTGTCCAGCCTCAGAATGATATTTGCTAGTGTTACCACAAGGTTGTGTATCTTCACTTTGAATCTTGTCAAAGTCTATAGTGCTCCCACTTGCTTTGTGAAATGAGACTGTTCTCAAGAAACTCAGCATACCGAGTAACAACAATTTGTTCTCAGTTAGGAAGTAAAATAGTAATCGAAGATATACTTGATGGATATGGGCTCAAGTTTGTTCGGCATGTCTCGTTCCACGAGATCCTCACAACCCCAGATCCTCAAGTAAGACAAATTAGGGACTTTCCCACGCCATATCTCATATGGTGTCTTTTTAACCTTTTGGTCGGAACCATATCAAGTATTCGAGCAGCAGACTTCAGTGCATGCCCCTCAAAAGGATAGTGTAAGAGTAGTAGGACTCATCATAGATCGCACCATGTCATACAGGGTCCGATATCTCCTTCCAGACGCACCTTTATCGTGTGGAGTGTATGAAAGAGTAAATTGTGAGACAATCTCACGATGTAAGGGATGATCTAGAAACTCTTGACTCATGTACTTTCATCCTTAATCAGGACTGAAAGCCTTTGTTGTCTTGCTGAGTTGATTTTCTACTTTTACTTTAGAAAGCTTTGAACGTTTCAAAGATTTCATGTTTATGTCTAATCAAGTAAACATAACCATAGCGACTGATATCATTAAAGCTTCCATGTTGATGTTTAATCAAGTAAACATAACCACATCGAATGATATCATCAGTGAAAGTAGGTGGCACCTTCCCTAGTCTTAGTTCTAAAAGGGCCACATACATCAGTATGTATGAGTCCAAGTAGATTTGTAGCTCTTTCGCCAACTTGGGAGAAAAGATTTCTTGTTATCTTTCCATAATATACAAGAGAGGCATTTTAAATGATTCATAATCATTTGTAAAGAAGCCCGTCGAGTTTTAGTATCAAAATGCCTTTCTTGTTTATGTGGAAAAGATGACGATGCTCTAGGTAAGTAGAATCCAAACCAAGTTGGATTCTTGAGTGCTACATTTGTTTATAGAACTATCGTTTGAATTAGGATCATGCATATTAATTTCAAACATACTATTACAAGGAATAGTTATAAAAAATGTTATTTTTCATAAAACAAAATATCATAATCCATTATTCAACAAACGATAAAGCTAAACAATGCATAATTGACAATTGTTCAAAACAATAATTAACGCATTAGGAAGGATAAGATCACAGCTTCCATTTATTTAGCTTTCTACTTCACATTCAATCTTGCACATTTGTGTAAATGTGAGTTCCACAACTAGTGTCATACACTCAAGATTACGAAAAGTATAGAGTTCTATAATGAAGATACCTAATGTGCTAACTAGAACACATTTGTCCTTCATCAACTCTGCCAAGTAGGCAGGACAATTCCTCCTTCAATGGCCAGTATCATCGCAATGATGGCAAGAAATATCCTTTTTCAGGGTGCTCCTTTTTAGCAGGTGGGGGAATCGTAGGTTTGGAAAAGTAAACTAGCTTACCTTACCTAGACTCTTGCCTTGTGCTTGCGGTTTTACCTTCCCTGATTCCTAGAAAAGAATTGGGTAACCTTTGCTCAACCAGTTTTACCATAGCATGTTATCAACGATTGTCTTCCCCATGCTATGTACTTTTAAAACTCTTTTCAAACTAGTCATAGTCCTTGGATAGTGAGGTAAGAATCAAGCTCATTCCAAGAACTTGTGGTAAGGGGTAACCAAGACGTTCCATTGGATCAAGATAGCATTGCATATTCAAGATGTAAGTGCTAACTGATTGGCCGTCCTCCTGATTGCAAGCGTGGAATGCTTTAACTGTTTTGAACAGTTCAAGTTATGCCTTTTGTTGAAATATCATTTTCAACTCGCTTATCATGTCATATGCTGTGAGTTCCTCGAAGTACTTTCGAATCTCGGGGTTCATGCTCACAAGCATAGGAGTAGCAACTTCTTGGTGTTCGTTAAACGTTTCGGTAAAGGCTTGACGAACAGCAACAGAAGTATTGACAGGAGGTGCCTCAGGTAAGGCCTCTTATAGGTGTATCAACTTGTTCTCATCTCTAAGGACAATCCTTAGAGTTCGATATGAGTCGATAAAGTTGATATTAGTCAGTTTCAGTAGTTAAGAACTGATTTTAGAGTGGAGATACTTAGGTTTTGATTTGTTGTTATCTGTATAACACACAAAGTTCAAAAAATAGTATTTTCAATAATAATTTCTTTTAATCAATTAACTACCCAATTAATTTTAATTAAAAGCTAAGATCCCATTGAGCTTCTATCACCGCATCAGTTGATCTGCTAGAGGTGATAGATCCAATAGGTAGGTGACGATCAACAATTGCATTACAAGTGCAACTCTTAGAGGTATGGGACTTCATGGCACCTAGTGAACAAGCATCTAGGGTCAAGTGGCATGTTTGTCGCATCGTTGCCTCGAGCCAAGGTCTCACCGTTAACTCGATTAAGTCATCCAATGTGAAATCATGTCAAAATAGCTCTAGGTCTCACGCGTAGAGAATAATGACCTCGGATCTAGATTCAAACCACGTCTCACGTGAATTCAAAAATAGAAGCAAGTGATTTACAACCGATTGGACGGCGTGACTTAAATTTTAGGTATGTTTAAATTTTAATTGATAAAATTTTATTAAGATATGAATGAATCATGTACTTCATTCATACCACTTCATAAGTCTTGTAATAAACGGTAAAAACTTTTAGCGATTATTAAGTGATAAGTTACAAATCATATGTAAACTTAGTTTAATCTCAAAACGATTTTAGATTAAAGGTTTAATCATCTATGATTAACTAGTAATCATCGATGATTAAGGGTTTGAATGTTTTAATGTTTGTGTCTAAAAACCATTTTTAATTGTTTTACTACTTGTATCTAATAGAAAAGAAAAACAACCACAAACAAAGAATAAATTTTGTGCAAACCTCGACCGATGAAATCCTAGGTTCGGTCACGTGAGTCATCACGACGGACCGAAGGGTCAAACTAGGGGACGGGCCAACATGAACCAAACGGGCCTACATAAACCCAATGGGCTCCCACTTGCTCCAAGACATTCTTGAGCAAGTAGAACCAAAAATTGTGAAAAAGTGTAATCTGCCAGAAAATTCCAGCAGACTTTGAAGCCCGAAAAGTCACTGAAGGAGTCTTCGTTAGTTCTTACGGCCTTCTGGAAAGTTGTAGCCCACGACTTTGCAAGCATTTTAGGCTTTTGAATCGCCCAAAACGGAGTCCGTATGCCTCTAGAAAACCTGTTTTCGTACAGCCCTCGCTTTTGTGACGGAAATTTGTTGTTTTCTTCATAAGTCTTCAATATTTTTGTCAAACAATTTACAATAAAAAGATAAAATAAATACAATCTATTCTATTACTTTTACATTACAAATTTGCCCCAAAAATGGCACCAAAAATAAAAGAAAAAAAATGAAACAAATTACAACAATTAAGCCAAAAAAAAACACGGCTTTTCCCGAAATAAACAAACAACCAAACATCAACCACATTCATTCACAAACGGTCTAGGCTTTCATCGGTTTGCACAAACAATCAACAATTTGACAAGGCTTTGGCTTGGGATATGGCAAAAATACATGTTTTGCCATATCAAAAAACATAATTAAACAAGAATTCCAAGCCAAATAATCAAAAAATTCAATAAACTAGATTAACTTTTTGATTTGATTTTGTAACAAGTGACAATAGGGTTCCAAAAATACATGTTTTAACCCATCTTTTAAATTAAAAAAAAAACCGAAAAAAAAAAACAAAAAACCGTAGGGTTTTTTTTTTTTCTTTCCGATCGGGATTTTTATACATCAAAACCGATTGATTTTTGCCACTTTTTACAAAATCTAGCTAATTATATGATTAATATAATGACTCGTGATACCACTAATGGTGATTTTCGGTTAAAACAATTAACAAAACGCAGCGGAAAGTATTTATCACCATGAAAGGATCTTGATATCAATCATACAATTAAACTAAAAGAAAAATCAAAGAGAATGGTATAAGAATCATACCCTAGTTGCCTTTGATCAATGATGAATTCGGATGGATATTGTGAGCAACCGAAACCAAGGATTCCAATGGGGAATACCTCTAAAGCAAGTCCACACAACACTTCCAAGAACACCAATGTAATGGATGCTAGTCCTAGAGTCTTGAGAGCAAAAGAGAGAAAACAAAACACCTTCAAAGTGTGTGTGAGAGGGGACGGCCAAGTGTGGTCAAAGAAAGGAGTTTATGGACCATTATATCTCTTAATGGTGCCATTACAATCCTTTAATGATTTCCATAAATCATTAGTCTTATTTGCCCACAAGTCCCTATCTTTTGTTTCTTCTAGTTTGCCCACAAGAAAGTTTCAATATTAACTTTTAATATTAAACTTATGATAGACAAGCTCATAGCTTATATATATTAATAATTAATGTAATTACACTAATTACACTAATTATATAATGGTGTTTAGTGTTTAAGTGTGTGACCCTTTAGGCTCACAAACAACTAGCCATATAACTATATGTTATACATGTGAAGCATATTCCAACAAAATGTTTAAGAAACGTATATTGCCTTAAAAACAACCGTTTAAGATAATAATGTTTAACAAGATGAAAACCCCATTTTGGCAATAATTGTCTAGCCTCCAATAGAAACTCTTCGAACGTCCATATCATGTCCTACAATCATATAAAAAAGGTCCAATGGTTTAATAAAACTTTCTACACTTTCTATAATTTTCTGCACTTTCAATAAAACTCTTCTAAAGTCCATATTATGTCGAAATCAGCAAAAAAAACCAAACCACCAACTACACCCTCAATCAACTGAAGGAAGGTGATCGTGAGCCCATTGTGGTAATGATTTGTCGCAAATAAGATGTGCGTAACATTAATGGAAAATACCTAAGCACTGCCTTTGTTGTTTCCTATGAAAAGGTAACATTAATCGTACCATTTTGTATTTTGTTCACTTCTTGCTAATTCGTATGTTTGTACCTAGGGATGTGCAAAATACTCCAATAAGATGTGCGTAACATTAATGGGAAATACCTAAGCACTGACTTTGTTGTTTCCGATGAAAATGTAACATTAATCGTAATGGTGATTTTAGGTTAAAACAAGAACCAAAACGCAGCGGAAAGTATTTATCACCATAAACGGATCTTGATATTAATCATACAATTAAACTAATAAATAAATCAAAGAGATTGGATGAACATTTCATACCCTTGAAGTCTTTGATCTTGTTGAAATCGGATGGAGTTGGTGATGGATTGAAACCAAGTATTCAAAAGGAATACCTCTAAAAGTAATCCACACAACACTATTCTTGAACACCAAAGGAGGATGCTAGTCCTTGTGCTTGCAAAGAAGAAGAACTAAAAACACCTTTTGTGTGTGTTTCTTGGATGGTCAAAGGGATGACAAAAGAGGGAGTTTATGGACCATTATGGTGCCATAATTCCCATTAATGATTTCCATAAACCATTGATTATTTGCACTCAAGTCCCTTGTCTTTGTTTCTTCTATTTGCTTACAATTAAGTTTCAATATTAACAATTAATATTAAACTCTAATATATACAAGCATGTAGCTTATATTAATATATAATGTAATTACCCTAATTACACTATATATCTTATGGTATTAAGTGTTTAAGTGTGTGACCCTCTAGGCTCACAAACTACTAGCCATATAACTATATGTTATACGCGTGAAGCATTTCCCAACAGCTCCCACTTGCGCACGTGATAACATCAAGTAGTTATACAAGCAAAGGTTAGAGTCTAGCAACCCGCCAATGCCCCTAGAAGTACATGAGGAGTTTCATAAAATCTTTGTTCAAAGTTTTTCGAGCAGTTATCCTTTTGTTACTGATACTATGTTGAATTTTAGACAAGGATTAATGTCAATCTAAAATTTCAACGATTCTGTTTCTCGATCTATACATTGAAGTAGATTACCAAAACCAATCAAGATTCATCTTGATTACCTTTTGGGTGTGGCCACACATACATCTATTCAAATCATCGAGGGGCCCAGTAGTATCTAATCCACATGCGTGGAGGAACAAATTCTTTGTTGACTGCACGTGTCTGTCATATGCTTAATGACAAACCCGATAATGGTTGTTATAGCAGCCTTATTCATGTCAGCGTTTAACCATATCAAAGTTTGCCCCTCTACATACACAAACCAACTTGCATCTCAAGTCAGAGGATAAGTGACAAAGCCTTTGTGAGATTCACTTGTGACATAAATCCAGGAAGTGATTTCTCATAGGTTGGGTCAGTCCAGTTGTGCATCATTATGAACAACATGTGAGTTTGATTTCATTATCCTTAGTCATACTAAGATAATGTCATCAATGCCCTCAGATTTGTCTTGATAATATTCCCATATTATTAATATGACAATGGACAATTTAGAATATAAAACACAGTAAATATTCAAGGATATAAACATGCAAATATAGAACACAGTAGATATTCATATAAAAACGATCATATCAAATATATCAATTTATTCCAATATAAACTGCTCACAGTTCCATTATCCAAATACTAAAACAGATTTACATGAAACTACTAGCTTGTCGAACTCCAATGTTCAATACATATTCAAGATGTTTGGTACAAGACATTGAGTTTGATAAAGCATCAGCTAGTTAGTTATCTGTTTGAACATTAAGTGTACGAATTTCACATATCTCGATAAATCATTCGAATGTAGTGAACCTTCGTAAATAGGATCTAGCGTTATCACGACCTATTTCAAAACCAACACAAGTATAGCAAGTATACTTAGTTTCAGTTCAGTATCTCCACCATAGCCAAGGAACATATATCTAGTATTTCAAAATACTTCAATGTGTTCTTAACAGCAATCCAGTGACTCTCTCATGGATTCTGTTGGTATTTTCTAGTAAGGTCCCCTAAGGACGTTACATTTGGCCTAGTGCTCCTTACAGCGTACATGATGAATGAAATAGCCGATTCATAGGGGATTACATTCATCCGCTTCACCACATCAGGTGTGGAAGGTCCTTGAGTCTCACTCAAGTTTACATTGTGTGGCATACGAGGACTTCCTCGTTTGGGAGTACCACTCTAAACCATTTAGAATTTTGTCAATGTAAGCACTTTGACTTAAACCAATTAACCGCTTTGATCTATCATTATAGATCTTTACTTCAAGTATGTATGTCGTGTCCCTACAATCCATCATGTCGAAACATTTTTCAAGCCAGGATTTTCATCTTGTAGCATGGTATATTGTTTCACATGAGTGAAATGTCATCAACATGTATGACTTGAGAAACGACAACGCTCCCACTAGCTTTCATATATACACATACTCAGTTTGGGTTTTAGGTGAAACAAACGTTTTGATTTCATCATCAACCAAATTTCATAGTCATAGTACACTACTTTGGCTATAAGAATCCTAATGTCTTTAGTAACAGGCGAGAAGGTTTCATCATTGTCAATCCAGTAGGATTGAGTGTAACCTTTTGCTACTATGAGAGATTTATAGGTGTGTATATTTTCATCCATGTCAACAGTCTTACTGTTTTGAGAAAGATCAACTAAGTTCAAAACTTGATTGTCTCTCATGGATTTTATTTTCGCATTCATAGCTTCAAGTCATTTTTCGAATTCAAAATTCGATAATGCAACTTGATAGTTAGGGGGTTCATAATGATCCTCGAAACTTGCTCCTCAGCATCGACATAAATCTATATCGTTCAGGTGCATGAAGTGTCCTTGCGGATCTATGAATGGGAACAACATCATCCTGTGGTCCAACATCTATATGTCCAGCCTCAGAATGATATTTGCTAGTGTTACCAGAAGGTTGTGTATCTTCACTTTGAATCTTGTCAAAGTCTATAGTGCTCCCACTTGCTTTGTGAAATGAGACTGTTCTCAAAAAACTCAGCATACCGAGTAACAACCATTTGTTCTCAGTTGGGAAGTAAAATAGTAATCGAAGATATACTTGATAGATATGGGCTCAAGTTTGTTCGGCATGTCTCGTTCCACGAGATCCTCACAACCCCAGATCCTCAAGTAAGACAAATTAGGGATTTTCCCACGCCATATCTCATATGGTGTCTTTTTAACCTTTTGGTTGGAACCATATCAAGTATTCGAGCAGCAGACTTCAGTGCATGCCCCTCAAAAGGATAGTGTAAGAGTAGTAGGACTCATCATAGATCGCACCATGTCATACAGGGTCCGATGTCTCCTTCCAGACGCACCATTATCTTGTGGAGTGTATGAAAGAGTGAATTGTGAGATAATCTCACGATGTGAGGGATGATCTGGAAACTCTTGACTCATGTACTTTCATCCTTAATCAGGACTGAAAGCCTTTGTTGTCTTGCTAAGTTGATTTTCTACTTTTACTTTAGAAAGCTTTGAACGTTTCAAAGATTTCATGTTTATGTCTAATCAAGTAAACATAACCATAGCGACTGATATCATTAAAGCTTCCATGTTGATGTTTAATCAAGTAAACATAACCACATCGAATGATATCATCAGTGAAAGTAGGTGGCACCTTCCCTAGTCTTAGTTCTAAAAGGGCCACATACATCAGTATGTATGAGTCCAAGTAGATTTGTAGCTCTTTCGCCAACTTGGGAGAAAAGCTTTCTTGTTATCTTTCCATAATATACAAGAGAGGCATTTTAAATGATTCATAATCATTTGTAAAGAAGCCCGTCGAGTTTTAGTATCAAAATGCGTTTCTTGTTTATGTGGAAAAGATGACGATGATCTAGGTAAGTAGAATCCAAACCAATTTGGATTCTTGAGTGCTACATTTGTATATAGAACTATCGTTTGAATTAGGATCATGCATATTAATTTCAAACATACTATTACAATGAATAGTTATAAAAAAATGTTATTTTTCATAAAACAAAATATCATAATCCATTATTCAACAAACGATAAAGCTAAACAATGCATAATTGATAATTGTTCAAAACAATAATTAACGCATTAGGAAGGATAAGATCACAGCTTCCATTCATTTAGCTTTCTACTTCACATTCAATCTTGCACATTTGTGTAAATGTGAGTTCCACAACTAGTGTCATACACTCAAGATTTATCACGAAAAGTATAGAGTTCTATAATGAAGATACCTAATGTGCTAACTAGAACACATTTGTCCTTCATCAACTCTGCCACGTAGGCAGGACAATTCCTCCTTCAATGGCCAGTTTCATCGCAATGATGGCAAGAAATATCCTTTGCAGGGTGCTCCTTTTTAGCAGGTGGGGGAATCGTAGGTTTGGAAAAGTAAACTAGCTTACCCTTACCTAGACTCTTGCCTTGTGCTTGCGGTTTACCTTCCCTGATTGCAAGAAAAGTATTGGGTAACCCTTGCTTAACCAGTTTTACCATAGCATGTTCAACGATTGTCTTCCCCATGCTATGTACTTTTAAATCACTTTTCAAACTGGTCATAGTCCTTGGATAGTGAGGTAAGAATCAAGCTCATTCCAAGAACTTGTGGTAAGGGTTAACCAAGACGTTCCATTGGATCAAGATAGCATTACATATTCAAGATGTAAGTGCTAACTGATTGGCCGTCCTCCTGATTGCAAGCGTGGAATGCTTTAACTGTTTTGAACAGTTCAAGTTCTGCCTTTTTGTTGAAATATCATTTTCAACTCGCTTATCATGTCATATGCTGTGAGTTCCTCGAAGTACTTTCGAATCTCGGGGTTCATGCTCACAAGCATATGAGTAGCAACTTCTTGGTGTTCGTTAAACGTTTCGGTAAAGGCTTGACGAACAGCAGCAGAATCACTGACAGGAGGTGCCTCAGGTAAGGCCTCTTATAGGTGTATCAACTTTCTCATCTCTAAGGACAATCCTTAGAATTCGATATCAGAAGATAAAGTTGATATTAGTCAGTTTCAGTTTTCAAGAACTGATTTTTGAGTGGAGATACTTAGGTTTTGATGTTGTTGTTATCTGTATAACAACCAAAGTTCAAAAAATAGTATTTTCAATAATAATTTCTTTTAATCAATTAACTACCCAATTAATTTTAATTAAAAGCTAAGATCCGATTGAGCTTCTATCACCGCATCAGTTGATCTGCTAGAGGTGATAGATCCAATAGGTAGGTGACGATCAACAATTGCATTACAAGTGCAACTCTTAGAGGTATGGGACTTCATGGCACCTAGTGAACAAGCATCTAGGGTCAAGTGGCATGTTTGTCGCATCGTCGCCTCGAGTCAAGGTCTCACCGTTAACTCGATTAAGTCATCCAATGTGAAATCATGTCAAAATAGCTCTAGGTCTCACGCGTAGAGAATAATGACCTCGGATCTAGATTCAAACCACGTCTCACGTGAATTCAAAAATAGAAGCAAGTGATTTACAACCGATTGGACGGCGTGACTTAAATTTTAGGTATGTTAAATTTTAATTAATAAAATTTTATTAAGATATGAATGAATCATGTACTTCATTCATATCACTTCATAAGTCGTTTAATAAACGGTAAAAACATTTAACGATTATTAAGGTTTAAGTTTCAAATCGTATTTAAACTTAGTTTAATCTCAAAACAATTTTAGATTAAAGGTTTAATCATCAATGATTAACTATTATTTTAAGTTTCAAATCATATTTAAACTTAGTTTAATCTCAAAACAATTTTAGATTAAAGGTTTAATCATCAATGATTAACTAGTAATTATCGATGATTAAATGTTTGGATGTTTTAATGTTTGTGTCAAAAAACATTTTTAATTGTTTTATTTACTTGTATCTAATAGGAAAAGAAAACAACCACAAACATAAATAAAACATGCAACAAATTTTGTGCAAACCTCGACCGATGAAATCCTAGGTTCGGTCACGTGAGTCATCACGACGGACCGAAGGGTCAAACTAGGGGACGGGCCAATATGAACCCAAACGGGCCTACATAAACCCAGTGGGCTCCCACTTGCTACAAGACATTCTTGAGCAAGTAGAACCCAAAATTGTGAAAAAATGCAATCTGCCAGAAAATTCCAGCAGACTTCGAAGCCCGAAAAGTCACTGAAGGAGTCTTCGTTAGTCTTCCCGGCCTTCTGGAAAGTTGTAGCCCACGACTTTGCAAGCATTTTAGGCTTTTGAATCGCCCAAAACGGAGTCCGTATGCCTCTGGAAAACCTGTTTTCGTACAGCCCTCGCTTTTGTGACGGAAATTTGTTGTTTTCTTCATTAGTCTTCAATATTTTTTGTCAACAATTTACAATAAAAAGATAAAATAAATACAATCTATTCTATTACTTTTACATTACAAATTGCCCCAAAAATGGCACCAAAAATAAAAGAAAAAAAAATGAAACAAATTACAACAATTAAGCCAAAAAACAAGGCTTTTCCCAAAACAACCAAACAACCAAACATCAACCACATTCATTCACAAACGGTCTAGGCTTTCATCGGTTTGCACAAACAAGCAACAATTGACAAGGCTTTGGCTTGGGATATGGCAAAAATACATGTTTTGCCATATCAACAAAATGGAATTAAAAATTAAATTCCAAGCCAAATAATCAAAAAATACAATAACAAGATTAATTTTTTGATTTGATTTTGTAACAAGTGACAATAGGGTTCCAAAAATACCATATTTTAACCCATTAATTTATAAAAAAACCGAAAAAAAAATTAAAAATCGGAATTTAAAACACCAAAAAAAACTTTGGTTTTTGCCACTTTTCACAAAATCTAGCTAATTATATGATTAATATAATGACTCGTGATACCACTAATGGTGATTTTAGGTTAAAACAAGAACCAAAACGCAGCGGAAAGTATTTATCACCATAAACGGATCTTGATATTAATCATACAATTAAACTAATAAATAAATCAAAGAGATTGGATGAACATTTCATACCCTTGAAGTCTTTGATCTTGTTGAAATCGGATGGAGTTGGTGATGGATTGAAACCAAGTATTCAAAAGGAATACCTCTAAAAGTAATCCACACAACACTATTCTTGAACACCAAAGGAGGATGCTAGTCCTTGTGCTTGCAAAGAAGAAGAACTAAAAACACCTTTTGTGTGTGTTTCTTGGATGGTCAAAGGGATGACAAAAGAGGGAGTTTATGGACCATTATGGTGCCATAATTCCCATTAATGATTTCCATAAACCATTGATTATTTGCACTCAAGTCCCTTGTCTTTGTTTCTTCTATTTGCTTACAATTAAGTTTCAATATTAACAATTAATATTAAACTCTAATATATACAAGCATGTAGCTTATATTAATATATAATGTAATTACCCTAATTACACTATATATCTTATGGTATTAAGTGTTTAAGTGTGTGACCCTCTAGGCTCACAAACTACTAGCCATATAACTATATGTTATACGCGTGAAGCATTTCCCAACAAATCGTACCCTTTTGTATTTTGTTCACTTCTTGCTAATTCGTATGTTGGTACCTAGGGATGTGTAAGATACTTCGAACCGGAACAGGAATGACAATCGTTGGTTTCCTTTCAAAAAAGACTTGCTATAAATTGGTGATTGTAATTGAACTTGCATTTTCCTTATTTTTGAATATCTTTGACTTAAATTGGTAATTGAAACAGAACATACTATAAATTGCTTTTTTTGTTTTTAGAATTAAATTTTGTTTTATACGTTGACACAACTATTTATGTTAACACAATGGAGACGTGAAGATTGCAATTGGAAAATAGTCTTCTCTCTTTGTATGGTTAAAGAACCCAATTCCAAACGATAAAGAAATGGATTTTTCTTAATTAAACATATTATCTTGAGGAATAATAACTGATGGACTATACCACGAATAAAGGAATAAGCATGCAGACGGGAAGATGGGGAACCGGAAGACGGAGGAAGCCAGCCGCAGGATGCCTCGTTTCCCAAGATTCCTGACAACGTGTCCGGATATTAAGGAAAAGAGGGCGCGAAACCACACGAGCATTTAATGCGAGTGGCGCGCAGGAAGCGCCATAAGAAAGCATCATCGCTTTGCCTTCCGGACAAAGAGATCGGTCCAGATCTTTTAACCAGCGGACCGATAGGTGAGGTGGATAATACCACGCAATCAATTATCCCGCCCATAACCTATCTTCATCTCTCCCGCCTATTTGTTTGACTATAAATAGGCAACCCAGAAAGAGGAACAGGTATTCACTCTCGCTCATATTTAATACACGACACATTTAATACACAACACACTTAATACACGACACATTGAATGCTCACAATCAACATCATCGTATCGTAATCGAGGTCTTTGGACGCCATACAATTACCTCTGCTTATCCGATTCTTACTTAGGCATCGGAGTGTCTTCTGGGAGCGACTCCCGGAAGGCCTCTGACTAGGGTTGTTATTTGTTACAGGAGGTGGTCCGTCAAGCAAAGGAGTCGGTCTAACCCCCGGGAAACCAGGTTGCAACAATAACTATATTATTTTTTCTCATTTTACAATGATATTGGTTTGTTATTCATTAATATCTTTGATTGTGTTTTTTTGTAGGTGTTTTGATTCATGAATATCGACTTTATGTTTTGATCTAATGATATTGGAGATTGAAACTACAGCAAAAAAAAAAAAGAGCAGCCATCACAAAAATGCAGCTGAAACAGGAAAAGACAGTAGCATTCTATTACAAATAATATGCAGCATAATACACTGTTTTGCAGCCATAACAAAAACCGAGTTAACCGGTTATAAACCCGCAATTTATCCGAACCAACCCGCACCTAACATGGATCTTGAACCGATTAATCCGGTCCGGTTTTTCGAATATTGAGTTTTCCGGGTTTTCCGGTCAGGTTCGGTCCGGTTATCAATTGTACTTTTCCAGGGAAACACAATGGCCGTACAATGAAAAGCAACATATCACATTTTCTTTGCCGGTCAGTAAATAAAGTCTAGATAGATGACTAATGTGTAAATCTGTTACCTCAAATGCAAATGCACTAACCCCAATCTAGATTTTCAACTTCTATATAATCGTTTATCCATAGTTATACTTATAAAATATAAAGCAAGAAGATATTTGTAGTAGCACTTATGTGTTATTAATAATATGTATTTATGCTAATATAAGCACCTATGTTTATTTACTTTACATTTTTTTCCGACACACTTTGCTTTGTTCATACTTTGCGGTTTATATCAATAATTTCATACCGTGAATAAAGCCCGTGCATCGCACGGGCCATGATCCCTCGTCTTTACTAATAATAAAGCATTTAGGCCTACCACTAATGGAATGTCTTAATTTCCCCTTTCTACTTTGTGAAATGTCTTAAACACTTAAGACACCCAAAATATTAAAACGCAGTTCACGAGAATCGAACACATGACCATTTGGGATATAGTCGTGTGTGTTAACCACTTCAGCTACTTGCTACGTTTGCTTTATTGCAAACGCTAATTCATATAACCTTTATGATTGTTACAACCAACTACCATCTTTACTTTTCTTAACCGGCCCAAATGTAGTTCTAAAAAAAACCCACCAATTTCACGTCTGCTAAAAAAGCTCATCACTACTGCCACCATCGTACAATCACTATTGTTATCGCAAAATATAGTTATAGGATACCCGCCGCCGCATTGCGCAGGTGCCCTGCTAGTACTTTATAAGTTTGAAGTTCAGGGACTAAGGCTGTAATAAGTAGTAGACCACAGGGACCTTCCATGTAATTTACTCGGGTTCAATATGAGGAAGGGGTGGACAATTACCATACTACCCATCATGTGTTGTGCACATGTGGGATTTAACGACCCTAATAAACGACCGTCTGCTATAGGGACTACGAGTGCAGTCGGGAGAGCTCTAACGTTTTCTAGCGAAGAATCTGAAGAAGAAGAGTCCGCAGAAGAAATTTACAAGGAAAAAACTCCCCCTTCTCGAACTCAGAGTCAGGGATCCGGGCGAGGGCGGAAAGAACGGACCCCGGAGAGACGGAGGGAGCGAACCCCAGAGAGACGAAGGGAACGAACCCCAGAGAGACGGAGGGGAAGAACCTCCACGGGACGAAGGGAGCTTAGTCCGAGAAGGCGGAGAGAACGAACGCCGGAAGGAAACGAGGGGTCAACACAACATCGCTTTCCTGCGTCACGGAGTTTCCGGTCGCCTTTTACGGACGATATCAATGAAATGCCAATTCCTCCGGGGCTCAAAGGCCCGAGAGTTAAATCCTACGATGGAACCGGAGATCCGGACGACCATGTGGCCAGTTTCCGTTGGGCCGTCAAAATGATACCAATGGACCAAAGGCTATGGTGTTTGTACTTTGCAGGAACCTTGGAAGGTTCGGCCCGGTATTGGTTGTCTAGCTTACCTCAAAAGAGCATAGGCAGTTTTGAAGAACTTGTCGTGCAGTTTAGTCACAGTTTCATACAACAAAAGAAGTACCAACAAAAGTCTCAGTCGATAATGGCGTGCAGACAGAGAGAAGGTGAATCCAACAAGTCATACTTCAAAAGATTCAACGAGCAAAGCCGGAAGATGCCTGTCCGGGAGGATTCCCTAATTATAGCTGCTTTCACGTACGGCCTTCGTGAAGGAGAGTTGTTCAGAGAACTATCAAAAAGGGACTTCGTGAAAGCGGACGACATGATCAACGCAGTAAACAAAGTTCTTAAACAGGAAGAGGAAAGTGCGGAAAAGTTACGTTTTGAAGCACAAGAGAAGAAAGGAGCCGGAAGCTCCGGATCATTCAGAATAGGGGATAAGGTAAAAGGAGGTCCTAGGTTCGGAGCAAAACCCCCATACCGAAACCGTCCTCAGGAGGGAGGTTCCTCCCGCGAACGGTACGGTCCCCCCAGGTAGGAAGTGTACTCAACCTCTGATAACCACAGGCTTACCGGAGGAAAGGTGGTCAGGAAACGGTATCCTCGAGACCCGAATGCATACTGCGACTTCCATAAGATTATGGGCCACACGACAGCTTCCTGCGAAAGCTACAAGAGGGAAAAGCAAGGGCAGACAAAGGAAAGGTCGGAGGCAGCGGTGGCCGAACCTCCGGCCAAGAAGGAGGCAGTGGCGTACAATACGGAAATATTTACATTAGAAGAAGAGTATCGGTCTCGACACTTGGGAAAAAGGAAGGATGGAACGGTGGAGTTCGGTCGGGGGGAACCTATCCCAGAAGGATACGTAGGGACGGAACCTTTGGTTATCTTCGGGGTGATAGCTAAGACGATGGTTCGGCGAGTGTATGTGGATTCCGGAAGCTCGGCTAACATTATGTACGGGCATTGTTTCGACAAATTCCCTGCGGAGATCAAATCGTTGCTTAAACCAGCCAACGGGACGGTCGTAGGCTTCGCTGGGCAATCGGTGTGGCCCAGAGGGAAGATACACCTCCCGCTTATGCTAGCAGATTGGGAGAAAGGTCATAGCAAGACCGTTTTAGCTGAGTTTGTGGTAATAGAAGCCCCGTCTCGATACAACGCCATTTTGGGGAGAACCGGTATGTGGCAGTTCCAGGCCATCCCGTCCACTATTCACGGCCTGCTGAAATTCCCATCCGAAAAGGGAGTGATTACAGTCCGTAGCATGCCGATGCCTCCGTTGGAATGTAACAGTGTTACCCATCAAGACAGCTGGACGGAGCAAAACGAAATTCAACTGGTTATTAACCCGAAGCATCCTGATGTCAAAATTCGAATAGGCAGAAACTTGCCTCCTGAGTTGCAGGAGAAGGTAGGAAACTTGCTCAAGAAATACAAAGAGGCGTTCGCGTGGTAACCAAAGGATATGACGGGTGTCCTAAGGGCAACGGCGGAACATCGTCTCAACACCAACCCTAAGTTTCCTGCAGTACAACAGCCTAAGCGACGCATGGCGACGGAACGCAATGAAATAGTTAATAAAGAAGTCAGCGAGTTGGTATCGGCGGGAGTGCTCCGAAGCTCACAATACCCCGAATGGATAGCTAACCCGGTGTTGGTCAAGAAGGGAGACGGGTCCATGCGAATGTGTGTGGATTTCAAAGACTTGAACAAAGCGTGCCCCAAGGACAGTTACCCCCTTCCGGAAATCGAGCAGAAGGTAGAGTCATTGGGGGGATACAAGTGGAAGTCATTTTTGGATGCGTATAAGGGTTATCATCAGGTGCAGATGGCCCAAGAAGACGAGGAGAAGACTGCGTTCCACACTGCCAAAGGGACGTTCTGTTATACTAAAATGCCATTCGGGCTCCGGAACGCTGGGGCAACGTACCAACGTTTGGTAGACAAGGCGTTCGAAGGACAGATTGGAAGGAACCTGGAGGTATACGTAGACGATATGGTCATCAAAAGTAAGGAAGACGGGGATCTGATTCAAGACATAGAAGAAACGCTGTTACAGCTTCTAAAAATCAACATGAAGCTAAATCCTAAAAAATGTTCGTTCGGTGTGAGTCAGGGGAGGTTCCTGGGCCACGTGGTTACCCCGAATGGGATCGAGGCCAACCCAGATAAGGTGGAAAGTTTGATTCAAATGAACACTCCTCGAACGATGAAGGACGTCCAAAGTTTGAACGGGAAGCTTGCGGCATTAGGACGTTTCCTGGTAAAGTCTGCAGAAAAGTCAATCCCCTTCTTCAGAGCGCTTCATGGATGTACTAAGAAGGGAAACGTTGAATGGAGCCCGGAGGCAAAAAATGCTTTCAAAGAGCTAAAACAACACCTTCGTTCCCTTCCGACCATGGCAAGTCCTATCGCAAAAGAACCCCTTGTTATGTACCTGTCAACTAACAACGAAGCGATTAGCTCCGTCCTCATAGCAGAAAGGGAAGGAAAACAAGTTCATGTTTACTTCCTCAGTAGGGCGTTACAAGGAGCAGAGCTCAATTATGCTATGGTGGAAAAACTGATTTTGGCATTAATATACTCCGTAAGGCGATTGAAGAGATATTTTCAAGCTCATCCGATCACGGTGCTAACTAATCAACCGATCAAAAACATCCTCCAGCAGCCGGAACGATCGGGCAGGATGACGAAGTGGGCGATAGAATTGGGGGAACACGATGTAGCTTTTAAACCAAGGGCAAGCATTAAGGGGCAAGCCCTCGCGGATTTTCTGGTCGAAATGCCGGACGAGGAGGCAATAATGAGTATAGAGGAAGGCTCTACCGAAAGGAAGTGGTGGAAGTTGCATACGGACGGAGCAGCAAGCGTCGATGGATGTGGAGCAGGAGTGGTGATCACAGGACCAAATGAAGAAAAGGTGACATACGCTTTAAGGTTTGATTTTAAATGCTCCAATAATGAGTCAGAATACGAAGCGTTGCTGGCGGGCCTTGGTTTGGCGAGTTCCATGAAGATAAAAAACATGGAAGCATTCGCGGACTCCATGTTGGTGGTTAATCAGATTAACGGAACGTACGAAGCCAAGGAACCGCACATGAAGAAGTACCTAGAGAAAGCGCAGGAGGGTATTTCCAAGTTTGAGAGGTTCAAAATCAGTCAAGTGTCTCGAACTAAAAACAAGGAAGCCGATGCTTTGAGCAAAATGGCATCCATGCTGTATCAACACTTAACCAAAGAAGTCTTGGTAGAAGTCCCGCCCAGAAGAAGCATAGAAAGTAAGGAGGAAATGTTAGAAGTTGAGGGGGATGCAGGATGCTGGATGTTACCAGTAAGGCGGTACCTGGAGGAGGAAACGCTTCCTGAACAACCGGAGGAAGCGCGTAGAGTAAGAATGAATGCTAGCAGATACACCGTCCGGGAAGGAAGGTTGTATCGAAAGGGTTTCTCGATGCCGTGGCTAAAGTGCCTTAGTCAGCAGGAAGCAAAGGAGGCGATGAAAGAGGTACACGAAGGTGCATGTGGTTCGCACTCCGGTCCACGAGTTTTAACCCAAAAGTTGCTCCGAACAGGGTATTTCTGGCCCCGAATGTCTAAAGACATGGAAGAATATGTCAAAAAATGTCCAAGTTTCCAAGCATACTCAAATATCCGGACGACTCCTCCCACATACCTCACAAGCATCCATAGCCCGTGGCCATTCTGTCAATGGGGAATAGACATCGTGGGGCCTTTCCCCAGGGCTCCGGGAAATGTCAAATTCCTGGTAGTAGCTGTGGACTACTTTACGAAATGGGTAGAAGCAGAAGCTTTAGCGTGCATATCAGGAGGTAACATCGTGAAGTTCGTATGGAAGCAGATCGTTTGCCGATTCGGTCTTCCTCGAACTATCATTAGTGATAATGGAAAACAATTTGCTAGCAATCCTTTCCGAAGTTGGTGCGAGAGGGCAGGTATCCGTCAAAACTTTACCTCCGTAGCCCATCCCCAAGCGAACGGGCAGACGGAAGTAACGAATCGAACAATTGTGCAAGGTATAAAGAAACGGTTGGATAGGTCTGGAGGAGCTTGGGTGGATGAGCTGCAAAGTTTCCTATGGGCGTATCGTACCACGGAGAGAAGTGCTACGAAAGACACCCCGTTCAACCTAGTTTACGGTACGGAAGCGGTAATACCAATCGAAATGCTTATACCGTCTCCCAGAGTAACAAGCTTCCGGTTAGATGAAAACGAAGAAGCGTTGAGGTATAACTTGGACATCGTGCAAGAAAGGAGGGAGGATGCTGCGACTCGACAGGCGGCATACAAAGTGTTAACAGAATCATATTATAACAAGAAGGTTCGTGGGGCAGTTTGCAAAGTGGGCGACTTAGTGTTACGGAAGAACGAAGCAAGCCTACATCACAAGCTCGGGAAGCTGAGTCCGAATTGGGAAGGTCCGTACAAGATAAAGGAAGCTCACAGGAACGGTTCGTATGTCCTGGAGACACTTGCAGGATCCACAATTCCACGAACTTGGAACATGCGGAATTTGCGAAAATTCCATTTTTAACTAAATCATTCTCTTTTCTTGTCTTTTCTCGTGTACTTAGGGTTTCCAAGAAGCAACGTTTCATTGTATGAATCATTGGTTGCAAATTAGTAAGTGTTAGGTAGTAACAAAGCCTTCCGAGAAGGACCCTTACCCTAATGTTATTATATCCAACGTTTTAATGAAATGTACGTTTACTTTCAGTACGATAACTCATTGCTATGAGCAGGAGGGGGGCTCCGGAAGGAGACCTCAATCCTGTGACCGGACGAACGCTGGAACGACGAACGATAACGAATAATAAACTTATAAGCCTAGGTGGGGGACGCCTCACTAAAAGGTAATAGTTTGCGAAAAACGATAAGTGTCACGAGCAAACGGCAACGTTTCTCAAAACGAGAATAGTCTGTAAAGCGATAAAAACTAGTTACGACGAATCCACAAACAAAACGATAACATTAATAGAGAATACGGTCACAAGTACGATTACATGATAAATCCTGATTCAAAAGACACACGTTTTCACAACGTTCAAAAGCATAACACACGAGCTAAAAGAAACTAAATTTTGTCTTTGTGAACGGAACTCTCCCCAATACCTTCCGTCCCAGCAGGAGGTTTCGTCACTAAGGCCTTCAAATCATCCAAACTCACAACCCCATTCTCAAGGGACTCGATCAAAGAATAGTGGGGGGAGACCAGATCACCAAACAAGCTAATAATGGCAGCTTGACCTTCAGGAAAGTTATGGACAAGTTGAGCGTCCTGGAGCAAATCGGGGTAAGCCTTCTGCATATCGAGGCATCCCTGATACTGCCCGTATTTAACACTCTCCCTTTGAAGAGCGGAATTTTTCTGCACAAATTCATGAGAGTTAAGAAGAGCTTCGATTGCCCCAGGAACCCCTCTTTTAAGTAGCCAACTGATGTCCTCACGTTTGGACGCTACCATCCCTTCCTGCAGCTCAATCTCTTCTTTCAATGATTCATTCTCGGCACGCACATCCGCAAAGCGGCCCTCTACTTCTGTAAATTGTGAGTCCTTCTCCACGAGAGCAGTTTCCAGTTCCGCAATTCTAGCGGACGAAGCGTTATGTTGTTGTTCTACTTCAGCAGAACGCTCTTTTTCAATAACGAGCAAATTTTTGGCTTCAGCTAATTGCTCCTGCAAACTGGCAATCTCCTTTTCGTTTTCTTCTCGGTTCTTCGACAGTTGTTGCGACAGACGCTCCCTTTTTGACACCTCTTCATCATACAAACCCTGAAGAGTCTTCATCAGCTCTGCAATGCGGTCAAGTTCCAGTTTTTGTCCTTGAAAACTTTGTTCGTAACGAACACATCGAGTTTGAAGCTCGGAAACAAGCTCCACGGAACCTAACAATCCGGATTTTATCCTCGAGAACAGGGCATTGGTGGGATCATTGACGGAACCTAACGGATCGATGGTTTCTTGGGGAGCAGCGGAAGATGTAACAGTTTTTGTAGCAACCAAGGTCGCAGCTTCCATTCCTGAAACAGGCGGAGGGACGGTTGCAGAACGAGTAACTCGAGGAGGATCTACATGGCCAAAAAGGGTTCGTTGAGCAGATACGGGAGCAAGGCCGGTAGGCGCTGGTTCAATGGGTCGAAGAACATCACCTACATAGTCAAAGCAAAAGTAAGTATAAGAAAAAATAAAACATAACGGGGATGGGCAATGTATGTATACCTAAAGAAGGAACGGGAGGAACGGATGATTGGCTACGAGCAGATTGGGGAGAACGAGTCTCCCTGACGAGTGACGAAGTAGCAGCGCCAGAACTAAATAATTGGCTACCGAACATGGCCACCGCAGCATCACTAGAAGAGGAGGGAAACCTCCACAAAGACGATGCTCCAGAGCGGGAAGCCGGAGCAGGAACACTGGCGGTCACAATAGCGGGAGCAGTGAAAGACGGAGGCTTAAAAGCGACAACGGGACGGCCAGCCGGAGCAACGGACGCAGGCACAGCAGATACTACCACACATTCAGAAAGACCTGCCATAAATAATAAGTTTTCTTTCACATATTGCAAAATAAGGAAAAGGATCCAAGGGAAATACCTTCAGGTATAATCTTGCCACGTTTGCGCGAAGGATTCTCAGTCTCTTCGCGGTCCTTACGGGTTTGGCTCCCTCTTCCACGCTCGAAGGAAGGAATATTTCGTACATATCGGGTTTTTGGGGTTCGGCGTACCTCCACCTGAGAGTCAGGAATCATAGTGCCTTCCACAGAAAACTCGGGAGCTGTAACCGGAACGTTCTCAATCGATGTAGTCTCTTCCGCTTCGGTTTCAGTAAGATCAACGGTAGCTTCGGAGCTATGGCTTTCTTCCACTGGGGAAAGGAATGGGGTAATTTCAGTTTCTTCAACAGAGGCGGCACCTTCTGGCAGGCTACCTTTCTTCATTGTAAGACGTTCCAAGAGCGAAACAGGCTGATCATTCACTTTCCAAATAGCTCTTACATCGCGGTAAAAATAATAAGGACTGAGATCCGCCATGCCTAGAAAAGCTTCGTCAGGATCTTCCCATTCAACAACAACGGCTGAAACCCTATCCGCGTATGCACGCTCCTCAGGGGTCAAGTTGGGTAGAGGGTCTGATCCCCTTCCAGAAACCTTCCCCCAGGGAAGTTTCACATCATTCAAAGCGGATCGATCAATAAAAAAGAAGCTAGGCTTCCAACCATGAATAGAATCCCGAAGTCCAGTAATACAGTCATGTTGTCTCGGGCGGTGCGCGAAAACAGCCCAATCACCGCGCCCAGTGATGGTGTAGAAGTGACGGAACAACGAAACAGAAAGCGGGATGCCAAGGGACCGACAGAGCATAATAAAACCAATTACCTTGCGAAGGGAATTGGGGGAAAGCTGAGCGACATGCAGACCAAGGTTCTGCAGAACGGTTAGGATAAACGGATCAACAGGAAATCGTAGCCCCCCAAGCAGAAATTGAAGATAGATGGGCTCGTATCCATCCGGTGCAGACCGTACAGTATCAGTTTCCTTAGGCAGAAGAAGTTTGTAGCGCTGATCAATGTAATAATCAAGTGTGATTCGGTAGATGTCAGCGGCGGTCAGGTTCGAATGAATGTTGGTGGCATTTTTAACTTCTTTCGGGGCTTTCTCGGCTTTATCCTTGGATGATTTGTCTTTCCTCATAGTAATTATGAGTGAAGAAAAATAGGGGAGAAGTTTGGGAGAAAACAAGAGTCGGAGAGATCGAATAGCAGAGAATAATGGTAACTTTGAAAGAAGATAAGGGTAAGAAAAGGAGTAAGAGATGTGCACATATATAGGCGCACAAGTAGGTAGGAAGTTCAAGGGGTGCGTAAAATAAGTGATTGACGTTTAACGGTAAAATATTGAGAAAAGCTTGCCCAATGAATAGGCGACGGTGTCGACTCATAACGGTAACATCCTATTGAATTTGAAAAGTTTATTTAACTTTTAAAAAAACAACGGGCGACGGACGAGGTAGGGCAACATAGTTAGAATCAATTCACCACGGGTAAGTCGATCCCAACTAGGGGGACTTGATGGACTATACCACGAATAAAGGAATAAGCATGCAGACGGGAAGATGGGGAACCGGAAGACGGAGGAAGCCAGCCGCAGGATGCCTCGTTTCCCAAGATTCCTGACAACGTGTCCGGATATTAAGGAAAAGAGGGCGCGAAACCACACGAGCATTTAATGCGAGTGGCGCGCAGGAAGCGCCATAAGAAAGCATCATCGCTTTGCCTTCCGGACAAAGAGATCGGTCCAGATCTTTTAACCAGCGGACCGATAGGTGAGGTGGATAATACCACGCAATCAATTATCCCGCCCATAACCTATCTTCATCTCTCCCGCCTATTTGTTTGACTATAAATAGGCAACCCAGAAAGAGGAACAGGTATTCACTCTCGCTCATATTTAATACACGACACATTTAATACACAACACACTTAATACACGACACATTGAATGCTCACAATCAACATCATCGTATCGTAATCGAGGTCTTTGGACGCCATACAATTACCTCTGCTTATCCGATTCTTACTTAGGCATCGGAGTGTCTTCTGGGAGCGACTCCCGGAAGGCCTCTGACTAGGGTTGTTATTTGTTACAGGAGGTGGTCCGTCAAGCAAAGGAGTCGGTCTAACCCCCGGGAAACCAGGTTGCAACAATAACTATATTATTTTTTCTCATTTTACAATGATATTGGTTTGTTATTCATTAATATCTTTGATTGTGTTTTTTTGTAGGTGTTTTGATTCATGAATATCGACTTTATGTTTTGATCTAATGATATTGGAGATTGAAACTACAGCAAAAAAAAAAAAGAGCAGCCATCACAAAAATGCAGCTGAAACAGGAAAAGACAGTAGCATTCTATTACAAATAATATGCAGCATAATACACTGTTTTGCAGCCATAACAAAAACCGAGTTAACCGGTTATAAACCCGCAATTTATCCGAACCAACCCGCACCTAACATGGATCTTGAACCGATTAATCCGGTCCGGTTTTTCGAATATTGAGTTTTCCGGGTTTTCCGGTCAGGTTCGGTCCGGTTATCAATTGTACTTTTCCAGGGAAACACAATGGCCGTACAATGAAAAGCAACATATCACATTTTCTTTGCCGGTCAGTAAATAAAGTCTAGATAGATGACTAATGTGTAAATCTGTTACCTCAAATGCAAATGCACTAACCCCAATCTAGATTTTCAACTTCTATATAATCGTTTATCCATAGTTATACTTATAAAATATAAAGCAAGAAGATATTTGTAGTAGCACTTATGTGTTATTAATAATATGTATTTATGCTAATATAAGCACCTATGTTTATTTACTTTACATTTTTTTCCGACACACTTTGCTTTGTTCATACTTTGCGGTTTATATCAATAATTTCATACCGTGAATAAAGCCCGTGCATCGCACGGGCCATGATCCCTCGTCTTTACTAATAATAAAGCATTTAGGCCTACCACTAATGGAATGTCTTAATTTCCCCTTTCTACTTTGTGAAATGTCTTAAACACTTAAGACACCCAAAATATTAAAACGCAGTTCACGAGAATCGAACACATGACCATTTGGGATATAGTCGTGTGTGTTAACCACTTCAGCTACTTGCTACGTTTGCTTTATTGCAAACGCTAATTCATATAACCTTTATGATTGTTACAACCAACTACCATCTTTACTTTTCTTAACCGGCCCAAATGTAGTTCTAAAAAAAACCCACCAATTTCACGTCTGCTAAAAAAGCTCATCACTACTGCCACCATCGTACAATCACTATTGTTATCGCAAAATATAGTTATAGGATACCCGCCGCCGCATTGCGCAGGTGCCCTGCTAGTACTTTATAAGTTTGAAGTTCAGGGACTAAGGCTGTAATAAGTAGTAGACCACAGGGACCTTCCATGTAATTTACTCGGGTTCAATATGAGGAAGGGGTGGACAATTACCATACTACCCATCATGTGTTGTGCACATGTGGGATTTAACGACCCTAATAAACGACCGTCTGCTATAGGGACTACGAGTGCAACAAAATGACAACACCAGGGACTTCCAGTGTACTTAATGAAGTTTAGGGACTATGGCTGCAATAAGTTGTAAACCACAAGGACCTTAGATGTAATTCGCTCTTAATTTATAAGTGTATTAGTTTAGCTTTGACTAGATTGCTAAAGTATATTAACCATATATTAGGAAATCAAATGACGATTAATTATTAGTTGACACATCCTTTAACTATCCAAGTTTAGTTTTTGCTGTATATGGTTAATTATTAGTTTAACACGTTTAACGTTTCACACTTTATTTATCTCATAATTTGATTTAGTTGAGATACATTTTATCGTAAATGTGTAAAATTTATATTTATAATTAGATCGGCTATAATTTACGTTTTCGGGTTACCAACTTGTTAGTTCTTAAATAACACTAAATAATGATCTAATGAATTTACTAATATGTTTAATGTGTGCATAGGTAAATGTGTATGATTAGTACTTGATGTGAGCTTTTGCTAGATATAATATATTAAGTATATATTTTTTAATGATAATTTATAGTTATTGAACGGTCTCCGGTCGTATCCGATGTTATGAGAATGGTCTGTTTTCGAGGGTTGTCACTGTAACGTCCCGAACTTGTAAATAAATAAATTGTACAAAAATATGAAAAATAAGGATAAATCGTTTAAAGAACGTAGGAATTGGTTTCGTGTCATTTGGACACCGTATGAAGAAGTTATGGACGACACCGGGTCGAGACGAGGGTGAAAAAGTGCAGCTTTGGCTGCTCAGGAAGTTCACGGCGTGAACTTATGTTCACGATCGTGAACATGATGCAGCGAATTGGGCAATCAAGCGTGAAGAGTTCCCGACCAGTTCCCGATCGCGAAGTATGCGCGTTCAATGGAGTTCACGACGCGAACTCTAGGTCGCGAACGTGAACTTTTCCGACACCAGCATTAAAGTCGGGAATGTCTCATTAATTGGACACATAAACCCTAGTTTTCTTCTCTCAACTTGTGTGTGTGATTTTTTAGTGTAAAGTGGTAATTGGAGCTTAACCCTCATCAAATCTTGAGGATTCTTGCTCATAGTTGAAGATCAAAGGTAATCTTCATAAACCCTAGTTTTGGATTTGTACATAAATGGTTAAATGGAAGTGGTATAACTTAGATGTATGGTATTTTAACAAGGAAAATGTATTCATAATATGAATCTATGAAAAGATGGTGATTTATGGAATTAGGGTTTGGTAACTTGGGGGAAAATTGTACTAGTAATAGACTAGCCATGAATTATGTAGTTAGTAATGGTGATTGATGCAAATCATTGTATTGGTTTTGATAATAGGTTATTCGTTGAAGGATTTGAGGCATTCAAATCGTGAGAAGTGATATTAGTGTTCAAGGAACACGTCTTTTGGATATGTTTGGCTAAGGTGAGTACATGTGAACTTTCAAAACTGAGTACATAGTTAGGAAATGTTTTATGATTAAATGTTTTATCGAGTCTATAAGTAATTTAGCTATTTATGTGATTTATGATGAATTGCTTATATGATGATGAATTGATTAGTTGATTAAGAAATGATGGAGCTATAAGCTCATAATGATAAGTGAAAAATGATGATGATGATGATGATGATGTCCCTAGGGCTGTGATAGATTGGAGGCATTCCGGTTATTACGGTACCTTAAGGTTAGTGGTAGATTGGAGGCATTCTGATTACCCAATACCTATGAGTCCCGGTAGATTGGAGGCATTCCGGTTACCGTGGATATGATGGTCTTGATAGATTGGAGGCATTCCGATTATCTTGACATTGGCCAATGATGAATGGAAAGAAGTGACCCCAAATGAATTTAATAATATTATTTTAATATAAATTGTATTATGTGACTAGTTGTTTATCGGGTCTAAAACCCATGTATCTCATGAGGCGATTTTGTCTCACGTACTATGTTTGTGTTTTGCTATGTACTCAGGTTCGGGATCGAAGATATAGGAGGCCCGTTTAGAAGAGGCTTTGTTGAGATTAGCTCGGTGTTGATGATTAGAGTCCTTATCCTATAGTTAAGATATAATTTGTAACACCGTTTTTGTAAACTCTGATAATCTCGAACAAGAAACCTTTTCGTTTTTGTAAATCCGGCATTTGACACCGATACAATGTTATGTATTTTGGGTTAAATGTTATTTAAATATGGTTTTGAAAATTGAGGTGCTTCAGTCACACAAAAAGACTAAAATGCCCTCGCATGCTTGCCATGTGAGGTGAATTAACGGCTAAAATCAAGCGGAACTGGACGGAAGGACAAAAATACAAGATTTAAAAAAGTACAGGGACAAAAAACCGAAAAAAAAAGTATAGGGACAAATACACAGAATTGAGTAATTTACTCATTAAATTACAATCATAAGATAAGATAAATGATAATTGTGACAAATATTGTACCTTGAGAATCTTGTCAAATTCCAAGATTTCATTCCATTGATATGCTGCAATCAAGTTTGTCATTGCCACGATTTCTGGATCATTTTTGTACCTTGTGGGCGTTTGGTTGTTAATTAAGAATCACTATATGGGTTTGATTCCCATTTTTGAAACCCAAATCCATTAACCAGAACATAAAAAACTAAATGGATTCACCTCAGCTTGTACACGTGACCACCGATCAATGGAACATTTCCAACCAACAATTGAATGAATAACAACTGCATTTTCCTGAATTAGAATGTTAATTTACAAATGTAGCCCAGGGCGAGTGTAAATATGATAATGTTGTGTTTGACTTTGGTCAAAGAATATTATTGCAATCTTACAATAGTATTGCAATAATTCATTACAATAAAAATGAACTCAAAATTTTAACAATAATAGTCCGTGTGTATATTTGAAGGCTGAAGCTGATCATTTAAGTTACATAAGTCAATTTAGGTAATTATAGGTATTGTGATATTTGCAATTTTGGTAATTCTAGAAATTTATCCCGGTAGTTGACTGATAAATAAGCACACAAAGGTCCAAAATTGAAATGAGCATGTACCTGACCAAAGTCAAAGTCAAAATCAACCATAAAATGTACTGGCACCTTCAAGATTTTCCAAATAATAAAAAAAGCAACTAAAATACTATAAATTTCTGAAAAAAGTGCCTAATTCTATACAAAATCATTAGGATTAATTAGAAAAAAAAGAAGATGAACTCACCTGTTTAATCCAGTCAAGTGCTTGTTGTCGAGCAACCAAATCCAAATTCCCATTTCTTAATTTTTTCAAATAATAAAAACCCAAAAACAGTTCAGAATATTTTTCAATTAACAAAGACAAAACCCACTTTGAAATGAGCATGTACCTGACCAAAGTCAAAGTCAAAATCAACCATAAAATGTGCTGGCACCTTCAAGCTTTGATTTTTATTAATCTTTAAGTTATTCCCATAATCCACCATCTCATTATCTTCTGCACTCCATAAACTTGATAGCAGGCAATCTGCCATGAAAATAAACTTGAAGAACACTTCGGAGCTTTCACTGGGTGATAACGTATACTGATAACGTATACAACATGCATGAGCAATCTGCATGGACGGAACGAACGGAAGGGTAAAAGCGCGGGAAGACGAGAAACGACAAAGATTCGATTACCTCAATCAGTTCCCAAGAAAGATAGTGACGTATCCGGGTTTGAAGGAAAAGTGGCGCGGAGTCATATGAGCAATAAATGCGAAGCGGCGTCGGAAACAAGGTCGTTTGTTTATCCGTTGGTTTAAAGGTTCGATCTCCGGCTATTAACCTCCGGATCATCATGCGACGCAGGTAAAACTGCGAAACCAACTATCCCGCCCATTCACTACAGTCACGATCCCGCTCATTTAATGCTATAAATGAGGGACTTAGTAGAGATCAGGTATTCAATTCCATACACCAGATTTATTACTTACATTCAACATTAATCATACTTAAGCGTCGTTTATCCGTTCGCAATCATACTCGTCGAATCGATTCTGACTTAGGCATCGGTGTAACACCCTAAATTTACAAGATTTTAAAAAAATATTTTGGAAACAAATTATAATAAAAATGTCCCATAAATAATCCTCAAAATAATTATTTAATAATAAAAATGTATTTAATGCGGAATTGTCTTAAATAAAATTCAAAGTTTTAAGACAATATAACGTTTTACATCAATACTCGAAAGTAGTACAGTAGTCAACCGTCCACCTTCTCCTTCCCTTTGCTAGTACCTGAAAAATGGGAGGGAGATTTTGGGTCAGCGGGGAAGCTGAGTGAATAAACTCAAAATGCAACCAACTATAACATACAATACATGAGGGCACACAGATGAACTCCTAATCATTTACCACTAAGTTAATTTATCAGTTGTTTTGTATCTTTTAAATTTATATAGCGCGCTTGTGTAATTCGAGTCGAGAGATCAACCTCGCCTCTCCTTACACTAAAATGCCACTCAGGCTACCACACAGAATTTCCACACAGATTTACCACAAAGAATTTCCACACAGATTTTCCACTGAGATTTATTAGTTATTTTTACGTTTTCAACTCCTAACATAAACCACACAGATAGGGGTGTTCACTATCCGGATATAATCGGATTGTCCAATTGGACATTTTGGATCGGACTATTTGGATTGGTTATTTGGTTTTTTGGATCGGTTTGGACTTGAACCAAATTAATAGTTTGGATTTCGGATTGGATTTGGTTTCCGTTGTGAAAACCGGATTGTCCAAAAAAACCGAATAGTAATATATAGTAAATCCTACCCTATATATGAGGCCTAAATTTGAAGAGGGTTTGACACCATGGCAATTCCAAGCATTCCTATTCGTCCATAATGCCACTTGGAATTCCCTGATTGGTCCACGTCATTTGCACTAATACAAACGAATCTGGTACGGCTTACGGTCTACATTCATATTCATATGCTCCATATACGGCAAACGAATCTGGTACGGCTTACGGTCTACATTCATATGCTCCATATACGGCTTCCTACATACAAGGAAACAAATAACTATTTAAAAGATCGTACATACAAATAACTATTTAAAAGATCCTACATACAAGGAAACAAATAAATATTTAAAAGATCAATCAGCGAAGGAAACAAATAACTATATGTAACATTTATATGTAACATTTCTTCATTTACCGTTTTTTTGTACAAAATCATCATCACATCTATCGATTATTATGTCATTTAGAAGTATATAAAGTTTTTGGACATTTTTCTACATACTAAAATTTACAGCATACCCGCCCATCGGGCGGGTTTTGTAGCTAGTTGATTTATATACTAACACTTGTTGGTTTCCATTGTAAGCAATCATGGTTTCCCTTTTCTTTACATTTCTTATAGTAAATTGATTTATATACTAACATTTATTTCATTATATATTGTATCAGTTGGTGATGTACCAATCTTTTTGGAGTTTTTGATAAAGTTGATGTCAAAATTTGTACATATATGATTGTAAATGTCACAAGCTATGAATTAGACTTGTTTTATGTACAAAGTAATTTATCATTTTGGAATTTTACATATGAACTTAATATTATTTATGTTATATACTTTTAGAATATTTTGAAAATTTTAAAGAAAAACCAAACGGATAAAACCAAACCAACCAAATTGTTATTTGGTTCGGATCGGTTTGGTTCTCGAATTAGTTTGGACGGTTCGTTTTGAACTTTTGAAAACCGGATTTTATTTGGTTTCATCTATTTGGATCGGATAAAACCAAACCGTCCAAACGAACACCCCTACACACAGATAGCTCTATCACTTAGTAGCACACAATGACTTGGTACCGGCTCAGATACTCGGCACGTCCGTCTCAGATCAGTGATATGTAAAAACAGTCACTCAGATAACAGATCAACACACAGCAAGTACAACAGATCAAAACGGTTAACCACATAAAGTCATGCACGTATTGTTATAACTGAATACACGGTGAGAATACTCACCTCGAGAAACGTAAGCTCCAACGGGTTCACGGGAAGCCAAAGGTGCAGCAAGTTATCTCCTAGACGGACCTAAGATATAAATCGAATTTCCGGATTAAAAACCCATCTCTTAACTCTATTCCAGAAACTAGCAGCACCCGTCGGTCTCACGAAAACTGCTATAATTCCTAAACGGTGCAGTAGATTAATCCCAAATTTTTACCATGAAAAGTAGACGACCATAACTACATATCTCTGTGAGACGGTCACTGGCCAAAACAGACCCTAAGGGTCTCAAAACAGTGTCGCAAGACAGACAAGTTGCACAGGTCATTTTCCTAACAGCAGCATATTAAAATGGTTATAACTCCTAAACCGTAATTCGGATTAACGAGAGGGTTGCGGCGTTGAAAAGCTAACTCAGAAACCAAGGTACCAGCACGGGCTAAAAGTCCAAACAAACAATTTAACCAAGTCAAATACTCCATGAACTAGGACAGTATAATCTGCCCAAAACGTTTTAATCAAACCCGACCTATCGATCCGCCCCTCCCCGGTCTATAAAACTTGGTTACACCCTACTATGAACCCGACATAATCACAATTCAGATTATTCGATCTAAGGTAGTTTCTAAGACTTAATTGCATCAAGTATTCCCGGTTGGGAACCTAGAACCCTACGGGTTCGGTTCCCTATCGGTTAAACATTTCGAACCTAATTAACTATCAATCCAACTGCATCCGATTAGACTTGAGATCGAAAAATAGAACCTACAGCTCTAGCAATTCAGGTAGTCGAGCAGCCTAAACAATAAACCCCGGAAGGCAACGATGATAACGAATACAAAGGGGTTACGAATTTACCTACGGGTACACACGGAAACTAGATCACCAACAACTCGAACGATCACCTTCTCTGCCTTCTCTTTCGATTCTGCTTGGCTACCAAAATTCGCAATAGCACCGATTAGAATTAATAAGGAGAAGGCCAGACACGAATTGATAGAATTAACCCGGAAGATTGAACTTACCGATCGATTGCAAAGGAGGAGGAAGTCGGCTGGTTTCTTGAGGGTTCGATCGACTGATTATGGGAAAGATTTACTAGACAAGCGGTTTCCTAATCCTCCTAGTGTTGTCATGATGTCGACATTCTAAGGCCCGGTTACTACCGAGTTGGGTTGGCCTCACATAATAGATTCTCGGTCCATCACTCCTCAAGCCCACCGACTCAAAATAACTAGATGGTCTCAAAAGACTTAAGCCGATCCGAAAAGGAAAACAACAAGCCAAAACTGCACGGGTAAAACTATAGATTCGGCCCTTGGCCTGTTGGCCGGGCCTCGAGGTCTTTCTAAAACTCGCTACGTGTATAAACACTGCTCGCAGCTCGGGAAATATTCCAATTACTTAGACTCGCTTATATTCTCAGAATTTAAATGTTGCGAATGCAAACCGTCACAAAAATATAACACCACATATGAAACAATTAATACAACGATGGTTCAAAGGAAAAGAAACGTAATTAAAATTAATTAGAAAATTTTGGGGCGTTACAACTCAATCCCACTTGAATCAGACTTCGTCCCCGAAGTCATTGCTCGGAAATAGCTCAGGATAGTTATCACGCATCTCAGACTCGGGTTCCCATGTCCACTCGGAACCCTTACTGTGCTGCCACTGCACCTTAACTAACACAATCTCTTTGTTGCGCAAGGTCTTGACCTTGCGGTCAAGAATCGCAATCGGACGCTCAATATAGTTCAACTTTTCGTCAATCTGGATGTCTTCTAGTGGTACAACCACGGACTCGTCCACAATACACTTTCTCAGTTGCGAAACGTGGAAGGTATTATGAATAAGATGGAGTTCTTCTGGTAAATCTAGACGATAAGCAACTTTACCAACTCTGGCGATCACCTGGTAAGGACCAATGTAACGAGGTCCCAACTTTCCCCTCTTCCTGAACCTGATTACTCCCTTCCACGGGGAAACTTTTAGCAACACATAATCACCAACTTGAAATTCTAGAACGGAGCGCCTCTTGTCTGCATAACTTTTCTGGCGACTCTGCGCAGTGATCAATCTCTCTCGGACCATCTGAATCATCTCGGTAGTTTTCAACACGATCTCAGTACTACCCAGCACCTTGTGCCCAACCTCGCCCCAGCATATAGGCGTTCGGCACTTCCTACCGTATAAGATCTCGAATGGCGGCTTGCCTAAATCAAGGAATTTAATAAGATGCAAACACACAAATTAAAGGAAAGAAGAGAAAATTAATAAACATACGAATGCTCGAGTGGTAGCTATTGTTGTAAGAAAATTCCGCCAACGGTAGATACTTATCCCAGCTACCCCCAAAATCAAGTACACATGCTCTCAGCATATCCTCGAGCATCTGAATCGTCCGCTCACTCTGACCGTCTGTCTGTGGATGAAACGCGGTACTGAAATGGAGTCTCGTACCCATCTCCTATTGGAATTTCTCCCAAAATCTCGATGTGAAACGAGTGTCTCTGTCTGATACAATAGAAACCGGTATACCGTGTCTCGCCACAATCTCGCGAACAAAAATATCTGCCATCTTCTCAGCCGAGGAACTCTCCCGAATCGGAATAAAGTGGGCACTCTTGGTCAAACGGTCAACGACCACCCAAATAACCCTCCTGGCGTTTTCGGTAACTTGGTGATCAAATCCATAGTAATCTGTTCCCACTTCCATACTGGAATCTCTAATGGCTGCAACATACCATGTGGTTTCTGGTGCTCGGCCTTGACTTTGCGACAAGTCAAGCATTTCTCAACATATTCTGCTACCTCTAACTTCATACCCGGCCACTAATAGTTATCACGAAGGTCTCGATACATCTTAGTCGCACCCGGATGAATAGAAAATTTGGACTTATGAGCCCCGTCTAACAATATATCACGGTTACCACCGTGTGAAGGAACCCAAACTCTACCAAGGTGTGTCAAAAGATCTCTACTTTCTTTCACAAAACTGCCAATCACACCTACAACCCGTTCCTTCTTAGCCTGCTCGGTTTCGGAAGCCTCTAACTGAGCACTGCGAATCGACTCCAATAATGATGCCACTGCTGTCAACCTCCTACAAATACCCCGAATAGGGTTCCTGCTCAACACATCAGCCACTACATTGGCTTTACCTGGATGATAAAGGATCTCACAATCATAATCCTTCAACACATCAAGCCACCTCCTCTGTCTCATGTTCAAATCCTGCTGATCCATCAAATATTTCAAACTCTTATGATCAGTGTAGATGGTGATTTTTACGCCATATAAATAATGTCTCCAGATTTTCAAGGCAAACACTACTGCACCTAACTCGAGATCATGCGTAGGGTAATTTCCCTCATGAGATTTCAACTGTCTAGAAGCATACGCAATCACCTTACCCCTCTGCATCAGAACGGCACCCAAGCCCTGAATGGACGCGTCACAATAAACCACAAAATCTTCTACTCCCTCTGGCAGGGCTAGAATCGGCGCCTCACATAACCGATTTCTCAATGCTTCAAAAGCCTCTTGCTGCTGATTACCCCAACTAAATGCGGCTGATTTCTTGGTCAACTTTGTCAATGGCGAAGCGATTTTGGAGAAATCCTGAATAAAACGACGGTAATACCCTGCTAGACCCTGGAAACTACGAATCTCTGATGGCGTCTTTGGTACCTCCCACTTCATCACTGCTGAGATGTTTGCAGGGTCGACTTTTATACCTTCTTCATTCACAACATGCCCAAGAAACTGTACCTCACGCAACCAGAATTCACACTTAGAAAATTTCGCATAAAGGCCTTCTCGTCTCAACGTGTATAATACTTCGCGAAGATGAACTTCGTGGTTCGCCTTGGTCTTTGAATAAACCAAAATATCATCAATAAACACAATCACCGAACGATCCAACATACTGCTACACACCCGGCTCATAAGATCCATGAAAGCCGCTGGTGCGTTAGTGAGTCCGAAGGGCATCACTACAAACTCATAGTGACCATAACGTGTACGAAAGGCGGTCTTTTCTATATCTTCTTCTTTCACCCCGCATCTGATGATACCCTGAACGCAAGTCAATTTTCGAAAACCACGACGCACCCTGAAGCTGGTCGAACAAATCATCGATTCTCGGCAACGGATAACGGTTTTTCACTATCAACTTATTCAATTCCCTGTAATCAATACACATTCTCTGCGACCCATCTTTCTTCTTTACAAACAATATCGGCGCGCCCCACGGTGAACAACTCGGTCGAATAAATTCTTTCTCTTGTAACTCCTGTAACTGGTCGTACAGTTCTTTCATTTCTGGCGGTGCAAGGCGATAGGGAGCTTTCGCAATTGGCGCAACACCCGGTACTAAATCAATTCGAAATTCCACCTGTCTCTCTGGTGGTATTCCTGGCAAATCCTCAGGAAATACATCTGCAAACTCGCTCACAATAGGAACAGTCTCTATCGATCTCGGTTTCTCCTCAAGAATGGTGTCGATAACATATTCCAAATAACTCACGGCACCGTGCTGAAGATATTTTCTTGCCCTAGCAGCCGAACACAGTGCCGGCACTAATCGATTCACATCACCCTGAATTAACAATTCAATCCCACTTGGAGGTTTGATACGGATTTGTTTTTGGTGACAGAGAATCTCAGCGTGGTATTCGGTCATCCAATCCATCCCCACGATCACACATAACTCTTTCATAGCAATAGGAATAAGGTTTATGGGGAATTTCTCCCCACACAACTCGATCAGACAACCACGGTAGACTTTTGTAACAGCTAGAGTTTTCTTATTGACTACTTCTATCACTAAGGGCTCAGAAAGGTCCTCTAATTTATGGGACATCAACTTGCTAAAAGCATAAGAGACAAAAGAGTGGGTTGCCCCACTATCAAATAACACAAAAGCAGGTATGTCGTTCACAGAGAATGTACCTATTGCACAAAGATCATAAAATGCACACAGAATTAGAATCACACAGTAGTACTCATGCAATTACCACTCAGATTAAAACCAAATAATAGATCAGATGATAATTTGAATAATATTTCGGAAGGTAAAAATATTTACCAGCAACAGCATTAGGAGCCTTCTTGGCCTCCTCCCCAGTCATCTGATAGGCTCGTCCTCGAGCCCTAGTAGTAGCCCCCTCGGTAATTCTAAGGGTAGCTGGAGCCGGATTAATCACGGGTCCACCTCTAGCATCACCTATTATTGATTATATAAGGATATATATATATATACACACAGTCAAACAAGAGGGTATAAAAATAATATATGAAAATAGTAAAATAAGAATGTAGGAGTCGGCACCTCTAACACCATCCCTCTTCTTCGGGCAGTCATCTCTCACATGGCCCTCTTCCCTGTAGTAGTAACACACAGGCCCCTTTATGGGACATGCATTCGCCATGTGCCCAGTCTGCCCGCACTTGTAACACATCCTCGGCAATCTCCCTTCATCTTTATCAGCTGCATCACGAGGCGCGATCCTCGTATCATCTCGACGTGCGTTTCCACCACGCGCATTACCCCAGCGTAGCCACCCCTGGCTGAATTTCCCCCTCTGTATGGCTTGAACTCGAATCGTTGTTTCTTTTCATTACCCTGACTCGAATTTCCCTGAGACGGTGGCAATGCTCTCTTATGATCCTTCTTCTGGCGATCTAGCTCAATCTCGCGACCGCGGGCCGCTTCAATCATATCAGCTAACGAACTACGGGGCGTCATTCCCACAAACTCTCGAATATCACTACGCAGCATATCTAAGTATCGAGTCATCTTCATCTCTTCCGTCGCGGCATATTCGGGATAAAACGAGGCCATCTCCCGAAACTTAGTAGTGATGGTGTTAACAGACTCAGTAGTTTGTTGAAGGCTCAGAAATTCCCGGGTAATCCGCTCCACCTCTACGCGCGGCACATGCTGTTTCTTGAACCGATCCACGAATACTTCCCAAGTCAATTGTTCATCAGTCATGGATGCCGCTAGTGGTTTCCACCACTCTTGAGCTTCGCCCTTCAGCGAGTGTGACGCATAGATCGTCTTCAAGTCTGCGGGGCATCTGGAGATTCGAAAAACGCTTTCCATGTCAGCGAGACAACGTATCGCCTTCTTCGGGTCTGATTCACCCTTAAATTCAGGAGGTGAACACACAGAGAAATCTCGATACGTGAAGGGTTTCGGTGCAGGCGGTTGCGGCGCGGCAGCATCTCTGGCAGTGAACTCGGTATGCAACATATGGCTGACCTGATCAGTGATTTCATTAAACATATCCTGAAACATCTCAGGTAACATTTGGCCTAACACTTCAGTCATCATGGTCCTCAACTCTTGTGCGGTAGGTCTGGCTGCGGCATCTTGCTATATATATAAAAACATGTAGTATATCAGAAAATATATCAAAATGTTACTTTTGATGATACTTAGACGTCAAGTTAATAATTCTCTCAATTTCTCCCGAAAACGTAGTCTCAGGTTCGGTGCGTACAATAATAGGGGCCCTTTTATTATTTTTCGACACCTACCTTTAACAGGTTTTCAACAAAAATTGGGATTATTACAACTCTCCATTTCCATATCAATCATAAGATGCACTTAATTTCACAAATATATATATATATATATATATATATATATATATATATATATATATATATATATATATATATATATATATATATATATATATATATATATATATATATATATATATATATATATATATATATATATATACACACACACACACACTATAGTCGTAGCGTCAATGACACCAAACACTCAAATTTTGCCTTACGGCGAATCTTAATGTATAATGCTAACAACATGTAACTAATACCGGCAGTAGGAAAAACGAGGGTCGACGTGACATGCTGTACGTTTGATGTGAAACTTCTCTCATAAACTGTTTTACTTTTTTTTTCTAAAATAAAATTTTCAACTTGAGTTTGAATTCGCCCCCTGCGAATTCAAATCCCTCAAGTCAGTGCTCTGATACCAACTTGTAACACCCTAAATTTACAAGATTTTAAAAAAATATTTTGGAAACAAATTATAATAAAAATGTCCCATAAATAATCCTCAAAATAATTATTTAATAATAAAAATGTATTTAATGCGGAATTGTTTTAAATAAAATTCAAAGTTTTAAAACAATATAACGTTTCACATCAATACTCGAAAGTAGTACAGTAGTCAACCGTCCACCTTCTCCTTCCCTTTGCTAGTACCTGAAAAATGGGAGGGAGATTTTGTGTCAGCGGGGAAGCTGAGTGAATAAACTCAAAATGCAACCAACTATAACATACAATACATGAGGGCACACAGATGAACTCCTAATCATTTACCACTAAGTTAATTTATCAGTTGTTTTGTATCTTTTAAATTTATATAGCGCGCTTGTGTAATTCGAGTCGAGAGATCAACCTCGCCTCTCCTTACACTAAAATGCCACTCAGGCTACCACACAGAATTTCCACACAGATTTACCACACAGAATTTCCACACAGATTTTCCACTGAGATTTATTAGTTATTTTTACGTTTTCAACTCCTAACATAAACCACACAGATAGCTCTATCACTTAGTAGCACACAATGACTTGGTACCGGCTCAGATACTCGGCACGTCCGTCTCAGATCAGTGATATGTAAAAACAGTCACTCAGATTACAGATCAACACACAGCAAGTACAACAGATCAAAACGGTTAACCACATAAAGTCATGCACGTATTGTTATAACTGAATACACGATGAGAATACTCACCTCGAGAAACGTAAGCTCCAACGGGTTCACGGGAAGCCAAAGGTGCAGCAAGTTATCTCCTAGACGGACCTAAAATATAAATCGAATTTCCGGATTAAAAACCCATCTCTTAACTCTATTCCAGAAACTGGCAGTACCCGTCGGTCTCACGAAAACTGCCATAATTCCTAAACGGTGCAGTAGATTAATCCCAAATTTTTACCATGAAAAGTAGACGACCAGAACTACATATCTCTGTGAGACGGTCACTGGCCAAAACAGACCCTAAGGGTTTCAAAACAGTGTCGCAAGACAGACAAGTTGCACAGGTCATTTTCCTAACAGCAGCATATTAAAATGGTCATAACTCCTAAACCGTAATTCGGATTAACGAGAGGGTTGCGGCGTTGAAAAGCTAACTCAGAAACCAAGGTACCAGCACGGGCCAAAACGTTTTAATCAAACCCGACCTATCGATCCGCCCCTCCCCGGTCTATAAAACTTGGTTACACCCTACTATGAACCCGACATAATCACAATTCAGATTATTCGATCTAAGGTAGTTTCTAAGACTTAATTGCATCAAGTATTCCCGGTTGGGAACCTAGAACCCTACGGGTTCGGTTCCCTATCGGTTAAACATTCCGAACCTAATTAACTATCAATCCACCTGCATCCGATTAGACTTGAGATCGAAAAATAGAACCTACAGCTCTAGCAATTCAGGTAGTCGAGCAGCCTAAACAATAAACCCCGGAAGGCAACGATGATAACGAATACAAAGGGGTTACGAATTTACCTACGGGTACACACGGAAACTAGATCACCAACAACTCGAACGATCACCTTCTCTGCCTTCTTTTTCGATTCTGCTTGGCTACCAAAATTCGCAATAGCACCGATTAGAATTAATAAGGAGAAGGCCAGACACGAATTAATAGAATTAACCCGGAAGATTGAACTTACCGATCGATTGCAAAGGAGGAGGAAGTCGGCTGGTTTCTTGAGGGTTCGATCGACTGATTATGGGAAAGATTTACTAGACAAGCGGTTTCCTAATCCTCCTAGTGTTGTCATGATGTCGACATTCTAAGGCCCGGTTACTACCAAGTTGGGTTGGCCTCACATTATAGATTCTCGGTCCATCACTCCTCAAGCCCACCGACTCAAAATAACTAGATGGTCTCAAAAGACTTAAGCCGATCCGAAAAGGAAAACAACAAGCCAAAACTGAACGGGTAAAACTATAGATTCGGCCCTTGGCCTGTTGGCCGGGCCTCGAGGTCTTTCTAAAACTCGCTACGTGTATAAACACTGCTCGCAGCTCGGGAATTATTCCAATTACTTAGACTCGCTTATATTCTCAGAATTTAAATGTTGCGAATGCAAACCGTCACAAAAATATAACACCACATATGAAACAATTAATACAACGATGGTTCAAAGGAAAAGAAACGTAATTAAAATTAATTAGAAAATTTTGGGGCGTTACAATCGGAGTGTCTTCGGGGAATACGTCCCGGAAGACCTCTGACTAGGGTTGTTACCTTGTTTCAGGAACTGATATTGAGACGGAAGGCACATCAACCGTCACCGAAGAAGCGGGTTTCAACATTTGGCGCCATCCGTGGGACCTTTGAACAAAATGGTCCACGTTTCGACTCCAGAAGTGGGGAACCAACCTCCAACGTCGCCAGGAGATGGTCCTACTCCCCCTATACTCATATCGGCTGTCGTGAACGTTGCAACTTGTCCTCCCCCTTCCGGATCCGGGAAGGATGATCCAACAGAAGAAGAAATCAGGGAGTTTAATCTCTTTTGCAAGTTCCGGAAGCTGCGAAATTTGGAAAAAAGCAAAAGAAGAATGACGGAAGGAGCAAGCGGAGTTGGAAGGGCTCTAACTTTCTCCAGTGGAGAATCTGAGGAAGAGGAGTCCACGGAAGAAGTTTATAGGGAACAAACTCCTCCGGCTCGAGTTCGAAGCCAGGAATCTGAGTAAGAAAGAAGAAGGCGAACCCCTGAGAGGCGGAGAGGACGGACCCCAGTCGGACGACGAGAGCAAGTGCCGGAAAGAAGAAGAGAGAAAACTCCCGAAAGATCAGAAGGGTCCGTTCAGCATCGCCCTCCGGTGTCCAGGAATCTTCGGTCGCCTTTCACCGATGATATCAACGAAATGCCGATTCCTCCGGGACTCAAGGGTCCTAGAGTTAAATCGTACGATGGCACCGGGGATCCGGACGATCATGTGGCCAGCTTTCGTTGGGCTGTGAAAATGATACCGATGGACTAAAAACTGTGGTGTCTCTACTTCGCAGGTACCTTGGAAGGTTCAACTCGATATTGGTTGTCTAGTTTGCCTCAAAGGAGTATTGCCAGTTTTGAGAAACTTGCTGCGCAGTTCAGTCACAGTTTCATCCAACAAAAGAAGTATCAACAAAAATATCAATCCATAATGGCGTGTAGACAGCGGGAAGGAGAGTCGAACAAATCGTATTTCAAAAGGTTTAACGAGCAAAGCCGAAAGATGCCCGTTCGGGAAGATTCCTTGATAATAGCAGCCTTTACATACGGCCTCCGCGAGGGGGAGTTGTTTAGGGAGTTATCAAAGAAGGATTTCGTAAAGGCAGACGATATGATCAACGTAGTAAACAAAGTTCTTAAGCAGGAGGAGGAAAGCGCGGAGAAATTACGTTTTGAGGCCCAGGAGAAGAAGGGAACAGGGGTTTTTGGGTCGTCCAAATCCCACGAGAAAGGAAGAGGGGGATTCAGGACGGGGTACGGAACGAAGCTCCCGTACCGAAGCCGCCCTCAGGAAGGAGGACTTCACCGTGAACGATACAGTCATTCTAGACAAGAGGTTTACTCAACAACTGATGCTCACAAAGTCATCGAAGGGAGGGGAGCTAGCAAACGATACCCGCGCGACCCAAACGCATATTGTGAATTCCATAAGATTATGGGTCACACGACCGCCTCCTGCGAAAGCTACAAAAGAGAGAAGGAAGGGCATGTAGAAGGAAGATCGGAAGCAGCGGTGGCCGAACCCCCAACTAAGAAAGAACCTGCGGCGTATAATACGGAAATATTTGCGTTGGAAGAAGAGTTCCCGTCCTCCAATTTGGGGAAAAGAAAGGGGGGAACGGTGGAATTCGGTCGAGGGGAACCCGTTCCAGAAGGCTATGTTGGGACGGAGCCTTTGGTCATTTTTGGAGTAATAGCCAGAGCGATGGTCCGCCGAGTCTACGTAGACTCCGGGAGCTCCGCCAACATCATGTACGGGCATTGTTTTGATACGTTTTCCACAGACATCAAGTCCCTACTCAAGCCCGCCAACGGAACGGTCGTAGGGTTTGCTGGACAGTCTGTGTGGCCTAGAGGAAAGATACACCTTCATCATGCTGGCGGATTGGGAGAAAGGCCATAACAAGACCGTCCTGGCTGAATTTGTGGTAATCAAAGCTCCTTCTCGATATAACGCTATCCTAGGACGAACCGGCATGTGGCAGTTTCAAGCTATTCCGTCTACCATTCATGGGTTACTCAAATTTCCTTCTGACAGGGGAGTGGTTACAGTCCGGAGCATGCCCATGCCTCCGTTGGAGTGTAACAGTGTCACACATTAGGATAGTTGGACGGAGCAGGAAGAAGCTCACGTAGTGATAAATCCAGAATGCCCTGATCTAACCGTACGAATTGGCGAGGACTTACCAGTTTCGTTGAAAAGAGACTTGGTTGAGTTATTAAGACGACACAAAGGAGTTTTCGCGTGGAAGCCAAAGGATATGACGGGGGTGTCCCGAGACGTTACGGAGCATAAGTTGATGATCAACCCTTCCTTCCGTCCAGTAAAACAAACGAAGCGAGGAATGGCGTCAGAACGAAGCGAAATCGTGAACCAGGAGGTCAAAGATTTGGTGGATGCTGGGGTCTTACGAAGCACACAATACCCGGAGTGGATAGCAAACCCAGTGCTAGTAAAAAAGGCGGACGGATCTATGCGTATGTGCGTAGATTTCAAAGACTTAAATAAGGCGTGCCCTAAGGATAGCTATCCTCTCCTCGAGATAGAGCAGAAAGTAGAGTCCTTAGGAGGCTATAAATGGAAGTCTTTCCTGGATGCGTACAAAGGATACCATCAGGTCCAGATGGCGAAGGAAGATGAAGAGAAAACCGCATTCCATACCGCTAAAGGAACGTGTTGCTATGTAAAGATGCCTTTCGGCCTCCGGAACGCAGGAGCCACGTATCAACGTTTGGTAGACTAGGCTTTCGAAAAGCAGATTGGTAGAAACTTAGAAGTGTACGTTGATGACATGGTCATCAAAAGCAAAGCATACGAAGACTTGCTCCGGGACGTGGAGGAAACGTTGTTACAACTTAAGAAGATTAACATGAAGTTAAATCCCAAAAAATGCTCCTTTGGGATGAGCAAAGGAAGGTTTTTAGGCCACATAGTTACTACGACGGGCATCCAGGCTAACCCGGATAAGCTTGAGGGTTTAATAAAAACAAATACCCCCAACACAGTCAAAGATGTGCAAAGTTTGAACGGAAAACTAGCTTCGTTGGGATGTTTTCTTGCCAAATCGGCAGAGAGGTCGATACCTTTCTTCAAAGCTTTGCACGGGTGCACCAAAAAAGGGAGCATAAGATGGACGAACGAAGCAGAAGAAGCTCTTAAAGATCTAAATCTTAGCCTGAAGAGTCTCCCAACAATTGCTAGCCCGAAGCCTGGGGAACCTTTGGTGATGTACTTGTCCACCAACAGGGAGGCTATAAGTTCCGTGCTAATCGCCGAAAGGGAAGGAAAACATGTTCCGGTCTATTTTGTCAGCAGAGCTCTGCAGGGGGCCGAACTCAATTACTCGTTAATTGAAAAACTCATTCTGGCATTGATATACTCAGTTAGACGTTTGAAAAGATACTTCCAAGCCCACAAGGTTACCATCCTAACCAACCAGTCAATCCGGAACATCTTATTTCAGCTGGAACGTTCCGGAAGAATGACCAAATGGGCCATCGAATTAGGGGAGCATGATATTCTTTTTAAAACACGCCCCAGCATCAAGGGTCAAGCTCTAGCAGATTTCTTGGTGGAAGTGCCGGATGAAGACGCGGTCCTGTCCGTAGAAGAACGGAAGGAAAACAATCTGTCCGTATCATCTAAGAAGCTTTCATGGGAAATGTACACAGATGGAGCAGCAGGAAGAGAAGGTTGCGGGGCAGGAATAGTGTTGACGGACCGGAAGGGGAAAAGGTTACGTACGCTCAGCGCTTCGATTTTAAGTGTTCCAACAATGAAGCAGAATATGAATCCCTTTTAGCAGGTCTGAACCTCGCTACGAAATTGGAAATTCAGATGCTAGAAGTTTTCATGGATTCAATGTTGGTTGTAAACCAAGTGAACGGCTCGTATGAGGCTAAAGAAGTCCACATGCAGAAATACCTGGCAAAGGTGAAGGAAGAGATAGTTCCGTTCAGGAATTTCAAAATATCTCAAATCCCGCGAACAAAGAACAAAGAAGCGGACGCATTAAGCAAACTGGCATCGATGCTATTTTGTCACCTCACCAAAGAGGTGTTGGTAGAAGTCCTTACGCACCGAAGCATTGACGGCAGAACGGAAGAGATGGCAGAAATAAACCATGGAGAGTCTTGTTGGATGACGCCCATCGTATCCTACCTTAACAAAAGGGTCCTTCCGGAGTCAGAGGTGATGGCTAGGAAGGTACGCATGAATGCAGGACAATATACCGTTAAAAACGGAAGATTATATCGAAAGGGCTATTCAACACCATGGTTGAAGTGTTTGAACAAGAATGAGGCTAAGGAGGCAATTATAGAAGTGCATGAGGGTCTATGCAGTGCACACTCTGGAGCGAGGATCCTGACACAAAAGATCTTCCGTTTGGGTTACTTCTGGCCTACCATGACGAAAGATACAAGGGAATATATAGAGAAATGCGTCAACTGTCGGACATACGCGAACGTTCCGGCAATGGCTCCGGTATGTTTGACAAGCATATACAGCCCTTGGCCTTTTTGCCAGTGGGGAATAGACATCGTCGGTCCTTTCCCCAAAGCTCCAGGGGGGGTACAATTGTTAGTGGTTGCAGTAGACTATTTTACTAAGTGGGTGGAAGCCGAAGCACTGGCATGCATCTCAGGTACACACATCGTCAAGTTCGTATGGAAGCAAATAGTCTGTCGTTTTGGCATCCCTCATACGATAGTAAGTGACAACGGAAAGCAATTTGCTAGCAATCCGTTCAAAGCTTGGTGTGCTAAGCTTAGCATACGGCAAAATTTCACCTTCGTAGCACACCCACAAGCAAATGGGCAAACGGAAGTCACGAACTGAACGATTGTAAAGGGAATCAAAACTCGCTTGAACAGGGCACAAGGGGCTTGGGCGGAAGAATTGCAAAGCGTGTTATGGGCATATCGAACGACCGAACGAAGCGCAACCAAAGAAACACCGTATAGTCTGGTGTATGGAACGGAAGCAGTTGTTCCGTTGGAAATGATGACACCCTCCTCGAGGACAGAAAATTTCCGCTTAGAATGCAATGACGAGGCATTAAGGCATAACTTAGACCTTGTGGAAGAAAGGAGAGAAAATGCCGCTACAAGGCAAGCTGCGTACAGATCCCTAACGGAAGCATATTACAACAAAAGGGTTAGGAGGATGACTTGTAAGAAAGGGGACTTGGTCCTACGGAAGAACGAGGCCAGCCTGCAGGTTAAGCACGGAAAGTTGTGCCCAAATTGGGAAGGTCCCTACCGCGTGACAGAAGCTCGAAGGAATGGTTCGTATGTATTGGAAACAATAGGGGGAACGGCAATCCCAAGGACGTGGAACATGAGGAACCTACAGAAGTTTAACTTTTAAAAAAAAAGGAAACAATTATGTTTTATTTTAAGTTTCTGTTTCGAAAGCATGTACTGGTCTTCTTAGCATGTAATCGATAAGTTGGTAATAGAAGCCTTTCGAGAAAGGCAATTTTTAAATCTGAGTCGTTTAAAAATCACAAAATCTAAATACGAAACTCATAGCTATGGGTGGATCAAGGTATGCCGGAAAGATACCTCGATCCTACGTCCGGACGAACCTCGGACGAAGGCATGCGAACGAATATAAACGAATACATACGACACCATTTATCTAAATGGGGGACGCCTCATTACAAGATAAGGTCACATACGAAACATAAACATAAGTAAGCATGATCAAAAGTAGTACGGTTACATAAAACGATTACAAAAGCATTTAGCATCAATTCACAAAAAAGTACTACGCGGAAGCCTAAGGTCTAGCCTGGAAGCCCGAACTTTCACCAATACCCTCAGAAGCAACAGGAGGCTTCGTCACAAGCCTTCTCAAGTCATCCAGGCTGACAAAACCATTTTCAAGCGAGTCGATAAGTGAGTAATGCGGGGAAACGAGATCCTCAAACAAACTGATGACGGCGGCCTGCCCCTCCGGAAACTCGTGGACAAGTTTGGCATCTTTCAATAAATCCGGATATGCTTTTTGCATATCCAAGCACCCTTGGAACTGTCCGTATTTGACACTCTCCCTTTGAAGGGCGGAGTTCTTATGAACAAACTCGTGTGAACTCAGGAACGTTTCAATAGTTCCAGGAACACCCTTCTTAAGCAGCCACTCAATATCTTCCCATTTCGACAGCACCATAGCTTCCTGCAATTCAACCTCTTCTTTCAACGAATCATTCTCTGCAGTTATGCTCAAGCAGCGGCCCTCCGTCTCTTTCAAACAGGAATCCTTCTCTATCAACGCGGATTCCTATTCAGCAATCCTAGCAAACGAAGCCTCCTGCCGTTCTTCAGATTTTTTAAAGTGATCTTTTTCAATCAACAGTAGGCGTTGTGCTTCAGCAAGTTGTGCTCGTAAAGTTGCGGTAGACTTCTCACTCTCCTCAAGATCTTTTGTTAACTGTTGCGATAGTTGCTCTCTCTTTCGAACTTCTTTATCATACAAATCCTGGAGAGATTTCATCAATTGGGAAATGTGATCAAAATCCAACCTTTGTTGAGTTACGGTTTGCTCATAACCGATGCATCGATTCTGGAGCTCAGATACAAGTTCCACAGAACCCAGCAGCCCAGACTTCACCCTCGCAAATAGATCGCCATCTGGTACACCCTGCAGATTGACAGAAAGAAAAGGCTACGGAAGAGTAGCAGAAGTCTGGGGAATAACAGAAGGACGAGTCCGGGGTGGGTCCAACCAACCAAAGGGACCTTCCTGTCGGACAGGTTCAGAAATGGCAGCCGTGGAGGTAATGTCAACAACACGAGGAGTTTTACCTACACAAATAGTGAACGATAAGATCACTCGCAAAGGATAATAATAAAACAAAGAAGTTGCACGTACCGGCAGAAACAACCGGGGGAAGTGACAAATGGCTCCGGGCAGATTGGGGAGAACGAGTCTCTCTGATCACCGAAGAAGTACCGGCTCCTGAACTAAATAATTGGTTGCTAAACATAGCCACTGCAGCACTGCTAGAAGCACCTGCAGGAAACTTCCATAATGAAGACGTCCTGGAATGGGTTGTGGTAGCAGTAACACTAGTGGTCATGAGAGGCGGTGGAACAAACGTAGGGGATTTAAAAGAAACGACAGAGGTAGGGTTGATAACCGGAGAAACAGGCACTGAAGCGTCAGAGATCACCACAATCTCGGAAAGACCTGTTTCAGGGATAATAAGTATACAGAAGTGACATAATATACAAACACAAAGGTTGGGAGAGATAAGGGAAAGGTATACCTTTAGTGTTTATCCTGCGACGACGGGGTGTGGAAACCTCCGACTCCTCGCGGGTTCTCCGGATTCTGCTTGACCCACCACGCTCGGAAGTACCCACATTGCGGATCAGACGAGTTTTGGGAGCTCTCCGGAGCGCAGGTTGTGATTCTGGAATTCCAGTACCCTCAGTCGTATATTCGGGAGCAGATATAGATATGCTTTCATTTCGAAGAGTAGTCTCGGCTTCAGTTTTTGAAAGATCAACGGTGGCTTCAGAACTTTGACTCTCTGCAACCGGGGGTAGAAACGGGGTAATCTCACCTTCTTCAACGGTCGGTTCACCCTCTAAGGAGCCCCCTTTCTTCATCTGTAGACGTTCTAGAAGTGGCACGGTGCGATCACCAATTTTCCAAATAACCCTCACATCACGAAAACGATAGTACGGACTAAGATCGGCCATGCCCAAAAAGGCTTCATCGGGATCCTCCCACTCTAGGGTAGTGGCAGAAATTTTGCTTGCATACACGCGTTCATCGACAGTTAGCTCAGGAACCGGATCAGATCCCCTTCCTGAAGCCTTGCCCCAGGGAAGCTCCACGTCGTTGAAAGCAGAACGGTCAATGTAAAAAAAAACTATACTTCCACCCATGTATGGAATCCCGAAGACCGGTGATGCAATCATGCTGTCCGGGACGGTGGGCAAAAACGGCCCAATCACCGCGACCGGTGACGGTATAAAAAAAGCGGAACAGAGGAACGGATAGAGGGATGCCAAGCGAACGGCAGAGCATAATAAACCCAATTACCTTACGAAGGGAATTGGGGGCAAGTTGAGCAATATGTAAACCTAGGTTTTGCAGAACCTCAAGAATGAAGGGTTCAATTGGAAAACGCAGCCCCCCGAGAAGAAATTGAAAGTAGATAGGTTCATAACCAACCGGAGCCGAGCGTACGGTATCGGTTTCTGTGGGTAGCAGGAGTTTATAATTTTGATCAATATAGTACACTGTGGTTATCCGATGGAGATCGGTTGCGGAGAACGTTGAATTTATATTAAAAGAAGTTTTGACCTCTTTCGCTGATTTATCGGTTTTCTCTTTCGAAGGTTTATCTTTCCTCATTATAGACGCTAATAAGGAAACACAGGGGAAATGGTAAGAGAAAATAGGAGATTGAAATGATTGAAATGATTTCTCAAGAAACTGGAATAAGGGAAGTGAGGAAGAGAAAAGAACCAGTCGCACGCATATATAAGCAAAGAAGGGAAGTTTAAAAGGCGTAAAGTTCGAATGACGTTTAATGGTCGAAAAAGGGAGAGGGAAAACGTAACGGTAAGAGGAGTCCCAACGGTAATATTTCTTAAAAACCAATAGTAGTTGGCGAAATGAAGCAGCACAGTTAAAATCAATTTACCTAGGGTCAATCGACTTCAACTCGGGAGACTTGATAACGTATACTGATAACGTATACAACATGCATGAGCAATCTGCATGGATGGAACGAACGGAAGGGTAAAAGTGCGGGAAGACGAGAAACGACAAAGATTCGATTACCTCAATCAGTTCCCAAGAAAGATAGTGACGTATCCGGGTTTGAAGGAAAAGTGGCGCGAAGTCATATGAGCAATAAATGCGAAGCGGCGTCGGATACAAGGTCTTTTTTTTATCCATTGGTTTAAAGGTTCGATCTCCGGCTATTAACCTCCGGATCATCATGCGACGCAGGTAAAACTGCGAAACCAACTTGAGAGACCTATTGAAGCTCAAATCAAGCTAATTCATGATGTTTAGAGTGAGATTGAAGAATTTGTGTGTGTGTGTTCTTGGTGTTTTAGTAGGTGTAATTGAGAGATAATGAAGATGGATGAACAGCTTTCTACATTGTATTTCTGTAAAGTGTGGGAAAGCTTACTAAACAATACATCATTTAATCCTTATATACCTCTCCGCTAAAACAAGCTTAATTAACACTAATTAAGCTTGACTCCATTGACTAAGACTAATGACTAGCTCATAACTATTACAACTTGACATAACTAGCCCTCTAACTATTTGATACAAATAAATTGACCCTAACAATCTCCCCCTTTGTATCAATAGTTTGTATTAGCCTGATCTTGAAATCTTCTTCTCTAACAAAGTCTGAAACTGAATTACTCGTTATGTAGTTTTTGTTGTAGTATTAGTTTCAGCTTCTTGATAATCAGATAAGAATAAAAACTTTTGATTGGCTTTTCATCCAATATAAAGTATCTCAGAAGATTTCATGAAGTCTTGTCTTAATCTGTCTTTATCATAATCCAATCTCCATCTTTTTGAGCTTTAGGACTACATCCCTGTCTTCCTTGAAAGGAATATATTAAAGATTTAAAAATTCTGGAAATGAAACATCTGTTTGGTAAGGATTTGACAGGGATTTAGAAATGTTGGAGATTTAATTTTGGATAGAGGTTTGTGAGGATAGGATAATGATGGTTTGTAGTGTGAAAGAAATGATTTGAAAGTTAAAGGTTTCGGATGTGTGTGTGTGTGTATGAATGTTTGTATATATGAAAGAATGATATATACATTTAAGATTTGAATGAATGTGGATAATGTGTATTTTGTATGATACAAAAGATTTGAACAGTTTTGCTTTTGTATGGATATGTTTGTTATAGAATTTGGAAAGAATGATTTATTCGATTAGATTTTGGATGGTTATGAATGTGAATTTGTGGTTTGAATAGAATGATTTATTCGATTAGATTTTGGATGGTTATGAATGTGAATTTGTGGTTTGAATAGAATGATTTTTCAGTTTCAGATTTGAAATGGAAATATTGAGAATTTGTGAGAAATTTCTGAAGATGAGTCGGTTTCTTTTTCTTCACAAATTATTTCATGTAAATCGACGAAAATGTAGACCCATAGATAGATAGAGTTGTTTGTAGCGGAAGTCTTTTCTCGAAGTTGTGGCTTTGTCGATTTATGATTATTGATAATTGTTGTTGAGAGAAAAATGTGGATAAGATTCGTGCTCCCCCTCAAACAAACAATTATTCTTCAACAAATCTTCTTTGGTTTCTTGTTTACTCCCCCTTAATCGGTGCATATGTCTTTTTGATGTGGAGTAAATTGGGCTAATATATTCTTTTAAGTCTTGTAAGCATTTTACTTCATAAACTGAACTTCTTAGTAAATTTCTCCCCCTCATGATGATTAAGATATGTCGAAATCATCATGAAAAATGTGACGTTCGTCGAGATTTAATGAAGAAAATCTTCGAAGCCCATGGATACAAAATGTGAAGTAGAGTGATATATTCATATTTTGAATGAATCAATATACATCACATTGTATCATCGAAAACCGAACCTAAGTTGATGATGTAGATATACGATCAAATCGTTTGTCATTTAATCTCAATGATCGAATTAAGTCGGGAAAACCGAGATCACATAGATTACCCGTTGACACAACAGTTACACAAACTGTGTGACCTACGTTCAGTGTTGGAATAGATGATAGCACTGGTAGGATTTCCATTCAATCATCGTGGAATACCAAGAATGTTGGTATCACTATGAATGTTCCGGCTATATCACAAAGATAAGCTTGGTATTATTCCTTGTGTCCTAAAAGTGTATTGCGGTTCTAGACTCAATTAGTGGACAAACGAAGGCGAGGACTGGAGAGGCTTGTCCTCTATTTCAATATCAACAATATCCAAGTGAGATGTCGATAGCATATGAGATAGTCTCCGTGGAAATGAAACAAGTACTTTTTAAGAAATACTTGAGTGGCTGGGGGGGTTGTGCATTGCATCACTGGGTCCATGATGTCTATTTCAATATCAGAGAGCAACACATGCAATCTGATAGAGACGTGGCAACCCGGCTTTTTATCAGTTCGGTAAGGGTTTTTCGTTTTCTTTAACCCTGTCACACCCTCCTCACTCAAGCTTACTTTTCCATTTTTCGACTACTCCCTCATTTCATTTGACCATGTATAGCTGAATTGCACGCCATACGACATTCCCCCTCTCAAATTTTATCTCTGCGCACCCCAATCAAGATCCCGTGATACTTGATTCTGCTCACCTAGACCTATGTACCCTTACATATTGTCCTATATTGTAGGTGGCTCCTGGGGAAGATCATGCCGGTTATAGCAGATCATAGGAGTAATTTGAGACTGAACTATAACGCTCATGTGCAATTTATCAGCATTGATGATGTTACTTTGTAAGAATAACATGGATTTTTCATCGGAAATTGTATGTGTTTCCGGCATAAGTTGTTGCCTTTATGATATAAAAGTTTAGGCACAGCGACTTGAACAAATTAGGTAAAACCGGACTCACATAGAGTATCCGTTAACACACGGTATGAATCGATAGTCGTTTGCACAACAGTGTATTCAAATGTGTGACATGCGTTTAGAGTTGGCGCGATTTTAGCTCTAGCAGGATTTCCACTCAATCCTCGTGAAACACCAGATTGTGATGCCACTATGAGTGTTCCGATGAATACACGGAGATTCATATTCAATAGTGTATGTGTCCTAAATTGGAAATATTTGACGGTGAGATCTAGACACATTGTGCATTCAATTGAAGACGTAACCCAGGGCAGAAGGTTAAAATTTCAATACCAACATACTCCGAATGAGCAGTCGATAGATTATGTGCTACGTCCCCTGATGAATTGAAACAAATTCCTATTAAGAGGAATCTGAGTGGTTGGTGGTGGAGTGCAAATGCTTGACTGTGCCAGTTAAGTCTGGTGAATCATTCAACACATGAATGATCACAAATTTGTGAGGTTGCCCAGTTTAAGAACGATTTGGAAGCACTCAAAGGTGTGTTTTCTTGATATTATCATGTTTTCACATCACCTTGCACTCACCTAAATCTATACCCTAGACTTATACCCTCACATTTACCAATTTTGGCTAAACAGTATTTCCCTTGGAAGGTTAGGCCGGTTTTGGCAAACCATGGGAAGGTATCGTCGTTTGATAAAAAAAATATTTCGATTAAAAAAAATCAAATAGGTATAAAAGTATTGATATTAGAAAGTTTCTCCCCCTGGAAATACTAATTCTCCCCCTAGAATTAATATTTCTCCCCCTCGACAAAATAAAGTAATAAAAAATTTACAGTTTAAGAGGAGTGGGAAAGAGTTGTTACATTTATGTGAAAATCAGGTTAAGAGCGGGTTTCAAACTAATGTATTTGAAAGCCATTATGTTGAAAAGCGAGTTATACACTGAATCATGTATAAGTCATTTGATGAAGCGCGAGTTATACACTGATATGTGTATAAGTCATTCTCCTGCAAAAAAAATAAAACAACTTTTGGTACCCATATTTGTTTCGGTCCGACAATGTTAGTGTGGGAATGAAACCACCGATAAGTTGTATCGATTTGAGTTAAAGATTGAGAGTTCCAAGAAAAACTGAAACTTGACGTTTCACTTTCAAATAATTTCCGGGGAATTATTTGAGATGTTGGAGTTTTTGGAACCCATTTTGCTTTTAAGATCGATGATGTTTTGTAAACATAAATAGGAGATGTTTTTTGCACTTGTGTAAAAGTCGTTTTAGGTGCCAAGGAAAGTAAATCTTTTCTTGAATATCTTAAAGATTTAGTTTTGAAAAAGATTTTCTTTGAAGAAGTAGAATGTTTCAACACAGTTGATGATTTATTTTTATCCATTTGAGAATGATTAAGTCGAGAGAGGAACCTAATTTATTTGGAGTTTTAGGTGCGGAATTTCCTCTATTAGCTTGTTTGAGAGCATTCATTTTCTTATCAGAGTGTGGTGGAACCGTGGATCTCCTAGGCTTAGGTTTGGTAGAAGAACTTACTTGAGATTTCGCTTTAGGTTTAGAATTTCCTCTATTAACCTCAGTTTGCTTGATCGTATATAAATCACGATATGCCATGACAGGAGAAAACATTCTTGAGTTTTTATATTTATTCTTTGCCGGTAAAGGAGAATCGAATTTCAAAGATGCACTAGGCTTCTTAAACTTCTGAAGATGAGACGATTTAGATTCTAAATTTTTAATTGTCGTTTGCAACTTTAATTTGTCTTCATCAAAAGATTTATGTGTTTTATCAATTTTAGTTTCTAATTCAAAAAATTTGGATTGTAAAACTGATTTTTCTTTGTCAAATGTCTTATGTTTTTCGTCGATTTCATTTTCCAATTGACAAATTTTATTTTCTAGAATTAGAGATGGAACATAAATCTTTGGTGTTACTTTTTGTTAAAGAACGACATTTCCTTTAATTTCAAATTCTTCTTGTTTTATAATTGGAAAATAATCATCATTTTCAAATTTTGCCTTTTTAGTTTCATATGTTCTATTTAATTCAGCATAGTTGAAACTAATTTGTGCATTTTCCTTCTTTGCTCTGTTGAAAGTCTCAATCTCTTCTTCCTCATCAGTCATACGAATGAAACTTTGCCAAACATCTACATGTATGTATTTAGAATCATACAGTGTTGGAAGCACGTTACAAGCCATCTTAAGATATTCTGGATTATTAGCTCCCAGTCCTTCTCTTGAATTGAAGTATTGGAAGTCTTTAGGCTTGTTTAAATGAATTGTTTGATCAGTTTGACCTCGTTTGGCAATTATTTCTTCTAAGTGTTTGATGTGACAAAAAAGTTGAATTTTATCATGTTGAAGTGTTAAATGACATTTTGTTTGCTATTTAATTCTCGTGATGTTTGAATGTCGTTTTCATGTAAAGATTCAGATAATTCTTTAATTTGTGAGGTTAAGGATTTAAACTGATTTTCATTATCATCAAATTCTTTTTGTTTGCGTTCCAACCAGTTCTTAGTTATTTGATATTCATGCCATGTTTCAATGCACAATTTGTAATATTTATCATTGTCTGCTTTAGATGTGGAACTTTGTGTGCTTTTAAGATTGGTTATTTCAATTTCTCTTTCAGAAATAGTATGAGACAAATGTTGAATATCATTCTCATATTTAACAGTCAATTCTGATATTTGATTTTGTAACGTCAGATTTCTTTTTCTCAAAAATTTTATTTTGTTTAATAAGATGAACGAGTTGTGTATTATGATCAACAATTTGTTCATTTTCGTTTTCTAAATCAGCTCAACTTTGTTGGAGTATAGCATTTAATTCTTTTTCATTCAAAAGGTTTTGTTTTAAAAACTCAATTTTTGAATTCTGGTTTGGTACAAAAGATTTATCAGAATCAATTGTATTTGAAGAATTAGATAAGAGAGAACTGATACCTCTATTTCTTTGTTAGCCTCTTCATTGAAACGATCAGAAATATCAGCATTTTCACGTGCCATGAAGCATAAATTTGTTGAATGTTCTTTATCTTCAGCTGATAACACTTGTGCAGTCTCAGTATGTTCAGTCATCAACATCTTACGTTTATAATACTCTGAATCACGAACGATTGATTTCTTTGTAGCATTCAAAGATGTGACGGTTGGCTTTTCAATGGAGATTGTAGCAGATATAGCAGGCTCAAAAGTTGATGAAGAGTTTTGATTAATATTGGTAGGCTTTGAGTACCATTACTTCTCATAGTCTGACATTTGTGCCATAACTCGTAGTACGTCTTGAAGTTCTTTATCCAAATCATCAGTTATTGCTGGTGTAGATTTGTCCATTCTTGTGATTATTAGGATTTTTGGGTAAAAGTTCTTGTGTGTTCAAAATGTAAAAAATATTTCTTTAAAATTTTGTTTAAAATTTTTGGTTAAAAATTTTGTTGAAAAAGAAAAAAAAAATTAAGCGGTATTGAAAAAAAATAAAAATTAAATTGTTTTAAAGGTGTTTTTAAATCCAAAAAAAAATTTGTGAAAATTTTGTATGTAATTTGTCTAATTTCGTTTTATATGTGAAATAGGCTGTCAAATGATTTATAGCCGTAAACAATTAATCAATTTTTGTATTTGAAATGGGCCGAATTATATGTTGAATTATATGTGAAATGGGCCGAATTAAACAAGTTGGGCTTATGTTTTGTATTTGAAATTGGTTTTGGGCTTACGAATCTGCGATGGAACAATTGCAATGAAATAACGCAGATTTAAATTGGGTATGAATCAATAAAGCTGAAGATTTTTGCAGATTGATATCAATCGATCGAACACTTATCAAACGCAGATGACGAAATCGATTGCAAGTTTTAATCAAAAGCAGGTAGGAATTGAATCGAACAGTATGAACCGTAGTTGAATTGGAATAAAGAAACAATCTGAAATCGATAAAATCTCTGGAATAAGTTGCGATCAAGACCGATTCATTGATTTGGGCATGACCAAACTTAAATCAAACACAGATCGATTAGGATTCAATGATCGATTTCAATTTGCCGATTACAAATTGTTTGAAGTTATCTTGAGTCGAAGAACAATTGAATCAGTGCCGAACTCTTTAGCCGAACATATGATCGAAAACTTTTCTGTCGAATTGATTTATTGATTGTTTAGGTAACGAATCTGATAAGATTATGTGTTGAAATCGATTATGTGATGAACTCGATTTAATGTTGAAATCGATTATGCATATTTGTTCTTGATGAACTTTGTGAAGATGAATTTTTGATGTCGAATTGTTGATTGATGAACTGTTCGTGAAGAGCCGAACTTCTTTGTTGGGCCGAAGTATGTAGGCTAGTTCGGGCCGAAGTCTTACTTGGGCCGAGGATCTAAACAAGTTCGGGCCGAACTACAATTTGGGCCGAAGTTCTTAGGCTGTCGAACTTCATCATCATGTTCTTGAAGCCGAAGAGTGTACGTAAGAACTAGTTCGACTTTTTCTTCACTTTTTTTTTTTTGATCTAATCTTGCTCATTTCTTAACCAATTTGAATGATTCTTTTTGCTAGATGTTCGAAATCCAATTGCTAACACTTTGATCCGATCATCTTCTTCAATCCATAACACAAATGCTTCAATTCTTCGATTTGCAGCAACTTTTGAACTTTTTCACTTTTTCAATAAAATCATCAAATTGAAGCTGATTGTTGATGGAATTGATCTGAATTTGATTCTATTATGCTTAGAAACACTGGAGAAACACTAATCCATGATCAAATCTTCGATATGGACAAAAATTTTACAACATTAAATTCCATTGACGAACATTAACTTTTTCTTCACTTTTCTCAGATCTTGATCATTGTAGCTCGATTTGGATCTTCTCTAATAGAGATTTTGCTCTGATACCAATTGAGAGACCTATTGAAGCTCAAATCAAGCTAATTCATGATGTTTAGAGTGAGATTGAAGAATTTGTGTGTGTGTGTTCTTGGTGTTTTAGTAGGTGTAATTGAGAGAGAATGAAGACGGATGAACAGCTTTCTAAATTGTATTTCTGTAAGTGTGGGAAAGCTTACTAAACAATACATCATTTAATCCTTATATACCTCTCCTCTAAAACAAGCTTAATTAACACTAATTAAGCTTGACTCCATTGACTAAGACTAATGACTAGCTCATAACTATTACAACTTGACATAACTAGCCCTCTAACTATTTGATACAACTAAATTGACCCTAACACAACTATCCCACGATCCCGCTCATTTAATGCTATAAATGAGGGACTTAGTAGAGATCAGGTATTCAATTCCATACACCACATTTATTACTTACATTCAACATTAATCATACTTAAGCGTCGTTTATCCGTTCGCAATCATACTCGTCGAATCGATTCTGACTTAGGCATCGGAGTGTCTTCGGGGAATACGTCCCGGAAGACCTCTGACTAGGGTTGTTACCTTGTTTCAGGAACTGATTTTGAGACGGAAGGCACATCAACCGTCACCGAAGAAGCGGGTTTCAACACTGGGTAATCCCCAATGTATATGATTTAGTAATTTAACACCGAAAAATAAATGGGGAAAAAAGTATAAATTAAAAGTGGGCTAATCCTAATCCGTCTTCGTCACCGCTCAGGGTGCACATCCCTAGGACTTTATCTTAGAAAACATTCAATCATAAACAATTCAACAACTAATTTTATAAATCATAAACCTACTGATTTATAATTAAATAATCAACAAATAATTAAATTAGAACTAATTTTATTAAAATTTTATTTTAAACTTACTTGTTTCGATTAAGAGAGGTGCTTTATTAAATACACACATATCTAATTATCTGACATAATTAATATTTAATAGTAAAATATAAAAGCAATACATATTACATAAATATATAATATTTATCTATCAATATACAGAGTATTAAATATCACATGTATTATATCAAAAAGTATGATATAGACCCATCAGACTAAAACTAAGTACTCGTATTAAAATAGATTTACATATACATGAGTGAGTAGATCACAATTATGAGAATCTGACATTGCATATTAAAATAGATTATAGGTACATCAGTAGATCAGAGCATCCCAATGGTTAACATTGTAAATGCTTATTACTTTTGCCATATCAATAATACACACGTTTTTTTTACTAAAATGGTGTTTTGAAAATAAATATTTACCAAGTAGGTGTAGTTTAAGAAATATTTACCAAATAAGTGTTTTTCAAGCTTTTGTGACTTTTTTCCATCTTTTGAGTTTTTTCTTGTTTTCTTTTCTTTTATATTTTCCAGATTTCTATCATTTTTCTTTTATTGCTTCTTTATTACTCAAGTTTATGTTTAATTGATTACCTGACGGAATAAAGTTGCAAACTTTCGTGATTAATTCTCATAAATTACATTGAAGATGATACAATGACTGAGAACAATAAGAATGTTTTTGTTAGTGTTTAAATAGTTGATGTTGTAAGTTTACGAATTGAGAATTTTCTTTTGTGAAATAAATTACTCATGTTTTGTCAATTTTAATTCGAATTTTGAAGAATTATGTCTTAAGACAAATATGTTTCGTGAAATGTTAACATTTATGAATTCTGAAGTTGCTCAAGTGTTTAACGAACGAGTTTGCCTTTTATTTGAAATATGGTGTTGATTGTGTAATTTAAGATTTATATGGTTTCAGATTGTGCTTTTGGTCGGTTAAAATAAAATATGGGTAAACTAAGATTTGCACAAGTTATAGTCTTAAAGATTGTATTAAATTTATCCTATTTAAATTATGCATTCAATAAAATTATTGGTTATTCGTAAATTTCACGAGTTATAAGCTAGTTAATTGTTATATACAAAACATGTAAAAAATGTCGAAATCTGGAAAACATAAAATGAAAGAAAACAAAACTCGAAAGATGGAAAATGGGTACAAAAGCTTGAAAAACACCTATTAGGTCAACATTTTTCAAATCACACCTATTTGATAAATATTTGTTCTCAAAACACCATTTAAGTAAAAAACTCAATAATCCACTAACCAAAAACCTTTTCATAAATTACATTTCCAATGGTTAACCTTTAAAAAACTTTTTCTATTATAATATTTCTAATATACCTTTATCTATCTCAAATGTTTTATTAATACCTCTTATATATAATTTGACACTTTTTTGACATCTTACTAAATATAATAATTTTTAAAATGTCTCACACAAATATATCATCATAATTGACATTAAATATTATATAATTTATTTATTAACTAATAAAAATATAATAAACAATCTACATATAATATATCTAAGGTTTAAAATGAAAAGTTATTAAATATATGGGACTAAAAATAATAAACATTAAAACTTAGTTAAAAGGTTAGTAGAAAAAAAATCATTAGAATAAGCTTTTGAAAAAACTTATTAGTCCAATGGTAAAAAGTCTTTGAAAGATTTATTGAAACAGTAAAAAGCTTTGAAAAAAGCTCACATTGGAGATGCTCTCATTTGTAGCGCCGATTGAGATAACAAAAATATAATATACAAATAGTAGGCAATGAGAAATAGTTGTAGGCTTACACAGAACATGCACCGATTGAGAAGACAGAACAGAAGTGTGCGTGTGAAACTGTGAAGGCAAAAGGGTTTATTTAATTAGGTTTAGGTTTTGAGTTGGGCTTTGTGTTGGACTATTGCTCATATTTTGGTTTTTATTTTTAATATTACCTTATGTTGTTGGGTAGTTTTTTAATCTGATAATAGCACTATAATACCAAAAAATATTAAAATTTTGTGTTACCCAAAAAATTTGACTAGTGGCCCGTGCCACCGTGTGTTAATTCTCCAATCCGCGCCCCTGATCATGGCTCAAACTATCTGTCTTATTCAACATATATTTCTTGTAGAACTTGATCATGGATTACTTCAATACGATTAACCAACTCAGATTTGTCTAATGTTCCAACACGAACCCTATATATACTTTTACTCGTTAACAAATATTTATAACTTATAAGTAAAACACTTACTTATCGTTCTTATAACTCGTACACAAGATCAATTCCAATGGGAGACATATACGACATCGTTTTCTATTTTCTGGTGGGAACTTTATTTTTGGTTTCAAAAACTTCCATTTTCATATTTGGTGACTCTACGGCCGACGTGGGTACAAACTCGTTTTTGCCAAAATCCAAAATGAGAGCGAATTTTCCTTACAATGGGATCGATTTTCCCAATGCTAGACCTACGGGACGTGTTAGGTACTAGATATGTTGTAATAGTTAGTCTAGGGGGTAATAGTGTAACATTGTATAGAAGTTAGGTTTTATTACCAAAATGGTCCTAACTAACCAAGAATTGAGCCATGGTATATATACCAAGATGTAAGGCTCAATTCTTCAACTCTTGCACAATTAATCAAGTTAACTTTCAGCAATTGTTCTCTCTACCATCTCTCTAACTTTCTCTCTCTAAAACCCTAATTGTTCTTATCACTTTTCTAGCCCAAATCATCATCTAACCTCACCAAATGGATTGAATATATGAATCTATGCTTTTCAATTGGTATCAGAGCATAATTTCATCTTGAAAACGATCTAAATCCATCAATTGGTGTTAAAATCAGAAGAATCAGTGGGTTTTTGAAGATTTTTGAAGAAAAAGGGGTTTAAGATCAAAAAATCAGATTTAAGGTACTATTTCTTGTTATTATGGATTGAATAGCTTCCTTTTATTGTTATATTAAGCTTAGAATCAAGCTAGGATTGAATCTAATCCATACTGATGAAGAATTAAGAGTTTTAGGAAAAACCATTAAAGCTTCAAAAACCCTTTAAATTCAAATTTTCGAATAGATCTAGGCTGTTTTTGAGTGATATAGTTGAAATGGATTGAAGGAAATAGTATTTGGGTCAGTTTGTGATTGAAATCAAAGGATTTGGGTAAGAAACGAGCATTTTAGGATCAAATTAGTGGGTTTTCGATAGGCTGTTCGTCACTGTTCTGCGCAAGAAACTGTTCGGCCCGAGAACACTAACAAGTTCGGCCCGAACATCATAATCAACTTCGGCTCGAACTTCAACATAAACTTCGGCTCGAACTTCAATACTCACTTCGGCCCGAACTACTTCTCAACTTCGGCCCGAACTACAACCCAACTTCGGCCCGAACTTCAATACTCACTTCGGCCCGAACTACAACTCAACTTCGGCCCGAACTACAACCCAACTTCGGCCCGAACTTTAATCCTACTTCGGCTCGAACTTCACACCCTACCAGACCCGAACTTCTTTCAACACCTCGGCCCGAACTTCTTTTACAAGTTCGGCCCGAACTTCTTTTCTAAATTTAAATTTTGTTGTTCGATCGTTCTTTCTTCCAACAAGATATGACTTCCAAGGACGCCTTGTCCATCGGATCAGACACGAAACCACCTGTTCTCTACCGAGGAGAATACGGTCAATGGAAGAAACGATTTCTCCATTTCATCCTAAGCCAACAAGCTGGTCCATATATCCTCGAATCCCTTACAACCGGACCCGCTAAGTTCTATCGTGCTGTGGCTCCAGCCCCAAACACCGAACCAGCAATCCCTGGAGGTGTAATCGAAATTCCACCGGCGGAATACACTCAAGAGCAAAAGGATAGGGCTAGGGCGGATGTGTTCGCACACTCCTACATGCTACAAGGCATAACGAATGAAATCTACAGCAGCCTTGATAGCTTCAGCACTGGGAAGGAGCTTTGGGATGAAATTCAAAAGCAGATGGAGGGTACCGACCTGGGAAATAAAGCAAAGATGGTTTCAACCTTAAACGCCTATGGTCAATTCAAAGCTACCCCAATGGAAGAACTAGAGCAAACGTATCTTAGATTCTGCAACATGCTCAACGATCTCCGAAAGAACAACCTCATCAAAGAGAAGCTTGAGATCAACACCAAATTCATCCAATCCCTACTACCGGAGTGGGAGATGTTTGGAAACAGTGCAATGCAGCACAAGGATTTGAGCTCCATAGATATTCATGAACTATATGAGTACCTACATCAAAACGAGCCTATGGTGAAAGGAATCGTCAAAAACAGGCAAGATATGACAGACACCTTGGCCATGTTGACCAAACAAAATCTTGCTCTTAACAAAGGTATCAACGAAGCAATGGTTGCTGCACAAACAAAAGAGGTGGTAAATGAAGAACCAGAAACTCTGATCCCAGCGGGGACACAAGATGAAATCGACTCAGTTCGTCAAGCCTTGGCTCTCATTTCCTCATATAACAAAAAGTACTATAAGAAACCAACCAACAACAATCTGAGATCATCCTCAAATTTCAAATTCAATTCCTCTTCTCAAACCCCGAACAACAAATCCTCATCTTTCTTTATAATTATAATTTACTAATTTTAATTTATTAAATATTTTTAATAAGTTTAAAATTTTTATATTATTCTTATATTTTAAATACTATTAAAACTACTTTAGACCCTCTCGTCTCGATCAGTGTGAAACATCATCGTTACATTTATTTTATTAACACTGTGCACTAACATTGTTTATTATTCTGTGCCTTGTGTCTTTAGTGTCTAAACCACAGATGGCAGCAGCACATATCATTGACGAGAACACCCTGGTTCCTCCATACAGGCTCAAACCGATGGCGGAGAACAACCCCTACTGGGCACTAGAAGAAGAAATCTCGTTCTCCATCCACTACCCGATTCACTCTCATGTTCTCCAACGCCATCCTCTCTTCTACTCAATAAATGCCAGACCATCGGTTCCAGCGGTGTATGTACAACAGTTCTTTGCCAACCTAACCTTGGTGACATCAACAACCCCCTCACGTTTCGAAACCATAATTGATGAACAACAAATTCACTTTACAAAAGATGATCTTTATGACATCTTCCACTTACCTCGTGCCGACTCCAGACCACCACTGACTGCATTTGAACCACAGCTGCCATTCGAGGAAGTGTATCTCGGAATACACGACCTAGGTCTAGACCTTCCTCGACACACTATTGACCTCAGAGAATTCAAGAAGAAAAATATGGCAAGGAGCTGGTCCCATGTCTTCACGATCTTTAACCGAACCATGACACCAAAGTCAAACGGTCACGACAGGGCCTCCAAAGAAGTACATCATGCATATCATGCCATGTGCTACAATCGCCATTACGACTATGCTGCCTATTTATGGGAAGAATTCAAGCTCTCCAAGTCAAAGGAACCAAAATTTCTGCCATTCCCGAGGTTCTGGTCTATCATGATCGCACATTTCATGGAACGACATCAAAACATTCACATCAGAGATGTTGCACTGAAATTCGTACCCTCAAGTGTTAACTTTCTAAGAAGCAACAGTGGTACAACTGCAGTCCCTGATGCCCCGATCCCTCTACCACTATTTAAAATTGCAAACTTCAATTTGGATAACATCAACGAATACCGGGCTCGTCATTATCCTCATTGGATACCCGAGGGAGCACAACCTGCTCCTGAACAACCAGCTACTACACTACAACAACAACAGGCACAACCACACCAATCACAACCAAATCAACCACAACATAGACGTCGATCAGCTGCACAACAACCACCGGCTCAACGTCGTACAAAACGCCCTCGCATCTCATCCGAGGATGCCTCCGGCAGTGGGTCAGTTGCCTCCCAACAACCTCAACGTCCGCCAACTCGACCCATCATACAACCACAACCACAACCAGCTGAACCGTCCTCTTCTTCATCATCAACAGACTCTGCAGCAACGGTATCTGATCGACCAGATTCACCACCATCACCACACGGTCCACCTTCACCACCCCAACATGGTCCACAGTCACCACCACCACAAGGATCCCCAAACCCCTTTGATGATCCTATCTTCACGGATCCTTCTCCACCACACACACAACAACCAATCACATCAACAATTCCCACTACCACAACATCCGATCCTCCTATCTCATCCACCATACCAACTACCACAATTCCGACATCAACAACCGATATTCCTCCACTCTCTCCACCAGTAACAACCACATCTCCACCAGTAACCACCATACCTCCACCAGTAACTACCACAACTCCACCAGTAACCACCATACCTCCACCAGTCACAACCACAACAACAGTTCCCCCACTATCATCCACAATTCCAGCCTCCACAATCACTTCTCCACCAGTTACCACAACTCCACCAGTCACCACCATAACTTCACCAGTAACAACCACAACTCCACCAGTCGCCACCACAACCCCACCGGCAACAACCACAACACCGCCAGTCACAACCACAACACCTCCAATTGACACCTCACTTCCCCCGTTTACCATCACTACTGGTACTGCCTCGAGGGTCGTTACAACTTCACCTACAACGGTTGTTATGACCCTCCCTCAACAAACTACACCATCTGAGGCTACCACCACCACCACAACTGCAATGCCAAATCCTGAAATGCAACTTATCCCTCATCTCACCTCAACAATCCAATCACTAAGTACGAGGTTGGAGAACATTGAGAGTAGGCTGACAACTGTTGCTCCTCTTCCACCGACTTCTGATCCACTAAACAGAGAAATGCTCCTGGAAGCATCCCGTTCATTTACAATTGAACAAATTAAAGCGATGTTCAACTATCGCTTAGAAGAACTGGTCGAGCCATGCAGGCAAGGATCACTTATATATAGAAGACCGGGAGACCCTGAGGATGATCCTCAGGGAGGAGGAGGACAGAGGAGAATTCTGGAACGTGGTGGATCCAGTTCTCAACACTCCGGAGGTGCAAGTCATTCCCAACAACAACCCAGCTCCTCTCATCAAACACGGGGAGGAGGCCAACAAGAATATGAGTATGTACATGACTGGGCGATTGTTGAGTTTGATTACAATCAGGTGCTGAACGTTGAACCACTCAACCAGTGGCGAGTAGATGAGAGTGAAGACATCTTGCCCCAAAATAACCGTAAATCCAGTGAGATGACTGAAGCCGAAAAACTTGAATCTATGAGTCATCTTTAATCTATAAATTTTGAGGTTGAGCACAATAAAAACGATAACGTTCAACAGGTTCTGAGAAAAGAGGCAGACACAGTTATCGATTTACCGAGTGACCCGGAAGAAGACAACATTGTGAGGGATGCTTTTAACGAATCAACTCAACCAGCCACCCCCCCTTCAAACGATGACTCCGACAGTGACAAAGCAGGGGAGGATGAACCATTTGACGTCAAAAAATATCCCTTCACCCGAGAAAATTATCACCGTTACTTCCGAAACTACGATAAACTGGTTGCCGCCAGAACTCCAGCACCGGAACCACCAACTGCCTCTCCTACACATGATGTGCCGGTGTTATCATATAGCGAGAAGAGGGCGGCGGAAAAAGCTAACAAACGCCGCCTAAAGATCTCCAAAGCGTGCCTCTTTCAACAAGTCAAAATGCCATTTGTTGAAGATCGCTTCTCTGCTATTTTTCAGGAGAAAGAGCTGCCTGTAATTTATCAGGATTTGTACAAAGAAGTGGTACTGCCTTTTAGAGAAAAGAAAATGTATTACCTTACAATGCATTACCTTAGGGGCAAAACCGATCGCTACAGCAAATTCCCGATAACTCAACTCCTGGAGGTAACGACCGACCATTTCTCAGGCTACTACTGGTACACCATCTTCCATATTCGAAGAGCAGATAATCAACTGTACACAATTACTGAAGGAGACTTCTATATTCTTGAACCTCGGGATATAGAATTTCTTTACAACACAGTACGCTTACTTCCAGACACGCCTCATCCAGTTAAAAATCATTCGAGAAATTTCGCTCAGGCTGCTCTGAAGCGCTTCATGATTGTTAAAACATTAGCTGCTCGAATGGAAGATGTGCAGATGGCTGTTGAGAGTGGCACAGCACAGGTTCACTTAGCTGCTCCTTACAGATCACTTCCCTCCGAGATTAAAACTCGGAGAACAGTTGTGCTAAGTGAACCCAACTTGGGAATGACTTACACAAACTACTTCAACGAACGAGTATTCTTCCGTGTGTCTGACATTGCCAAGTACTGTGACGGCACATTGAACATCCTCAAGAAGAAATTGGAGAAAAAGGGGAGGCACATGAACAGAGATCCCAGCAACCCAGAAGACACCTCTCTTCGAAGCAATATTGACACACTAATCACTGCCATTAATGAAAGACTAAGCTGGCGAATAGTGATTAGACATTTTGAGGTTCACCTGGGTATACGAGACAGAAGAAAAACGCCTACTTACACAACTGAAGTTCCTAACATGCCACTACCTTTTGGTCAATATCATGGGCTCAGATGGCAGGACGAATCAGTTGATCGCCAAAGACCATATGCAAGACGTGGGCCACATTAACGTTCAAATGCTGGGAGGCACTTCACCTGTTCCACAATGGCTTCTGATCAAAACGGATTCAGAACCCGCTCTCAAAAGAAAGCACAACGAAACTCAATCAAGCTTCATCGTAAATACTCTCCTTCCACCCTCCGACGATGTATAAGGTACGTCCTTCGATCTCAAAACTTATTAATACTTTTGTTTTGTCGAGGGGGAGAAATATTAATTCTAGGGGGAGAATTATTATTTCTAGGGGGAGAAAATTCAGAAAAACAAAAACAAAATACCCAAATAAAAAGTTTTATGTTTGTAACGTTAATTATAAGTCGTTGTAATATCCGTCGATCTCTTTACTAGTTCTCTAGTAAAGATTGCATCTGTTTATTACAAATTCTTTTAATTCTCGTTACTTACTACTTCAAAAGACATACCTTCCCATGGTTTGCCAGATCCGGCCACACCTTCCCAGGGAAACATTTTAGCCAACTGGTAAATGTGAGAATTTAGGTCTAGGGTATAGTAATAGGTGAGTGCAAGGTGATGTGAAAACATGATAAATCAAAGAAAACACACCTTATGAGTGCATCCAAACCGCAAAATAAACCGGGCAACCACACAAAAAGGTGATCATTCATGCGTTGAATGTTTCACAAGACTTTACTCGCCCAGTAAAGCAAATGCACACCACCACCAACCACTCAAATTCCTCCCAACAGGAATTTGTTTCATTTCATAAGGGGACGTAGCACATAATCTACTGACTGCTCACTTGGAGTTTGTCGGTATTGAAAATATAACCTCCTGCCCCGGGTTAAGTCTCTTTGTATGCACAGTGTGTCTAGTTCTCACCCCCAAGAATCTTTCCAATTTAGGACACTTGCACTACAAAAAAAAAAAATGGATCTCAGTGAATCCATCGGAACACTTGTAGTGGCATCACAATCTGATGCTTCACGAGGATCGAGTGGAAATCCTGCTAGAGCTAAAATCACGCCAACTCTAAACGCAGGTCACACATTTGAATCAACAGTTGTGCAAACGACTACGGATTCATACCGTGTGCGAACGGATACTCTATGTGAGTCCGGTGTTACCTTAAAAGAACAAGTTGCTGTGCCATAAACTTCAAAATCATTCAGGCAACAACTTATACAGGAAACACATAAAATTCCGATGAAAAATCCATGTGATCCAAAATGCAACATCTTGAAAGCTGATTAAAATGCACATGAGCAAAATAGTCCACTCTCAAATTACTCCTATGATCTGCTAAACCCAGCATGATCTTCCCCGGAGCCACCGACAATATAGGAACTTAAAAGTGAGGGTCCCTAGGTCTAGGTGAGCAGAATCAAGTATCATGGGATCTTGATTGGGGTGCGCTGAGGTAAAAATTGAGAGGGGGTATGAAGTATGGGGTGCAAATCAGCTTATCACATGGTAAAAACAAAAACGAGGGTGTGGTTGAAAATGAAAAAGTGAGTTGAGTGAGGAGCGTGTGTGAAAGGGTTAAAGAAAACGGAAAACCCTCCCTGAACCGAACAAATGACCGGGTAACCTCATCTATATCGGATTGCATATGTTGCTTTCTGATTAAGACATCATGGACCCAGTGATGCAATGCACAACCCCCACTGACCACTCAAGTACAAAAAGTACTTGTTTCAAAATCACGGAGATAACCACATCCACTATCGACATCTCATTTGGAGATTGTTGATATTGAAAAAGAGGACCCACCTCCAGTCCTCGCCTTCGTTTGTCCACGTATAGAGTCTAGAACCGAATTAAATTTCTCTAGGACACAGGCACTCTACCAAGCATATCTTTGGGATATTGCCGGAACATTCATAGTGATATCAAAAAATATTGGTATTCCACGATGATTGAATGGAAATCCTACCAGTGCTAACATCAATGCCAACACTGAACGTAGGTCACACAGTTTCTGTAACTGTTGTGCTAACAGGCAATCTATGTGATCCTGGGTTACCCTGATACATTCTCGTGCGAAGATCAGACGACCGTACTCCATTGTTATCAACAACGGTCACTATGTCTGATAAAGGATCTGATGACTGTATTCCAATCTTATCAACAACAGTCAATACATCAGATAAGGGATTCTATGACCGTACTCCAACATTATCAACAACGGTCAGAAAATCCAAATCATATCAACATTCCGCACCGCTTCGACTTCATCAAACATCAGGAACCAAGGATCAGCAGCAAATCGACAAAAGCCACAACCTCAAGAAAGGACTTCCGCTGCTAACCGCTCTATCTATGGGTCTACATTCAGTCGATTTGCATGAAGTCTTCTGAAATACTTTATATTGGTTGAAAAGCCGATTAAAAGTATGTCTGTCACCGATGATCAAAGGCTGATGCTGTTTTATCAACATAACTGCTCAACGGTTCAATTCTCAGCTCCAGCCTTACAATCACAGAAGTCTTCAAAGATATGCAACCTAGTCTACTATTACAAAGGGGGAGATTGTTAGGTACTAGATATGTTGTAATAGTTAGTCTAGGGGGTAATAGTGTAACATTGTATAGAAGTTAGGTTTTATTACCAAAATGGTCCTAACTAACCAAGAATTGAGCCATGGTATATATATACCAAGATGTAAGGCTCAATTCTTCAACTCTTGCACAATTAATCAAGTTAACTTTCAGCAATTGTTCTCTCTACCATCTCTCTAACTTTCTCTCTCTAAAACCCTAATTGTTCTTATCACTTTTCTAGCCCAAATCATCATCTAACCTCACCAAATGGATTGAATATATGAATCTATGCTTTTCAGGACGCTTTAGCAACGGCTTCAACAGTGCTGATTACCTATGTTAGTGTCATCATATTACCATAAATCTAATTACCATTGTTTCTTAATCACATGTATTATGTTTTGTATGTTTTTGTTTCGTTTGATCGTTTTCAGCAAAGCTTATGGGGCAAAAAAGAAGCCCGCAACCTTACTTGTTCCTCCTTAAAGCGGGCCTAAGAAAGCGGATGTTTAGAGGCGTAAATTTTGCGTCAGCGGCTTCTGGTCTTCTTGATGTGACAGGAAAACACTTGGTATGTCTTGTACTCCGTAATACGGTTAAAATTCAAAAATTAAGAAACGGGTCATTTCATAATACGGTTAATTATAAAAATGTACGCGTGCAGAATATTGTACCTATGTCGGAGCAAATCAAGCAATTTGAGACGGTTCTTAGCAATCTAACGTTGGTAAAGGGGCGAGGAGCAACTAGAAACATAATCTCAAAATCCGTGTTTGCCATTAGTGTAGGAAGCAATGATATTTTTGGCGATTTTGAAAACCGAAGCACGGTCGATCCGGCTGTATTTGTTGGTTCATTAATGACAGCATACGAGTGTCACATTGGGGTATGCAGTTTTAGGTACACGTTATTACTAATATATGCTAGACTCATTCCGGGTACATATTGTTTGTAACAAAAAATAAAGAAAAAAACTTATATATTCGGTCTAAAATGTCTAAGAAATGTTTTAATGATGAAAATGTTTTAATATTTGTACAATGTTGGAATCATTCAAGACTCTGTACAACCATGGAGCAAGGAAGTTTGGAATCATAAGCGTACCTCCAATTGGATGTTGCGCGTCACACAGAATTCACAATATCACCGGCGGTTGCTCGAGCTTTCCACACATCGCTCGATGTGCTCTTGAAGAAACTGTCTTGCAAGCTAGAAGGAATGAAGTATTCACTTGGAAATTCTTACGAAATGACAATTAATGTTATCCAAAACCCACAACTATACAGTAAGTACAAAAATAAAACACTTTAGACTAGGATTGTAATCAAGTCGTCATTGTATCAAGCTCGAGCTCGACTCGATTATAAAACTCGAAACTCGAAACCTGACTCGAGCTCGATCAAGCCTTTATTTTCAAGCTCGAGCTCGATTCAACTTAAATGAATTCAATTTCGAGTATTTTTTTAGTCTATCTCGAGTAGCTCACAAGTTAATTCGACTCGTGTACAGCCTTACGCATTCGGTGATGGACTCAAAAGAAAAAAGAGATGTGTCATCGGTTGCACATTTTTTCTACCGGTTTCACATAAACTAAAAAAAAAAAAAGTTATAACACTATTTTAACACTATTCGAAACCATTCTAGGTACTCCCATGTACGCAGGGGCGATACCAGAACAATATTCTCGCGGGGGCAAATTTTAGGAATGTATGCCTGGTGGATCTTCGAGTTGACCTTTTTTTCATGTCAAATCATAAATTGAACTAAACACGAAACTCAGCCCATTTTAGTGATAGATCTAATAACGAAAATAATAAATTCAATTTTAATCATTTGGAGAATACATAGTTGAAATGAAAAAAATTTAGCAATATCAAACTACTAAGAAATAAAATATTATTTTGAGTTTTTGTTCCTTTTGTTTGGTTTGTCTTTGCTTTTTCTGTTTGGCTCTTACTATTTTTGTTTTAGTGCTCATTTTTCAGAACTCTTATATATATTTTGGAACCGGACTAAAGATTTTATTATAATAGTTGCTTTTAAAAAAATATTCAAATAAATAGAAAAGAGAAAAATTAATAATTGGAAAAAGGAAAAAGGAAATAAAAAAGAAAATGGAATTCTGTCACTGTACACATGCACTACATACAATTCATATATGCATGTATGCATTCGTCTCAACTCTCATGTGACAATAAGTTAATATATATTAAATTGACACAACCCACCATGTAATACCGCCCCTACGCACTCCATAGTCTTTAATTACACCATGCACATTTTTAAGACTGATTAGTTTTAGGATGCTAATTAATTTTATTATAATTTTTCGGTTAGATTTTACATACGTTGATAGGGCATGTTGCAGGAAAGGGTGGTTGAATGCTGAAAAGTTTTGTACCCCGAAAGCAAATTTATGCTCGAATCGCAACAATTATCTCTTCTGGGACTTGTTCCACCCAACACAATATGCTTCCGAGCTTGTTTTTTGGTACTATAATCTTGTTTTTTCTATGCACATTATTACTTTTTCTTGCAAGAAATAATTAAATGCACAAAGTACAACAAAGTACAAGTAGATATTGCAACAAATAATAAAATACGGGTTAGGTATGTGTGTCAATGTTTGTACAATTGTACTTGTACAATTCTTTCAACATATTATTCAAATCTCCTTTTACAGACTAATATTGTTTAAGTTCAAACAATAAACCCTCTAAAAATTTGTACTCCTTGAGGTAGATATTATACACAAATCAAAACTTATTCATCTTCCCTCTGTACATTAAAACCAGCCATGTATAAGGTGGTATTTGTTTGCAGCTTAATGTTGAATCATTCAGCGTTTAATGTTGAATCATTCAGCATTCAGTGCGTTTGTTTAGCGCATCTGAATGAAGTATATGCTGAATGAGATAGCAAAAAACTGATGAATCATTCTTCCTTAGAACATATGTTGAATAATTAAGCAGTCAGACTTAATATAAAAAAATTTCCCACAATAAAACCAAGTTTTATACAAAACCTCTTAATCATTCAGACCATTCAGTGCGTTTGTTTAGCGCATCTGAGTGAAGTATATGCTGAATGGGATAACAAAAAACTGCTGAATCATTCTTCCTTAGAACATATTTTAAATCATTAAGCAGTCAGACTTATTATAAAAAATTTTCCTACAATAAAACCAAGTTTTATACAAACCTCTTAATCATTCAGACCATTCAGTGCGTTTGTTTAACACATCTCAATGAAGTATATGCTGAACGGGATAGCAAAAAACTGCTGAATCATTCTTCCTTAGAATATATGTTGAATCATTAAGCAGTCAGACTTATTATAAAAAAGTTTCCCACAATAAAACCAAGTTTTATACAAAACCTCTTAATCATTCAGACCATTGAATCATTCAGCGGTTAATCATTTTGTTCCTATCAAACAACACCTTAGGTGGAAAAGTACATCCCGCTTAATCATTTTAAAACCAACACGCACTCTATCATCCAACCCACACCTCCATCTCTTCTTCTAACTCATTGTGAGGTGGAAAAGTACATCATACTATTTGCTTTATCTACGTGTACTTTGTACATCATCATACTCTATGCTTTATGCAATGCTAGAAAGTGTTCATAATGTTTCGAATTTCTTTTGTTTTCCAGATTTTGATGTGATGAAGGAAAAATTTGCTAAACTTCTACTTGGAGAAGACATGTCTGGTGGTGGCAAAGGTGTCTGTACTGCCCTAGCAATTTCAAACGCCATAACAAATCTCTCTGGTTAGTTAATTAAACATTATGCATGTAGTTGTAGATTATATGATCAATTCTTTATCTATTTCTTATTTTCTTTTTGGTTTTTTTATTTTATTTTTATGATTTGATTATAAAAGCATCAGTATTTGGAGAGCTATGGAGATTAGAACCATTAGCACACCAAAAAAAATCAATGTGGCAAATAGAAATGGACTGGCTTCTTTGTGTAAGTGACTCAATTGTCGATTTTGTACCATCAAAACAACAATCTCCATCTGGTGGTATTTATGAAGTCATGTCAACACAACCACGAGCAGATTTATCTCTAAATCTCCCAGCTTTAAAGAAACTGGACTCAATGTTAATCAACATGTTAGACACATTTTGTAAAACCGAGTTTTGGTACGTTGATCGAGGCATAAATTTAGCAGAAAACGACAATTGTGAAGCTTTTTCATCTCATTTTTGTGGCGGGAGGCCTTCAATTAGACAAGAAGAAAAATGGTGGTTACCTTATCCAAAAGTTCCTGACAACGGTTTATCAGAAGATTCTAGAAAGAAATTACAGCAGTGTAGGGATTGTACAAATCAGATTCTGAAAGCTGCATTGGCTATTAATAGTAATGTTCTTGCTGAAATGGAGATCCCAAAAGCTTACTTAGAATCTTTACCAAAGGTATGCTTGTTTTTTCAGAGATTTGTTTCGGTCATACTTTGTATTTAATACATGGAGGGGTATTTTGGTCATTTGACATCTGCATAAAGTTTAATCCAATTTTTTTATTATTATTTATTGTTATTATTTATTGTTATTGTTTTTTTTTCTTTTGTTAAAAAACAATATTATGTTATAATCACATGTAAATATATACTTAATCTCATGTGATTGTATACTTTATCACATATGATGTTTTTGTATAATAACACGTGATTGTAACATGATTCCTTTTTAACGAAAAATAAATAATAAAATAATAAAAACATAAAGAAAATAAAATATAAAAAATAAAAAATTATGTAAGTGTAAAATGACCAAAATTATGTGAGTGTATAAAATATGTGATTAATTTTGACAATTATTTATTATTGATCAATGGTTGAGATTTGTCTTTTGGGACTACATAAAAATTAAAGACTACCTTGAATACAATTCTAACTTGTCATAATTAAATATGTTAAATATTAATTAATTAATTAATTAATTTATTACAGAATGGAAAAGCCTGTTTGGGTGACATCATCTACCGCTACATAACAGCAGAAAAATTCTCTCCCGATTGTCTTCTTGATTGCTTAGACTTATCATCAGAACACCACCCTCTTGAAGTAGCAAATAGAGTTGAAGGAGCAATTTACACATGGAAATTAAAAGGCCATAAAAATCATATAAAATCCAAAAATTCATCATGGGCTGGAAAGTTTAAGGGGCGGGTTGCTGATGTGGACAAGGATAAGTATTTAGTTCAACGAGCAGAAACGTTGTTACGTAGTTTAAGACTTAGGTTTCCTGCTCTTCCACAGACTTCATTGGATATGAGCAAAATTCAATATAACAAGGTATGTCTATCAAAGTGTACATATCTCATGATAAATTGCAATTTTTTTCTGTATGCTGAGGTGTCATGTCAAAACAGGTTCACATTTAAATTGGTTAGACTTTATTTCAGCTTTGTAAAAAAGGGTCTAGGCGATTATCGACGGGCAACCTAGTAATCGTTGCAATTTATCCGTCAAAGTCAAAATCAGTCAAGGTCAATGAAAGTCAAACTTAAAAAAACAATTTGAAGGGTTTTATTGACTAATTTAGTTATTTTGTTATGGGCTTGTTTTTATTTTGAACATTGTCAAATATTTTGCATGGTTTTTGACTTATTAGTTACAGTATTTTGTTAGGATATTGCTAATATTTATCTAAAAATAAATTCCTTTGTATTTTATGATACCCGTCTAGAAATCAATTAAGACCGATTTTTTACAACTTTGCTTTATTTGTATGGGCTACAAGCCTACAATGCTAGTTGACCTGAAACACATTACACACTTTTCCCAAAATTATTAATTTTTAACGTCAAATATGATCTAGAAATATATATATTATTGGTCAAACTACATAAAAAGGTACTAAACCTTTTTTCCAAGTCAAAGAAGGGTATCGGAGTTTTCTTCGACTAAAATGAGGATTTTTTCCCCTTATTTTTAAGTCTTTGGTTAATAAAAACCTTTAATAGCACAAATAAGGTATAACAAGCCCAAATTTTAGTCACAACGAAAACTTTAATACTATTGATTGTGAAAAGAAATGGTTTAGTACCTCAAAGTGAAATATTTAATAAAATTGGGAACCTTTTTATGCAGTTTGCGCAATATGTATTTAACACGAATCTAATTATTTATGTTTTTTATAATAACAAAGGTTACGGTTGTAATTTCAGGATGTGGGACAGTCGATATTAGAAAGCTACTCCCGAGTAATGGAAAGTTTAGCATTCAACATAATGGCAAGAATTGATGATGTCATCTTTGTAGACGATGCAACAAAACGGTGTTCAGATTCCTTATCCACTTTCAACCGAGAAAGCCGTCCTATTCAAAAACGCATGTCTTCAAGCCCCTTTTCAATCCAACACACCCCGTTTTCGTCTCCTTTTGCTACTCCTACTTTTTCCTCTTCTCCTGTTCTCATTCGAAGCCCAAACAGAGCATCGCCTAGTCAGCATGATGATAAGTTGGATGTCATGAAGCCTGCTGACTTGGACAAGCTCTGGAAGTGATGTGGCAGAACAGGGGTGTTTGTATATGTGTTTACAAGTATAGGTTTCGGTTGGGTTTCGGATTCTTATTGTTTGGTGTTTGGTTAATGAGATAGTAATGATATGACAATATATGAGTTGTGTAAACAAATAGTGAAAAACTTTATCGGATATGGATCCTAAATAAATAGTGAAAAACTAACAATATGCGGTCATTGTAAACAGCAACGACTAACAATTTGCTATAGTTACAGTGTGTCAGGATCGAATAATTCAAACAAGTTATTTAATCACAGATCTACTAACAGAGAGAAGTTACAGCGAATTAACACTCTTGTTATTTGATTAAGAACAATATAAACTGTAATAAAATAATAATAATTAATAACACAGTTTATCACAAAAAGCTTCAATATATATTAACGATGAATCAATACACACGTACGTTTACAATTCGTAAGGAACTATTTATAATAGTCCTTGAAGCCTAAACATTTAACCTAGTTATTCTAAGATATGATTACAATCGAATTACAATGAGATATACATTCTAAACTAACACTACGAAGATCTCGGATACGATCTGCACCATATATGAACCATCAGTAGTATTTGCACCCATCAGTAGTAGATCACTTCGTCAGTAGTATTTGCTATTCTGTCCCATCAGTACTATCTTCTTTAAGTCTTGATCAGTACTAACTGCAGCCTCAGTAATAGAATGCTTATATCTCAACAATCTCCCCCTAAATTCACTTTGAATTACTCAAGTTTCTTTTCTTCCTCTTCTTTCTTTCTTTTCTCTCTAACATCTTAGCTCTTCTTTGATCACCTTCAATTGTCTGTTTGTTTATCCTTTTCCTCTGTGCAATTATATATTTGCTCTTTCTTTTCACAAAATAGTTTAACTTTTCTTGAAACATAATAGCATCATGAGGTCTCATGAAGTTACAACAAACAACTTGATACATCGTTTCTTCAGAGTGAGGATATTCTCTTTCATACAAGAATAGTTCACACTTCTTGCTTGCCCGTTCAAAGAAATACATATTTACTATTGGCAGCACATTCCAAGCATAAACATTTTCTGTGTTAGTGAACTTCTCAGGATACTTCTCTGGATAGAAAGCAGCATCAATCATTTCTGTGAGATATCCAGCTCCTGAGTTTTTCCATGACTTCTTTGTCATCCTTGGTTTACCAATAATTAGCACTTTGATTATGTCACTTCTGGTACATGACATAACCATTGGTTTCCAAGCATTAAACCTCTGAGTTGTTTTGCCTTCTCTTATGACTTCTATGACATCATTAACAACTCTCCAATTGATAATTGGATTATCTTAAAGAGGATCAACATGAAGATCAAATATTTGTACATCTTGTTCTGTTTGTTTTAATTTCTTCCTAGCCTCTTGTTCTGTTTGAAGAGCTTTTCTCTTTTTGTTGACTGAAGGTTTTGATGATTCACCAGACATTGGTGTTCTGGTGAGCACTGGTTTAGGATCAATTTCAACCAATGCCTTTTCTTTCACTTCTTCTTCCCCAGTTTCTGCTAGTTCCCTCTTTTTAGCAGTACAATATTTTTCTACTATTGTTAACATTTTGATTCTGCCAAAGGACTTAGCATTATGCCCCTTTGATTTCAAATAATCAATTATTTTATTCTTCTGTTCAAATATTTCATCTGGTAGATCAGCTTTTTCTCTTTTACATTTAGCCACAAGATCTTCAAGACAATTCAGATGTTTTTCCTCTATCTTTCTTTGTTTATTGAACTCTGCTTGTTGATCTTCTACTAGGAATTCTTCAATCTCTTGAATTGCTGCATTTTTAAGTCTTTCTTCTTCAACAATTCGTTTATCTTCAAGAGCTTGAGTCTTAGCTACCTTTCTTAGACACCTCATCCTTTTCACCTTCCACTTATCTTGCTTTTCAGGTCTAACACAATTTATTTTATTTACCAGAAAGTGACCTAATGCTCTGTGTGGGTAGTCCTCATCAAATTTTTCTTTACCTTTACCAACACACTTAGATAGTGGAGTATATTTCATATCAACAACTGGGGTAATCACAATTGATGGAGAAAATAAATGAAAGTTGCCCTCAGTTAATATTTTGGGGTGAGGAGGTAGTGCACATTCATCTACATCATCCCAATTCACATTATCATCAATGTCAGGTATGATAAGTGGCTTTAGTTCTGGAGTTGGATGCCTTGGGATGATCACAGCTGGTTCAAGTACTTCTGGTATTTCTTCTTCATCTTCAGTAGTAACCAAGGTAGTTACTACTGGTGTTGTTTCTGTTGTATATACCACCAACTGTTGTGAGGAGTCTACTACTGGTGAGGTTGTTGTTGTAGTTACTACTGCTAGGGCCTCAGTAGTAGGAATGATAGTTTCTATTATGGGAACATTTACTACTGGAGTTGTGTCTTCTTCAATAGGATCAGTAGTATCAATTACCTCAGTAGTAACTGGAGAATGTATTTGTTCTGCTGTTGGGGTTTGATTTGCAGACACAAAGACATCTTCATCCATACTCCTCTGTACAGGTCTTCACTAAAACTTTGACCTGTTTCACCATGAGCTTCTTTTAAATTCAAGAGGGAGGCTGCTGCTGCTGCTGCAGTTGAATGATAAATCATTCCTTGTATTTGATTCTTCTCCCCCTTAGTGATCTCAACTTGTTGAGCCTCACTATCTGCAATCTTCTTTTGTAATTTTCTGATAAGAGTGTATTGCCTTTGAAGTCGATAATCAAATCTTTTCTGTCTTCTATTTCAGGCATTGATGTAGTGCTTCATCTAGCTCATGGTCTTTCCTTGATTATTCAAAAGTTCCAGGCAATGTTGTACAGTGGTTTTAAGGTTTTCCTTCCTATCCGGCAATTTTGTTTGTTTAATACTGCCCTCAGCCCATTTGGGTGGATCATTGGGCTCAGTTGGTACATTGGTTTGAAGGTTTTCCATCCTATCCGTCAATTCATTTCTGTTCAGACTACCCTCATCACTGCTTGGTGATGAAATGGGTTGTTTAGATACTCTCTTCTTCCTAGAAGAAGCAGAAGTACCTCCCCTTGTGGTTTCTAGGCACCGGGGTCCTTTGAGTGCTGCCTCAAAGGATGAGTCATCACTTAAAGTTGCCGAGGTCTGGGTCCAAATGATGTTCTCACTAGCCTGTGCACCCACCTTTGGGGCATCATTAGTGAGAGCCCTTTCCTCATGCCATCTCTCCTCCTTGGAGGACAACTCTTGGAGTCTGGGGTGTGACTCAGTTAGTCCCCTGGTGTCCTTTAAGGAAGTTTTCATCCTTTTGTATGTTGTAGAAATTTATTTGGCTATGGGCTGGTCTACCTCAGAGTGAAGAGTAGCACTCTGAGGTTTATCTACATGTACCTGGGACACATTCAGGACATTTGTTTGTGTGGGTGATTGAGTGGACTCATGGGATTCTGTTTGGGCTGTTTTGAGTGATGGTGTTGGTTGGGGTTCAATGGGGTGACTTGAACCTTCTCTAGTAGGTGGTTGATCATAGATCATATTTGGGAACAATGGAGTAACTTTGCCAGAAAATTTAACCAGTTTTCTCATATTTGAGTACACCTTTTTATTTAATTCAGGAATAGGAAAAATGTTCTTTGTAACTGAAAGGTTTTGAATTTCACAGTTTAAAATATGTGCAAGGAATCTTGGATACATTAAAATTTTTGAAGATGATATATTTGCAAGCATTCCTTCAAAAATCATGTTAGAAAAATTGAATACCTGGCCTGTGCACAAACAAATAACAGCAGATGCTATTGACTTGTTGAACTCATTCCATGTATTCCTTTTGGGAGAGATACATTTTTGAATAGTGTGAACAAGAAATTTCCATTGGGGTGAAAGAAGACCTTTTTGAAAAGTGACTATATCAAGTCTTCCTTCATAACCCATATTTTTAAGAGTTTCAACAAGATCCTCCTTAGGAAGTGAGAACATACCTGCTTCATCATTTAGTTGAAGGTGGTGTCTGATTGACTGCTCTATTATTACAATGGATTTGCCATCCACAGTTGATTTTATTTTTGAATGACTTGCTTTTTCGAGTACTTCAGCATTTTCCCAGAAATGAACAAGGTGTTGTTCATAAGCCTTGGGATTCACAATAAGTGCAAATTTAATGTAAGAGTTTTTCAAGAACATAACAATTGGTCGAAAATCTTTTGTTCCATCTGGATTCCTTAGAAAGGCACACATATTGTGGAATTCCGAGTATTTGAGATCTGTTTAAACTTCGAGAGATCTTAGAGTTGCCATTGTTATTGAGTTCGTAAGTTTACAATTCGTAATTTCAGAGAGAATGTGATCTTTTTGAACGAAGTAGTGAATGAATTAATTTGTTACTGATGAAAGGTGTTGATAGAGATTTGCAAATATTAGGGTTTATCGCAGGGTTTATCGAATCAAGGCTTGGATAATGCGAAATTAATCACATTCAGCTATTTAGATTTTTCGAATTTACCTGCAAAATGACTGAAATAACCTTCGAATCATAACCCAACAGCTACTTTCATGGGGGTTAGTATGGTAATCTGTCGTATTTCACACATAACGGCCAATCAGTAGTAAATTAAACTTCAGTAGTAAACCATCAGTAGTAACTGTTGGTTTATACTTAGCCTAATTTACATAAACCCTAGCAGTAGTATTTGTAAAAACAATCTCAAACCAGTAGTAATGACCTACCAGTAGTAAAACAAAAATTTTAAATGAAGAAAATATACAAACACATTTACATATGATTTGGTTTATGAAATTAATTTATTAAAATCATTCCAATACTGCTAACCAAAAAGCAGAACCTTCCTACATCAAATGCTTTTGTAAAAAGATCTGCTAATTGATTGTCAGTATAAATTTTCTTTACTTTAATTAATTTCTTTTCATTTCAATCCCTTATGAAATGAAATCTTATTTCAATATGTTTGGTTTTTGAGTGTTTTACTGGATTGTTCACAATACTAATTGCACTTTAATTATCAATAAAAATAGGAGTTTTGAGAATAGATATACCAAAGTCTAGGAGTTGATTTCGAATCCACAGTACTTGAGCACAACAAGCAGATGCAGCTACATATTCTGCTTCAGCAGTTGATGTGGACACATTTGTTTGTTTCTTACATTGCCATGACACCAGTCTTGATCCAAAGAATTGACATCCACCAGTAGTAGACTTTATATCTTGACATTCACCTCCATAGTCACTATCTGTGTAGGCTATGAGTTCAAATGGTGAGTCATGTGGATACCAAAGACCAAGTGATGGTTTTCCCTTCAAGTATCTGAAGATCCTTTTGACAGCCTGCAAGTGAAGCTCTTTTGGTTTTGCTTGATACCTGGCACATACACAAACACTATACATAATGTCAGGTCTTGATGCAGTTAAATACATTAAAGAACCTATCATTGATCTATATAGATGTTCATCTACATCCTCCCCCTCAACATCAGGATGTAGGTGTTTGTGTGTTTCCATTGGTGTGCTTGCACTTTTGCAGTCTTTCATTGCAAACTTTTCTAAGATATCTCTGACATATTTCGATTGATTAATCAAAATACCATCTGATCTTTGATTGATTTGGAGTCAAAGAAAGAAGTTCATTGGACCCATTGAGCTCATCTTGAATTTGTTCTGCATTAATTCTTCAAACTCTTTGCATAAATGATCATTTTTTGATCCAAAGATGATATCATCTACATATATCTGGACCAGTAGTATATCATCTTTGACTTTTCTTGTGAACAGAATTTTGTCAATTGCACCTCTTTTGAAATTGTTCTTCAGTAGATATGATGATAGTGTATCATACCAAGCTCTTGGTGCCTGATGTAGGCCATATAGAGCTTTGTCTAATTTGTAAGCATAATCATCATGTTCAGGATCTTCAAATCCTGGAGGTTGACAAACATAGACTTCTTCTTCAATTTTCCCATACAAGAATGCACTTTTAACATCCATTTGATAGACTTTAAATTTCTTAAATGACGCATATGCCAAAAAGATCCTTATTGCTTCAATTTTTGCAACAGGGGCATATACTTCATCATAGTCTATTCCTTCTTCTTGAGTGTATCCTTGTGCAACAAGTCTGGCTTTATTTTTGATCACTATACCTCTTTCATCTTTCTTGTTTCTAAAGATCCATCTTGTTCCAATGGCTCTTTTTCCTTTTGGTAGAGGTACAAGTGTTAGGTCACAACGCCCTGGTTTATTAGGTTAATTGCTAGATTATTATACTTAATGAAATATTAAAGTGATAACACAAGAATATAGTCAATGTATAAATCCACTAAGTGTGGCTTGTTGCGGAATAACAAGACCACTGATCAATTACAAGGATATGAAAGTAAGTACGTGAATTGGTAAGTACTCCTTTGCAAGATGATCTCTATTTATAGTGGTATAGAGATCTTACATAATGGGCAAAGGAGTAACCGAAGGACTAGACTAAGGAAATGACTAAGATCAAGGGATTTGATCTTAGTCCGTTACAATACAGACTGTAACTCAGTCCTTCTACTCAGTATTGGATTTCCAATACTGAGTGTTGATACCGAGTGGCCAATACTGGCTAAACTCAGTATCACTCCTAAACTTAGCTAATTTATTCTAAGCTAGTCTAGATTGTTTTGTTATCTTAAGATTCAAAGGGGTAAGGCTTTTTTCCTTAACAATCTCCCCATATCTAATGATAACAAAACAATTACAAAGATAATTAAAAAATACAGGCTTCAAAGTCTTCTTCTTCATCTTCTGTTTATTGATTCAAACTCATAGAAGACTTCTTTCTTCACATGGATGAACTCTTCTCTTTTCTTCAGTTCATCTTGCCTGTAGTTTAGCACAACAACAATCTTCTTTCTGAACCAAGAATCTTCTTTCTTGGTTATCATCCATTTCAAGCCCACCAGATGGCTAATAGGAGCTGTTTGCAAATCTGCTTCAGTAATGAAGCACTCCCTATCATCTGAGTCAGTATACATATATCCAGATGTTAGATATATGTTACTCTTTTGATCCTGAAAAATAAGGTTAGGAGGAACAAGATATTTGGGAAAGATTCTGAAAGTATTAAGGCACTCAGGTTTGTTGTTCTTGATAGCCTCAGTCATCACACTGAGTGCCCTGTAATCTGCTGCATAAAGGATGCCTTTTTCATAGCATATAGCAGATACAACCCAGATTTCATCCATCATCACTTGGGCTTCAGAAGATCTTGAGGGCATCTCCTTTATCAGTCTAGCAATTTTTATCCAGTCTTGGAGTCCCATATTTTAAATGTCATGGAGAAAAATCTTCATTGGAGGACTGACTGGCCCAGTGCAGGTTGCAACAATAGATCTGTCAACAGTTTTGACTTTTATATTGTTGACAAATTCATTTAGCCAGTATATGTCCTTTACATTCAGAAATGCTTTATTCCTCAGCATACCCATCATGTGCTCCCTATATCTTGATCTTTGAGCAACAATGTTCCAGTATTGTTGGAGAAGATCATCTCCTTGTCTTCTAACAGTATGAGGTTTCCATGGAACATCTGCCTCAGTATCAGTATCAGGATCTTCTTCCTTGACAGGGAAGAATCTTTGAGCCTCAATCTCATCCTCAGCATCACTATTTTCTTCAGTGTATTGAACAGATCTTCTTGGTCTAGAAGTCAGTGGAGCTGGATCTGGTTCTTCACTTGATTCTGAGGACATAACCACTTTTGACATTCTTCTGGTTATTGGTCTTCTAGTAACTCTAGAAGGTCCTTCAGCTGGAGGAGAGATTGGTCTTCTTGGGGGCTCTTCGTCATCTGAGGATGATGATGAAGAGCTTTCTTTATGTGCCACATCCAGTGCAAAGTTTAGGAAGTTTTGAGATGGCACTGGATGTTCTTCATCATCATCAGCAATAGGCCATACAAAAGGCCTGTACACTATTATCTGCAAATTGTTTGGTTCTTGAGCAGGAGGCTCAGTATCAATTTGCTGTGGTTGGTCAGTTTCAGTCTCCCCCTGAGCAGATGGCTCAGATAACTCTTCAAGTAATTCCAGAACTGACCTTCCTCTTTGTCTTCTTCTTTCATACTGAAACCTGAGTGGTTCAGTATGAGAAGTTTGCTGTTGTTGTTGTTCTTGCTGTTGAGGTTGATCTTCATTTAACTTTCTTCTTTTCTCCCCCTGAGCAGATGGCTCAGGTTGATCGACCTCTTCTTCTCTTTGTCTCTTCTCCCCCTTATTGTTATCATTTGATGGGGAGGGAAGAGGTTCAGTATCATCACCTATGTCTCCCTGTTTATCATCAGGAGTTGGGGAGGGCATAGGTTCAGTGGCAGCATCATGGTCACCCTCAGTATTGGCATGGGAGGGTGATCTTCTGGGCTCAGTGTCAGGGTCTTCTTCATCATTATTTCCACCAAGTGGAGACTGTGGAGGTGGTGGAGGCTGTTGTTGTTGCTGAAGGAGTGCCACTGACTGCTTTAATGAGTCTATCTCAGTACTCATGACATCCATCCTGGCCAGAATATTATTCTGAGTGTTCTGCATGGCCAGGATCTGGTTTAGAATAGTTTGTAGAGCCCCTTGCACTTCATGAGATTGGGTGGCTTGAGCCCTCTGAACCTGCACAGATGGTGCTAGAGAAACAAAAAAAATGTAAACTGGTTAGAATGAAAGGTTTATCAAATAGAATTGTGGTATTGTTAAATTCTATAATCATTTAAACGGAATTTAGAAGTCTGTATTTCATCTGGTTTATGATGAAATATTGTGAACTTGTGCATAGTATGTGTAAGAAATGTTTTAGTAAAAGTGAGTGTGAAATTTTGAGTAGCTCAGTATAGGATAGGTCACATTTACTAAAAGGTTTTGGGTTGGGAAATCGAAGCCTGGGATGTGCTTCTTGTTATTTTCAATGTTTATCACCCGGTATTAGAGTGATAACAGAAATGTGGCTTAAACCCATGGAAAAATTTGGCTTATGTGGCTTAAAGGTTTGTGATCATTTCTTGAATTATGTAACCTTACTCAAAAATAAGTAAGACATCATTCAAGCAGCACCAGTGGGTGTCAGTATGACATCACCACCACTGTCTCTTAAAATGTTGAGACAACTGTAGACTGACTTTGATCATTTAAGTGCTCAGTGTATGAATTTTCATATCAGCAGTGGGCTAACTATGTTGGCCATAAGTGGATATATATTTGAAAGTTCGTTTGAGACTTTGGTCAGTATTGAGTTGGTACTAGCCAATACTTAGTCTCTATTTGGGAAGGATAAATATATATATATATATATATATATATATATATATATATATATATATATATATATATATATATATAGGGTCCGGATCCGGTGAGGACTCTTTTCCTCGCGAGGACTGCGAGGACATAAAAAAAAACTCTAAAAATGATCCAAAACAAACTTTTTTCAAAAACTTCCTTTTTTAAATATCTAAATCGCTATGTATAAGATCCAAAAAAAAAAAAAAAAAATTCCAAAAATGATCCCAAAAAAAAAATATGGATCATAATAATGATCCATAAAAAAAATATGGATCATTGTTATGATTCGCTAAAAAAAGCGGATCATAATTTTTCTTTTGAATTTTTTTTTTGTCAAATGTAATAATAATCATGGTGGGTTATATATATTTTTTTCGGAATTTTTTGAAATTTTTATAAGGTGTCCTCGCGAGTCCTCACCGAAAAAAGAGTCCTCACAGGAACCCACTTATATATATATATATATATATATATATATATATATATATATATATATATATATATATAAGTTAAGAGCATTATAGAAATTCATACCTGAGACTTTATCAGATTCTCTTCGAGCATCTGCAGAGGTCGGTGCTGGATCATCTAGATTTTGATTTGAGGCACCAGCACCTTCAGGAGCCTCTTCTCTTGTATCACGTGCACCTGCCAGTGTATGTTGCTCATATTGAATCTCTACATCAAGAGGAACACGAGGTTCCTCAATATGTTGAGCAGTTGGTTCTGGTTCAGGACCTGGAAGGTCAGCGGTGGCTGCAACTAGACTCTGTGCCTGAAGAGATGCAGTTAAAGATGGAAAATTTGTGGGTTACACCTCTTCTGATGATAAAGCCCCCATTATCACTGGGGATAAGTTTCTTCTTTGTCTTTCAAGACCCTTGGTTGGTCTTCTGTGGACTCAGTATCAGAATCTGATGCAGTATGAGGAGCATCAGGATCCTGATCAGTTGGAGGTATATGTGGGTGTGCTTGTTGTTGTTCTGGTTGAGCATCCATCATTTCTACATCTTGATCAGCATTACCTCCATCACCACTATCATCATCATTATCATCATCATCACCATTTTCTGATCCAGTATCAGAATTTTCTACATCATCAATGTGTGCTTGCACAATAGCCCACATCGAGTGACTCAGTACAGGCTCTCCTTCTCTTGTCCTGTAAAAATAAATCTTCTCATTTAGGGGAGGGAGATCTGCTCGAGGACTGTGAAATTCATCATAGACATGAGCAGGCATGGAACCCTGAAAAATGAGAGATAAAAATCTGCAAAAAGGAACATTGAACTCTCTTGTCTTTGCCCTGACCAGTGCAGCGAGTGTAGGGATTTACTACGCACCATGCGACTGATCAACCACTTGGGTCGACCACCTAGTACACGAGTTCGAACCTTGCTGACCAAGAACATGAACTTGTTCTAGACCGGTTAAAACTAACTAGCTGATTTAATCCCTAAATGCGGAACAGGGATTAAACCTAATCCTTAAATCCTAAAGGATTGGGATGTTGGAATTCTAGATTAGGTTAACAAGAAAGAAACCTTGTACGAAGAGCTCGAACACACACACATACTTGTGTGTGTTCGTCGACCATCAACCAAAGAACCCTAGGGTTCTTTGGCCGAAATTCGTCCAAGAGGGAGAAGGGAGTAAAGGGTTTCCCGAAACATACCTTGTTGATTGCTTAAGATTGATCCACTGATGATGAACAAATCGAGCGATCTTCTAGTTGATCTAAGCAATGAACTTGTTCTTCAAAACTTGAAGAACACGAAGAACACGAAAAACACGAAGAACACGAAGAACACGAAGAACACGAAGAACGAAGAACACCAAACTTGGTGTTCTTGGTGTGTTCGGACGAATGGAGAGAAAGGGGGCAAGGGATTTTCGGCTTGTGTATGTGTAACCTAATAAGTGATGCCTAAGCCCTCTATTTATAATAGATGGACTTTCACTTAGGACCCTTCTAGTTTAATTAAGATTAAACTCTTAATTAAACTTATCCTTTTACACTTCCATCCCTTATAGTTTAACTTGTTTATTATTGTTGCACTTAACTACTAAATGTCTAGTATTAATACACTAATAATTCGGTACCCATATACACGAATTATATACTTGTATTCATACTTCTAATAGTTAATTATATAATAACCTTTATATAATTTATACAACAATATTATCCAATTACTATATGATTTAATAGCTTTAAATCATATCATGGATAATCTATAATTAACACATTGTATATTTACTCAACTAGTAAACGTACAACTACTTGTATTAATTAGTTAGTTAAACTAATCTAGTAATAAGTTAAACTTAACTTAATACTTAACTAATTCATAATGACTATTATGAATCATTCCTCTTCTTAGTATCATTGCTTATCTTGCTCGTATTATATGTACTCATCGGTGTGACCCTGAAGTGTTTCGTAGGCATGGATGTATCATCATAGGTTGACTGACTGTGCACATAATTCCTTCAGACTCCCACTTGTGCAAGTCTGTAACCTTTGTCTTAATGATACGAGCTACAATGGCCTTCTAGATGGGCATGTAGGTAACCAACCCCATAAAAACATCTTACGTAACCCAGGTATGGGTTATGAAAAACTCTTTAATAGCGTCTCTTAGTAAAGAACACTCTGTCTCTACTTCTTGGGCAAACTATGTTAGGCTCATCCCTTGCAGCACGATATTTGTGACAACGAATACGAGCATGGTTGAAATTATCAACTCCTGTATTCGAAATCATTTCATGACTTCTTGATTCAAACTGTTGTGATAAACGACAAAAAACAAATCAGTTCGTTTGGGCATGGCCATGCACTTTCCAGTTATCTCATCACGTCAAAGGACCTATAAATATCTCTCCTAAAAAGGAGGTGCAATTACCATCTTGTCAATTTCGATTTAAAATACAACTTCCTTTGTACCCAGTATCGCCTCGTATGAAAAACGTATTTCAGTATTGTCTAAGTTGAACCAAAGCACATCAGTCATCGTATCCTAAACCAAATACCTCAGGCTTAAGGACAATCCTGGTGAACAATACTTTTGAACTTTTCAACCACGAAGTATTGTCACGGTGGTCAATCCAATATTCGTTGAGCTCCAACAGAATATCACCGATATTTGGTTTACATAAAACTTGTGTAGCTATCTTTGAATAACTTCGAATCTGCCACCAAATACCGCGATGACGTTAACGTCCCATCGAGGTTCCCACCAAGACGAGTAGTCACGGATTTTGTGTCTTCTTGAATAAATAGACTTTTATTCATGGATCTTGTAAAACATACAAAGTCTGAAGAAGAATGATACTAACTCAAGTATTATTCCTCACTGGACATAGATACTGAATTATCACTGGATCATTACTTATTCCTTTTGTTCACGTTGATTACTTAATGATTCTTACAACCTAGATTGTAACTTTATCACTAAACCAATCATTTCTATTAAACTAAAGACATAAGACGAGTATTTTGGAATACTATTACTTTTGTCTTTGCTAGATATTGTTCTTGCAACAATTTAGAACATATTCTAGTCTTGCCCTTTATGTAATTCGGTAAACATAGGAGGATTGGAAATTAACTCCTTAGTTTCTTGAATTCATAAAATTCTCCTTGTAACTAAAGCCTCTTTTAGTTACTTGATTTTGTAGATATTCTTACTAGTTAAAGAAATTTCCTTAAATGACTATGTTATCCGCTGAAGGGTTAACCACCTATTAGATATGCAATAATTAATCACAAGACTTGTGATCACGCTATTAGGTTTGCAATAATCTAATCACCGATCATTTATTATTTCTCTTAACTCTTTGGCTAACGACTTGGTAAAACCTTGTTGTTAATGTCTTACTAACTTACTGAATTCACTAACATCTTTAATGAATTGCGTTAGTCTTAGCTCCCACTTACTTTTATGGAACTTAGGCATCTCTTAAACTACTACTTTGACCTAGTCAATAACTTGTAGTTTAATCTTTTAAGAATTCTATCAATAATTAAGATCATCCCTTGGATTTGCGAATATCCAACATTCCTGATTAGGGAATTATGACCTTTATTGATTACTGTATCTAGCAAGTATAAAACACTTGGAATAATACTATCAATTCTTTAAATATATTAGTATTCTTTTAAGAATCTTATTTAATGCCAAAATCATTTCTTGAATTTTTCAAATATCCATTATTCCTATTAGAGAATTATGACTTGATTAAATATTGTATTTATTACAAGTATAAAAGACTTGCAATAATCCCTTTTAATTCTTAAAGACTTTAATATAGTTTTGTCCCTTTAAAGAGTCATTTAATGTCTAAGTCATTTTTCTTGGATTATGCGAATATCGAATTATTCCTATTAGGGAATTATGACTTCATTAAATTCTTTACTACAAGTATAAAAGACTTGTAACAATACTCTTTAAAGTCTATCTTGATTATATCCAATATAATCATACTATATTAATACTAATACCTTAAAACTTTCTATCATAAGTAATGACTATTACTTAAGATGTTTTAACTAAGTTCAATAACCTTTTGAACCTTATGCTTCCATAAAACTCTTAAATACTTTCATTAGAAAAACTTTCTAATTACTAGCATCTAAATACCTTGAGCTATAAAGACATTATTTATACAACAATCAAACAAATATATATAAACATGAAACATAAGTAAATCAAAACTTGACTTACAATCTAGCCATAAATTTTGACAAGTGTAATTATGACACATGCACACAATATAATTCAACCATGGATTCGAAATTTATTTAAAACCAAAATAAAACTTGTTTTAACATAAAATAAAATTATCCAAAAACAATAAAGTAAAATTGTTTAAAACGAATCCACAAAATACTGAATTATAAAAAACTTGGTGCTCGTGGGATCCTCACCATCTCATGCCGGTCACTATCACTTTCCATCTCCTCCTGCAATAAACGATTGCAAAAGTTAGATTACTTGTAATGTACTTTACAAGTATCTTAAAGTGATTAAGAAGTGTGGTTGTGTTACCTGAGAAACTTGCGTTTCCTCCACTACCACTTGCACCCTTTGGACAATTCCTTTTCCAATGCCCAACCTCACCACACTTGAAGCACCGGTTCTCGGTCCTCGCAGTGTTAGGCTTAACCTTCTTGACCTTTTGTTTGACACCTTTACCATTTGGTACTCCTTGGTTAGGATAGGTTTTACCCTTTCCTTTACCACCATGCCCTTTTCTCTTCTTCCCACCGCCACCGCCGTTACCAATCAAGAGAACGTCCTTAGATTTGGTCCCCAAACTCAACTCAGCTGTCTTGAGCATGGAATGTAGCCCATCAATGGATTTCTCCATATTATGCATGTTGTAGTTGACCACAAAAGACTTGTAGTCATCAGACAACGAGTTGAGTATAGTATCTGTTGCCATTTGCAACGGTATGGGATGACCAAGTCTAGCGAGGTGATCCATGTGTCCCTTCATTTTCATGACGTGGGCACTCACCGGCGTTCCTTTGACCATCTTACAAGAGTTGAAGGCTCGATTGATGTCAAACCTCTCAGTGCGAGCTTGCTCTTGAAATGAATCCCTAAGTTGCTGGATCATCTCAAATGCAGGCACATCCATAAGTCCCGCTTGTAACTCAGGACTCATGGTGGCGAGCATTAGACAGCTCACATCGAGTGCATCACTGACATGCTTATCATAAGCTTGCCTCGTTTCAGCTCTGGCATTAACAGCAGGGGTGTTTGGTACTGCTCTCTCCAAGACATACCACTTTCTCTCATGCCTGAGCACAATACGAAGATTGCGCTCCCAATTGAGAAAGTTTGACCCAGTCAACTTGTCCTTTTCGAGGATTGAGCGAAGTGAGAGATTGTTGGTACTTGTTGTCGCAATCACATTTGTTGCCGCCATCTACAAATCAAACCCAGTTTAATTAGTAATCATCAATAAACATTCTCTAAAATATATTATAAACCCATAATTAATATTTTAGGTCTAGGATCCATATGTCACATTCTCGCCGCAAGGTTTGGGCACTTCCCGACGAGACATGCTATTTCTGGTAGGTAACTTCCTTACCGATCATATCAAGACTTGACACGATTCCTAGGTGTCGTAGAATCTTTAGACTTATAACTTATTACAACTTTGTACAATCTAATTGGACATTTCTAAGTTAGTAATAAAGTCTAGTATGTTTATTCTACTCAAGGACTTTTTGGGTCGAGACTCCCGATTATTACCAAAGTAGATCAGACCATCTAAGACAGTGCGATGCTCTACGCCGGGACTCCCGATTATCACAGAACCTTACGCACCCTAACACTCGCAATGATTTGAATCCATATCTAAGGTTCTTTATCCTTACAATATGAATATCGTTTAACAAGTGAGGTGTTCCATTAGGTGGATAGTACTTAGATCTAAGAATTTCTTGGGTTTGTTTAAGTCTTAAACTAAACTTAAACTTTTATTCCAATCTTAATCCTTGTTTAAAATGTGTGGCTTGTGAATTGAATGGTTCTCCAAGACACGTTTTTAAACATAAGAACTATTCTTTAAAACTTATAGTTTCAAGAATTTACACGATTTTACATGTATACCTAAAACGAGGTGTACAAAAACGTTTTACTAGGTTTTGTGAGAAACCTTATTTCTAATAAAACTTACTTGTTTTATATTACTTGAAAAACTTTATAAGTTTGTGTTAAACTCTTAAAACTTTTATGATTCATGAACTTGAAACATAAACCTAGTTTATCACACCTAGTTTTTCATATGTCTAATAATGAAATTAAACATTTGTTATACTTATTAGATTCGACCATAACTTATGCCTTAACGACACACTTACAAACTTTGTGATTTTCTTGTGTAACTCCCACTAGCTTCAACAACCATGATGAAACTTAAGCTAACACAATCATCGGTTTATACTTGGTGAAACTAATAAACTTATTATATAAAAACTATATATAATAATTCTTAGTTTGTTTAGACTTTTCTTATATTTAACTTGAACTAGTTAAATATAGGTTCTTGTTATTTATACTTGATCATTAATCTAGTATATTACATGACTTGTAATATACTTATATCATACTTGTATAATTATCTAGTTATAATAACTTATAACTTTATACACCTTGATATATATGACAATATAACTTTGTATATTTCTAGTTAATCATATAATTTCAACTTGTACAATTACTAGTTATAATTAAATCATAACTTTGTACATTCTAGTTTTAATTATATTATAACTTATACAATAACTAGTTACACTATTATTTCTTTAAAGATCAAAATAACATTATCCTTTTAATTGTTTCATTTTATCTTGTATTTAATATATATATATAAATTCGTATATATGTATATCTATAATTATAAACTTGTAACATTCTAATAAGAATATTACATCTAATTTATACGTATACATTTTAACTTGAACTAATCAAAATGTGTATAAACTTATTATATCTTTTAAAATTTAATAAAATTTCCGAAAAATTTAAATACATATATATATATTTATACATAATTAAATACATCTTGTTAATTTTAGAACTTAAAAATTAACACCTTCTTTATCAATTCCCTAAATTAATTAGATGAACCCTAATCTTGTTTTTGACCAATCAAAACTAGGGTTTTGACTTTCTTGATCAAAGACATTATAATAATTAAAAGATTAATTTTAATCAATCCTTTTAAACAATAAACTTTGTTTAAATTCTAAGATAGATTATATCCTTAATAAATTTATTTAAACTTTTTAATTTAAACCTTATAGACAATAAAACTTTGTCTAAATTACTAGGTTTATAGAATTAGCTTTAATAAACCTATCAAAATAATAATTAAACCTATTAGACATAAACTTGTCTAATTAACTAGGTTTTAGATTATTATCCTAATTAATACTTTTAAACTATTAAACTTAAACTAGTTTAATCTTCTAGGGTTCTTTAGGGTTTTCGAAAACTTAAGACTAGGATACTTTTCCACCAATTAAACTAGGCTAGATTAATAAACTTGGTGTCCAAGTATTCCTCTAGATTTCGAAATCTCTAAGGTATTAGGAAAGAATCCTTTTGATCAATTAAATATATCTTGTTTAATATACTTGATCCTAGGGTTCTAACATGGTTTTCGAAAATTGCTAGGGTTTCTAGAAACCTTCTTGACCAATTAAACTTAGACTAGTTTAATGTTCTTGGTCTTAGGGTTTCTTCCCTTATTTTCGAAAAAATATGAAGAAGAAGAAAGAAAGAAAAATACTTGAAACAAAAGAATAATTAAAGTAAACAAAATAATCTTTGTTAATCTAGTCTAGATTTCTAAACCAACGCTCTGATACCACTGTAGGGATTTACTACGCACCATGCGACTGATCAACCACTTGGGTCGACCACCTAGTACACGAGTTCGAACCTTGCTGACCAAGAACATGAACTTGTTCTTGACCGGTTAAAACTAACTAGCTGATTTAATCCCTAAATGCGGAACAGGGATTAAACCTAATCCTTAAATCCTAAAGGATTAGGATGTTGGAATTCTAGATTAGGTTAACAAGAAAGAAACCTTGTACGAAGAGCTCGAACACACACACATACTTGTGTGTGTTCGTCGACCATCAACCAAAGAACCCTAGGGTTCTTTGGCCGAAATTCGTCCAAGAGGGAGAAGGGAGTAAAGGGTTTCCCAAAACATACAATGTTGATTGCTTAAGATTGATCCACTGATGATGAACAAATCGAGCGATCTTCTAGTTGATCTAAGCAATGAACTTGTTCTTCAAAACTTGAAGAACACGAAGAACACGAAGAACACGAAGAACGAAGAACGAAGAACACCAAACTTGGTGTTCTTGGTGTGTTCGGCCGAATGGAGAGAAAGGGGGAAAGGGATTTTCGGCTTGTGTATGTGTAACCTAATAAGTGATGCCTAAGCCCTCTATTTATAATAGATGGACTTTCACTTAGGACCCTTCTAGTTTAATTAAGATTAAACTCTTAATTAAACTTATCCTTTTACACTTCCATCCCTTATAGTTTAACTTGTTTATTATTGTTGCACTTAACTACTAAATGTCTAGTATTAATACACTAATAATTCGGTACCCATATACACGAATTATATACTTGTATTCATACTTCTAATAGTTAATTATATAATAACCTTTATATAATTTATACAACAATATTATCCAATTACTATATGATTTAATAGCTTTAAATCATATCATGGATAATCTATAATTAACACATTGTATATTTACTCAACTAGTAAACGTACAACTACTTGTATTAATTAGTTAGTTAAACTAATCTAGTAATAAGTTAAACTTAACTTAATACTTAAGTGATTCATAATGACTATTATGAATCATTCCTCTTCGTAGTATCATTGCTTATCTTGCTCGTATTATATGTACTCACCGGTGTGACCCTTAAGTGTTTCGTAGGCATGGATGTATCATCATAGGTTGACTGACTGTGCACATAATTCCTTCAGCGAGTTCGTTGAATATCAACCGTGCATAGTCAATATCTCTTCCATGGTACATGGCATGTACTATCTGCATACCAAATTCATTAATTTGGTCCAAGGCTCCAGTTTTGTGGGCCATGCACCGAATAATAGTGGAAATTAGAACACCCCACATTGGACCGAATTCGTTTCTCTTGATAATTTCGGTTGTTCCTCTTCTTCCAGTAAGTGGTAACACTGAGCGAGCCTCTGTTCGATCAACAAAGGGCTCATACTGAGCGTGAGCGGGAAGCCTCAGTGTGTCTCGAATTATAGCTGTTGAAATGAAAGCTCGTTGTTGATCACGAATAATCCAGCCAATAATCATATCCGGAGAGTCAAGCTTTGCAGAGTACCAAAATTCACATAGCATTTCTGGATAAATTGCTCTAAGGGATAGAATCAATGCTTGAGTGATTGGACAATGTTTCAAGTATGTAACGATATGAGTGAATTCAGCACACGCCCACGCCTGAGGAATATTGAAATTAGCGGTTATGTTGTTCCTCGCAAACCTGGGTAATTCGTCATTGCGAAATGGTGTTGTCGGTGCAGCCTCCGGTGCAAAGAATCTGTAATTAGCCATCTGCGATTTTGATTTAAGAAATTTGCTTGCAAAGAGAGAAAGTAAAATCATTAATCGCAGAGAGAATTGAAAGAGAAAGTATGAAATAACTGTTGGAAAGTTTAAATGAAAAAGAAAAACGGTTATTTATACTTAATTAGAGATAATTACGGTATTGGGAAGTAAAACCGGCTGATTTGACAGCCTTATCATGTTCCAACGGTAACATTCTTATTAAGAAAGGTTACCGTTGGGGAGTATGAAGATTAAAGATCAGTTTTACCACTCCAGGACTCCAATACCGAGTTAAAAAAAATTAAATTAAAAAAAATATTAAAAATTGTAAAAACATTTAATTTAATCCATAAATTAATAAAAAATAAAAATTATTAACATTTGATAAATCAGACGAGTGATACTTAGTGGGTCAGTATTGGAACCAATACTGAGAGGTCGGTATCAGAAAATTTTAAGGAAAATTAAGGATTCAGCATACCCAATTGCCCTAGTAAGTACATAAACCTGTCCTCAGAGAGAGGTTTAGTAAACACATCGGTCAATTGGTCATGTATAGGAACAAAATCTACCTCAACCTTACCCTTTTCCACATTATCTCGAATAAAGTGGTGTTTGATATCAATGTGCTTTGTTCTTGAATAATGGACTGGGTTTTCAGTGATAGCAATAGCACTCTTGTTATCACAATGAATAGGTGTCTTTTGGAAATTGAACCCATAGTCCATTAGTTGGTACTGCATCCACAAGAATTGAGCACAACAACTTCCTGCAGCAACATATTCTGCTTATGCAGTGGAAGTTGCAACTGAGTTTTGCTTCTTGGATGACCAACCAACTAGTCTACCACCGAGGAATTGACATCCTCCACTTGTACTTTTCCTGTCCAACCTACAACCTGCAAAATCTGCATCTGTATACCCTTCAAGGTCAAAGTTTGAGTCCTTGGGATACCAAAGACCCATGTTAGGAGTACCTGAAAGATATCTAAAAATCCGCTTAACAGCTTTCATATGTGATTCTTTGGGATCAGCCTGATACCGAGCACACAAACAAGTTGCAAACATAATATCAGGCCTGCTAGCTGTTAAGTAAAGTAAAGAACCAATCATACCTCGGTATGTGGATTGACATACTGGTTTACCAGTTTCATCTTTACTTATTTTATCCTGAGTACCCATAGGAGTGTGCATGGAAGATAAATTTTCAAATTTGTATTTCTGTAGCATGTCATGCACATACTTACTTTGATTTATGAAATTGCCATCAGGCTTTTGATCAACTTGTAAACCAAGAAAGTAAGTAAGTTCACCCATCATACTCATCTGATACTGAGATGACATTATCTTAGCAAACCAGTCACACATTGACTTGTCAGTGGAGCCAAAGATAATATCATCTACATATATCTGAATAAGTAAGATGTCAGAACCTTTCCTTTTTGAAAATAATGTTTTGTTAATTTTACCTCTTATAAATTTATTTTCAATTAAGTACTCAGACAGGGTATCATACCAGGCTCTTGGAGCTTGTTTGAGCCCATATAAAGCTTTATCAAGCTTGAAAACATAGTTAGGAAATTTAGGATCAACAAAACCTGGTGGTTGTTTAACATAAACTTACTCTTGTAGTTTTCCATTGAGGAAGCCACTCTTGACATCCATCTGATACACTTTGAAGTTCTTGAAAGATGCATATGCAAGATACAACCTTATAGCTTCAATTCTTGCAACTGGTGCAAACGTTTCATCATAGTCAATGCCTTCTTCTTGCCTGTAACCCTGAGCAACCAGTCTTGCTTTATTTATGATGACAACACCATCCTTGTCCCTCTTATTTTGAACACCCACTTAGTACCAATAATAGTTTTGCCAGCAGGAGGTGGTACTAAGTTCCAGACTTTATTCCTTTCAAACTCTGTCAGTTCTTCTTGCATAGCTTCTACCCGGTCTTAATCTAATAAAGCTTCATCAGCTTTCTTTGGTTCCATGGTAGATAGGAAGCTTGAAAAGAAACAGAAATTTTCAGTAGCTTGGGGTTCAAAATCTAGTTTTCTTCTTGTTTGGACACCTTGTTCAATAGGACCAATAATATTTGAATGAGGATGATCTCTGAGTTCCCTTAGATTGTTTTCTAAGGGAGCATTTGAAGCAAGGTCAACAATATCTTGTTGCAGTGACGTGTTGTCTGCCTGATACTGAGCTGAATTCTGGTCAGTATTAGACATTTCAGGTTGCTGTTCTTCTTGATTTTGCAGATCTGAGGAAGATTCTTGAAAGATACTGGAAGATTCACCTTCTTCATATGTGGAGTTGTTCAGATCAAGTATTGGGAACTCAGTATTGGGGTTCTCAGTGATGGGAACCTCAGAATTTGATGCATTCGAGTTATACGGAGTTCTTTCTTGATCAGTATCACTCATACCAGGATCAACATAGTATGGGTGAGACTTGGGCTGTTCAGCAACTGAGTTTTCTGGATTGCATAGAATATCTATGCCACTGATGTCTTCCTTTGCTGAGGTAGAATGCTCATTCTGATCTTCATTAAACGTGACATGAATGGATTCTACAATTATCTTGGTTGAGATGATATACACTCTGAAAGCTTTAGAGTGTGGAGAGTAGCCCATGAACACACCTTCATTTGCTTTGGGAGCAAATTTGTTTAGATTTTGCTTAGTACTGAGTACAAAACATTTACTCCCAAAGATGTGGAAGAACTCCACATTAGGAACCTTGTCATTGTTTAACTCATAAGGAGTCTTTTGATGTCTCTAGACTATTGTAGCTCTGTTTTGAGTAAAATTTGCACAGTTGACAGCTTCTGCCCAGAAGCTCAGTGCAAGTCCAGCATGGCATAACAAAGTTCTTGCAGCTTCAATTAATGTTCTATTCTTTCTTTCTACAACACCATTTTGTTGTGGTGTGTAAGCTGCAGAGAAATTTGAACGATTCCTTTTTCTTCACAGAAATTTGCTAATACCGAGTTCTTAAACTCAGTACCATGGTCACTTCTTAGCTTCTTGACCTTGTTGCCTTTCTGTAGTTCTTCTCTTTTGATGAAGGCAATGATTTCTGTTGTTGCATCAGATTTAGTCTTGAGAAAGATGACCCAAGTATATCTTGAGAATTCATCTACTAAGACTAAAGTATAGATCTTTTTGGCCAATGATGGTGTGCTGATGGAGCCAAAAAGATCCATATGTATCATTGTAAGAGGTTTATTAATGGAATGATTGACCTTTGACTTGAATGAACTCTTCTTCTGCTTGCCCATTTCACATGCGGAGCATAACTTATTCTTTGAAAAAGTAATTGTGGGCAACCCTCTCACCAGTTTCTTCAAACTGAGCTCATTTATATTTCTGAAATTTATGTGAGAGAGTTTCTTGTGCCATAGCCAATGCAATTCTGGCTTGACTTTAGAAAGCAGGCAAACTCGAATAGTAGGGTCTATTTCAGATAGGTTGACCACATATACATCCTTTTCTCTTCTAGCAATGAGTACAGGTTGCCCTTTATCATTGTAGATGATTCCTGCAACGTTCCTGAAACGAGCTTCATTGTCATCATCACACATCTGACTGATACTGAGCAGATTGTGTTTAAGACCCTCTACATAGACAACTCTTTTAAAAGTTATGTTGTCTGCCTTGATTACACCATACACTCTTGTTTTGCCAATTGAATCATCTCCAAATTTGACAGAAGGACCCTTCTCTGGTGTATAATTTAGAAGGTACTCGATACTGCCAGTCATGTGTCTTGAGCAGCCACTATCTAAGTACCATTTCCTGTCACCCTGCACAAGACACAAAATAAGGATTAGTTCTTTTTAGGAACCCATTTTTGAATGGGACCTTTGGTAGGAGAAACAGGGGTAGACTTGATCTCTTTTGTTGGAGAGGTCAGTATCACTTTAGGGGAAACCTTGGAGGTTTTCTTTAGTGATACTCACTTGGTTTCTCTCCTTTTCTTTGGTACTGAGTACCTAGGACTTGAGAGATCAGTCCAGCTTTCATCTCCTTTATGTCCAGTATGATGACATCTATAACATTTTCTAGGTCTGTTTCTGAACATATTTTCGTAAGGAATTTTAGAAAATTGTTTGATTTTTGGTTGATCAGTATGAGTAAGTTTTGCAAACTTTTGACTTAAAACTTTGATCTGGTCACCAATAGATTTTAAAATGTTATTTTTGTCATTTTTTAAAGGAGTTTTAATGTTATGTTTGACTAGTTTTGAAGGAGATGGATCTGGTGTCTTCTTTTTATTTGGCAGAGAAGTCTTTTTAATATTAGACTTCTTGTTTTTGCCACTTGAAGATCCTGTTGAAGTTGATTTCTGGTTATCATGTTTTAGAATGACAACTTTAACAGGTTCTTTAGATTCTTGAGTAGTAGACTTTTCTGTTCCTGCAACCTCAGTATTAGATTAAACATTTTGAATAGGAGTGTTTTAATTGTCATTATATATCTCAAAAGTGGTTGTATTAAATAATAATTCAAAAGGAGGAACAGCAGAAGTATCATACTTCACAACTTCGAGGTCAGTATCAGAAATTTCTTTTTCAGGAAATTCAATACTGAGCTCTTGTAGTTCAGTATAACACTTAGAACAAATGGAAGGACCAATTGGTTTTTCAAAAAATAATTTTATCCTCATCATCTGACTCAGTTTGACATCCAACTTCACAAAAAGTTTTTGCTTTTACAAACTGAATAGGGTTCATATCAGAAAATTCTTCAAATAAATCAGCAAAATTATTTCTATTTTTTAACTGAGGATCAACACCAAGTGCAACCCTCACATTTTCTGGAAATTGTTGATTTAGACATTTATTTAATTTAATAGATGCATTTCCCCAAGATTTACACTGATTTCAAATTTTTCTTTTTCTAATTTGTGTAAATGAGCTTTATCAGCTAATCTTTGGTTAATGTCTTGTAAGTTTAAAAAATTTAGTTCTAAATCTTTAAATTTTGCTAATTTATCCAAATGTTCATTATTTACCCTTTCAAGTTCAAGAATTGTTAATTTTAAAGCTTTTTCTCTCTGAACTAAAGTTTTAAGATCAACAATCATATACTCAAAAAGCTTTTCTTTTTCATTCACTGAATAAGTTTGAAAGGAACTCACCTTGTACAACTGAGTGGAATCCCAATTAGTATGAACACTCATCCTCTCAGCTTCTTTAATATCCTTTTCAAAGGAGCTCTTCAAATCATCTTCAGTGAAAGCCATAAAGGCTTTGATTTCAACCTCTTCCTCATCATCACTGAGCTCTTCATCCATCCAAGCTTCAGAGTAAAGTGCCTGATGAGGTGCTCCATTCCCTGCTGCATTCTTGCCCTTGCTCCAGTTCTTTAGCTTGACATACTTGTCTCTATACCGTTTAGCTCGGTATGCAATCTTGTCATTCTGATCAGTTTCAGTTGACTTAGTATGACAATTAGCAGCAATGTGCTCAGGCTTTCCACACCTATAGCAAAGACCTGATCTAGGGTCAGTATTGGAAGAGCTAACACCAAGCCTCTTCTTTTTCAACTGATCCAGCTTCATAGACATAAGAGCCATTTGAGTTTCAAGCTCTTTTGCCTCAGCATCAACAAGATCAACTTCTGGTTCTTCAGGCTCAGTCACAGTATATGCCTGTTGTACAACTAGAGCCATGCCAGTGGAAGACTTGTCAGTTTTCTTCCAGTTGATCAGTCTTGCAGCATTATTCTCCTCATGATTCAACATTAGACCATTCGAAGTTTGAAGAGTGTATGACTCAATGTTGTTAGCAGCATTGACAGAATTTGTCATATCAAGAAACTGTTGAGGAAGACTGTCCAAGAACTTTTGAACAAGCTCTCCTTCCTCCTTCACAATGCGTACACTGATTAAATCATGAATAACAATATTGAACCTGTTATAGAGAATGGTAATGTCTTCATTGGGAGTTGAGAAGAAGTTTTCGTATTTTCTTCTCATGTTGCTTTTTCTTTGCAACTTCACCTTTGCTGTGCCTTCATAGGTGACTGATAGGCTATCCCACATAGCCTTTGCTGTTGGCAATTTCATAATTGCATTAAGTATTTCTTTGGTAACAGCATTATCAATCACTCCCTTTGCTCTGGAGTCTAAACTGAATAACTGACGGTCAGTATCAGTCCAGGTGTGTTTCAGTTTAGGAACTGTTCTTGTGCTCTCAGGAGCATCATCAGTAGCAGCAACGGGTTCCATAGTTTGTGGAATTATAGGACCATCATTCAGCACAGTGAGCATCTCATGATGAATAGATTCAAGATACCACTGAGCTTTGAGCTTCCATTGATGAAAGTCTTTTCCATCAAAGATAGGCACTCCCTTACCAGACATAATAGGTGCAGTAATTGTAGACATTTTGGATTTTTGAATGTTGGAGGGGTAAGTATAGGGAATGGCTGCCAGGGTAATAGATCGACTAAATAAAGATTAATTTAGCCTGCTCTGATACCAGTTGTTAGGTCACAACGCCCTGGTTTATTAGGTTAATTGATAGATTATTATACTTAATGAAATATTAAAGTGATAACACAAGAATATAGTCAATGTATAAATCCACTAAGTGTGGCTTGTTGCGGAATAACAAGACCACTGATCAATTACAAGGATATGAAAGTAAGTACGTGAATTGGTAAGTACTCCTTTGCAAGATGATCTCTATTTATAGTGGTATAGAGATCTTACATAATGGGCAAAGGAGTAACCGAAGGACTAGACTAAGGAAATGACTAAGATCAAGGGATTTGATCTTAGTCCGTTACAATACTGACTGTAACTCAGTCCTTCTACTCAGTATTGGATTTCCAATACTGAGTGCTGATACTGAGTGGCCAAACTGGCCAAACAAAGTATCACTCCTAAACTTAGCTAATTTATTCTACTATTTATTCTAAGCTAGTTTAGGTTGTTTTGTTATCTTAAGATTCAAAGGGGTAAGGCTTTTCGCCTTAACAACAAGTGTCCATACATCTTGTAATTTGAATTTGAGAAGTTCTTCTTGCATTGCTATAATCCAATTTGAATCTTTCATTGCTTGTTGAATCCTTTTAGGTTCCTCCTGAGATAGAAAACATTCATACATACATTCATTAGAGACTAGACTTATATTACAAATGTTTGTATTTAAAGTTGAATTGAATTTGCTTCTTGTCTGAAGTGATGAGTTGACATCACTTAAGACTAGGTCTAGAGGATGATTCTTTTGTGCTCTTGAGTTGGAAACTTTTTCAACGACTAATTGACTTTCAAGATTTGATTCATTTGAGTCAGGAACTTGTGCATCTGTCCATGTATCTTCTTGATTTTCTAAGTTTTCTTGAGAGTCTTCATTAATACTGGTATCAGTAGAAACATGATCATTGTTGTTACTGACGTTAGTATTGCTTGATTCATTATCACCATGTTGAGTATGTGAGTTACTACTGTGTCAGTAGTATCTTGAGAACTTGAGTTATTACTGATATCAAGATTATTAGGGTTTTCAAGGTTACTACTTTCCTCAGTATCAACTGTTGGAGCAGTGTTAACAATGATATACTTCATTGTATCTTGACTACCATTTGATGGTGATGATCCTCCTTGTGGATTTGGACTGTTTGGTTCACCTGTATGAAAGTCATAATTAAAATTAAGAGATTTGGTCAGATTGTCAATATTGAATAACCAATCTGGACCATTTCCTTGTTCATTCATCAAGTTTTCATTAAAGGATACATCCACACTTTCTTCAATGATTCTCAGTCTTTTGTTGAACACTCTATAAGATTTGCTTTGAGTTGAGTATCCCACAAAGATTCCATCATTTGATTTACAGTCAAACTTACCAATTTGTTTTCTTGTAATTAAAATTGTACAAGGACAACCAAATGATTTTAAAAAACTTATTGACGGTTTTCTTTTGTTAAACAGTTCATATGGTGTTTTAAAGTGATGCTTAACTATTAATACTCTATTATGAACATAACAAGCAGTATTAACAGCTTCAGCCCAAAAAGTTATTGGTAATTTTGAATCTGCAAGCATGGATCTTGCTGCTTCAATAATTGTTCTATTTCTTCTTTCAGCTACACCATTTTTTTGTGGAGTTCTTGGTGAGCTGTACTGCTTGTCAATTCCTTTAAGATCACAAAAAGTAATTAGATTAACATTTTTGAATTCTATGCCATTGTCACATCTAATTGCTTTCACTTTGAGATCTCTTGTATTTTCCAGTTTGACTATTAGATTCTTTATGATTTCACTTGTTTCATCTTTGGTCCTGAGAAAGAAAACCCAAGTATACCTGAAAAAATCATCAGTAATAACAAGACAGTATTGTTTCTTGCCAATACTCATTACATTTGTAGGTCCAAAGAGGTCCATATGTAAGAGCTGTAAAGGATCAGAAATAGAATTGATTGCTTTGGACTTATGAGAAGTCTTGTGTTGTTTACCTTTTAGGCATGCAACACAATGATGATCACACATAAATTGTTTTTGAGGTAAACCAACTACCAAGTTCTTTTTAACTAGATTATTCATATTTTTAAAATTTGTGTGAACATCCTTCTATGCCAGAGTTCTGATTCATTTGTGTTTGCCTTAGATATAAAACAGTTGATCTCATTTGAAGAAATGAGTTCTCCCCCTATATCCAGGAAATACACATTATTTCTCCTTGGTGTTCTTAAAACAACAAATTTTTCATCTAAAATAAAGTCAGGAGAAAGAATGATGCACTCTGTATCTGTAAAAAGAATTTTGTTCTTTTTATCACATACTTGAGAGACACTAACCAGATTATACCTAAACATAGAATACATCATCAAAAGTAATCTTACCATTTGATATTGTACCTTTACCTTTAATCCTACCACCTCTTGGATTTTCACCAAAAGCAGCATATCCACCTTCAAAAGACTTGAAATCTCTAAGAATTTGAAGATTTCTAGGCATGTGCCTAGAGCATCCACTATCAATGTGCCATGTTCTTCCTTCTTCAGGGATCTGAATGCTCTGCACATAAAATAAATGGATTAGTTAATTTTGGGAACCCAAGCTTGTTTTGTCTTAGGTTCATCCTTTGAAGAGTAAGATTTATGAATTTTATGAGCTTTGTATGCAGGGTTGGTTTTCATATGTGGTTTATTACTGCTGTTTTGTTTTACTACTGACCTAGGTTTATACTTGTAGTTTTTGTCTTTTGAGTATTTTACTACTGATAGACCAGTACTGTTTGGATAATGTGAGTTTTGAGCATAATCAGTAGTATTATGGTACTTATATCCGACAGCATTGTAATTAGGGTTTTTATCAGTAGTAAACCTGGAATAGTTCCTACTGACATTTGAAAACTTTAAATATCTTGGAAATTGATATTGCTTTCCATTATTTTTGAAATAATTGCTTCTGTTTGGACTTCCATGCTTGATATTTTGCACAAATCTTTGTGCAGTTCTTCCAATTTTAGGTATTTCAACATGAGGATTTTAAATCGCTTTAGCTTCTGCAGTTTGTTTTAATTTGAATTCTTTTAACTTTTCTTTGTTTTCTTTGAATTCTTGAAATTCTTTGCAGCTTATTGGATTGAAGTGACAATCCTTTGCTAAGTGATTAACTTTGTTGCAAATTAAACATGATAATTTTGTTTATTTAGAACTTTCAGGTTTTCTTTGTTCTTTTAACTGGTTTAAATTCCTTTGATTTCCCCTTTTTAAGATGGTTGGTATACTGAGTTATATTTAGGGGATTCAGTTTGACTTTGTGTAGTATGAAAACTTGTATCAGTTGAATTAGTTGTTTGATCATCATCAGATGAATCATTACTGGTTTCAATTTGACTTTGTATTTGTAATTCATTTAATATTCTTCCTGAGCTTGACTTAAGAGGAAGAATAAAATTAGTTGGGTGGGACTGCATGATATCCTACTCATGAACAACTTTCTCAGTGGTTTGATTACTGGTTAATTCATCAATTATTTTAGAATTTCTTTCGAACTTTTTAATAGTTAATTTATTGTGTTCTAATTCTAATTGACATTCTCCTAATTTAATTAGAGTTTCTTTTAATTTTAACTCAGCATATTCTTTATCATATGTTGTTTGTAATAATTCATCTTTTATCTTTTGATCTGTTATTTTATAGATTTTGATTTGATTTTCAGGATCAGCTATACAACCATTATATTCTATTCTTCTATTTCTATTTAAAATCATCTCATCAAGAGTTTCTTTGTTAAGCTTTTCTAATTCTTTATATGCTTTAATGCATTCAGGAGTGCAGGATTTAGAATTTACCTCATTTGTAGATTCAGTGAAGGCCATAAGAGCTTGGTTTTGAGCATGTTCCTCTGCTTGAAAGCTCCAGTCATAACCTTGACCCTCTTGAGACACTAATGCAGTTGAGTTTGAAGTGTTGTTTGTGTTGTAATTTGATCTTTGATCTTTGCTAGGACATTCTCTAGCAAAGTGACCAAGATTATTGCAAGTGTAGCATTTGACTTTGGTTTGTCAAATCCAGCACGATCACCTTTGTTGTAGGTCAGATTTTGTCTGCCAGTTCTTTTGAGAAATCTTTTAGTTGTTAGACTTAGCATTGCCATCTGCCATTTGATGTCCATCTCTTCCAGATCATCAGGATTGAGTTGTTCCAAATCTTCACTAATCAATGCAGTGTGTACATGACTGGTAAAGAAGGATTCTCTTGTTACATCTTCAATGTCTGCATTCTTTCTAGTTGCAGCATCCTGACCTGTTCTTGTACTAGATACAAAAGCAACATTGTTTGAAGATAAAGTAGGATTTTTATGACTTACCTCAGATTCAAACACTCTTAGTTCATTGTACAGTTCATCTAGCTCTTTCTCTTCCAATGCATCTCCTTGTCTATATATAAAAGTATACATAGACCATTCTTCACCAAGAGATCTGAGAAACTCTCTGTTAACATCATCATTGTCCGGTTTAACTCCAACTTGATTGAGTTCACCAATAACTTTATTGAATCGATCAAAAAATTGTGACAATGACTCATTCTTTTGTCCTTTGAAGTTTTCAAAGTCTTGCTTCAACACAGACTTCATGTTTCTTTAAGTGCTTTTTGTGCCAACAAACATCTTCTCCAATGCCTTCCACAACTTCTTAGCATCATCATATCCAACAAATAAATGTTGATAGTCATTGGGAATAGCAAGCAAAAGAGTGCTTAAGGCTTTAAGTTCTATTCCTCTGTCCTTCTTTTCTTTTTCACACTTGAGTTTATCAGATTCAGTTGATGAGCTTGTTATTGCAGTCTGAATGGTTTTGTTGCCTTCAATAACAACTTCCCACATGGAATAGTCAGTAATAAGCATGTATTGCTTGATTCTGTTTTTCCACATCCCAAAGTTGTTAGGAGTGAGAATTGGAATTTTGTTTGCCTGTGTGCTTTCATTGTTATCAGACATGATTAACAATTTTGATTTCGAAAGTATGAAATTTTTTGATGATCTTAAATCGTAGATCTAGAACCTTAATGCTCTGATACCACCTGTTAGGATCGAATAACTCAAACAAGTTATTTAATCACAGATCTACTAACAGAGAGAAGTTACAGCGGATTAACACTCTTGTTATTTGATTAAGAACAATCTAAACTGTAATAAAATAATAATAATTAATAACACAGTTTATCACAAAAAGCTTCAATGTATATTAACGATGAATCAATACACACGTACGTTTACAATTCGTAAGGAACTATTTATAATAATCCTTGAAGCCTAAACATTTAACCTAGTTATTCTAGGATATGATTACAATCGAATTACAATGAGATATACATTCTAAACTAACTCTACGAAGATCTCGGATACGATCTGCACCATATATGAACCATCAGTAGTATTCCACTACTACAATTAAGGGGTTTTTGTAACACCCAAATTCATTACATAAATGTCAAAATTCGTTACAATAGGTCTATTGTAACGCCATTTTGCCCATTACATTCGCTGCCATTACAATAGGTCTATTGTAACGCTTTTTGTAACGGTAGCAGGGCTATTGTAACGCCTTTGTAACACTATCATGCCCACGGAATTTACTGTTACAGTAGGTTTATCTGCTGTTACAATAGACCTATTGTAACGCCACTACCTATTGTAACACCAAACAGCCCTATATCAGCCTCGTTCAGCCCTATTTATCAACCCAAACAGCCCTATATCACAGTTCCAACAGCCCTACTTAACACCCCAAACAACCCTCTATGTCACAGCCTTATATCACAGTCTCAACAACCCTATTTAACTAGTTCAAATAGCTCTATTTAACATGCCATTCAAAACAACAGCAGTAAAACATGTAGAAATAACAGCAGCAATATATTTTTAATAACAAGCTAATCAAAAAATGTATATTTCAAAATAGTTGACTTCCTTCTTCATTTCTTTGGTCAAAATAGTTCTGATGATAGTAACTATATCAAAAACCATGATTTACAAGGGATTCAATGGTATGTAATAGCGTACCTTTAGCTCAATTACATCTTCAACCTCTTCAGTTTTTAAAACTACTCCTCCCAAGCCTTGCTCCAATGCCTACAAAAACTAATAATAAGTCACATTTAGAATAAATTTTTTAATTATTTGTAGGTTAACAATGTTTCGTCTTAAACTGTACCTCTAAGAAAACCTGAGCTTCTGAAGAATTTTTCAAAACTGCAAAGACTGTTTTGTGTCATCCATGAAATGCTGCAACAACGCCATTGCTGCACGTATCAGAATTACAATCAGGAAGAAGCAAATTCAACTGTTGCCTGTCGGAATATACTGTAACTTGACTAAATTGAAACCATAGCATCCAAAACCACGAGCATATAATCATACCTTTCTGCAGATATAAATTACGAAATTAAATGTAAATGAGGTCACAGTAGACTTACATGACCAATTAATGGCGAGCTGTCGATGAATATAAGAGAAGATGAATTGTTTGTTTTCCGTCCAAACTTGTTTGTTTTCCGTCCAAATCCAGACCTTCTTCTTCTTTTCCGTCGACATTGATACAATCGCATTCTTCTTTTCCGTCGACATTGATACAATCGCACAGCTCTTTAATCTGAATTTCTTTTCCGTCGACATTGATATAATCGATTCAGCAACAATACCTTCATCGATTCGTGAGGCGAGGTCGAGCAGTCGAGATTAAGAACGCGAGATCAACCAGGCGAGTTTGAACAACGTGCGAGATCGACGAGCCAAAAGCAGTGAAGGAATCGAGCGATTAAGCAGGTGGGAAGAACTAGCTAGGGTTTAGAAAACTTAAGGGGGAAAGAGGCATGAGATTGTGTTTGAATATTTGGGGGGAAAACGAGCGGGATAGAGAGATATGCGATAAAAAACGAGTGGGTTAAAGAATAAGGGTTTGGGTTTCAATTATTCTTTTAATTTAACAAAATTTTGATCGCGTTACATTAGATAAAAAAAACACTGTTACATTAGAGAAGGATTGTTACAATAATTCATGAGGCGTTACAATAGAAAATGATGTGTTACAGTAGACAAAGAGGCGTTACAATAGAAAATGATGTTTTACAATAGACAAAGAGGCGTTACAATAGAGGGGTGTTACAATAGAAAATGATGTGTTACAATAGAGAAGGAAGCGTTACAATAAAGAATGAAGTGTTACAATAGAGAAGGAGACGTTACAATAAAGAATGAGAAGTTACAATAGAGAAGGAGACGTTACAATAGATAAGTAGGCGTTACAATAGAGATTGAGGCGTTACAATAGATTAGTAGGCGTTACAATAGATAAAGTCTATTGTAACACCATTTGTTCAATTGTAACACATAGTGGTAATTATGCTAAGTGTTACGACTCCGTTACATTAGACTGCCTATTGTAACGAATTTAAATGTTGTTACAATTTTGGTGTTACAAAAACCCCTTAATTGTAGTAGTGTTCGCACACATCAGTATTAGATCACTTCGTCAGTAGTATTTGCTTTTCTGCCCCGTCAGTACTATCTTCTTTAAGTCTTGATCAGTACTAACTGCAGCCTCAGTAATAGAATGCTTATATCTCGACACAATGTTACCATTGGAAATATATGACATTGTTACTATTTATCTAGTCTTAATTAGATTACATTCCTCTAATATACATTATAGATAGATAAAACAATGCGGGAACAAACAAGAAGAAAATAACGAAGGAAAGACGCCAGTGTATTAATAAAATGAATATAAGTAAAAAATGCGGTGTATTATTAACAAAAAATAAATATGTCATGTATAATAAGAGATCATGCAAATCGGAAAGAAAAAAAAATCAGCAAATTGTTACATAATTAACAATTTAACACTAAACAATGTAAGAACAATGATATACATCTATGTTTAACATTATTTTATTTTTGTTGATAAAAGAGTTTTTATCATATTTCAAGTAATGCATACATTAAGTTTAAATATTTTTAAGTGTAAATATTAATTTACTCATAAATAACACATACGTCTACTACGAGACAGGAAAGAAGACAACAAATTGTAATATAATTTTTTTTAAGTAATAGTAATAAATGACATAAAAACAATAAAAAAATTGCAAAGCCCATAAATAGGTTCGTATATTGTTTGAGATACATATGTACAACAAAACATGTGAAATGTCCTCCATTTGCATTCTTCGATTAATTGAGTAAACATGTAAGTTAAAGTAAATATAATTGGTTATGCATGAACATACGCTTTGATCTGATACTCTCAAACAAAAGCTAATTTTGAAAAATGGATACTAAACTTTAACACTCTTTATTTTTTGTCTTTATGAGTATTTGTCGAGTTATTGGAATTAAAATGTGAAATCGATCACTTACACCTGGTAGCAATTATTGACGGGAAAATATAATTGTAATTGTATATATAAAATCAGAAATCATTCGATTACAACAATTTGATTGAGGCCTGCAAATTGCAGTGTCCTAAAACAAAATTTCGCCCGAATTGGTACGTCTCTCACTACTACAATTAAGGACTTTTAGTAACACCAAAATTTATTACATAAAGGGCAAAAATCGTTACAATAGGTCTATTGTAACGCCATTTGGACCATTACATTCGCTGCCATTACAATATGTCTGTTGTAACGCTTCTGTAACAGTGTCAGAGCTATTGTAACGCCTTTGTAACATTATTCTGCCCACCCAATGTACCGTTACAATAGGCTTCTCTACCGTTACAATAGGTCTATTGTAACGGTTGTGGCAAATGTAACACCAATATGTCTATTGTAACGCCACTACCTATTGTAACACCATTAGCAAATGTAACACCAATATACCTATTGTAACGCCTCTACAACAATTTATTACGAATGTAACCCCATAAATATATATATATATATATATATATATATATATATATATATATATATATATATATATATATATATATATATATATATATATATATATATAGGGTCCGGATCCGGTGAGGACTCTTTTCCTCGCGAGGACTGTGAGGACTCCAAAAAAAACTCTAAAAATGATCCAAAACAAACTTTTTTCAAAAAATTCCTTTTTTAAACATTAAAATCGCTATGTATAAGATCCAAAAAAAAAAATTTCCAAAAATGATCCAAAAAAAAATATGGATTATAATAATGATCCACAAAAAAAATCTGGATCATTGTTATGATTCGCTAAAAAAAGTGGATCATAATTTTTTTTTTTGAATTTTTTTTTTGTCATATGTAGTAATAATCATGGTGGGTTATATATATTTTTTTCGGATTTTTTTGAAATTTTTATGAGGTGTCCTCGCGAGTCCTCACCGAAAAAAGAGTCCTCGCAGGATCCCACTTCTATATATATATATATATATATATATATATATATATATATATATATATATATATATATATATATATATATATATATATATATATATATATATATATATATATATATATATATATATATAGTGCCCGATTCAGCGCATAACCGTTTAAAGCTGCAGAACCGCAGAACCATCCTAACATCCAATGATTTCTGTGTTATACATAAGCTTTAAATTTTCATACACGCTGTAACCATCCTAACATCCAATGTTTCCAATTTTTTATATAAATAATAAATAAATATATTTATATACTGTGTGTATGAAAAATTGAAAACATTAAATGTATAAATGTGTTATAACGTGTATAAAAATGTACACCTTATGTATAACATAGAAAACATTGGATGTTAGGATAGTTCTGCGGTTCTGCACCTTTAAACGGTTCTGCACTGAATCGGACCCTATATATATATATATATATATATATATATATATATATATATATATATATATATATATATATATATATATATATATATATGAAATAATATAACAAAAATCTTCATAAACACATTAATATCTAAATAAGATTGATATTAGAATTAAATTTCTTACAAGGAAACAGTTAAGTTATCAACTTATATACAATGCAACATACAAAATTGATCACTAAAAATAAGACAATTTAAGCACCCCCTGCATTTTGTATCTACTTCTTAGACATGTATTAATTAAAGTCGTTTTAAGATTGAGAATATCATCTCATAGAGATTCTAAACCAACTTCACCATCATTTTCAACCTTATCACATGAGTCTGCGTTTTTAGGAAGAATACATCATCAGGATACAACTTCTGAAACACCTGTTAGATGCAACAAATATAGAATTATATTAGGATGGGAACACAAGTATCGGATAATTTAATTCAATATTTATAACATAAAATCACAGTTTTAGCATGAACACGCTGAAAAAAATTAAATTTTGGGTGTAACTATCATATTCTCATGAGAATTACCTTTAAAGTTTCACCTTTGTAGTTCAAATTTCCGTTTGTATAAGGGATCGTGATGACAGGTCAATTGAGCCCTAAAAATGAAACGAGACAGTTAATTATGGTTTTGTGAGTTTTTTTATTATGAAATAAGCATAACAGTAGTACAAACTTTTCAAATTCGGAAAAAAATGTCTTTCAATCACTTAGTTGGCAACAACTCCGGTAGTTGGTCTCGGTTTCTTTAAAAAGATACCCATTTGCTCCAAGAACTGAATAAATAAAATAAGAATTCATGAACATAAACATACTTCCCATGCTTTTACAATAACTAAATAAACAAAATAAGATAAAAAGTAAGTCAGTTAAGCAACCTCTAATAGCTAAAAATTGCAAATTTTGACTACTCGCATTGGCTGATTGGCATCATGGCACTGAAGTAGATTAGTCAATAAAGGAACAACTTCCATGACAATTTTGACTACTCACATTGGCTGCATCAGATGGAAAAATTTTACACATGTTTGCAGCAGTAGATAATAATGAAAGCATAAAGGTGTGGACTCCTGTTGAGAAGAAACAAGCTAAGAGAGCACTGCCATTAATGCCCCTGCTCGCAATATCCATGTATTCAATTGTAAGCAAGCTAGAAACAAAGCAAGAAACAACACCATAATGAACAGCATCAGCACATCAATTTATGATATCTATAATTAAGAAATGTAAGTTGTACAACAAGCTACATACTATGATTTGCAACATCCCGACTTTAGCAGTTGTAACATTCAATGCTGGTGGTAATCCGAGACTAGCATGCATGCAGTGCATCACCATTAATATCTATCAAAATCAAATTTTGAGAATCAAATTATAGAGAATTCTTGCATCAATTAATGAAACTGCTAATGCAATATCGAATCATTCAATCAAAGTACCAAATTAATGATAGAATATTAGAATACATGATTCTAGCATCAAATCACCAAAAATGTTAATACAATACTGAATCATTCAAGCAAACTACAAAAACAGCTAATAGAGTACAAAATATTAGCATCGAATCACCAAAATTGTTAATACAATACCGAACAAAGTACCAAAACCACTAATAAAATACATGATTCTAACTTCATATCACCTAGATACAAACTGAATCCTTCAATTAAAGTACAAGAACTACTAACATAATACAAATTCTAGCATCGAATCGTCAAACATGTTAATGTGATACGAATCACTTAATTAATCAAAGTACCAAAACTAATAGAATACAGAATTGTAACATCAAATCACCAAAAATGTTAATACGAAATACCTTCTTGAGGATACAACAATCAATTCAAGTTTTAAAAAAACAAGAATCTAACGAATCTGAAGATTAGCCTTCTTGATGGAAACGGGTTAGGTATTTATACTGGTTGGAGGGGTGCGAATCAACGAACGCATCTCTTCAATTTCATCATGCTTATTCGTGTATAACTGCCAACAGAAAACGTCCAGTAGAAACATTGTATCTGGTCAAATTATTGTCAAAAAGAAAATCGGGTTAGAGCTAAAAACTAATATCCGAAATTCATTTAGAGCCCAAGTCATCTTTTGACCATTTAATATATATGTATATTATATATATTATAAGCCCAAACAAGCCTAAACCTATTACCAAAACCAACTCAATGATTTTAGTTAGTTATGGATAAAAGAGTTTATAACTATGCAAATGTTTCATATTTTGAGCAATGTGGGAAGAAACCATTTACAAGTTCCAACAATTATCTTCGAAGTCATAGCTCTAATCTTCTTCAATTCTTTTAAAATTCACTAATTATCCCCTAATTATTTCAGAACCCATCTTAATCTTCAAAATTTAACTTAATATTTACATATTAGGATCTCATCTTGTTGGAATTTTGTTCGGATACGAATGGTGTAACACCGCAAAATTTAGAAACCATTTTTTTTAAAGGTGCTGAAGCATAAGATAATAAATAAGTTTTAGGTTTAGGCTTACAAACCAAACGTCCCCAAATAAACTCCAAAATGATCATATTTAAACGGTGTTAATAAACGGTATGACTGATTTTACAAAACATATCAAATTGAGCTTGATCATTCATTCTGTCCAAAGCACCGATCAACCTGAAAAGAGTCAACGAGAGAGGGATCAACACAAAGCTAAGTGAATGAATATAATCTACAAATTCTGTTAAGCACAACAAGCAAGTACAAACATCTCCACGATCGAAAAGCCACATAACTACATAATCACTATTTTGTTCGAGAAGATCGGGGGTCCTGCCGGAGCCTAAAACAACCGTTGGCCTAACAATGGTACCCGATGGCGCTGTACCCAACAGCCCGGTAAACCCCCTTACGTGTAAAGCGTACAGGTAAGGTCCGAATACCGCGATCGTCGATACACTATGCCCAACCGTTATACTTCTGACACTGACTTCTTAAACGTCAGCCACCAAGTAAACCGAGTTGTTGCCACCACTTAAGCCAATCCTCCTCAAATATGTGCACATATTCCATTTAACATAACACAATCAATTGTGTACCAAACAAGATAATGATGGCCCTAAGGTCTGCCAATAAGAAGGCAAACTTAATGTAAAGACAACCTCCTGAATTTTAGGATAACTTGTTGGGTCGCTGAAGAGCATCCCCCACTGAGGAGATTTAATGAAGACAAAAAGGCAAATAGTTAGAAGACAATCTGAGGATTAGTTCCTCAGATTGTGGGTAACTGAATCTGACCAGTTCGGATTTCAGTTACCCAGTTACAGTACCTGAAACAACGATCAATTCCCCGTGCGGAATCAGATACCGGTTAACAAATCAGATAGTGTAACAGGTTCAGCGTAATGGACAAAGCGCTGAATCATTGAACATATACTTCTCTAAGCAAAACTCTTAGTGAAGGTCGCTGAAGCTGAAGGCCATCTGAAGAAGCATGAGTATCCAAAAACTCATGGCTGCCAAAAGTGTATATAGGCCCAAAGTTTCAGCGTCACAGAAAGACACAAGTAAAGCACAAGTTTGTGCATCGCTGATTATGGGAATATCTTGCAAATCTTCTAGAAGATATCAGCGATCACAAGACGACAGAAAGTACTGTCAGAATTCCGTTAGTCGTGCTCGTCCCATGAAATATCATCTGCACCAATGGAATTCTCACACATGGAATCGATCGATCATTCCTTTGGCTCTACGTTTCCCAATGATATAAATTGAGGACTTAGACGATCGATTCCAGTGTGCACCCAATAAGGTTACACGCTGCTGAATTTACTCCAGAAATTTATTCCTTTGAGCAGAGTGTAAACCACCAGTTAATTCTAGTTGGCTGATTCGAGAATTGAATCTGTATAACGAAAGTGTCTGGTCTTGTGCTTGATCATTTGTTGATCATAAACTTGTCTTAGATAATATATGTTGTTGTCTTTCACATGCGAGCATTTTAGTTAGGATTTCTTCTTAGCTATTCCACAAACTGCTTGCATCTTTATTGTATCATTATTGATTAATAAATAAAAGTTTAAAAAGTGTTGAGTGTCTCCATAGAATTAAATTGGTCAGTGAAAGCGTATAGGTGTAAAAATTCACTTATTACGGGACTAACAATTGGTATCAGAGCAGGACAATTAGTTCATAATTGTTGATCTGCTCACTTACTAATCAAAATGAGCGATGTGGTATCCAAATTGAACCTCAGTTCAAAATCAAATGCTCCAGTCTTCACAGATGACGACTTTGGAATGTGGAAAGTGCGATTTATGGGATTTGCCAAACAACATCATGAACTCGCTCCTTGAATTCTCGAAGCTGGTCCCTATGTTCCACACTTCCTCAGTCATAAACCCGTCATCTTTAAAACGGAAGAAAGTTCCTCTGAAGATAGAAAAGAAGAAAGTTCTCACTCAACAGAAGAAGAAGAGTTTCTTTCTCAAGATGAATAAAACCTTGTATACAAATCTAAGGAAGGAAAACCCAAAGATTTATGGACCGGAGATGAAAAAGAAAAGGCAGGATTAGATGCAAAATTGAAGTTTCATCTTCAAACCTCTCTACCGAATCACATTCTTATTACAGTCAAAGAATGTAAAACTGCCAATGAAATTTGGGATATACTGGTGACGTCATATGAAGGAACTGACGCCATTAAATCAAGTAAAAAATCTATGTTAAATCGAAAGTATGAAGCTTTTAAGGTCATTCAGGGTGAATCTCTTAAGCTGTCATACAGTATGTAACATACGTGTTTTAAATCCATGCTTTTTAAGTGTTAAGTTCGGTATTAGTTGATAAGTGTTAAGCAATTAAGTCTTGGTAGTTAAAATTTTGAAGAAAAATCTGAGTTTTGAGTATTGGATTTAGTAGTACAAGTTAAAAAGGAAGAAAAATGCGAAATTGCAGCCTTTTGGGAAGATAGCGGCGCTATCTTAGAGATAGCGGCGCTATCTTGTGCAATTGAAACAGTCGCTCGAAATAGTGTTGTGTAAAACGCGAAAAATTTGGGAGATAGCGGCGCTATCTTAGAGATAGCGGCGCTAAAAAGAGCGGGGAACAAGATAGCGGCGCTATCTTGTAGATAGCGGCGCTATCTAGTGCAGATCAGACATAAAATCGGGATTTTTCCGCATTTCAGCCCAAATAACCTCTAGAACTTTCTCTTCTCGGTGTTGGGCGATTTTGGATGATATTTGGAGCTTTTGGGCAGATTATAGCTAGAAATCAAAGGATTTTCATCTATTGTATTGATAATTGAGGTAAAACATCATCCCTATCACCATGCATATGTATAAATTGATGTATTGAGTTAGTAGGTCATGAACCCTAGTTAGGGTTTGAGTTATGGAACTGAAATTGATGATTGTAGACTATGTATAACTGATATTGAACTAGGAAATTGGAAGTTAGCATGTGATTATGCACTACATGTATAGTTAGAAGTTTAGGGTTTTGGGGTTAATCACCAATTTTGGGAAATTGGTGATTAAGGGTCATACTAGTTGTGATTTTGAGCTTGTATATTGAATGAGATAAGTATAATTGTGATAGGTAAACAATTGGGAAATTGTGGTGAATGTATCGAAAGGTGACAATGGAATTTGACTAAAGGAAGTACTTGGCTCGTATTGGCAATTGCTTAATCCCAGGTGAGTTCACTATGTGCAATGTGTATACCTTTAATTATATAAGTGCAATGTGACTAGATAGTGTTCCTTTTGATTGGATTCCTTGTGTTTTGCCTTGAACATTGGGATTTCCTTGTCGAATCGTAACATTGCCTTGACCCGTATGAGTGAAATGCCTTGAGTGATAATTCATTTCGTGAGGACCCATGGCGGTCCGAGTATTACTTCGTGTAATATGTCGGTCGGTGGACGCGGGAGTACCTGGCGGAGGAGTGGTATGGACCGTGGTGGTGAAGCTGGATCATGGACTCATTTAGGGGTGCCATGATCACCTTCATCGGCCTCATTCCCTAATGGCCTAAGGGGGAATGACGCACTTTGTTGAATCCGGAATTGTACCTTGATCATTGTTGACCCGAAATCGATATGTGATGCATTGTGGTGATATTATTGTGATAACCCGGTACTTTGGCCCGTTGATATTTGTTTGTTTATTTATGTTGACTTATATAATTATTTAGTATAACATTATGCAATGTGGAACTCACTAAGCTTTTATAGCTTACCGTTTAGTTGTCACCATATTTCAGGAAAGGATAAAGGCAAGGGAAAGTTAGTGGAGAATTGAAGTTAGGGATTACTAGAAGTTGGTCTTGAAGCTTGGAAGAGCTTCTGTTTTGGTATAGTTTCGTAGTATTTTGAATATTGATGTATTTTTATATTGGGTTGATTAGTTGGTTTGTATCCGGTTTAGTAGTTGGTCTTTTGGAATGTTTATGGTTATGGTTTAGTACTTTTAAACTTGTATTTTTGGTTAATTTAGAAAGGTTTGTTGTGAATGGGATTAAAAGTGGTTGTTTTTGGGTTAAGGTCCTTACAATATGGTATCAGAGCATTGGTTTGAGTGAACTAGGTATCATTGTGGTACTAGACTCAAACTTAGGCGTTGATGGTATAGTGTATAGGCTAAGAGTTTAGGTCGGATACAAACCATAGGTTGGATATGTAATTGTGGGTCAATAGAAATGCTAGGGTGAGTGTTATTTAATTCCTTCGTTATATTCTTATAAATTTCAGCTAGGGATGGATCAAGGAAGTAGTAACAGTAATAATGATGGCTCGAGAAGTGCGGAGCGTCCCGAATTAAGCCCCTCGGTTCCTCGAACCCAAGGAACAAACCCTATTAATCATGAAGAAGAAGAAGTGGTATCTCCGAGGGAAGATAGGTTGATGAATAGAATGGCGGATATGGTTCGGGCCACCTTTGAACAATTTAGACGAGAAGAAAAGGAAAAGTCAAAAGAAAAGGAGAAGGTAGTAGATGAATCCCCGAGTAAGAAATCGGGTTCGGTCTCATTCAAAACTTTTCGTAGTAGTGGGGCCACGGAATTTTCTGGCGTGTCTAATCCTGTAGAGGCATTGTTGTGGGTTGAAAACACGGAGAAAGTGTTTCGTATTTCTCGTGTGGCAAGAGATGATCAAATCGTTTATGCCACCGCCATGTTTACCGGTAAAGCCTTAACTTGGTGGAACAACACCTTCAAAATCCTTGATGAGGAAGAAAAGGATCATATGGCATGGGATGCCTTTAAGACTCGTTTCCTCGAACAATATTGCCCGAATGATATGAGAAGAAGGTTGGAGAAGGAGTTCCTAGAACTTAAACAAGGAACTTTATCGGTAGACGAGTATGAAACATTGTTTAATCAAAAGGCACAGTTTGCCACGAAGTACATTCCGACTGAGGTTGAGAAAATCCAAATGTTTGTGGAAGGTTTGCGGTACGAAATCCAAGACTTTGTGAGCAACCGTGATATTCCGTCGTTTGCTAAGGCGGTTGAATATGCTCGAAGAAGAGAGCATGATTTGAGTCTTCGTGGGGAATTGACTCCCGAATCTAAACGTCAAAAGGTCGAACAAACTACTTCGTCTCCATCCGGTCGTCCTAATCGATTTCCCTCTAACCGTAGAACCCAATCTCAAGGGTCATTTCGGCCTCGTGGCCAATCGCAATCATTCTCTATTCAAGTAAGATTGTAGTTAAATTCATTATCATGTTATGTATATTTTGTGAAATGTGTTTAACCGTTTGAAATATTTTAGTCGGATGCTAACCGAGATTGCCAATCTTGTGGTAAGAACCACCGAGGACGGTGTACTAGTGATCGTGGGCCCGTGAAGTGTTTTGGTTGTTATGAGGAAGGTCACATAAAATCGAGGTGTCCGAATAAAGATGTTGTTTGTTATGGTTGTGGATTAGTGGGTCATCGGAGGCGTCAATGCCCAAATCCTTCAAATCGAGCTACTGAAAGTCGAGGTTCGGTACAACAACCTCCGCGAGTGGGGGCATCAAGTCAAAAGGAGGAGGTTCCCAGGGCAAGAAGTCGTGCCTTTCAGTTGACCCCGGAGGAAGCCCGGGAGGATCTAAATGTCGTTTCTGGTATATTTCTTGTTAATTCCCAACCCGCCCATATATTATTTGATTCTGGAGCTTCTGACTCCTTCGTATCTGTGAAATTTGCTAAATTGTTATCTGTGCTTCCATCACCTTTGTTGAATCCATTCTGTGTTGATACTGCGGGTAGTGAGACCCTGGTGGCCGATCGTGTATATAAGGATTGCTCGTTAGAGATAGATGATCATAAGTTCCTAGTAGATCTAGTGATGATAAATTTGCCCAATCTTGATATTATTATTGGGATGGATTGGATGTCTAAGTACCATGCCGATATTATGTGTTATGAGAAAGTGATTAGAATTCCGGTACAAGGAAGAGAACCTTTGTACGTGTATGGTGAAAGTAAAATGAAGAAGAGGCGGGTGATTTCTTTCTTGAAAGCTAGAAAATTGATGTCCCATGGATGTTATTCTTATTTAGCTTATGTTCTAAATCCAGTTGTAGAAGTTAAGAAATCAGTGAAAGATGTTCCCATCGTTAATGAATTCCCGGATGTATTTCCCGAGGATTTACCCGGATTGCCGCCTGATCGAGAAGTTGAATTCTGAATTGATCTTGTGCCGGGTGCGGCTCCGATAGCCATAACTCCTTATCGTTTAGCCCGGCAGAAATGAAAGAAATCATGAGTCAATTGCAAGAGTTGCTTGATAAAGGGTTTATTCAACCGAGCGTGTCACCGTGGGGTGCACCGGTTTTATTCGTTAAAAAGAAAGACGGGACGATGCGGATGTGTATCGATTATAGAGAACTTAATAAGGTGACAATTAAAAACAAATACCCGTTGCCTAGAATTGATGATCTTTTTGATCAATTGCAAGGTGCAAGTTACTTTTCTAAGATTGACTTGAGGTCCGGTTATCATCAGTTGAAAGTTTATAAAGAAGACGTACCAAAAACCGCATTTCGAACTAGATATGGGCATTATGAATTCTTAGTCATGCCGTTTGGTTTAACGAATGCTCCGGCCGCTTTTATGGATATGATGAATCGGGTATGTCGTCCAATGTTGGATAAGTCGGTTATTGTTTTTATCGACGACATCTTGGTATATTCTAAATCCGAAAGTGATCATACATCACACCTTCGTGAAATTCTTGATTTGTTGCGAAAAGAGAAATTGTATGCCAAGTTTTCCAAATGTGAATTTTGGTTGCGCCAAGTTCAATTCCTTGGGCATGTGGTATCAGGTGAAGGTATATCGGTCGATCCTTCCAAGATCGAGGCGATTAAGACTTGGGAAGTGCCTCGAAATGCTTCCGAGATCCGAAGTTTCTTAGGTCTTGCGGGTTATTACCGTCGATTCATTAAAGATTTCTCCCGTATTGCCGTGCCTCTCACAAGTCTTACCCGAAAAGACGCGAATTATGAATGGGGTGAGGCACAAGAGAAAGCTTTTAGTGTGTTAAAAGATTGTTTGACAAATGCTCCAATTTTGTCATTACCCGAGGGTGAGGAAGACTTCGTTGTATATAGTGATGCATCGAAAATGGGGCTCGGGTGTGTTCTCATGCAACGGGGAAAAGTCATTGCTTATGCTTCCCGTCTATTGAAGGAGTATGAAAAGAATTACCCGACTCATGATCTTGAGTTATCCGCGGTAGTGTTTGCACTAAAGATTTGGCGGCATTATTTGTATGGGACTAAGTTCCAACTCTTTACCGATCATAAGAGTCTTAAATATATATTTAGCCAACAATCGTTGAATATGCGACAACAACGTGCCATGGAACTCATAAAAGATTACAATTGTGAGATTTTGTATTATTGCGGTAAAGCTAACGTGGTTGCGGATGCCTTAAGTCGTAAGCCTTATCATTCGAGTATGTGTTATGCAATATCCTCCACTACATTGAAGTTTATTCTGCTCGATGATCTTAAGAAGTGGCAAGATGAGGCATTAAAACCCGAAAATATTAAGAAGGAAAGGATGGTGAATTATGAGAAAGATTTGGAGGTAGATGGTCGGGGTGTCAAAGTTTTTAATAACCGATTATGGATACCGAGAATCGGAGATTTGAGAATTGATGTGTTAAAAGAGGCTCATAGTTCAAAATTCTCAATTCACCCGGGTATGAATAAAATGTACCATGATATGAGATTGGATTATTGGTGGCCGGGAATGAAGAAGGATATCGGGAAGTTTGTGCAAGAATGTAAGGTTTGTGCACAAGTTAAAGCCGAACATCAAAAACCTTACGGGAGTTTACAACCACTTAGCATTCCTGTTTGGAAGTGGGAAGAAATTTCCATGGATTTGATCACCAAACTTCCGAGAACCGCTCGTCAGCACGATTGTATTTGGGTGATTGTTGACCGTTTGACCAAAAGTGCGCATTTCCTTGCTATGAGGGAATCGGCACCGATGGATTCTTGGGCACAAGTGTATTTAGACGAAATAATCGCTAGACATGGTGTTCCTTTGAAGATTGTATCGGATAGGGATTCCCGATTTACTTCCAATTTTTGGAGAAGTATGCAAAAAGAGTTAGGATCGAAAGTAGCCCTTAGTACTGCTTATCATCCACAGTCTGACGGTCAAACCGAGAGGACGATTCAGACTTTAGAAGACATGCTTAGATCTTGCATATTAGAATTTGGTGGAAGTTGGGATAAGTATTTATCGTTGGCCGAATTTTCTTACAACAATAGTTATCACTCTTCAATCAATATGGTACCATATGAAGCATTGTATGGAAGAAAGTGTAGAACACCTTTGTGTTGGAGAGAGACCGGAGAGAAACTTTTGGTGGGACCCGAATTGATTCAAGATACTAATGATAAGATTCAATTAGTTCGGGAAAGAATGAAGACGGCCCAAGATCGTCAAAAATCGTATGCGGATAAAAGAAGAAAACCGATAGAGTTTGCGGTAAATGACTATGTGATGTTAAGAGTTTCCCCATGGAAGGGTGTCATGAGATTTGGGAAGAAAGGTAAATTAAGTCCTCGATTTATCGGCCCATTTAAGATCATAGAACGGGTCGGAAAGCAAGCTTATCGACTTGACTTACCGGAAGAGCTAGTGGGTATCCATAACGTGTTTCATGTTTGTTATTTAAGAAAGAGCCTTAGAGAACATGAGGAAACGGTACCGTTGACCGAAGTCAAAGTCAACGAGAAATTGAGGTACGTAGAGGAACCGGAAGAAATAGTTGACCAAAAGTCGGTCAATCTCAAAAATAAGGAAATTCAGTTAGTATTGGTGAAATGGAGACATCATAGGGGCCCGAATTGCACATGGGAAAGAAGAGATGATATGATTGAGAAGTATCCGTTTTTGTTCAAGTCAACATAATTTCGGGACGAAATTCTCAAAAGGAGGAGGTAATTGTAACATACGTGTTTTAAATCCATGCTTTTTAAGTGTTAAGTTCGGTATTAGTTGATAAGTGTTAAGGAATTAAGTCTTGGTAGTTAAAATTCTGAAGAAAAATCTGAGTTTTGAGTATTGGATTTAGTAGTACAAGTTAAAAAGGAAGAAAAATGCGAAATTGCAGCCTTTTGGGAAGATAGCGGCGCTATCTTAGAGATAGCGGCGCTATCTTGTGCAATTGAAACAGTCGCTCGAAATAGCGTTGTGTAAAACGCGAAAAATTTGGGAGATAGCGGCGCTAAAAAGAGCGGGGAACAAGATAGCGGCGCTATCTTGTAGATAGCGGCGCTATCTAGTGCAGATCAGACATAAAATCGGGATTTTTCCCCATTTCAGCCCAAATAACCTCTAGAACTTTCTCTTCTTGGTGTTGGGCGATTTTGGATGATATTTGGTGCTTTTGGGCAGATTATAGCTAGAAATCAAAGGATTTTCATCTATTGTATTGATAATTGAGGTAAAACATCATCCCTATCACCATGCATATGTATAAATTGATGTATTGAGTTAGTAGGTCATGAACCCTAGTTAGGGTTTGAGTTATGGAACTGAAATTGATGATTGTAGACTATGTATAACTGATATTGAACTAGGAAATTGGAAGTTAGCATGTGATTATGCACTAGATGTATAGTTAGAAGTTTAGGGTTTTGGGGTTAATCACCAATTTTGGGAAATTGGTGATTAAGGGTCATACTAGTTGTGATTTTGAGCTTGTATATTGAATGAGATAAGTATAACTGTGATAGGTAAACAATTGGGAAATTGTGGTGAATGTATCGAACGGTGACAATGGAATTTGACTAAAGGAAGTACTTGGCTCGTATTGGCAATTGCTTAATCCCAGGTGAGTTCACTATGTGCAATGTGTATACCTTTAATTATATAAGTGCAATGTGACTAGATAGTGTTCCTTTTGATTGGATTCCTTGTGTTTTGCCTTGAACATTGGGATTTCCTTGTCGAACCGTAACATTGCCTTGACCCGTATGAGTGAAATGCCTTGAGTGATAATTCATTTCGTGAGGACCCATGGCGGTCCGAGTATTACTTCGTGTAATATGTCGGTCGGTGGACGCGGGAGTACCTGGCGGAGGAGTGGTATGGACCGTGGTGGTGAAGCTGGATCATGGACTCATTTAGGGGTGCCATGATCACCTTCATCGGCCTCATTCCCTAATGGCCTAAGGGGGAATGACGCACTTTGTTGAATCCGGAATTGTACCTTGATCATTGTTGACCCGAAATCGATATGTGATGCATTGTGGTGATATTATTGTGATAACCCGGTACTTTGGCCCGTTGATATTTGTTTGTTTATTTATGTTGATTTATATAATTATTTAGTATAACATTATGCAATGTGGAACTCACTAAGCTTTTATAGCTTACCGTTTAGTTGTCACCATATTTCAGGAAAGGATAAAGGCAAGGGAAAGTTAGTGGAGAATTGAAGTTAGGGATTACTAGAAGTTGGTCTTGAAGCTTGGAAGAGCTTCTGTTTTGGTATAGTTTTGTAGTATTTTGAATATTGATGTATTTTTATATTGGGTTGATTAGTTGGTTTGTATCCGGTTTAGTAGTTGGTCTTTTGGAATGTTTATGGTTATGGTTTAGTACTTTTAAACTTGTATTTTTGGTTAATTTAGAAAGGTTTGTTGTAAATGGGATTAAAAGTGGTTGTTTTTGGGTTAAGGTCCTTACACAGTAGGTTTGTGATTCTAACAAATGATCTTAAGGAAGTTGATATTAAGAAAGATATACAAGAACTGATGCACAAATTCCTAGAAATTCTTCCAAAGGAATGGAGCATCATCTCTACAATTTTAAGAACAACAGGAAAATTGAAAAATATGAATCTGAGCAGCCTCTACAACACTTTAATGAACTTTGAAAATGAGAATACTATGCATTCTGAACTAAATGGTGAACACTCTGTTTCTCCTATTGCTGATACATCCTTAAAATCATTGATCTCTGAAATTGCAAGAGATGGATACTCCAAAAATACAGAAGAAAAGGCATTATCCGAGGATGATGACAGCGATCAGGAAGAGGACTTTATCAATGATTACTCCAGCGATAACGCACTCGACCTGGTAGAACAAAATGTTGCTCTCGTAACAAGATACAACAAAGTCATGAAACGGAACGAATCTGTAGTATCCAATCCTCAGATACATAACAAGTCAAATGAATGTTTTCAGTGTGGTCAAACTGGTCATTATAGAGCAAATTGCAGAGTAAATTTGAAGAACAATCAACAAAATTCAAATCTGTCCACATCTGATTATGACACATATGTTGAATATAAAAGAAAGTATGAAGAAACTGAGCGAGAATTTCAGTTTCTAAAGGCTAAACTCGCAATAGCCCAAGAAGAAGTGAAAGTCTTAGCCCTTAGAGCTACATGTCAGTCAATGACACACAATACCGAATCAGATAGTGATGTACCATCTCATAGAGAATCTGAAAATTCCTCAGGCAGCAAAAATTGCAAGTGTCTGATGGCAAGATCGTCTGATTCATCAGAAAGAAATGATGATATCTGGTATATGGACAGCGGTTGCTCCAGACACATGACAGGCTATAAATCACTTCTCAAAAATTTCACAGACAAAGCTGGTCCTAAACTTGTCTTCGACGATAACTCATCCGGAAAAAGGAGTAGGCCAAGGTGAAATCTCTAACAGATCATGTACTTTCAAAAGGGTACTCTTTGTGGACGGCCTCAAGCACAATCTGATAAGCATAAGCCAACTTTGTGACGCGAAGTACATGGTACTTTTTACTGATACAAAATGCTACATCATTAATCAAGAAGGAACACTGGTAATGGATGCACCAAGAAAAGATGACATGTACATTCTCGACATGACCTCTGCTTCTCCTAAAAAGGTACTATGTTTCTTCGCGGCTGCTCCAACTGATGTAACTGGATTTGGCACAAAAGACTCTCACACCTAAATTTCAAAAATATAAACAATATCAGTAAAAGGTGCTTAGTCGAAGGGCTCCCAAAACTTACTTTCACTAAAGACAAGATGTGTTCTGCTTGTGAGAAAGGAAAACAACATCGAGCATCTTTCAGATCCAAAGTAATCTCCGCCTCTACGGCTTGCTTAAACTTAATTCATATGGATCTTTTTGGTCCTGTATAGAAAGCTTGGGTGGAAGAAAGAAAATACACCCTTGTTATAGTTGATGACTTCTCCAAATTTTGTTGGGTCTTCTTTTTAAGAGTAAAAAGTGATGTTGTTGAGGAAATCATTAACTTCATCAAGAAAACGGAAGTAAGTCTTGGAGTTAAACTTAAAAGTATCCGAAGTGATCGAGGAACAGAGTTCACAAACATCACATTAGAAGACTTCTGCAACGAGAAAGGCATATCTCAAACCTTCTCAGCTCCAAGAACCCTAGAACAAAATGGGGCTGCTGAAAGAAAACACAGAACCTTAATCGAAGCAGCCAGAACCATGCTGAACGAAGCCGAATTTCCAAGTCAATTCTGGACGTATGTAGTTCACACAACATGTCATACTCAAAACCGTGCAGTAATTGTCAAGAGACACAACAAAACTGCCTATGAAGTCGTCAGGGGAAGAAAACCAAATATTGAATATTTCAGAGTCTTTGGTTGTCCATGTTTCATTTTAAGCAACAAAGAGCATCTAGGGAAGTTTGATCCAAAAGCTGAAGATGGAATCTTTGTCGGATACACTGAACAATCCAAAGCTTACAGAGTCTACAATCTGAAAAGATCTACCTTTGAAGAAACCGTTCATGTTACTTTCGACGAAAAACATGTTTCAGATCTTTCCCCTCCTTCTGAAAATGATGAAGAACTAAATTTCAACGAACCAATCTCAACTTATCAAGCTGAAGATACAGGACGCTCTTCAGAAAGATCTGATACTCCTTTGGTCAATAACCCTTTAAAAAGTCAAAACGATATTCCAAGTAATAATCTAACATCTGATGATACCCAATCTGAAAATTTTACACCATCCAAAAATGAGCCTACTACATCTATCAGAGATACAACGTCTGAAAAATTAACCCCTGTCTTTCCTCTGAATCTCAAGTAAACGCAAACACATCCTCTCCAGACACCATACCCCTTTACATTCAACTACCCCCACTCTCTCCAACACAACCTCTTCTCATCACGAAGGATGAACCCGGACCATTAAATCAAGTATCAACTCTATGGAATAAAAAACACCCAATAAATCAAGTCATCTGGGATCTTCAACAGGTGTTCGTACTCGGAGCCAACAAGCCAGCGCCAACATATGCTTATGTGCTGGATTTGTCTCAATGATTGAACCTAAAAATGTCAAAACTACACTGGAAGATCCTCACTGGGTATCTTCAATGCAAGAAGAACTACAACAATTCGAGAAAAAAAAAGTATGGACACTTGTTCCTCCTCCGTTCAACACCAGTATCATTGGAACAAAATGGGTGTTCAGAAACAAACTCGATCAAGATGGAACCGTGATTAGAAACAAATCAAGATTAGTGCCCAGGGATATCGACAAGAAGAAGGTATCGATTTCGATGAATCTTTTGCCCCAGTTGCTAGACTAGAAGTTATTCGAATGTTTCTCGCGTATGCTGCTTACAAAACCTTTAAAGTTTATCAGATTGATGTCAAGAGTGCTTTTCTAAACGGTAAGCTTCAAGAACTAGTTTTTGTAAAACAACCTCCAGCGTTCGAAGATCACAGACATCCAGAATACTTCTACCAACTTGATAAGGCTCTTTACGGATTAAAACAAGCTCCAAGAGCATGGTATGACACCTTATCTCAATTTCTGCTCAAGAGTGGGTTCATTAGGGGTACAATTAATAACACTCTGTTCTTTCGCAAACACAAGTCAGATGTCTTGTTGGTTCAAATATACGTTGATGACATCATATTCGGGTCCACAAATGAGAACATGTGACAAAATTTCTCCAAACTCATGACAGACAATTATGAGATGAGCATGATCGGTGAATTAACATAGTTTATGGGTCTACAAATCAAACAGTCTGAAGACGGAATCTTCATAAATCAAGAAAAATATGTTTCTAAACTTCTGGAAAAAAATAAATTGATCTCGAAAATTGTTCCTCTATGAAAACCCCAATGGCAACTAATCTAAAATTAACAGAACATATCTCAGGCAAAGCTGAAAATCCAACAATTTACAGAGGAATGATAGGCTCACTACTCTATCTGACAGCAAGCAGACCTGATATCATGTTCTCCACATGTTTATGTGCAAGATATAAGGCAAACCCAAAAGAATCTCACATGCATGCTGTGAAACAAATCCTCAAATATCTGAAAGGCACGCCTAACCTAGGTCTCTGGTATCCAAAAGATAATCGGTTTGATCTTGTTGGATACTCTGATGCAGACTACGCGGGTTGTAATCTGGATAGAAAAAGCACAAGCGGTGGGTGTCAGTTTTAGGAGGAAAATTGATAAGCTGTGTTGATTATGAATTCAAGGATTCATTAAGGATTAAGTATTAACAGGTAAGATTATGGAAGATTGAGATAGAGAATTTCTTAAGAACACTTTGCTATGGATAAGAACATTACAAATTAGGGCAAAGGTTAGTGGCAACTAGGTTACTACTTACTATTTATACCTAGTCCAACTTTTGACTAAATACAAAATGGTCACTAGACTGTTGGTTTCAATAAATGTGACCCAACAATCTCTCCCTTTGTAACAATAGTCTAGGAAGCGTATCTTCGAAGTCTTTATCTTTAGCAAAAGCTGAACCTTGTAGATATTTCGTTGAATAATGATGTATCATGATCAACTTGAGCTTTGTTAACCTGTGAAAACGAATACTTCTTATAGCTTCAACCACAAAAAGTATTTTGAAGACTTTACTTTGAAGATACATATTGATCGACCAAAACCGAGACCTATAATGATAGAGAGATTAACAGCGGAGGTCTTTTCTTGAAGTTTGTGGCTTTATGTCAATCAATGATTCTTGATAATTGTTGTTGGGGTAAAATGTTGATAAAGTTTACGCTCCCCCTCAAACAAACAAATATTTCTTCACGGGAGTTGAATTGAACATTCTGATATTTACTCCCCAGTGAACAAATTACCAAATTCAACTACGGAAGTTGTTTGATACCTTCGTTAGGATCTTTAGTTTCTTGTTTACTCCACTTAACTGGTGCATATATCTTATTAATGTGGAGTAAACTGGGCTAACGTGTCGATAATCTCCATAATATTATAAGAAACTCCTAAGTTTGTTCCCGCAGATTAAGCTTTAGAAGAATTTTTCTCTGAAAGTATCAATTCTTTAAAAAAAGAATTTATGTAATGTATCTTCTCCCCCTCATGATGATAAGATTTATCTAATTCATCATGTAAAATGTGAAGTTCTGCGAGTTGAAACTAGGAAGAATCTTCGATTTAAGGAAACAAATAAGTTGAGTATGACGATGCCCCTTTGATGAAAATGTGTTGAATAATGATTATACATTTTATTTTTTTGTAATAATCAATATATAACACATTTTATCATTTAAACCATTTAAGTCTTCATCTTTAGCCAAATCTGCACGTGGTAGATATTTCGTTGAATAATGATATTTCGGAAGACTTCATGTAAATCGACGAAATGAAGACCCATAGATAGAGCAGTTAGCAGCGGAAGTCTTTTCTTGAAGTTGTGGCTTTGTCGATTTGTTGATGACCCTAGGTTCCTGACCGTTGTTGAGGTCGTAGAAGTGCGGTTTTGTGATTTGATTTTCTGACCGTTGTTGATAAGGTTAAAGTACAATCATCAAATTTATTAGTTGGCAGCAATGTGTCCAGGCTTTCCACACCTATAACATACACCTGATTTGGGGTCAGTATTAGAAGAGCTAACACCCAGCCTCTTCTTCTTCTTCAACTAATCCAGCTTCATAGACATGAGAGCCATTTGAGTTTCAAGTTCCTCTGTCTCAGCATCAACAAGATCATCCTCTGGTTCGTCAGGTTCAGTGACAGTATAGGCCTGTTGAGCAACTAAGGCCATGCCAGTAGAAGTCCTCTCAGTCTTCTTCCAGTTGATCAGTCTAGCAACATTATTCTCCTCATGATTCAACATTAAACCATACAGAGTTTGAAGTGTGTATGTTTCAATGTTGTTAGCAGCATTGACAGAGTTTGTCATGTCAAGGAATTGTTGAGGAAGACTGTCTAAATTTTTTTGACAGATTTCTCCTTCTTCCTTTAAAATTCTAACACTGATAAGATCTTGAATAATAGTATTGAATCTGTTATAGAGAGAGGTGATGTCTTCATTAGGATTTGAGAAAAATTTCATATTTCCTTCTCATGTTGCTTTTTCTTTGCAATTTCACCTTTGTTGTGCCTTCATAGGTGATGGTTAAGCTATCCCACATAGCTTTTGCAGTTGGAAGTTGCATGATAGCAGTCAGTATCTCTTTGGTAACTGCATTACCAATCACACCTTTGGCTCTAGAGTCAAGACTGAACAACTGACGCTCAGTATCAGTCCATGTGTGCTTCATTTTTGGTATGGTTCTTGTGCCTGCAGGAGCATCATCAGTGGCTGCAATGGGTTCCACAGTTTGTGGAATGATGGGACCATCAGTCAGCACAGTGATCATTTCACAATGGATAGATTCAAGATACCATTGTGCCTTCAACTTACACTGATGAAAGTCTTTGCCATCAAATATGGGTACTCCCTTTCCAGACATAACTGGTGCAATTATGGATGACATTCTTGATTTTGAAGGTTGGGAAGGGTATGTGAATGGAATGGCTGCCAGGGTAATAGATCGACGAAATAAAAGTATATTTAGCCTGCTCTGATACCAGTTGTTAGGTCACAACAACCCTGTTTTGTATTGATAATTGTTAGATTATAATTTACTTAAGACAATTAAGGTGATGAACACAGTAATTAAGTCAAACGTATATTATTCCACAAAGTGTGGCTTGTAGCGGAAATACAAGACCACTTAACAATTAAAAAAGATATGAAAGTGAACGTGTAAAAAGGTGAGTACTCCATTGCCAAGTGAACTCTATTTATAGTGTTATAGAGATCTTACAAGATAGGCAAGGAGTAATGGAAGGACAGGTAATAAGGAAAGTGACCGAGATCAAAGGGATTTGATATGGTCAGTTACACTAGGAAAGTGTAACTCAGTCCTTCCACTCAGTATTGGTTTTCCAATACTGAGTACCAATACTGTAACGCCTCATTTTTCAAAAAAATATTTAAATAACATTTAATCCAAAATACATAATGTGTATCAGTGACAAATACCGGTTTTACAAAAACGAAAAGGTTTCTTGTTCGAGATTATCAGATTATACAAAAACGGTGTTACAAATTATATCTTAACCATAGGATAAGGACTCTAATCATCAACACCGAACTAATCTCAACAAGGCCTCTTCTAAACAGGCCTCCTATATCTTCGATCCCGAAGCTGAGTACATAGCAAAAACACAAACATAGTATGTGAGACAAAATTGCCTCGTGAGTTACATGGGTTTAGAAGCGCTAAACTACTAGTCACATAATATCATTTATAATTAAAATAATATTATTATATTCATTTGGGTCACTTCTTTCCATTCATCATTGGCCAATGTCAAGATAATCGGAATGCCTCCAATCTATCAAGACCATCATATCCACGGTAACCGGAATGCCTCCAATCTACCGGGACTCATAGGTATTAGGTAATCGGAATGCCTCCAATATACCACTAACCTTAAGGTACCGTAATAACCGGAATGCCTCTACCACGGCCCTAGGGACATCATCATCATCATTTTCATCATCATTACTTGTCAATTATCGTTATGAGCTTATAGCTCCATTAATTCTCATTCAATCAATCACTTCATCATCATATAAGCAATTCATTATTAATCACATAAATAACTAAATTACTTATAGACTCGATAAAACATTTAAACATAAAACATTTCCTAACTTTGTACTCAGTTTTGAAAGTTCACATGTACTCACCTTAGCCAAGATTATCCAAAGACGTGTTCCTTGAACACCAATATCACTTTCCAAGATTTGAATGCCTCAAATCCTTCAACCAATAACCTATTATCAAAACCAATACAATGGTTTGCATCAATCATCAATACTAATCATACATTCCATGGCTAGTCAACTACTAGTACCATTTTCCCCCCAAGTTACTAAACCCTAATTCCATAAATCACCATCTTTTCATAAATCCATATTATGAATACATTTTCCTTGATAAAATACTGTAGATCTAAGTTATACTACTTCCATTTTACCATTTATGTACAAACCCAAAACTAGGGTTTGAGATTCAAACCTTCCCTACTTAAATCTATGGTTAAAAACCCTAAAGAGATGAAGATTTACCTTAAACCTTCAACTAGGAGCAATAATCCACAAGGTTTGTTGAAGATCTAGCTCCAATCGCTACTTTGCACTAAAAATCCGTATACACAAGTTGAGAGAGGGTTTTAGGGTTTTGTTTCTGCATTTATGACAAAAATCACGCATTTAATACAGCTGCCGTAGACTTCGCGTCGCGAAGTCCATGTTCGCGTCGCAGACTAGCTTGAATGCGCGTTTTACGCGATCGCGAGCCCAACAAGAACTCATCGTGAATTCCATGCCTCGAAACCCAAAAATCTCTGTCGACCTCTAAAGAAAGCAAACTCCCAGTTCGCTTCGAGAACTATGCTAGCAGCTAGGGCTGTAGTTTTTCGTTCATGACTCGACCCGGTTTCGCCCAGAACTTCCTCTTACGGTGTCCAAATGACACGAAACCAATTCCTACGTCTTTTAAACGAATTATCCATAATTATCATATTTTTGTACAATTTATTTATTTACAAATTCCGGGTCTTTACAACTATCTACCCCTTAAGGAGATTCCATCCTCGGAATCTCATCATAGTTTATGAAGTCCGGGTATCTTTTTCGAATCTCATCCTTGACTTCCCAAGTCAAGTTCGGTCCAAGGGAATGCTTCCACTTGACCAACACCAACTCAATCTCTTTATTCCGAAGTTTCTTGGTCTTTGACTCTAGTATGGCTTCGGGTTCTTCAATCAATCGATTCGGGGCATCAACCCGCAATTCTTGTAATGGAATTATATTTTCAACTTCACCCACGAACTTCTTCAAATTACTTACATGAAACGTGTCGTGGACACCTTGGAGTTCGGGTGGGAGTTCTAACTTAAATGCTTGCAAACCGACCCGTTTCAAAATCTTAAACGGGCCAACATACCTTGGGCTCAATTTGCCCTTTTTACCAAACCGCATTACGCCTTTCCAAGGCGACACTTTCAACATTACCATGTCACCAAAATCTAAATCATACGGTCTCTTTTTCAAACCCGAGTAGCTTCTTTGACGGTTTCGTGCGGTTTTCATGTTGGCTTGAATCATCCTAATCTTTTCATTTGTCACTTTCACGGTTTCGGGACCTGTGAGTTTCGTCTCACCCGCCTCAAGCCAACACGATGGGGTTCTACATTTTCTTCCATACAACGCCTCATAAGGCGGCATTTTAATAGTCGAATGATAACTATTATTGTAGGAGAACTCGACTAGGGGCAAATGTTCATCCCATTTACCACCAAAATCTAAAACACACGACCTTAACATATCCTCAACCGTTTGGATAGTTCTTTCACTTTGACCATCGGTTTGCGGGTGGTAAGCCGTATTCAACCGCAATTTCGTTCCCAATTCTTCTTGCAACGATCTCCAAAACCTCGAGGTAAAGCTCGCATCTCTATCGGACACAATCGATAACGGGACCCGATGAAGTCTTACAACTTCATCCACATACAACTTTGCCAACTTTTCGAGTGGCATGGTTTCCCGAGTTGCTAAGAATAATGCACTTTTGGTCAATCGGTCAACTATGACCCAAATGGCGCCGTGGTTCTTGCTCGTCTTTGGCAATCCAACAATGAAATCCATTGTTATATCTTCCCATTTTCCGGCCGGTACTTGTAATGATTGAGCTACCCCGTAAGGTACTTGATGCTCGACTTTTAATTGTGCACGCGTGGCACACTTAGAATATACTTGGCTACTCTTGCTTTCATCCCGGGCCACCAATACATCTTCTTCATATCTTGATACGTTTTTGTACTTCCCGGATGGATCGAATACTTTGACTTATGAACATCATTTAGCAACTCCTTTCGGGTGCCCCCGAACTTGGGAACCCAAATTCGACCACCAACGGTTTTTCACCCTTGCTTGTTCTCTACAAAGTGTTGGTTCTTTCCCAAGCGTTCTTGCCTCAAATCCTCTTTTTCCATCACCTCTCGTTGGGCATTCTTGAGTCGTTCTACTATGCTCGAGACTACTTCAAATACGTGTTAGTTTTCCTCTATTTGGCTTTTGATATACTTTCCAGCTTAAGGCGTCGGCTACCACGTTGGCCTTCCCCGCATGGTATACAATCTCACAATCATAATCATTTATCAATTCGATCCATCTTCTTTGCCTCATATTTAGGTCTTTTTGAGTGAAAACATATTGAAGACTTTTGTGATCCATGTATAACTTACACCTTGAACCATATAGGTAATGTCACCACAACTTCAAAGCAAACACTATCGCCGCCAATTCCAAATCGTGAGTCGTGTACCTTACTTCTGCATTCTTTAGTTGTCTCGAGGCGTAGGCTATCACCTTTCCTCGTTGCATCAAAACACAACCCAAGCCCTTATTCGAGGCATCACTATAAACAACAAAGTCTTCCATTCCTTCGGGTAGTGTGAGAACCGGGGCGTTACACAACTTTTCTTTCAATATGGCGAATGCCTTTTCTTGCTTTTCTCCCCACACGAACTCGCTACTCTTTCGGGTCAACAATGTGAGTGGTGTCGCCACTCGAGAAAAATCTTGAATAAATCGGTGGTAATAACCGGCAAGGCCGAGAAAACTTCTAACTTCGGTTGGACTTCGTGGCGGTTCCCACTTCATAACCGCTACAATTTTTTACAGGTCAACCTTGATTCCTTATCGTGACACAACATGACCAAGAAATTGGACTTCTCAAATCCAAAACTCACACTTAGAAAACTTAGCATACAATTTCTCTCGTTGTAGCACTTCTAACGTTTGCCTTAGGTGACGCTCGTGTTCTTCCTCGGTTTTTGAATAAATAAGAATATCGTCATTAAATACGATAAGAAACTTGTCAAGGAATGGTTTGCAAACCTGATTCATAAGGTCCATAAAAATGGCCGGTGCATTAGTCAACCCGAATGGCATTACCAAAAACTCGTAATGCCATAACGTGTACGGAACACCGTCTTCTCGGTGTCTCCTTCTTTCACCCTAACTTGATGGTAACCCGATCTCAAATCGATCTTGAGAAGTAATTGGCTCCTTGAAGTTGATCAAACAAGTCGTCGATTCTAGGCAACGGGTATCGGTTCTTAGTAGTCATCTTATTCAACTCTCGGTAGTCGATGCACATCCTCATCGAACCGTCCGTCTTCTTGACAAACAATACGGGCGCACCCCATGGAGACGAACTAGGACGAATAAATCCTTTGTCGAGTAATTCTTGCAATTGTGACATCAATTCCCGCATTTCGGTGGGAGCCAAACTATATGGAGCACGAGCTATTGGCGTAGCTCGCGGGACTAAATCGATATGGAATTCTACTTGCCTCTCCGGTGGTAATCCCGGTAAATCGTCGGGAAATACTTCGGGAAAATCCCGAATCACCTTCACATTTTCCACCGTCCTCTTTTCTTTCCTTCCATCTAACACATAGGCTAAAAAGGACGAACACCCTTTGGCTAAACATTTCCTTGCTTTAACCGTGGTCATAAGGCTCGGCAAGCGGTGTCATCTCTCGCCATACACATATACTTTTTCATTGTCGGGAATCTTAATTGAGACTATCTTTTTCCCACATAAAATCTTTGCTTGATTCTCACCCAACCAATCCATCCCAATAACTATATCAAAACCCGCAATTTCCATGGGTAATAAATTCACCTTAAACTTTTTCCCGTCTATTTCTAACTTACAATTTCGACACATATGTTGAACTATGGAAGTTTTACCATCCGCAATTTCTAAATCATAAATCTCGTCAAGAAGTTCTAAGGGCACTTTCAAAACCACAACAAAATCATGTGACACAAACGAATAAGTAGCACCCGAGTCAAATAAGATCCGGGCGGGAATAGAATTTATGAGTAGGGTACCTGAAACGACATCGTGGACCTCTTTGGCTTCATCTCGGGTAAGTTGGAAGGACCGTCCTTTGACCTTTGTCGGCTCCGCCTTATTTTGAGCGGTCGACACCATAGTCTCGTTTCCCTTCTTCGGGCAAGAATTGCTATAGTGCCCTTTTTAATGGCACGAGTAGCATTCGACTTCATCCAACGGTTTGGCCCGGCAATCCCTTGCCATATTCCCCGGCCTCCCACACTTAAAAAAAGATTTTGAATCCGCCAAACATTCACCCTTGTGGTCCTTGCCACACTTCTTACAAGCTCCAACACTTGATTGCTTAGAAAAGGTCGGGATGAACTTTCCCTTCTTCACCGATCCCGAGCTTCCCTCGAACTTTCTCTTCTCAAACTTTGGTCTCTCATTGATATTCCTTTGGCCAACCTCTTCAACATCCCTCGCCGCACTAATAGCTTCATCTAGTGTGGTGGCCCTTTTTACTTCCAACTCATACTCCCACGGGAGTCCATTAGCATTACGAACAATCCGGGATCTCTCATCCGGATACAACTTGATTACAAACGGGATCAATCCCGTGAACTTTTTAGTGTACTCATTGACACTCAAACCCTCCTTCTTCAAGTGGACAAACTCTTCTTGAAGTTTCTCCAAGTTTCTCTCGGGGCAAAACTTTGCCTTCAACCGTTTCATAAAATCATCCCAAGTCATCTTGTACACCGCCCTCTTTCCCAATGTTTCATACATGGTGTCCCACCACACGAGGGCTTCATCTTTCAAAAATCGAGAAGCATAGATCACCATATCACCTTCCTTGCATTTACTAGCTTCAAGGACTTGTTCGGTTTCACGGATCCAACGGATCGTGACTTTCGGTTCGGAGCTACCATAGTAGTTATCGGGCTTGAAAGCCACAAAGTTCTTATATGTGCACCCCTTCCTTTCTCTCGGCTCGGGGTCACTTTCCTCTTCCTCCGTTGAAGACTTTTCGGTTGGAGCAACATTACTCGACTTGCTCTTTGAGCGGGGTGGAGATTCCTCCCGCCTTTCACGAGCCTTATGTTCATTGAGGATTCGATTCACATCTTCATTCACTATGTCCCTCATTTGGTTGAACATAGTTTGGAGGTGTTCCACCGTTATCGGGGTGTGGGTGTTCCTTTCCATGCCCGGATTTTCCACTTCATCACGAGGTGGAGGGCCGAATACCGGCTCGACAATGAAGTTCGAATCTTGCCCTTGATCGAGTGGGCCTCTTCCACTTCTAGTTTGCACCATTTTGCTATAACAAGACATAAACCATTAGAAGTCAATTCATCAAAGTAACGGTAGTATTGACCGTTCCAACACCAAACATGACCTATTCCTTCAAGGTCAACCCTATTGAACCTACACTTAAGGTCTCAATAGTCAATTCATAAGTATCCGATAGAACCTACGGTCCTACTAGCTCAGTTTAAGTCTAGGATGGTCAACTCAACCCAGTTCACTTAAACTATAGCTCTGATACCAAGTTGTAACACCTCATTTTTCAAAACAATATTTAAATAACATTTAATCCAAAATACATAATAATGTATCGGTAACAAATACCGGTTTTACAAAAACGAAAACGTTTCTTGTTCGAGATTATCTGAGTATACAAAAACGGTGTTACAAATTATATCTAAACCATAGGATAAGGACTCTAATCATCAACACCGAGCTAATCTCAACAAGGCCTCTTCTAAACGGGCCTCCTATATCTTCGATCCTGAACCTGAGTACATAGCAACAACACAAACATAGTACGTGAGACAAAATTGCCTCGTGAGGTACATGGGTTTAGACCCGATAAACAACTAGTCACATAATATCATTTATAATTAAAATAATATTATTATATTCATTTGGGTCACTTCTTTCCATTCATCATTGGCCAATGTCAAGATAATCGGAATGCCTCCAATCTATCAAGACCGTCATATCCACGGTAATCTGAATGCCTCCAATCTACCGGGACTCATAGGTATTGGGTAATCGAAATGCCTCCAATCTACCACTAACCTTAAGGTACCGTAATAACCGGAATGCCTCCAATCTATCACGGCCCTTGGGACATCATCATCATCATTTTCTTCATCATTACTTGTCAATTAACGTTATGAGCTTATAGCTCCATTAATTCTCATTCAATCAATCACTTCATCATCATATAAGCAATTCATTATCAATCACATAAATAACTAAATTACTTATAGACTCGATAAAACATTTAAACATAAAACATTTCCTAACTATGTACTCAGTTTTGAAAGTTCACATGTACTCACCTTAGCCAAGCTTATCCAAAGACGTGTTCCTTGAACACCAATATCACTTTCCAAGATTTGAATGCCTCAAATCCTTCAACCAATAACCTATTATCAAAACTAATACAATGGTTTGCATCATTCATCAATACTAATCATACATTTCATGGCTAGTCAACTACTAGTACCATTTTCCCCCAAGTTACTAAACCACAATTCCATAAATCACCATCTTTTCATAAATCCATATTATGTATACATTTTCCTTGATAAAATACCGTATATCTAAGTTATACTAATTCCATTTAACCATTTATGTACAAACCCAAAACTAGGGTTTGAGATTCAAGCCTTCCCTACTTAAATCTATGGTTAAAAACCCAAAAGAGATGAAGATTTACCTTAAACCTTCAACTAGGAGCAATAATCCACAAGGTTTGTTGAAGATCTAGCTCCAATCGCCACTTTGCACTAAAAATCCGTATACACAAGTTGAGAGAGGGTTTTAGGGTTTTGTTCCTGCATTTATGACAAAAATCCCGCATTTAATACAGCTGACGTAGACTTCGCGTCGCGAAGTCCATGTTCGCGTCGCGAACTAGCTTGAACGCGCGTTTGGCGATCGCGAGCCCAACGCGAACTCATCGTGAATTCCATGCCTCAAAACCCAAAAATCTATGTCGACCTCTCGCGAACGCGAACTCCCAGTTCACGTTGCGAACTATGCTGGCAGCTAGGGCTGCAGTTTTTCGTTCATGACTCGACCCGGTTTCGCCCATAACTTCCTCTAACGGTGTCCAAATGACATGAAACCAATTCCTACGTGTTTTAAGTGAATTATCCATAATTATCATATTTTTGTACAATATATTTATTTACAAATTTCGGGTCGTTACAAATACTGAGCGGCCAATACTGCCTACTGAGTATTGGACCCAGACTTAGCTAATTTCTACTATCTAATCTAAGCTAGTCTAAGTTGTCTTGTTATCTTAAGTTCCTAATGGGGTAAGGCTTTTTGCCTTAACAACAAAGAACCTGCAAACTACATACGATGCAGTTTCTAACCACTCTGTTAATATCGAAGCACTTCAGTCTGCTGTCAACAACATCAGTGCTAATCAGACTGCCTTACTTGCATCAGTAACTGCACTTCATTCCAGGTTTGATATCCTTACCCAGTTGGTTCAAAATCGTTCTGCTGAGTCCCGTGCTATGCATGAAAATGTCTCCGTCAGTGCCCGCTCTCCTCCACATTTTCAGGGGGAGAACACAGAGCCTCAGCAAGGAGCTCCGGAGAAGGTTGTTTGTGAACCGGCTAGAGCTTCTCATCAAAGGAATGAGAAAGCTGGAGAATCAATGTCTAAGAAGCTTGTATCCTATTCAGATATTGAGGATGAGAGCATTCACTTAACTACTCTCATTGACAAAGTTGTGAAAGGTTTATCCAAAACTCCGACCGTTCAATCAAGCATTTTCCATCATTCCAAAGAAAACCGCCCGCATGTCTGTCTCACTTGGAAAGAACTTTCTTCTTGGTCCCAAATCAGATGCTCATCCTCCCTCCCTTGATAAAGGAAAGGGTCATGCTGCTCCTCCTAAACCCAAAATGAAGAAAAGAAAAGGACCAGGTGTCCCGATTGAAGAAGAAGCAAGGATGATAGTAGGGACACCGAAAGCGTCTGAGGCAGAGCTTCAGAAAGCTAAGGAGAAAGAAGAACAAATGTCTGAGCTAGGGAGTCAGAAAAGGAGAAAGGAATGATGGTGATCCTCAGATGATGCTGAGTGATGGTTTCTATTTCAAAAACAATTGTCTGTACTTTAAAACAATTTTATTTCCTGTTGCATGCCACAATACAATTTACATTTATGTCTTTAATTTGCTACTCCGTTATGCATGAACATCATCAGTTAATGATGATGATTTTGACATACCCGAGTTTACTTGCTTGATAGATACTTAGAAAAACTCAAAAAGAAAATCATGAGTTATAAGATGTAGTGTGATAAGATTTTATCAGATCACCATATATTGTAATGTTTTCTAGGTACGTCGAAGACCCTTTGAATTGTGAAAAATACTCAAGGTTAAATATAAAACCTTCATATATTCAGGGGGAGTTGCCTTACTATTTGTCTACATCAAATAGGGGAGATTGTTGGGTCGCTGAAGAGCATCCCCCACTGAGGAGATTTAATGAAGACAAAAAGGAAAATAGTTAGAAGACAATCTGAGGATTAGTTCCTCAGATTGTGGGTAATTGAATCTGAGCAGTTCGAATTTCAGTTACCTAGTTACACTATCTGATCACTATCTGAAACAACGATCAGTTCCCTGTGCGGAATCAAATTCTGGTTAACAAATCAGATAGTGTAACACGTTCAGCGTAATGGACAAAGCATTGAACCATTGAACACATACTTCTCTAAGCAAAACACTTAATCAAGGTCGCTGAAGCTGAAGGCCATCTAAAGAAGCATGAGTATCCGAAAACTCATGGCTGCCAAAAGTGTACATAGGCCCAAAGTTTCAGCGTGACAGAAACACACAAGAAAAGCACAAGTTTGTGCATCGCTGATTATGGAAATATCTCGCAAATCTTCTAGAAGATATCAGCGATCACAAGACGACAGAAAGTACTGTCAGAATTCCATTAGTGTGCTCGTCCCATGAAATATCATCTGCACCAACGGAATTCTCACACGTGGAATCGATCGATCATTCCTTTGGCTCTACGTTTCCCAATGATATAAATTGAGCACTTAGACGATCGATTCCAGTGTGCACCCAACAAGGTTACACGCTGCTGAATTTACTCCAGAACTTTATTTCTTTGAGCAGAGTGTAAACCACTAGTTAACTCTAGTTGTCTGATTCGAGAATTGAATCTGTATAACGAAAGTGTCTGGTCTTGTGCTTGATCATTTGTTGATCATAAACTTGTCTTAGATAACATCTGTTGTTGTCTATCACATGCAAGCAGTTTAGTTGGATTTGTTCTTAGCTATTTCGCAAACTGCTTGCATCTTTATTGTATCATTATTGATTAATAAAGAAAAATTTAAAAAGTGTTGAGTATCTCCATAAATTTAAATTGGTCAATGAAAGCGTAAGGTGTAGAAATTCACTTATTACGGGATTAAGATAACTACTTCATCAATAAATGTACAAACTTTTTATACATGTTAAAGACAACCCTTAGGGTTGTCATTAACTAAACCCATAAATTAAATGTAATGGAAATGGTATGGTTGGTCTGGTGGGTATTTCCTGGATAAATGGTGTGATGTGGTATTGTGTGGTTGCTGATGTGCAGAAAAAAATGTTATGATGTGGTGACCCATTCCCATAGTCTTAGAGACTAAACTTATTTTTACCATAATGCTAATTTATTAGTAGATCTTACAAATAAATACTCATTACTATAAAATCATTGCCAACTGCTTTATTATACATTCTCTTAATTAATAACTTTGTTATTATGGCTCATTAATAAAGATTTCATAATTACTTTAGTATATCATATTTACCTTCACAATGATCAATCATACTAGACATATTTTAGTATCACATTATACCTACTTTCTTATCTTTCCAGTCACTATCTTTATCAAAATATTTATTAATAAAGACCCATAAAAATATCATACGTATTTTCAAAACCTCTTTGCTATGTACCCAGTTTAAAAGTCTCGTGTACTCACCTTAGCGATAGCTAAATCCAAATCGTGTTCATTGATACGAATCTTTGCTTCCCGCCTTTGCAATATCTCTAACTTTAGGTCCTTGCAACCTATCAACTTGATCTATACATCATCTAACATCATCTATACATCATTTATACATCATCTAACATCACCATAATACCCTTAACCACCAAGTTCCTCAACTTTGGTTGAGATCTCAAGACCCGCTGAAGGTTTTTACCACAAATCATAGATCTAGCAAGAACACAATGTTCACATGCTTCCCATGGATGCTCTACACCCTTCATTACCTATCTTTAACAAGATTATAACTCAAACCTTTCATTATCAAGTTTTCCCCCAAATCTCAACCCACAACTAGTCAAGAGATGAAATATACCTTAAATCTTAGCTAGGAGGTAAGGATCTTCAAGATTCATGATAATTTAACCCAAGAATCACCAAGAACACCTTCTCTCTCAAAAATCGGCTGCACACTTGTTGCGGTGAAAAAATGAGCAAAACCCTAGTTTTTCCCGTTTTTATTCTGTTACAACAAAGTTCGCGTCGTGAACTTTTAGTACGCGCCGTGAACTCTTGGCACGCGGGTTTCTCGCGTCGTGAACCCTGTCGTGAACTCCTAGCATCGGAAACCCAAAGTTTCGGTTGAAAGTTCACGTTCGTGAACTAAAGTTTGCGGCGTGAACTTTCCCTGCAGGCGAGGTTTCGACTTAAATGATGGATTTGACATAGCAAACGATGTCCAAATGACACGAAACCAGTTCCCACGTATTTCAAATGATTTATCCTTATTTATCATATTTTTACATAATTTATTTGATACAAAAATTTCGGGTCGTTACAGTCGTCGACCCTACACCAATTATCGATCTCATAGTACGAACTTCGTGATGTTAAGTTTCATCCACTTATGCGATTTTATGGGCCCGATTACGGGATCCGGGTCGGTTTTTCTTCCGTTGATGTTGATGTATGATGATTTATCTTTCCTTGCTTTTGGAGATCGTCACCAACAACTACCTTCAGAAGCATTGTGGGGTTTATTTTACTCCAGTCTCGAACTTCGCAATTTCGCCATTCGGACTGTGGGAGTATGTTACATAACAATAATAGTTAGTTTATTGTATAACATAAACTCAATTGTATAGACAACCTTAGGGTTTATCATGCATACTTTCTAATGTATTTATAGTGATTCAATGATACACTTAACAATACCCAGTTTTCATTGTTTTACACTATTGTTTTAATTTTCACAAATTTGCCTTGTATTAGAAGTGTGTATGTGTTTTGGTTTTTGGTCCAGCCTGTGATTCACTCTCTACCAACATGGCCATAAAATCTACAAAAGATCAGTGAGGTGGGTTCAGGACTGTGCAGGCTAAGGTTCTATAGTTTTGAACTCAATTAAACAATAATCGATCACCTATCTAAATTTGACTAAGCAGTTCTAAATTTGACATGATATCATCAAATCGTATTCAAAAAATGACTAATGGAAAATGATTGAGTGAACCAAAATTTCAAACTAATTATAAACATAAATAAAGATGAACAAAACACATAAACTCGAGTCTGGTCCTGAGCCGGTTTGGGCCTAGGCCACACAAAGTTTTTACCGAAAAAAAGCACGTTGTTGGTCTTAGAGGGTCGGGTGTGGTGGCTTAAGCCAAAGAGCCACATCAGCGCCACCTCAACGCCACATCATTATTTCGTATTGCACATTCAAAACCTTAAATACCCACTCTATCATTACTAAAATACCTCACTCACACAATACTTAAAAAATGCGTCGACAAACACCCCCCCCCCCCCCCCCCGCCTCCCTCGCACCTTTTTGGCCATTGCAATGGCTTGGGCAGTTACTCACACCACTTTCTGTTTGGTGGCGCTCCAGTTTGGGCTTATGTGGCGTTTGGCGGTGTCACCCACCACTAAGGGGTGAGCAGAAAAATAGGGTGACCGGAATCGGAACCGGAACCGTCTTCGAACCAGAGGTTCCGGACTAGGAACCTGCAAAGAGGTTCCGGTTCCTAAAATCATGGAACCTCCCTAAGAGGTTCTGGTTCTGGTTCCGGTTCTTAAAATTAAAGAACCTGGAACCGGTGGATAACCTGGAACCGGCGATTACACGATATATTTTTATTAAAATATATCATATTCAATATATTAAACATGATTAAAATAAATTGATTTATGTTTTATCTAAATGTAAAATACTAGTCCAAATAAAAATATAGAATTGATTCAGAAATTGAGTGAGACATTCACTCGGTGTGAGGTCGTATCTTTGTTTTTGTCATTCTTATTCACTTTATCTATTTTGGACAATATTCGTAATCGTTGAATTATATTTAAAATCGTTATACGATATTTATAATCGTTAATTTGTGTGATTTATTGTCTTGTTTATTCAATAAGTAATGTTAAAATTTTTTGAATTTAGATACAGGGTAACCGGAACCTGCCTTGGAACCGGCGGTTCTGGTTCCGGTTCCGAAAATTTGGGAATCTGCCTTCTAGGTTCCGCTTCTTATATCTCAGGAACCTGCGATTCCGGTTCTGGTTTCGTTTCCAGTTGGAACCGACGGGTACCCTGTTATGCTCACCCCTACCCACCGCTACTACACCGCGCCCACTCTTAGGGTAGACTGATAGTCCTGTAATAGTCCTAATTGTGGTTAGTAAGCAGGTTAATAGGCTGACCCTGAAAAGCCAGGCCAAACCAACCTACTTGGGTCATCTTTTAAAAATAATCTATTGACTTATAAGTAAAATCAAGAAGTAAGGGGCTCCTTACTTCTCGATTTTGGATTCTCAAAAAACCAATAAGTCGTTTTTAAAAACACATCCAAACACCCTCTTAAAAGCCGGCCCTAAGCCTCGAAAAGTTTGGTACATAATATATAGTGCTAAATATGTTTTTATCTTGTGATCTATATTGCAATATCACCTTATAGTTTCAATTTTTTATTAATACTAAGGGGGCGTTTGGCTCAATGTAATCTTCCGTAATGTAATTGAATTCGGTTGGAATTGGATTCGGTTGAAAATGAATTCGGTTGTAATTGAATACGGTTACTTGTTTGGTTACAAATTATTTAGCTGTAATTCATATCCATACTTATGCTTTTTATTTAACTTTTGTAGATTCTTTTTTTTAAAAAATTATTTTATTTTTAATTTTTTTAATTTAATTTTTTTAAAATTTAAGTTTTTTATTTTTAATTTTTTTTTTCAAAAATTGATTTTTTTTTCTTTTTTAAGAAAATTTAAATTCTTTTATTTTTTTAAAAGAAATTAACTTTTTTATTTTTTTAATATTTTTGAACGATTTTAAAATCTGAAGTATAAAAAATATTCAAATTTGTTAGTTCACAAAAGGACCGTAATTGAATTAATAGGATTTCGGGACGGATTTCAATTACAACGAATATCGTAATTCAAAATTACGTCGTAACTGAATTACGAAAAAAAAATCATTCAAACGTCCATCCATAATGTAATTGAATTACAATTATGGAGCATTATGATTGATTATGTCAAAACAAACGAGACCTAAATGTTTTAGGCTTTTCAACCATCACAATCGCACTTATGCGTCTTTTTATGATAAAGAAATACAAAGTCTTGTGCAATCCCGTCGAAACACATTGATTGATATAAATAAAAATTATATTTTGTAGATACTAATTTTAAACTAAGTAAGTTATGATAGTAATTTGCGATGTATTAAAAGACTTTAATGTTTGTTTTTATACCCACGTAATATCAAATGGGTGTGGATTCATAGAAAACCACTACAGATTAAAAAATACAAGGAATAGATTACAGCCTTTAGATCGGAAATTGAAGGGTTCAGATGACAAGCACTTTAAAAACATGCATTCACTAAATTAAGGAGGGAATCTGGATGGGAAATTTGCATAGAGGGGTAAAATTGTCAAAAACCTTGTCTCTCACCTAAGAAAGAAATGAGGGTTTCATTCTGTCGTTCACATTCACGATCGTTCGTTCTTTGTCACACAACTAGGGGTATTTTGGTTCTCAAAGTCGAATCAACTGGTTCTCTCTCACGATTGGGGTGATTTTCGATAATATAGGGTTTCTCAATCGATTGTTTTCGGGATTCCAGTCTCAATCGATTGTTCTCTCTCACAATTGGGGTGGATAAAAGTTGAAGGCGAATTGAGGGCGATTTGCGGTCTAAATCGACAAACTTGAAGGCGATTTGGGCGAATCAAGGTCTGAATCGATGAAGGCAAAAGGTTTGTTTCAACTCTGACCTGATTCTCTTTCTCTCTGTCACATAGGGTTTACGGGTTTTGTGGTCAGTTTTGTTGGCTTTGGTTTTTTTCGCTTGTGTGGGTCAAGATTGACCCGTTTGTTAGTAAGAATGGTTCGGGTCTTACACGTGGTTGCATTGCTATCAATTGTTAACTGAGTTACATAGCTATGATTTTGAATGTATGCGCTTATTGTTTGTTTTGTGTATGCATTTGCATTTTCAAATGAGAATCAATCGACGATTAGGTATATGTCTTCGACTCAATCGACGAAAGAAACACGTGTTTTGAATCTTGATTTAAGGCTACTCTAGGTGATTCAAGCAAATTTTAAGGCTACTCATGTCAAGAGTGTTGTTTTTATGTTTAAAATTAGTTTTCGAGTAATGATTTTGATCGAGATTATAAATGTGTTACAATAAGACCGAAAATACATTTGTAAGTGGTAACTAAACTGTTACAAGATCATGTGGCTCGCTTCAGTTTTTTGGATACATGAACAGTAAATTTATAAAATTCGTATCAAATTACGTATTTAACACGTCTAGCACAACATAAATGAATACAGAAAAGGAATATATGCAATGGTAATGTGTTGTTTTCTTGCATTTTAAATGATATTACGAACTTAACAAGGTCAATAAAGGTATAATGCTTGAGTTCTGTTAAGATTTTGCTCTATAATTTGCTAAAATGCATTTGCATTTTCATATGAGTATCATTTTATCAAAATTGTTGCAGCAGTGTAACCCTAGAATTTCAAGAGCATATTTAAAAAGACTAAAATTTTGGCTACAACAGCGCAACCCATAGTTAGAATTTCAATAGCATTTATAAGAACAGATCATCTTATGATTTCTCATTTTATCAAAATTGCTGTCAACTTTGATTCTAGTTCTACCGTTTGGACTTTGGACTTACTACTTATTCATTTTTCTTCACTATATTATTAATATATCTCAACTTTGTTTGTACATTTACAATTGCAGTGGATAACCCGCAATTTTTCAAGATGGGCTACAATGCAATCAAGAGTTCGTAAGGATGGTAAAAAAAGAACGCGTAGAAGCATAGGTGGTTGTCTGTTTTTTAGGTTGTTGGTTGGGTTTTTTTTATGTGGACTGATGGATAATTGTAAAACTAATCTACACTGTGTTTTTTTCGTATTGATTATTATGTAGACTACAAGTGTTCATGATATATGAAAAGCCATTACTGATAGTTGGTTGTTTTTATGGTTGTTATTATTTTGATTTTTCTTTGAATTGATTATAATAGTGGATAAAGAAAGTGCGGGTACATTAGAGTTCATTAAGTGTTGAAGATACATGAAAATGAAAACACAAAATGAGAATAATGAATTAAAATGAATATGCAACTGCAAGTATGAAAATAAAAATGCAACTCCAACTATATTAAACAAAATGAATATAAAATTGCAGTGAATAACTACATAAAATGAAAAATTGAAAATGCAATTGTGAATATGAAGATGCAAATGCAACCGCAAGTATGAAAATGCAAACGTAAATGCCAATTTTCAATACAGTTGGTTAAAAATTCAGGAGTAACTAGATTTAATGAAAATGCAAACAAAGGTGCAAAAATGAAAATGTTAATGCAAAAACCAGTATGTATAAGTTTAGGGAAAAACTAAATAAAATGAAAAATGAAACTGAAAATATTTTAAACAAAAATGTAAAATTTCAGAGAATAACTACATAAAATGAAAATTTGAAAATGCAATTGAGAGTATGAAAATGCAAATGCAATTGTGAGAACAGTTGGTTAAAAATTTAGGAAATAACAAGATTTAATGAAAATGCAAACACGTGTGCAAAACTGAATATGTAAATGCAAAAACTACTATTTGGAACGTTACCAGTATTTATAAGTTCAGGGAATAACTAAAAATGCAAAATAAAACTGCAAGAATGAAATTGCAAATGCAACTGCAAATATGAAAATGCAAATGCAACTGCAAATATGAAAATGCAAATGCAACTTTCATACATAAACCAGAACCAGAATGTAAAATTTTAGGGAATAACTACATAAAAATGAAAATGTTAATGCAAAAACGAGTATTTGGAACAAAACGAGTATTTATAAGTTATGGGAATAACAAAATAAAATGCAAAATGCAACTGCACGTATGGAAATGCAAATGGAACTGCATATATGAAAATTCAAATTTTAGGCAATAACTACATAAAATGAAAATGTAAATGCAATTATGAAAATTCAAATGCAAATGACATTTTTCAAAATAGTTGGTTAAAAATTCATGGAATGATTAGTCCTGATAAAAAAAGCATAAACATGTTTAAAAATTAAAATTCAAATGCAAAACAAAGCAAGTATAAGTTCAAGGCATATCTACATAAAATAAAAATGTAATTGCAAGTCTGTAAATACAAATGCAACTGCAAAGTATGAAAATGCAAATACAAATGACAATATCTAAATTATGTAGAATTTCAGGGAATAATACACAAAATGAAAATGCAAATGCTAGTATTTGAAGTAGAACTAATATTGAAAACTTCAGGAAATAACTAAATATGATGAATATGCAAATGTCAAATTATGTTTAACTACATTTGGTACGACTATAAAACATAACCAATAAAAATAACTAATGTGACACTCAAGTATATCTCGCATCATCATCTGCTCGTTACATTTTGTTACCTCCGGCCTTTCACCAGATCCCAAGTTTTGGAGTAACAAGAAAACAATTTGTTCTATCTTATTCAGCTCCACGGTTTCTACTGAAAAGAAAAACCGATTCTAATTATTCTCTTTATAATGAAAGTGGATTACTTGATTTAGAGCCAAACCTTCAAGGAGACCTTTGGCAATAAAGTCAGTTGAAGTCCACAATTGGCTAATGGTTGTGAAGCTGGTTTTTAATTCAGTTTCCTGACAACTATTTGCACCAGTTAAAAATAAATCGAAACGGAATATGAAAAAAGGCATAATAATAAAAAAAGACACCCAACAACATAATTTTTGTCCCAAACTAAACGTTTGTAACATCAATCTTCCCTAATTATGAAAGTTGTAATATCAATGGTCTCTGATCTTGAAACTTGTAACGTCGGCGATCCTTAACAAACTTAACAACCTTTATGTTTTAGGACGTTGGTGTTACAAGTTTCAAAATCAGAGCCGATGTGTAATAAAATAAAAAGCCTATGGGACAAAATCTAAAATTTCATACAAACCACACATGATTTATGTCATGTAAAAGTGTAAAAAAATTATAATATCCCTAGCAGAAGACTTAAGTATATCAATATATAGATATTGCAACATGCCAACGATGATAATGCAGTATCAAAAGCATTCTAGCAAAAAAAAAGAAATCCATAAATAAAAAACACGTGGAGATATTCTGAAGGCACAGTTGACAAACCATCATTCTTGATGATTCTTAGTGTCTACAAGTAACAAAAAAGCTTCCTTTCTATAAGATAGAAACATAACTTATAAGAAAGTGACTAAATATCTATAAGCCTTACATCCAATAATTAATATTAATAGTAATAGTAATGAGAAGACCTTTCAGATGATGCAACAGCTGATCTAAAGAAGAACGGACTCAGAAGTTTTAACATGTATTAGAAAAATCAGATGTTGCTAATACTTACATGGACATTTCAAGAATATTTGGCCAGCTCTAACACAACTCATCTTCATTTCTCTGCAATAATAATAATATGTAGGTAAATAACAAAATAAAGCATATAGAGTCCATATGTCTCACAAAAATTATAATGCTTTATTCCACATGTAATCTGACAAAAGTATTTTGAGTATTGTCAAATACCCTTTAATATGGCAAAATCATTTTTCATTAAATTGCAATGATGACAATTGGCTAGCAGATCTTATCGGCATATCATACACAAACACAAACATAATTCAATTATACTAAAACAATTTGTATCATACATAAACACATCATATTAAACATTCAACTAAACATTATTGAGCTAAAAAAGGCATTGGAATAAAAAAATTACCATGTTTATGCAATTCTGGATCCAATTAGATATAAGATTCGGTAGCCATTGAAGAAGAATTTAGTGATATTTAGATAATACATGAATTACATGAAGAAATTGAAAGAAGGAGTAAAAACCAGAAGGAATTGAAGCAAGTATTAAACTGCTTAAGATCTTCGACCTACCTTGAGTTAAATGGATTGTATGTTCAGGTATAGGAAGAAATTGAAAGAAGTAATTGAAGGAAGACGAAATTGTAAGAAGGAATTGAAGGAGGTATTGAACTGAAGCCAGTATATGCAACTCGCACATATGTATCATTCACATTTAGTTCAAATATGGTTAAAAACTGGTTCGTAATTGTTGAAATTGGAAGCAATTAATTAGGGTTCGTACATGGAGTTGAATAGGACATTATACCTGATTCGTATTTGGTTCTAGTTGAGGAGATGTGGAGGAAGCCATTGATGGAGGAGCTATGGAGAAGATGAAGCAGTGAAAATTGAAAAGAATGAGGGGAAATTGAAATAGACGGTGGTATACGTTGTTGGAAAGGGGGAGGGGGAATGACAATCACGCCCTTGAGTGCCTTTTAAAGTTTTAATTTAATCAATGCTCATAATTGCTTCTTTAACTTCTCTAAATAAGACAACTTCTTCCTTGATCCATATTCATATCAAATTATGTTATAAGTTTTGGAACCTTTTATGAAACGAGTTTTTAGTGTAGGACCATTTTATTTTAAAATCTTTTATTCATTCAGATCGTTGAATCATCCAGCGTTTAATATTTTGTTTATATCAAACAGCCCTAATGTAGGACCATTTCTAATTGATGAGACTGAACAGAATATTGTATTTATGTCTGAGCAAATCAAGCAATTCGAGAAGGCGGGAGAATGAGGATTCCTCCTTCGGTCCATCTCAGTGAGAATATCAGGAAATTTGGACTCGGCTCGTTTTGTAGATCCTTATTTCATCCATTTGATTTGGATGATAAGATGTGATTTTTGGCCTATCCCCCGGATCCGAAGGAAGATCATTCAAATCAAAATTTGCTTGAATACGTGTTGTACATGTAGGTTCACTTTGTGGTCTTTCACTTTGTGGAGTTTCATTAGAACCATTTCTTTTTGAAGGTCCTCCACCACTCTCATCTCTAACATCTAACTTTCTTTTAAAAAAATTGCCAATGGAACCGTATAATCAAAAGATTTCAACTTTTAACAACATATAATAACTAAATATTAATCATAAGTCCCTAATTAAACAAACATACTTGCTAATTTCATGTTTTTCAACATAATAACAAATAATATATTGATAAAATAACCTAATAATAACATAAAGCATTACTTGTTTCATTATGATAGCAGCCGCCGAAGTTATTGGCGGTCGTCGGAGGAGTTGCGCCGGAGGAGATCGGTAGTTGACAAAGGGGAACACCAACCGGCAGCGATACAGCGCTAATGACTTGTTGCGTTTCTTTTTTCCTATTTTCTGCGTTTTTCTACTGATCAGTCAATCTTGGGCTTATAATATTTAGACTAATATATCTTGGGCTGTAGGCCAAAAAAATAGTGCGTCTGGGCTGAATCCAAGGGGTAGCCCTGGCATCACAATGCTTCAAGGTGGTCCGCCCCTGCATGACATTGATGGGGTGGTGGTAGCGGTGATGATGGGGTGGTGGTAACGGTGATGAGTAGTGATGATCGTGGTGGGTAGTGGGTGCAGTTAGTGGTGAGTGGTGGGTGGTAATAATAGTGGGTTGTGTGGAAGTAGTGGTAGTGGCACCTGTCGTGGTGTTGAAGAAGGTGGTGGTGGCGGTGATGGTGGTGGGTGGTGGTTATGGTGCGAAGGTAGCTTAGGATGATGACCGTACTGAAACTAAGGTGACATTCTTACATTCAGACTTTCTTGTTGGCTTGACTTCTTGACTTAGAGCTTTCACGTGGAAATCATTGATGGGATAAAGAGTGATAAAAATAGATAATAATGACAGTTAACAAAGGTAAAATCAAAATCTGTCTCGCCTGCTGGAAAGCTTGGTGTGGTGGTAGTGATGATGGTTGTGACATTAATTAACGGTGGGTAGTTGTGGCGTTTGTCGTGGGCAATGGGTGGTGGATGATGGTGGTGGGCGGTGATTGCGATAGTTGTGGGCAATGAGTGGTGATTGCGATAGTTGTGGGCGATGAGTGATGTTGCTTGGTGGGTTAAATCGGGTGCTAAAAGTCATTTTGCAAAGATCTTCGTTGATTTAAAGACTTTCAACCAATTAAAGATGAATCCGTTGTGAATATGGGAAATGTGGCAACTGAATTAATCATGAGTGTTGGTCATGTTTTACTTTATTTTACTTCTGGAAAATGTTTGTGTTTAGACAATGTGTCATACGTACCAGGGATTCGAAAGAATCACTTAAGTGAAGTATTATTAAATAGGTGTGGGTACAAACAAGTGTTGGAAAGTGACAAATATATCTTGTCAAAACTTGGTAGTTTTGTTGGATTCGGTTATGTTTGTAATGGTATGGTTATGTTGAATCTTAATTATCCAAGTTACGATAATTCCGTTTTGATAATTCCGTTTGTTTAGCTTCTACTAGTAATAGCAATAACTTGAATGAATCTGATGTGTTGTATGCTAGACTAGGACATGTTCATTATAAAAAGTAGGAGTAGATTATGTAACGACCCGAATTTTGTAAATAAATAAATTGTACAAAAATATGATAATTATGGATAATTCAACATGTAGGATTGGTTTCATGTCGTTTGGACACCGTATGATAAAGTTATGGGCAAAACCGGGTCGACACATGAAGGAAAAAGTGCAGCCTTAGCTGCCTGAGGAGTTCGCGATGCGAACTCCGGTTCGCGATCGCGAAGACGAGACAGAGATTTTGGTTGTAGATCGTGAAGAGTTCCCGAACCATTCCCGATCGCGAACTATGCGTGTCTGAAGGAGTTCGCGAACGCGAACTTGTCCGACACCAGCATTAAAGTCGGGTTTATCTCATTTATTACACACACAAACCCTAGTTTTCTCCTCTCAGCTTGTGTGTGCGATTTTCGAGTGTAAAGTGGCGATTGGAGCTTAATCTTCATCAAATCTTGAGGATTCATGCTCATAGTTGAAGATCAAAGGTAAATCTTAATCTCTCTTGTGTTGTAGGCCATAGATTCCAGTAGGGAAAGCTTGAATCTCAAACCCTAGTTTTGGGTTTGTACATAAATGGTTAAATGGAAGTAGTATAACTTAGATCTATGGTATTTTAACAAGGAAAATGTATTCATAATATGAAATTATGATAAGACGGTGATTTATGGAATTAGGGTTTAGTAACTTGGGGGAAAATGATACTAGTAGTTAACTAGCCATGGAATAAATGATTAGTATTGATGATTGATGTAAACCATTGTATTGGTTTTGATATTAGGTCATTTGGTGGTAGAACTTGAGGTTCCAAGTCTTGAGAAGTGATAATTGTGCTCAAGGAACACATCTTTTTGGATAAGCTTGGCTAAGGTGAGTACATGTGAACTTTCAAAACTGGGTACATAGCTAGTGAATGTTTTATGTTTAAATATTTTATCGAGTCTATAAGTAATTTAGTTAATTATGTGATTTTTAATGAATTGCTTATAGGATGATGAAATGATAATTGATTGAGAAAAGATGGAGCTATAAGCTCATAGTAATAATAGACAGATAATGATGATGATGATGTCCCTAGGGCCGTGATAGATTGGAGGCATTCCGGTTATTACGGTACCTTAAGGTTAGTGGTAAATTGGAGGCATTCCGATTACCCAATACCTATGAGTCCCGGTAGATTGGAGGCATTCCGGTTACCGTGGATATGACGGTCTTGATAGATTGGAGGCATTCCGATTATCTTGACATTGGCCAATGATGAATGAAATGAAGTGACCCGAACGAAATAAATAATATTATTTTAATATAAATGATATTACGTGACTAGTTGTTATCGGGTCTAAAACCCATGTATCTCACGAGGCAATTTTGTCTCACGTACTAAGTTTGTGTTTTTGCTATGTACTCAGGTTCGGGATCGAAGATCTAGGAGGCCCGTTTAGAAGAGGCGTTGTTGAGATTAGCTCGGTGTTGATGATTAGAGTCCTTATCCTATGGTTAAGATATAATTTGTAACACCGTTTTTGTATACTCTAATAATCTCGAACAAGAAACCTTTTCGTTTTTGTAAAACCGGTATTTAACACCGATACATTATTACATATGTTGGGATGAATTGTATTTAAATATTGTTTTTGTAAAATGAGTTTAATACCCGGTTTTTACATGAAAAATGAAAAATGTAAGACTTGTATCCTAAGAAAGATCACTAAACAACTTTTCAAAGATATTAATAGAGAGAGTAAAATCTTGGAACTAATATATAATGATTTATATGATTTTCATGCAACACCTTAAAAGTCTTGTTTTCTTCTTTATTGCTTTTGAAGATTAGTCATCGCAAAACGGCTTCTATCAGCCTCCCTTGCGATGGATTGGGGTTCGTTTTTTCTGTTTCGTTTTTCGTCCTTCTGCCCCCTATTGCTGGGATGTGCCGCCTAAAATTCAATCACCCAATTTATTGACATGTTTCGCTGGTTGTTTCCTCCTTTGTGAATTCCGTATGTTACCACAAATATGGGTCTTGTGAATGTCATTTTCTGGCTCGAATCACTAACTTACTACTTGGCCGTTCAAAAAACCACAAATATGGGTCATGTATGTATCGTGCGGCTCTTAATGGGCTGTGTGGTGTTTTTCTTAATTGGGCCGTGTCCACAAGATGAATGTGACCGACTTTCCTATTAAGTTGACTTGCTTTTGTTTTGCACGTGGACCCCTTGTCTATGTTTAATTCTTATTTGAACCGTTAGCAATTTATCTATCTTAAGAATTGCGTCCCATTATTCTTTTAATTTAAATTCTATGACCCAACTGCTTTGCGTTATAATTAAAGGAAAATGATAATGACAGTTCTTAGGCTGTCATTAAAAAGTAAAATATTAAAAGACAATCCTCTGAATTTTAAGAATAATACATTTTTAATTAATATATAAATTTTTTTATAAATATTAGTAACAGTCTTAAATGCTGCCATTAAAAAAACTCATAATCAAATTATGTCTTCAAATGTCCGGCCCATTTTCTCCAAATATGCGGGTCCTATATGTGGGCCCTCTCTTTAAATAAAGAGTTGTACTATTACTATCAATTTTCTTTTATTAAAGTTGGCCAATGATAAAGGGTTGTATTATTACTACCAATTTTCTTTTATTAAAAAATATCAAGGGTTGTACTGTTAGTACCCTTTTATTATTTTATTGATATTATTTTAATGTGTTAAACAATTTTTTAATAATATACTATTATATTGTAGTGAGAGGAACTGTGTGGACACAAATCGCGCTCTAACCAACTTACATCAATATATTAGCCCTCTCTTACATTAATATACTTCGTATATTAAATTTATGAATTACTATTTTACGAATGGAAATACAAATTTTATGATAATTAAAAAAATATAATACTTTCTTCGATTCAAAATAAATGATATATTTTTCATATTTTGGTATATTAAAATAAGTGATATAATTTGAAATTTTATCTTATTTAGTAAAAATTAGTGGACCACGCAACCACTAACTACATACTTTAATAATGTAAATAATCTATGTATCCTTACCTTTACTTTTAAACATCATTAACCTTATTTTATTCAAAAATTATGGATTTATTACCTACTAATCATCCAATTAATCTAATTTAACCTCTATCATAATGTTTTGCCTCAAAAACCGTGAAATCAATTTTATAGGTATCAAAGGAAGTATACAAATTTTATGACTTCGTGAGTGTGAATTTAGTTTTTTTTATCTATATTAAAAAGAGAAAAAGGTTATGAAATTATGTTCACAGTTAATTTACATAGATTATCATTTTGCTAGTTGCTAATATGCATACATAGATTATCATTTTGCTAGTTGCTAAAAAGAGAAAAAAGTTATGAAATTATGTTCACAGTTAATAATTATATGTAGATTGCATAGATAGTTAGTGAATAAAGAGTCTCACTTTTTTACTATATAAAGTAAGTTTTGAATGTGTATCACTAATTTTGATCCATCTTTAAATAGAAAGTGTGCACTTATTCTAATATGGATGTAGTATAATGTTTTGTTTTAATAAAAAGTAATTCATTATATAAACTTGTTATTGTGATAAATGATTAAAAAAATATTTTAATATGTGGTGTAAATCCAAGTTATGTTGCTAACCAAAATGAAATTACCAAGTTTTTGTATATCTAAATTATAAAAAGAAAAATTACCAAATACAACAACAAAGGTACATAAAAAGCATGAGATATATAATGGGCGTGAGTAAAAAACAAAATGAGATAATAAAATACTTCCTCCGATTTATAATAAGTGATACATTATTGGTTTCACATTTTTTGAAGGAAAAGTTTATAATGATGATTAAAATAGATTAATTGGATGGTTAGTGGAATATGGGTCCCACAATCTTTGAATAAAGTAAGATTAATGATGTTTAAAAGTAAATGTAAATTTAGATGAGTTATTTCACTTTATTAAAGTAGTTAGTTAGTAAGTGTAGGGCCCAAAACTTTTTACCTAATAAGATAAATTTTTCAAAATTTATCATTGATTTTAATACATCTAAATATAGAAAGTCTATCACTTATTTTAAATCGAAGGAAGTATGTTAAATTGCTCCCATGAATCCATCATTTTCAATATCATTCGGTAGACAGTAAAAAAGCTTGGTGGGTTTAGCGTGAGCAGGGTTGTACTATTACTACCGATTTTCTTTTATTAAAGTTGGGCAATGATAAAGGGTTGTATTACTACTACCAATTTTCTTTTATTAAAAAATATAAAGGGTTGTACTGTTAGTACCCTTTTGTTTATTTTATGGATATTAGTTTAATGTGTTAAACAATTTTTTAATAATATACTATTACATTGTAGTGAGAGGAACTGTGTGGTCACAAATCGCGCCCTACCAAATCTTACATCAATATATTAGCCCTCTCTTACATTAACACTACATTAATATACTTCGTATATTAAATTTATGAATTACTATTTTTCGAATGGAAATACAAAATTTTATGATAATTAAAAGACAATAATTTCTCTGATTTGAAATAAATGATGCATTTTTCATATTCTAGTGTATCAAAGTAAGTGATATAATTTGAAATTTTACCTTATTTGGTAAAAAGTAGTGGACCATACACTCACTAACTACCTACTTTAATAAAATAAAATGACATCTTTATCCTTACTTTTACTTTTAAACATCATTAACCTTACTTTATTAAAAAAATATGGACTTATTCCTCACTAGTCATCTAATTAATCCAATTTAACCCATCATAATCTTTTGCCTAAAAAAATCATGAAATCAAGAATGTATCACTTATTCTGAATCAGAAGAAGTATACAAATTTTATGACTTCGTGAATGTGAATTTAGTTTTCTTATCTATATTGAAAAAAGAAAAAAGTTATGAAATTATGTTCTCAGTTAATTTACATATATTATCATTTTGCTAATTGCTAATATGCATACATTCTTAATAATTATATGTAGATTGTATAGATAGTTAGTGAATAAAAAGTCTCACTTTCTTACCATATAAAGTAAGTTTTGGATGTGTATCACTAATTTGGATCCACCTATAAATAGAAAGTGTATCACTTATTCTAACATGGAGGTAGTATAATGTTTTGTTTTAATAAAAGTTATTCATTATATAAACGTGTTATTGTGATAAATGATTAAAAAATATTTTAATATGTGGTGTAAAACGAAGTTTTGTTGCTAACCAAAATGAAGTTACCAAGTTTTTGTATATCTAAATTATAAAATGAAAAATTACCAAATACAACAACAAAGGTACATAAAAAGCATGAGATATATAATGGGCGTGAGTAAAAAACAACATGAGATAATGAAAATATGTTAAATTGCTCCCATCAAATTGGTAGAGAAAGTAAAAAAGCTTGATGGGTTTAGCGTGAGCCGTCAATAAAATGCCAATCTAGATATACAGATGCTTTATTATTGATAACTTTCGGGTCACTACTACTTAGGATTGATACCAAAATGACTAGTGTGCTGTGATAAAGTTTCTTATAAAATTATAAGTTTAAGTCTAATTGTGAAAAAATTATATAAATTTGGTGGACGTATGTGTTAGCCGTTATAATAAAACTTAAAATCGAGGGCTTATCGTGATGGGTAAAAACTAAAAAGTATCATACACAAACTCACAAAGACAAAGTTGACTATAAATAAAACACATTTATTTAAAATTTTAATTTATATATTACATAATATAAGTTTTACATGTAATTGTTTTGTGGTAAATGGAATAAAATTCTAATGTAAAAATCACCATGTCTAAATAAATGACCATTGTTATAGTCATATTTTATAGGTCAAAATATATTTTAGTACCCTGAACTTGGCTAACTGGGTATTCTACTACCTTGAACTATTAAAGGTGTATCATGGTACCCTGAACTTGACAAAATGGTCATTTTAGTACCCCGACTCACTAATTTGGTCTTGTTTCTCACATGATTTTCTTTTAGTCTCAGTATATTGAGATGAACGTACAACTTTTACTCCGTCAAAAGCTCAAACGGAAGTAAGTCAAGTAAGAAAACAAGATCAAATTAGTGAGTCAATGTACTAAATCGACCATTTTGTCAAGTTCGGGGTACTTAATTGACCATTTTGTCAAGTTCAAAGTACCATACTACACCGTTAATAGTTCAGGGTAATAGAAGTCCTAGTCAGCCAAGTTCAGGGTACTAAAATGTATCTTGACTATTTTATAAGGGTATTCTTTAGCATCTTGCTAGATTATTTTAATTTTAGTTTCTCGGGTCTCTAGCTAGGGGGTAATAACCTTGCCGAAACTCCTTTTACTTGAGTTCCCTTTCCGTTGTTTCAAAAAAAGAAATTTATTTCTTTAGGTTCAACAAAATTCTAATATGAGAAACACAACCATGCCTCTAATCCACCTTTAGACTCAACCTTCTAAGACTTTTCTAGTTAAAATCGAAACCAAATTAAATCTATCGGTTTTTTCAAAATTTGAAACTGAACCTTCGGCTTTGAAATGGTTTTGGTCAAAATTTGAAATTTGAAATGGTTTCGTCGGTTTTAACGATTTGGTTTCGGTTTTTATGCTAACTCCTAACATATATATAAATGGTGAAATTGTAAAATAGCACAAACTCGATTATGCTCGCGAGCCTTACAAGCTGAGTATTTTCATACTCGAGCTCCACTCAAAATCCTGCTCGAGTAGATCGAGTTCGAACTCAATTCGACTTAAATTGAGTTGATTTTGAGTAGTTTCTAAATCGATCTCGAGTAGGTTATGAATTAACTCGATTCATTTACACCACTAGTTTTCACTATAAATGTTTTGCAATTTAAATATTTAATAAAGAAAAGATATAGAAAAGACTAATATTAAATAGATTTACTAATCATTACCCTAAGAGTCTAAGACTATGATTAAGAAATACAATTATATATAAATCATTTGTATTAAGAACCATAAAAACCTAAAAATCACCAACTACTTTTAGCTGGTTATATTTTAAATTTTGTAATTTAACCATTTAAATGTTCTTAACTATTATCTAAGATACTCTCTAGCATTTTCCATAATTTAAAAACTTAAAATCAAGAACCACCCGTTTGACTTGTGTACAAGGTTCTAAAAATGTAAGACATGACACCATTAAGCCTCAAGTCATAGTAAACTATAACATTTTTCAAGGCGTGACTTAAGCCAACAATTTTTTTTATATAATATATATATATATATATATATATATATATATATATTAAATTTAAAATAATATTATAGATCAACTGATTCATATAACGATTCATATATAAAGTTCATAAAATATGTTACAATGAAATTTATAATTATATATGTCATCATTTTTTTTTAAAAAAACCAAATTTTTACCGCCGCCTTACAAAAAACTCATCATAAGGCGCCTTATCACGTCTTATCTCACGTCACGCCTTGCTCAGCCGCCATGACCTATTTCATAACGTCTCCGGCGCGCCTCATGCCTTAGCGCACTTTTTAGAACCTTGCTTGTGTAGTTTAGTTTAGACTATGTGTAACACCCTTGACACATCAACTTCACATCAACTTTTTCACTTGCAACCATCCAAATAAAGAATCATGATCAAACCAACTTAGACAGCGACCAAACTCAATCCCTTTGAAAACAATCACTTCCCTTTGAAAATTTAACGACCACAACCGGCTAGGGGAGTGCCTCGTGATACCCTTTGGTCATTTTCATCTTCCCGTTAAAAAACTTACAATAATAGCCACTAGCTTATGAACAGATTTATAAAATTAACCTTTTAGCTTAATAAATGACATAATAGCAGAACTAACTAATGTGGTCCAATGAATAGCAGAACTAGCGAGATTTAATCGACGCTTCGCTGTGAAAATATGTATATTATTCATTATGTGACCGATAATCAACTCACCACCAATAAAAATCAAGTTATAATTTTGTTAATTTTCTCAACTTTTACTATTTAAACTCTTGCCCAGAATGATGTCATCCATAAAAGAATGAGAGCTGATTCGTACAGAGCAATTTTTATCCATACAAACCAAATTTACCCAAAATGACAATCATACCCTTCTCTCTTTCCAGCCTTAAATCCCTTCCATTAAAATCCCTTTCTTCTCTAAAGTTACTTAAATTAAACCTTTGAGACCCTTTTGTTGGTGATTCATTGAATCACGTATGCACAAAGATCGTTCATAAAACCTAATTCACATAACCACAATAATTAATTAACAGGTACATAACTACAGTAAAAAACGGGAGAATTGAGATACATGTTAATAGGTTTTGAAGGATTTTCATATTCAAAGAATAGAAGCTGGTCTACAACGACGTGTGATTTACAATAAGAAATTGGAACGTTAATTAGTAATTACGACAATTAGTTTTTTCAGGGGTCGAGAAGGCAACTCTGATATTTTCTTGAAGAAAACGTTGTAATCGATCTTGGTGACCTGAAATGGATAGTTGAACAAGCATCTGCAAAAATTGTTTCTTCCGTTGGCTGGGGATCAGTGACGGAGATGGCAAAATTAGTGACGAAATTCGCCGGAAAAGCTTGGTCAATTGGTACGACAACTTATTTAAGGTGTAAAGTTATCATCCATCAATGGAATCGGTGATGGAGATGGTAAAATAATGGGTGTTGTTTAGATTCATTTATGTGTTATAACTTAATCATAATTTACCTCAATGGCTACAAAATGCAAAACCAAAAGATCAATCTCTCCAAAAAAAGATGTATCGTTTTTGTTGATTGTTGATTTATTGTTTTATTAATTTCTGGGTTTTTCTATAGGGTACGATGATTCAAAAAGTTGTTTAAAAACAGAGGATTCAAGAATTACTGAAGAATGGAGGGATAGATGCTAGAGAATTCATCCGAATTAATGGGTTAAAGTAATTTTGGGAGAAAGGATTTTAATGGGAAGGGTATAAGAAGGGTATAATTATCTTTTACCTAAAATTGCTCTACATTTTTAAAATATGCTCCCTATAAATCACTCCCCTAAAAGAACAGGGCCAATGCAAAGACACGTATAGAAAGATAGTAGATATAAACTCGAGAAATGCAATATAAATACAAAAAAGTTACTAAAGAATCCTTTATGAGTTGTGTAATACGGAAGAGTCAATAAAGACGGCTACGATGGGTAGTAATTTGTAATAACAAAATATAGTGAGAAAAAAAAATATACGCGTTAAATTTTCAATGGGGATGCTACTGTTCACTATTTCTCAAATGTTATACTTCCTCTGATTCAAAATAAGTGATACACTTTGGATTTCATAGATTTTGAGACAAAAGTTTATAATGATGGTTAAATTAGATTAATTGGATGGTTAGTGGAAATGGGTCCCACACTTTTTGAATAAAGTGGAGTTAATTATATTTAAAAGTAAAGTAAGGGTAAAGGGGTCTTTTAACTTTGTTAAAGTAGATAGTTAGTGGGTGTGGATCCCACTAATTTTGTCAAATAAAATAATTTTTCAAAGTGTATTACTTATTTTGATACACTTCAAAAAGGAAAGTGTATCACTTATTTTGAATCGAAGAAGTATATAGAATGGTCAACATTAACAAATATATTATTTGTCCTTTATATCATATCTCTATCGTTTTGTCTTCTATTATTAATTATCATCCAACCAAGGTAAGGTGATGTACTTGTTGGCAAAGGACCATGTAATGTAGTTTTGAACTTATACCTTCAAAATTCGATGTTGAAATGCCGTTTTTTATATAATTTCGATGGTTTAATACTGTATGACTAAATGTATAATTGTTACAAAGCATATGAAAACCAACAACATTACACTTTGCAAACTTTATATATTCAATTGTATGTAAATGAAGTTTCTAAGATATCTCTACTCTGCATTATTGTAGATTTGTAGCGCATATTAATTAACGGGTCCAAGATGTACCATTAAAAGTGAAGTTTATATAAATGGTGTATAAAAGATTCAAAAAATGAATGAAATATATAGAAATAAAGGTAATCTATGTCATAATAAATACAAAATGAATATTTGGTGTTTATAATTTTAAAAAATAAAAGATATATGTTTTCAAGATGTATGACACTAAATGGATGAACTAAACAAGACCAAGATCAACGCTACAAGCCATTTCATCAATGACTTATCATAAAAATACAGGGTTTGAAAATAAATTTTCAAAAGTACAAGAACTATACATACCAAAAACTTCACCTTTTCCAAGATGGTGATTTTCAGTTAAGCCCCTTATTCTATAGTTAGTTGCTTTATTTGCAAGCTTTCCAATATAATATACTATAATATATATATATATATATATATATATATATATATATATATATATATATATATATATATATATATCATAAATTTTTTTTATCATTATTATATATTAGATATATATATATATATATATATATATATATATATATATATATATATATATATATATATATATATATATATATATATATATATATCATAAATTTTTTTTATCATTATTATATATTAGATATATATATATATATATATATATATATATATATATATCTAATATATAATAATGATAAAAAAAATTTATGATATATATATATATATATATATATATATATATATATCATAAATTTTTTTTATCATTATTATATATTAGATATATATATATATATATATATATATATATATATTACACATATATATATAAATATAAATATATATATAATAAATGATAATCTTTTTATATGGTTTTCGTATTCTTTTTTATGACATAAAACTTTTGCTATATCCCAAAAGAGTATTAACCGGAATTCTTTTATCTAACATCGGAATTCGTTTAATTGTTAATTTTTAATTTTATTCTTAATATTGTTATTTTTATATGAGAGAATCCTACAAAAGTTAGTTCATAAATATGAAAATAAACGAATAAGAATATTAATTTTCGTTTAAGAAAATGAGCGTTTTAAAACCCGCTGCAGAGTGCGAGCCAAATATTGCTCGTTTATTAACAATAGCAATTAAGTATACCATTAATTATTTCTCAATACGAGTACCATTTTTATTGGATTCCTGATTGTATAATTAGCACCCAATCCTAAGTATCATGATGTGCATGCTATCACATCGATAAAAAGATCGTACCAAAATATTGAATTTATTACACATATAAAAGAGATTTAAAAAGATTGAGAATCATAGTTATTCCAAGTCTAGAAAGTCCCATATGTTGTCTATGGGAAAATCAATCAAATCATTGTGGCCTTCTTGTTGCTTGACAACATCTAAAGCCTTCCCCTTTGGTGAAGAGCCATCAAATGAGCACCCAACTTCACCATCGATTTCCTTCTCACGATCATATTTAAATAACTCATTTATATAATCATCGATGTTGTCGTGTATAACTTCAGGTGTTGAAATTACGCCAATAGAGTCGTTGTCAACACCATTATTTGATGATCTTATGGACTTGCCACTGACATGAGATGTTGCAATGTGTGAGTACATCACGTTTAGGGTTTTGGAGAAATTATGTGGTCGAGGCTTAATAATTGTGGTGGTGGTTGTGGTGTCTTGTGACGATTCACCGGCTCTAGGTTCTTTCCCTTGATTGAAACGGGAGCGAAGATGTCTGTTCCACCAGTTCTTTACATCATTTGCAGTTCTTCCTGGAATTCTCCCCGCGATCAAGGACCACCTATAATGAAAATCCAAATTAATCTTGAAATCTCTATATACAATTTCCTCTATATTATATTATTATACCATAGATACTAACCAAAATTAATGCATAGAACGTACATTAATTCACATGATAACCTTGATAGGCATTTTGGGTACAATCTAGCGTAATATATATGGGTTTAAATTTAAATTAACTCACTTGTTGCCTAGAAGCTTGTGAAGCCTAAGCATGAGATCAACTTCATCATCGCCAAAATCTCCTCTTTTGATATTTGGCCTCAGATAATTAAACCATCTCAACCGACAACTCTTCCTACATCTGTTTAAACCTTTAAACAAGATACCGAAATTACTAATGTAAGCGATTGTAAATACACAGCTTATTATCCATAAGTTTCGAAGAAAAAATGATTTGTACGTAATTAAGATGACTAAAAGTACGTGATCGAGTGCATGCATGTGTTACGTACCTGCTCTGAGAGGAACAAGGAGCCATTTTCCTTCGCCGTGTTTCTCGATGCAGCTTTTGAGACGGATATCTTCTTCAGCTGTCCATGCACCTTTCTTCAACCCTAAACCCTTAATATTATTATGAGGTCCCATTCGTTTTGATTACGCATGTGTTGTTGTACACTACTTACCAATATAGCCTATTTTCTATTATTGCGTTAACCACGGTGGTGGCTTCTTTTTTATGCGAATAATATCCAGCGTTTTAGTTTCCTTTTTATAGACAAATATTGAACTATAGGACCCCTCTGGCACCGCACATGAATCTAGGGATGTTTTTTGAGGATGTGCATTCCCACATGGTCCATATTTTATTAGGGCTCAATTTTTATATACATCTTATATATATAGTACTGGCTTCATAGACTGCCCGACTGGACGGACATGCTTCAAGAGATATATTAAAAAAAAACAAAAAATATTAATACTTTTAAAATGACATAAGAATCCATAGTTGTAATGATAAGTTTGTACAAATTTTGATACATGAATAAATGTTACAGAAAATTTATAGACGAAATAAGACTTCTTTGTAAACGACATTTGTTGTTGAATTAGTGTAATTGTCATCTCTGTCACAACAAATAATCTTCAATCCATTCTTGTTCTTAACTCGTAATACAACTATATAAAGTTGACCATGTGAATTTTTATGGGGCTATTGAATTTTTATGGAATTAAATTAAGTATTTAATTTTGCCATGTTTAAATTCCGAATAATTGCCATGTATTTAAAAATAATTGCTTAAAGATTTGCTTTAAATGTTCCCAAATATATATAATTGCTTAAAAATAATTGTCATGTATTTAAAAAATATATATATACTTCCTCCGTATCAAAATAAGTGACACAAATCGGCTAACACGTTTTTTGAGGTAAAAGATTAAAGTAGAGGTTAAAATAGATTAAAGTACATAGTTAGTGGAGAATGAGTCCCACTTTTCTTGAATAAAGTGATATTAATGAGTTTTATAAGTAAAAGTAAGGGTATAAGAGTAATTTTACTTTATTAAAGTGGATAGTTAGTGGGTATGGGTCCCACTATTTTTACCAAATAAGGAAAGTTTTCAAAGTGTGTCACTTATTTTGATACACCCTAAAATGGAAAGTGTGTCACTTATTTTGAGATCGAGTGAGGACTTTTTTCCCGGTGAGGACTGCGAGGACAAATCTCAAACGCTGATCTTAAAAATATGTGGCTCAGATTTCCCCATTTTTTTAGTAAAATTCGTAGTGGCATTTTCGTAATTATTATGAACTTTTTTTTACTTTTCCTCTAAAGGTCAAATGTTTGAGGGTGTTAAATGTCATTTGAATTTGAAATCTGCATGTATAAGACAACTCACGTGCTACCACTCTCCCCTCCCCCACTCTCCCCCACTCTCGGACATGTGTCACCATATGATTGGCTTGATACTTTTTTTTTCCACCCACTTATGTTTTTTGGCTATAACTTTTTTTTTTCGTTGATAAAAAAAAATTCTGAAAAAACCAAAGTTCTTAAAATTAAATTCTCTACAAAATGAGCATAGTTGTGAAAATTTGAAAAAAAAAACCCGGATAAAATTTTGGATCATTTTAATAATTTTGGATCATTGTCATAATTTTGGATCGTTTTGTTATTTTTGAATCATTGTCATAATTTTGGATCATTTTGTTATTTTTGAATCATTGTTAATTTTGTCTAAGCATAATTTTGTATAAATAATTAGTCAACAAATAACTATATACATAATTTTGAATCATTTTGTTAATTTTGGATCATTTTATCTACATTTGCATCATTGTTAATTATGGATCATTATCAATTTTGGATCATTTTTTTTCAAATTTTCATGACTATACTCATTTTGTAGAAAATTTAATTTTAAAATTATTGGCATTTTTAGATTTTTTATTTTACAAATAGAATAAAAAGTTATGGGCGAAAAACGAATCGGGTGGAAAAAACCCACATCCAATTAAAGGATGACAAGTGGCAAAGGAGGAAAGTGGGGGATTCAAAAAGACCTTTGTGCCCCTTTTAAGATGAGTGGACGAGAATTGTCCTCGCAGTCCTCACCGGGAAAAGAGTCCTCACCGGATCCGGACCCTATATATATATATATATATATATATATATATATATATATATATATATATATATATATATATATATATATATATATAGGGTCCGGATCCGGTGAGGACTGCGAGGACAATTTTCGTCCACTCATCTTAAAAAGGGCATAAAGGTCATTTTCGAAACCCTCATTTCCTCCTTTTGCCACTTGTCCTCCTATAATTGAAAGTGTGTTTTTTCTCCGCACTTCGTTTTTCGCCCATAGCTTTTTTTTATTGTAAAATAAAAAATCTAAAAATGCCAAAAAATTAAAAAATTTAAAATTAAATTTTCTACAAAATGAGTATAGTCATGAAAATTTGAAAAAAAAAATGATCCAAAATTGACAACGATCCATAAATAACAAAATAATCCAAAAATGAACAATAGTACAAAGTAAATAAAATGACCCTAAATGAACAAAATGATCCAAAATTATATATGATATATTATTTGACTAATTATTTATACAAAATTATGTTTATGCAAGATTAATAATGATCAAAAAATAACAATATGATCCAAAATTATGACAATGATCCAGAATTAACAAAATGATCCAAATTTAACAAAATTTTCCAATATTTTATCCGGGTTTTTTTTTCTTCAAATTTTCATGACTATACTCATTTTGTAGAAAATTTAATTATAAGAACTTTGGCATTTTTAGTTTTTTTTTACAAAAAAAAAAAGTTATGGCCGAAATACGAACTTGGGGGTAAAAATAAAACCCACCAATGAGATAATGCCATGTGTCACTAGGAGAGAGATAGTGTTTGTAAATAACAATTTTAACCCTTTGTATTTTGGTTTCCCCCCCCCTCTACTTTGCTAAACTTTACATAAACCCCCCTTAAACTTGTACCAATGTTTCATTTCTTCACATTTAATCATAACCATTTATTTTGTTGGATTAAAGGCTATGATTTGTTCTCGCAGTCCTCACCGGGAAAAGAGTCCTCACTCGATTCCACTTCTATATAATATATATATATATATATATATATATATATATATATATATATATATATATATACAAAACCATTTTAAGGTGTGATACCGCAGAACTATTTCTCAACCAATCAGATTTTAGTAAAATGTTTTAATTTTTTTAATTTTAGAGGGCATAATCGTAAAATGCAGTTTTATTTTTTAATTTTGGTAATTGCCAAACTTTGAATTGTTCCTACATTTAAGCAAATCCGTTTTTTGTAATTTCCATTTCCTTAATTATCGAATTCTTTGTTCCCTTTTTATGGAGAGTTTACATCTATGTTTTTATGAAGTTACTTATTAGTTTTTACTTTTTAGTCAATACGTTAATGTCCATGAAATATAAAACGTGATTTGGTGACATTTGTTAAACTTCAACGTAACAAGAATAGATAATACTTCAAAAAAATACATGCATGCTATAAAAGTACATATATGTATGCTATAATATTTGCTTCCAAAAAACTCATAAAAAAGTTGAATACAAATACACACATGTATACATCCTTGATGGACCATCTGCATAATACAATGACTACCAAATACATACATGTATGCTACAATAAATGGTTCCAAACGACTCATAATAAAAATTGAATACATATACATACATGTATAACCCAATGATATACATACATGTTCGTACTAGTAGAAATATGACATCATTGCACCAACAATAAACTCCAATATTGCCAAATCTCCAACAAAAATCAAAGGGTTTTAGTTTGTAGAACCAATGTGGGGGATTCAAGGGGTTGTTAGATTGGTGGTGTTGCAAAGTGTTGAGGTTGTTGCGGCGGAATACGGTGGTGATTCTGTGGTCGTTGTTAGCCCAACGAAGAACAATGGTCATCGGTGGTGGTCGATTTTGGAATAGCACTTTAAGATCACCGAAGAGTGAAGAACAACCTGTCATCAGTGACAATTAACAAATGCATAATCAAATAAATAAACTAAATTTTTAATTAATTAATTAACATAAAATACGACTATACCTTTATGTATATCAATTCTCTTACATCATTATTTGTCAAGCTTCTTCCTTCAAAGACAAACTCGAGTTTGAAGTCATTAAACCATAAAAATACAGATCTGCCAATAAACAATAATAATAATAAATTTCAACAATTATTGTATACAAAGGGGAATAGCATAAAATTTCAACAATTATTGTATACAAACGAATCATAATCGGAGGACCAGTGGATTTGAAACGGTAGGTTAATTTAATATCTACGCACAGTAGATGTAATAGGGCTTTCAAACTGGTCGGATTCATCAATTTTAGGATCAGGTTTTTGGGGTAGCGGCTTAGTTCTCCTGGTGGATGGTTTAAGTTTCAAAATCGGCCGGGAAGTACTGATTTTGGCTTTCGATTTAGGGGTTTTAAGCTGATTAGCGGCGAAAAGAAGAGTATGAGGTGACGACGGTTGCGGCGGTTGTGATGGTGGCGGAGGAAGTTGGTATGGTCGACGTGGAGGTGTCGACGAGATGTGAGATCCGTCGGAGTCTGAATCGGAGTAATCCATCGGTGAACGGCCGCCGGAATAAAAGGAGGTGAAAACCGTGAATCGGATGGGTTTTGTTAACCCTGAATCGGAATATTTGCAGGTTGAAATTGAAGATGCCAGGTGCCATCAAGGGGCCAGTTGGCAGTCAATGTGAGTGTTGTAAAGTGATGAGTTATCAAACTAAAGTCAAATCTAGGCCTCATATATAGAGGAAGATACTTGGCCCAATACCATTAACTAGTTTATTAGTCATTAACTAGTTTAGCCCGCCTAGTCCGATAGTTCATTTAATTAAACCGTTAATTATAAACTACGTTATTTCTCGTGTTTGTTGACTCCTCGAGGGCAACCTGAATAGGAATCTAAAATACCTGAACCTTAATACCGTTTTATTTGATGTGCTATTTCCAACAGAATAAAATGTGAATCATTTTCATGATGACATATTATGATGGTAGAAATAAAATGGTTGGTGATTTTGAAGTGAGTTTATGGTAGGTTTATATAAGGAGGATATTAGGAGTGTGGTTTGCTGAAATTTGAAGAGTAGAGCCATGCAAAGGAATTACGACCGTGCGATTAGATTCGGATCATCTAAAAAGTGTTAAAAGCAAGTTGGCTTGCTAGTGACCTCCGTGTTCGTATAGAACAGATTAGACTTTTTTGGTTTAGTAGAGAAGAAAAATATGCCCATTTCAAAAAATAGAAATACTTCCTCCGTATCAAAATAAGTGACACAAATTAGTTTACACGTTTTTTGAGGTAAAAGATTAAAGTAGAGGTTAAAATATATTAAAGTACATAATTAGTGGAGAATGGGTCGCACTTTTCTTGAATAAAGTGATATTAGTGAGTTTTAAAGGTAAAAGTAAGGGTATAAGGGTAATTTCACTTTATTAAAGTGGATAGTTAGTGGGTATGGGTCCCACTATTTTTACCAAATAAGGAAGGTTTTCAAAGTGTGTCACTTATTTTGATACACCCCAAAATAGAAAGTGTGTCACTTATTTTGATACGGAGGAAGTAGTATTATTTGAAGTTCTGAAGAAAAATCACTTTCATATTTTCCTAATATAGACCGTCCGGCCGTACTTGTGCAACTCCACATAAAATTTGTGAATTGTCCTCTTATCGCACAAAAAACGTTTTTGTCGCATAAAAAATCTTGAAACATCAACCTACACGGTATATTTTAGGAAATACAAGCCATACAAGTCTGTTTTGAGAAACAAATATTATTTTTTTTTACCTATTTTGGTAATTATATCATAAAAATATTATTGGCATGGATTTTCCAACTATTTGTAATATTTTTTTATATTTAATTTTTCTCCACTAAACCAAAAAGAATATTGACATTGATTTATAAAAGACTGCCAGTTGAAATGGCGTTTTTACCGCCGAAAGTTATAATCTATAAGATGATGATAAAACTATATCTGGTAAGATAACGAATGGATGGATATAAGTTAATTAATGTGTTCCAGCATTTATGTCTATGGCAAATATTCCTTAGCTACATACCCACTCTGTTTTCGCAATTATAGTTAGACACTTAGACTTCTTGAAACTCTATTTTCTTCCTTTTGTCTTATAGGTTAAACCAGCAAATTACACAACGCAAATTATCACTTCATGTCAATGCATCACATAATTTTCTAAGAATGGTCAGAAAAATACTAATCCAGCATTTGTGCTTATAGCTTATTAATTAGCTTATGATTTCAAATAGCTTATGTAGTAGCATAGTGCATATTGTGGTCCATGAAAGCACATGGCAATGGAGTTAACAAGTTCATAAGAAGACATAGTGTTGGGATATAATCAAGTTATTACTGATACTGCAGTTGGTACTGGTAATGTCTTAATACTGCTAACAAGACTCACTACTGATGAGGCAGAACTACAAAGATACTACTGATAATCAACTTACTACTGACGATGCTGTTTACTACTGATGTCGTTAAATGGAACAGATCGTGTCCAAGATTCTAGCAGAGTTAGTTTAGAATTTAACTAGGTTAATAGTTTAGGCTTCAAGGACTATTATAAATAGTTCCTTATGAATTGTAAACATACGTGTGTATTGATTGATCAAATTAATATACATTGAAGCTTTTTGTGAAACTGTGTTCTTATTGTTCTCTATATTAATTACATTTATTCATTGTTCTTAATCAATCAACATAGTGTTAATCCGCTGTAACTTCTATTGTTGAGTAGATTTGTGATTCAATAACTTATTGAGTTATTCGATCCTGACAAGTGGTATCAGAGCATTAAGGTTCTAGATCTACGATTTACGAACAACAAAAAGTTTCATACTTTCGAATTCAAAATTGTTAATCATGTCTGATAACAATGAAAACACTCAGGCTAACAAAATTCCAATTCTCACTCCCAACAACTTTGGGATGTGGAAAAACGGAATCAAGCAATACATGCTTGTTACTGATTATTCCTTGTGGGAAGTTGTTCTTGAAGGGAACAAAACACTCAAACTCCATTAGCAAGTTCGTCCACTGAATCTGACAAACTCAAGTGTGAAAAAGAAAAGAAGGACAGAGGAATCGAACTCAAAGCCTTAAGCACTCTTTTGCTTGCAATTTCCAATGACTATCAACATTTATTTGTTGAATATGATGATGCTAAGAAGTTGTGGCAGGCACTGGAGAAGAGGTTTGTACGCACCAAAAGCACCAAAAGGAACATGAAGTCTGTTTTGAAGCAAGACTTTGAAAAGTAAAGGCCAGAAGAATGAATCATTGTCACAAGTCTTTGATCGATTCAACAAGCTTATCGGTGAACTAAATCAAGTTGGTGTTAAACCAGACAATGATGATGTGAACAGAAAGTTCCTTAGATCTCTCGGTGAAGAATGGTCTATGTACACTGTTATATATAGACAAGGAGATGCATTGGAAGAAAAAGATCTGGATGAACTGTACAATGAACTAAGAGTATTTGAATCTGAGGTAAGTAACAAAACTCCTAATTTACCTTCAGACAATGCTGCTTTTGTGTCTAGTACAGGAACAGGTCAAGATGCTGCAAAGAATGTAGGAATTGAAGATGCAGCAAGAGAATCTTTTTTTACTAGTCATGTGCACACTGCATTGATTAGTGAAGATTTGGAACAACTCAATCCTGATGATCTAGAAGAGATGGACATTAAATGGCAGATGGCTATGCTGAGTTTAAGAACAAAAAGGTTTCTCAAAAGAACTGGAAGACAAAATCTGACCTACAACAAAGGTGATCGTGCTAGATTTGACAAGACCAAAGTCAAATGCTTTAACTACAACAATCTTGGTCACTTTGCTAGAGAGTGTCCTAGCAAAGATCAAAGATCAAACTACAACAAAAACAACACTTCAAACTCAACTGCTTTAGTATCTCAAGAGGGTCAAGGTTATGACTGGAGCTTTCAAGCAGAGGAACATGCACAAAATCAAGCTCTTATGGCCTTTACTGATTCTACTACTGAGGTACATTCTAAATCCTGCACTCTTGATGTAAAAGCATATAAAGAATTAGAAAACTTAACAAAGAAACACTTGAAGAGATGATTTTAAACAGAAATAGGAGAATTGAATATAATGGTTGTATAGCAGATCTTGAAAATCAAATTAAAATCTATAAAATAACAGATCAGAAGATAAAAGATGAACTATTACAAACAACTTATGATAAAGAATATGCTGAGTTAAAACTAAAAGAAACTCTAATTAAATTGGAAGAATGTCAAATGGAATTAGAACAGAATAAATTAACTATTAAAATTTTTGAAAGAAGTTCAAAAATAATTGAAGAATTAACCAGTAATCACACCACTGAAAAAGTTGTTCATGGAGTTTGATACCATGCAGTTCCTGTAGGAAAACCTTGTAGTATTCACATGGCGGAACTTGAATACCACATTACTGGATCTCTACTAATCAATGAGATCACGAGATAAGAAGAAGATGAACATTACCTTTAGATTGCTAAAGAAGTGATCCACCTATACTGCACCACCTGGACACGCTGCAAGACCGCGTTGTACCAACAAAGCAATACACGAACTCGTGTATGTGTGTGTGTGTTCGTCGACCACGAACAATAAAAACCGAACACCCCTTGGGGTTCTTCGATCGTCGGCCGAAGAGAGGGAGAGAGGAGGAGGGTTTAGGGTTTTGGTGTAATGTGAATGTCTAACCTAAAACCCTTACACAAGCCTTCTATTTATAAGGCTAGATGTTACGGTTTAGTCCTTGGAGTTTAGTTATGATTAATCTCATAACTAAACTTCCTATTAACACTTTAAACCCTTGGACTTTTACTAGTTAATTAATTAACTATTAATTAACTGTCCGTTAAATACTTAACCTAGTATTTAATCATCCTCAAATAATAATTGACTTATTATTATTTATTCTCTTCTTAATAATTAACTTAACTAGTTAATTATTCCACACAACTTACTTTATTCGGTTGTCCATTATTGGGTGTGTAGCGGTGTGACCCTTTAGTGTCTTATAACATTGGACACGGTGACACGTGTACTTAGTTGTGCACATAAATCCTTCAGACTCCCACTTGTGCAAGTTAAGAAACACTTTCTGATCATCGTTGGCCTAAAGCGGTCCCTAGCCAGACATTTAGGATAACCAGGTCATAAGAACTCTTACATCTAGAGATAATATTCATAAATGAATAACACTAACAGATTTTCCTTTCGCATCACGATATTTCTTAATTTGAGTAATAGACATGGAGCAGGGATCTTGTTCTATATACTCGAATTTTCTCGACTCTGATTTCGACTTTCTGCAGTAATGGATTACCGAATGATCTAATCATTCTCCGAGCGCGGCCACGCATTTCAGTAGTCTTAATCGTCGAGTGGCCATGAAATATCTCTTCTAGTTAAAGAAGGTGCAAATTCCATCTTGACATTTGCGTTATCTCGCCCACGACTTCCGCTGTCTTAGTCAAGTTCCTTATGATCACCCTTTTACGGCATGACGGTAGATAAATGCTAAAGATCAGAAGTCATCGTGTCTCAAACCAAAATGTCTCAGGTCAGAGGACATCTACTCGAAATTACTCATGCTTGGGCTCCATGAAGTAATATCGATCTTTTGGTCACGTCTAATGTTTAGCAAACTCTGTAAACATCTATGAATATTTATTTTAACAACCCTTGTTTCTCTATTCAATAACTATGAAATAGATAAATATTCATAATGGTATTAACTCTTGAATCTAGCTCCCACTAAATTCAAGCAACCACAGACAATTTAGATACTCAATAACTTTGTGTATCAAGGATAGGTTTAAAACATGTTAAGAATAGACAATGTGAAAATATTACGTAAAACTTTCTATTTCAATCCCACGAAATGTTATTACATAATGTATCGATTTCAAACATGTCTATGATTCTAATCAAAAGTACTAGTTGCCAATATTTAGGTACTGCATGCCTATAGCGTGCGCATGTTTCTCATGCTTTGGTCCAACTAGTGGTTTTGTCAACGGGTCAGCGACGTTGTCATCCGTTGGTATTTTCTTAATTATAATATCACCTTCTCTTACATACTCGCGTATGCGATGATATTTCCTGCGTACATGCCTGGTCTTCTGATGCTCTCTTGGTTCAACAGCTTGCGCTATTGTTCCACTGTTATCACAGAATATTTCGATGGGTCTAGAGATACTGGCAATAACTCTAAGATCCGCGATAAAATTCTTAAGCCACATGGCTTCTTTCCCAGCATCATTTGCGGCAATGTACTCAGCCTCTGTAGTCGAATCTGCTATCGTATCTTGTTTCTGACTCTTCCAAGATATAGCTCCTCCGTTTAGTGTGAAGACAAATCCCGACTGAGATTTGTAATCGTCTCTGTCGGTTTGGAAGCTTGCATCTGTGTAACCAGTTACACGCAATTCTTCCATCGAACCTCCAAAGACCAAGAACATTTCTTTTATTCTTTTGATATCTGCTCGTGAGACTTATGGAGTAAGCAATATCGGGCCTAGTACATAACATGGCATACATGATTGATCCAATTGCCGAAGCATATGGTATCAAACTCATCCTAGCTATTTCTTTGCTAGATGTGGGACTCTGAGCTCTGCTCAGTGTAATGCCATGTGACATCGGAATGGTTCCTTTCTTGGAATCACTCATACTGAATCTCTTCAGTACCTTGTCAATGTATGTACTTTGACTAAGTCCAATAAGCCGCCTAGATCTATCCCTATAGATCTTTATACCTAGTATAAACGCGGCTTCTCCCAAGTCTTTCATCTGGAAACATTTACCCAACCAGGATTTTACTCCTTGTAATGCTGATATATCGTTTCCTATGAGCAGTATGTCATCAACATACAAGACTAGGAAGATTACTATGCTCCCACTGAATTTTGTATAGACACACGCCTCGAACTCACTCTTGACAAAACCAAATTCTTTTATTCCTTTGTCAAAGTGTAAGTTCCAACTTCTAGATGCTTGCTTTAATCCATAAATGGATTTTAGCAACTTTCATACTTTATTAGGATTCTTTGGATCAGTAAAACCATCCGGTTGTATCATGAATACGTCCTCATTCAACTCCCCGTTAAGGAAAGCGGTTTTAACATCCATCTGCCATATCTCATAGTCGTAATATGCTCATATGGCCATAAGAATTCTAATAGACTTAAGCATGGCGACTGGCGAGTAGGTTTCAGAATAATCAACACCCTGTGTTTGCGTGAAACCCTTCGCTACGAGTCGTGCTTTGTAAGTATGCACTTTTCCATCCATGTCGGTTTTTCTTCTTGAAAACCCACTTGCATCCAACAGCACGAGACTGTGGTGGCAAGTCTGATAACACCCAAACTTGGTTGTCATACATGGATTGCATCTCTGCTTGCATAGCCTCGAGCCATCTTTCAGACTCTATGCCGTCAGCAGTTCGCGGTAGGTTAATGGTTCTAGTAGACTTCCATCATCTTGATCGATCATGAACCCAAGATACCTATCTGGTTCTTGGCGTGGTCTACTGGACCTAAGCGGATTGCGTGTCTCTTCTTCCTCAAACGGTGGGTCTGGTTGGGAATCAACAATTCTTTGTTGAACTACTGGTTCGACTGAAGTCGTCGGTGGATCTTCGTTCTCTTTAATTTCTTGAAGCTCTATTTCTTTTCTTGGAGTTTCAGTTCCTAGAAACTTCTCCTCCAAGAAGACACCCTTCCGAGCAACAAAGACTTTGTTGTCTTCTTGATGATAGAAATAGTATCCTAAGGTTTCCCTTGGATATCCAACGAAGATACACTTGTCTGACTTGGGGTTTAGTTTATCTGTGAAGTTACGTCTAACGTATGCTTCACAACCCCAAATCTTGAGAAAAGATAATTTAGGTTTTCTCCCCGCCCAGTGCTCGAACGGAGTCTTTTCTACTGACTTAGTCGGAACTCTATTCAGTGTGAATGCTGCAGTCTCGAGTGCATGTCCCCAAAATGATAGTGGTAATGGGGCGCGACACATCATTGAACGTACCATGTCTAACAAGGTGCGATTCCTCCTTTCTGATACGCCATTCATCTGAGGCGTATACGGAGATGTGAGTTGTGAAACAATCCCACATTCCTTCAAATGATCGTCGAACTCTTGGCTCAAATATTCGCCTCCCCGGTCAGACCGAAGTGACTTAATTTTCTTGCCTAGTTGGTTTTCTACTTCCCTCTGATACTCTTTGAACTTGTCAAAGCTTTCAGACTTTAGTCTCATAAGAAAGACATAACCATACCTACTGAAGTCGTCAGTAAAGGTAATGAAGTAGCGGTATCCTCCTCTAGCTTCTGGAGCAAAGGGTCCACACACATCTGTGTGTATAATCCCTAACAACTCGCCTGCCCTTTCATTGTAATGATTGAAAGGGTCTTTTGTCATCTTGCCAGATAAAGAAGCTTCACATATTGCATATGATTCCAAATCAAATGGCTCTAGAATTCCATCATCGTGGAGTTTCTTAATGCGAGTCTCGTTTATATGACCTAAACGACAATGCCAAAGATAAGTTTGATTCAAGTTACTCTTGGATCTTTTACTTATATGATAAACGTCTCGTTCTATGTTATTTAGATTTAACGTGTATAGACCATTATGAGAATTTGCGTTAAAATATAAAATGTCATCTTTTAAACACGAAATTGTTTTTCCATAAAACTCATAATAAAAACCACTGTCTATAAGTAAATCAAAGGAAATAACATTTTTAATAAGTCTAGGAACATAATAACAGTCTTTAAGTTCCAAAACTCTTCCTGAAGGCAACTTGAGAAGATATGTCCCTACGGCTTCAGCTCCAACCTTGGAACCTTCGCCTACTCGTAGTTCAACATCCCTTCGTCCCAGCCTCCTGTTCTTCTTAAATCCCTGCAAATGATTGCAAATGTGATGACCACATCCGGTATCCAATACCCAGGATTCACTAGAAGTAACTGTTGGAATATGCTTCACATGTATAACATATAGTTATATGGCTAGTTGTTTGTGAGCCTAAAGGGTCACACACTTAAACACTAAACACCATTATATAATTAGTGTAATTAGTGTAATTACATTAATTATTAATATATATAAGCTATGAGCTTGTCTATCATAAGTTTAATATTAAAAGTTAATATTGAAACTTTCTTGTGGGCAAACTAGAAGAAACAAAAGATAGGGACTTGTGGGCAAATAAGACTAATGATTTATGGAAATCATTAAAGGATTGTAATGGCACCATTAAGAGATATAATGGTCCATAAACTCCTTTCTTTGACCACACTTGGCCGTCCTCTCTCACACACACTTTGAAGGTGTTTTGTTTTCTCTCTTTTGCTCTCAAGACTCTAGGACTAGCATCCATTACATTGGTGTTCTTGGAAGTGTTGTGTGGACTTGCTTTAGAGGTATTCCCCATTGGAATCCTTGGTTTCGGTTGCTCACAATATCCATCCGAATTCATCATTGATCAAAGGCAACTAGGGTATGATTCTTATACCATTCTCTTTGATTTTTCTTTTAGTTTAATTGTATGATTGATATCAAGATCCTTTCATGGTGATAAATACTTTCCGCTGCGTTTTGTTAATTGTTTTAACCGAAAATCACCATTAGTGGTATCACGAGTCATTATATTAATCATATAATTAGCTAGATTTTGTAAAAAGTGGCAACAATCAATCGGTTTTGATGTATAAAAATCCCGATCGGAAAGAAAAAAAAAAAAACCCTACGGTTTTTTGTTTTTTTTTCGGTTTTTTTTAATTTAAAAGATGGGTTAAAACATGTATTTTTGGAACCCTATTGTCACTTGTTACAAAATCAAATCAAAAAGTTAATCTAGTTTATTGAATTTTTTGATTATTTGGCTTGGAATTCTTGTTTAATTATGTTTTTTGATATGGCAAAACATGTATTTTTGCCATATCCCAAGCCAAAGCCTTGTCAAATTGTTGATTGTTTGTGCAAACCGATGAAAGCCTAGACCGTTTGTGAATGAATGTGGTTGATGTTTGGTTGTTTGTTTATTTCGGGAAAAGCCATGTTTTTTTTTGGCTTAATTGTTGTAATTTGTTTCATTTTTTTTTCTTTTATTTTTGGTGCCATTTTTGGGGCAATTTGTAATGTAAAAGTAATAGAATAGATTGTATTTATTTTATCTTTTTATTGTAAATTGTTTGACACAAATATTGAAGACTTATGAAGAAAACAACAAATTTCCGTCACAAAAGCGAGGGCTGTACGAAAACAGGTTTTCCAGAGGCATACGGACTCCTTTTTGGGCGATTCAAAAGCCCAAAATGCTTGCAAAGTCGTGGGCTACAACTTTCCAGAAGGCCGGGAAGACCAGCGAAGACTCCTTCAGTGACTTTTCGGGCTTCAAAGTCTGCTGGAATTTTCTGGCAGATTACACTTTTTCACAATTTTGGGTTCTACTTGCTCAAGAATGTCTTGGAGCAAGTGGGAGCCCATTGGGTTTATGTAGGCCCGTTTGGGTTCATGTTGGCCCGTCCCCTAGTTTGACCCTTCGGTCCGTCGTGATGACTCACGTGACCGAACCTAGGATTTCATCGGTCGAGGTTTGCACAAAATTATGTTGCATGTTTTATTCTTTGTTTGTGGTTGTTTTTCTTTTCTATTAGATACAAATAGTAAAACAAATTAAAAATGGTTTTTTGACACAAACATTAAAACATTCAAACCCTTAATCATCGATGACTACTAGTTAATCATTGATGATTAAACCTTTAATCTAAAATCGTTTTGAGATTAAACTAAGTTTAAATATGATTTGAAACTCATCACTTAATAATCGCTAAAAGTTTTTACCGTTTATTACAAGACTTATGAAGTGGTATGAATGAAGTACATGATTCATTCATATCTTAAATAAAATTTTATTAAATTAAAATTTAAACATACCTAAAATTTAAGTCACGCCGTCCAATCGGTTGTAAATCACTTGCTTCTATTTTTGAATTCACGTGAGACGTGGTTTGAATTTAAATCCGAGGTCATTATTCTCTACGGTGAGACCTAGATCTATTTTGACATGATTTCACATTGGATGACTTAATCAAGTTAACGGTGAGACCTTGACTCGAGGCGACGATGCGACAAACATGCCACTTGACCCTAGATGCTTGTTCACTAGGTGCCATGAAGTCCCATACCTCTAAGAGTTGCACTTGTAATGCAATTGTTGAACGTCACCTACCTATTGGATCTATCATCTCTAGCAGATCAACTGATGCGATGATAGAAGCTCAATGGGATCTTAGCTTTTAATTAAAATTAATTGGGTAGTTAATTTATTAAAAGAAATTATTATTAAAAATACTAATTAATGAACTTTGTAATTTTGTAGATGACTTCAAACAATCAAACCCTAACACATACCACCATTCGTTCCGTTCTCGAAAAAGAGAAACTTGATGGAACGAACTTTGTGGACTGGTCTCGTAACCTAAGGATTGTCCTTAGGGCCGAGCATAAGTACCACCATTTGGAGGAGGCGCTGCCCCCTGCCCCTGCTGCTACCGCCACTGCTGCTGTTCGTACAGCCTATACCAAAAGGTTTAACGAACAACAGGAAGTCGCCGCGCTTATGCTAGTGAGCATGATTCCCGATATTCAAAAGAATCTCGTGGACCTCACTGCATTTGATATGATGCGTGAACTAACGACCATGTATCAAAAGCAAGCCGAGCAGGAACTCTTTGACACTGTCAAAGCCTTCCACGCTTGTAAGCAGGAGGAGGGACAGTCTGTTAGCTCTTATCTCTTGAAGATGAAGAGCTACTTAGACCAAATGGAGAGGCTTGGTTACGCTATGCCGCACATCCTTGGGATTAGCTTGATTCTAACGTCCTTAAACAAGGATTTTGCACCGTTTGTCATGACTTATCATATGCATAGTATGGGGAAGACATTCGCCGAATTACATGCTATGCTGAAACAAACGGAAGAAAGCCTACCCAAGAAAACTCCGGCCCCTACTGTCCTTGCTATAAGGCAAGGAAAGATCCAAAAACCAAAACCGCAAGTAGTTGCAAAGGGCCAAGGCAAGGGAAAGCAAGTTTACAAGCCCAAGCCAAAGGTTCCCCCACCTACTCGTAAGGAGCATCCCGCTAAGGATCTTGCTTGCCATCACTGCGGTGAACCAGGCCATTGGAGGAGGAATTGTCCTGCCTACCTGGCAGAGTTGATGAAGAACAAAGCCAACAAGGTTGGCACATCAGGTATCTTCACAATAGAACTATATGCTTTCCCTAAGAAATCATGGGTATATGACACTGGTTGTGGAACTCACATTTGTAATACCATGCAGGGTCTAAGGGGAAGTAGAAAGCTAAACCATGGAGCTTTGGACTTGTACGTGGGCAATGGCAATCGTGCACCGGTCGAAGCTATAGGAAGCTATGATTTAATCCTTCCTAGTGGTTTAATTATTGTATTAGACAATTGTCACTATGCGCCTAGTATTACTAGGGGTATAGTATCGCTTTCTTGTTTGTGGAATAATGGTTTTATTCATACGTTTACGGATTATGGTATTTCAGTTTCAAAGGATAATGTTTTTTACTTTAATGCTATTCCTCGTGATGGTATCTTTGAGATTGACATGCATAATCGTATCACAAACAGTAGTTCTATTTATACATGTAGCAATAAGAAATCCAAGAAGAATTTGGATTCTACTTACCTATGGCATTGTCGCCTTTGCCATGTTAACAAGAAACGCGTTTTGAAATTACAAAAGGATGGACTTATAAAATCAGATGATTCTGAATCATTTGATAAATGTGTTTCTTGCATATCTGGTAAAATGGCGCGCAAGCCTTTCTCCCATGTAGGCGAAAGGGCCAACGATCTACTTGGACTCATACATACTGATGTATGTGGCCCTTTTAGAACTCGAACTAGGGAAGGTGCTACCTATTTCATTACTTTCACTGACGACTTTAGTCGTTATGGTTATGTTTACTTGATTAAACATAAACATGAAACCTTTGAAACGTTCAAAGCTTTCCAAAATGAAGTAGAAAATCAACTCGGCAAGAAGATAAAGGCTCTTCGTTCTGATCGAGGAGGAGAGTACATGAGCCATGAGTTCCAAGATCATCTTAAGAATTGTGGGATTGTCTCACAATTCACTCCCCCTTATACACCACAGCATAATGGTGTATCAGAGAGGAGAAATCGCACCTTGCTTGACATGGTTCGATCGATGATGAGTCCTACCACTCTGCCTCTATCTTTTTGGGGTTATGCACTCAAATCGGCTGCTCGCATACTAAATATGGTTCCCACCAAGAAGGTTGAAAAGACACCATATGAGATATGGCATGGGAAAGTCCCTAACTTGTCTTACTTGAAGGTCTGGGGTTGTGAGGCTCTCGTGAAACGAGACACGCCAAACAAACTTGAACCCAGAGCTGTCAAGTGCATCTTTATAGGATACCCTGAGGAAACGATGGGTTACTATTTCTACTACCCACCTGAGCAAAAAGTAATTATTGCTCGTTATGCTGAGTTTCTTGAGAGCAATCTCATTTCACAAGAAGCAAGTGGGAGTACCATCGACTTTGACGAGATTCCAAGCGATGAAGATGCACAACCTATTGTAGAGACTAGCGAACATCAAGATGAGGCTGAACACGAAACTGTTCCTGTTGCACCTCAAAATGATGTAATCCCTGTTCGAAGGTCCGCAAGGACACCTCATGCACCTGAACGATATGGTTTCCATGTCGATGCTGAGGAGCTGAGTTTAGGGGATCATAATGAACCCCCTAACTATCGAGCTGCATTATCAGATTCTGAATCTGACAAATGGCTTGATGCTATGAACGCGGAAATGCAATCCATGAAAGATAACCAAGTATGGACTTTGGTTGATCTTCCTCCTAACAGTAAGACTGTTGGTAGCAAGTGGCTCTTCAAGAAGAAGACCGACATGGATGGCAATGTACACACCTATAAAGCTCGATTGGTAGCAAAAGGTTATACTCAAACCTACGGGATTGACTATGATGAAACCTTCTCGCCTGTTGCCGACGTTAGAGCTATTAGGATTGTCATAGCCATAGCAGCGTACTATGACTATGAGATTTGGCAAATGGATGTTAAAACTGCTTTCTTAAATGGACATCTTGATGAAGATGTTTATATGGTTCAACCTGAGGGTTTTGTTAATCCAAAACACCCAAAGAAAGTATGTAAGCTTCAAAGGTCCATTTATGGACTAAAGCAAGCATCCAGAAGTTGGAACAAAAGATTCGATGAGGAAGTCAAATCGTTTGGCTTTACTCAGAATCCCGACGAGCCATGTGTATATGTAAGAGCTAGTGGGAGCATTGTCGTCTTTCTAATCCTATATGTCGATGACATACTACTCATAGGAAATAACATTCCAATGCTACAAGATGTAAAATCCTGGCTTGGGAAGTGCTTCGCTATGAAGGATCTTGGGGAAGCGGCATATATACTTGGTATAAAGATCTATCGAGATCGATCAAAGCGGTTAATCGGACTAAGTCAAAGTGCGTACATTGATAAGATTCTAAAACGGTTTAGAATGGATGCTTCCAAACGTGGAAGTCTCCCTATGCAACACAATGTACACTTGAGTAAGACTCAAGGACCGTCCTCACCTGATGAGATGAAACGTATGCGTGATGTCCCCTATGCCTCGGCAGTAGGATCTATCATGTATGCTGTGCGGTGCACAAGACCTGATGTAGCGTTCTCTCAGAACCTTACAAGCCGATATCAACAGAATCCAGGTGAGAGTCACTGGACTGCTGTTAAGAACATACTGAAGTATCTTAGGAATACTAAAGATATGTTTCTTGTTTATGGTGGTGAAAGTCAAGATGAACTGAGCGTCACTTGTTATTCTGATGCTAGTTTTGAGACTGATAGAGATGATTCCAAATCTCAAACGGGGTATGTTTTCGTTTTGAACGGAGGCGCTGTTGATTGGAAAAGTGCAAAGCAGAGCACTATCGCTATGTCTTCTACAGAAGCTGAATACATTGCAACTACTGAAGCTGCAATGGAAGCTGTTTGGATGAGGAAATTCATTTCTGGGCTTGGTGTTGTCCCCAGTAATGAAAAACCTATGGATATGTTCTGTGATAACACAGGTGCTATCATCATTGCCAACGAACCTGGTGTTCAGAAAGGTGCCAGACATTATCGGAGGAAGCTTCACTACATTAGAGATGCGATCCTAATGGGAGATGTACGCTTGCTCAAAGTTCATACAGATGACAACTTAGCTGATCCCTTCACGAAGCCAATGTCATGTACCAAACATATTGAACATGCTAGAAGCATTGGACTTCGACCAGCTAATAGTTTCATGTAATCTGTTTTAGTATTTGGATAATGGAACATTGAGCAGTTTTTATTGGAATAAATTGATATATTTGATATGATCGTTTTTATATGAATATCTACTGTGTTCTATATTTGCATGTTTATATCCATGAATATTTACTGCGTTTTATATTCTAAATTGTCCATTGTCATAATTAATAATATGGGAATATTATTAAGACAAATCTGAGGGCATTGATGACATTATCTTAGTATGACTAAGGATGATGAAATCAAACTCACATGTTGTCCATAATGATGCACAATTGGACTGACCCAACCTATGAGAAATCACTTCATGGATTTATGTCACAAGTGAATCTCACAAAGGCTTTGTCACTTATCCTCTGACTTGAGATGCAAGTTGGTTTGTGTATGTAGAGGGGCAAACTTTGATATGGTTAAACGTTGACCTGAACAAGGCTGCTATAACAACCATTATCGGGTTTGTCATTAAGCATATGACAGACACGTGCAGTCAATAAAGAATTTGTTCCTCCACACATGTGGATTAGATACTACTGGGCCCCTCGATGATTTGAATAGATGTATGTGTGGCCACACCCAAAAGGTAATCAAGATGAATCTTGATTGGTTTTGGTAATCTACTTCAATATATAGATCGAGAAACAGAATCGTTGAAATTTTAGATTGACATTTATCCTTGTCTAAAATTCAACATAGTATCAGTAACAAAAGGATAACTGCTTGAAAAACCTTGAACAAAGATTTTATGAAACTCCTCATGTACTTCTAGGGGCATTGGCGGGTTGCTAGACTCTAACCTTTGCTTGTATAACTACTTGATGTTATCACGTGCGCAAGTGGGAGCTGTTGGAATATGCTTCACATGTATAACATATAGTTATATGGCTAGTTGTTTGTGAGCCTAAAGGGTCACACACTTAAACACTAAACACCATTATATAATTAGTGTAATTAGTGTAATTACATTAATTATTAATATATATAAGCTATGAGCTTGTCTATCATAAGTTTAATATTAAAAGTTAATATTGAAACTTTCTTGTGGGCAAACTAGAAGAAACAAAAGATAGGGACTTGTGGGCAAATAAGACTAATGATTTATGGAAATCATTAAAGGATTGTAATGGCACCATTAAGAGATATAATGGTCCATAAACTCCTTTCTTTGACCACACTTGGCCGTCCTCTCTCACACACACTTTGAAGGTGTTTTGTTTTCTCTCTTTTGCTCTCAAGACTCTAGGACTAGCATCCATTACATTGGTGTTCTTGGAAGTGTTGTGTGGACTTGCTTTAGAGGTATTCCCCATTGGAATCCTTGGTTTCGGTTGCTCACAATATCCATCCGAATTCATCATTGATCAAAGGCAACTAGGGTATGATTCTTATACCATTCTCTTTGATTTTTCTTTTAGTTTAATTGTATGATTGATATCAAGATCCTTTCATGGTGATAAATACTTTCCGCTGCGTTTTGTTAATTGTTTTAACCGAAAATCACCATTAGTAACGAGACAATCAATCATAAAGATACCTGAATCGCTGACAAAGTCAGCGTCCAACAGCCCCACGTCCGACGTGTGCTCGCAAATATCCTTGCTGCCACAAGTTGGGCAACACAAATCAGCAAAGTCATTCAACCAATCATAGAACTCATCTTGCTGAATCTCGGGGAGAGATTCTTCCTCCAGCCTTTGAACATCGCGTATACACAAGAGATTCTCGTGTAGACCTGCGACACTCAAATCAAAATTCCCTATCATACGTACTACCTTGTCCTGATAGTACTGAGTGAGAGATCCAAACAAGAACAAGACTTGTTCATGTTCGTTTGATGTGCCAGTAACTAGGGTGAGACAATCTAGTAACCTCCTTATGTTGATAAGGTGGTCACTCAGTGGTTGATCATTTGTCATTTTTGACGATATGATTTCTTGCAAAATGAACTGCTTGCTATCTTCAGTACTTTCTTTAAACGTCTCCTCAAGATACTGGACAAACTCATAGCATGGTTTCTTACGTAGATTATCAGTAAGCTCTGATAATGAAGTAAGAACAAGAATCGACATAACTTGTGATTCATCAGCCAGATACTGATAATAAGCGTTAAGCTCATTATCCTGGGCATCTTGCCCTGGTTGTCCCTTGGGCACCTCGTCTATCACGTACAGTAGATTCTGTGCTTTTAGGTAACTCCTAAAATGCACCTTCCAAACTTTGTAGTTTGGACCAGTAAGCTTCCATTTTCCAGTAATGAACTTTCGTGATTCGGTCGGTGAGTAAAACGGAATTTCTGACAGTACAGATATCTATAAGAAAAACAAACAAACGGTTAGTAAGATTAGATAAAATAAATAACTTCTAACATTATTACCTTTTAATAATAATAGTTAGACTAGGACCCATATTTCACGCCCTCTAATGCAAGGTTTGGGCACTTCCCATTAGAGCCACGCTATTTCTGGTAGGTATAGCCATACCGATCGCCTCTAGACTAGAAACGATTCCTAGATCCTCGGGATATCAAGTTGAACAACAAACTTGTACATTTTTTAATCCCTCTAGTGCATTTTGGGCCGGGACTCCCGATTATCACCAAAATAGATCGTACCATCTAAGACAGTGCGATGCCTTGCGCCGGGACTCCCGATTATCACAAGACCCTACGCACCCTAACACTCGCAATGATTTGAATCCACATCTAAGGTTCTTTCTCCTTACAATGTGAATATCGTTGAACAAGTGAGGTGTTCCATTAGATGGGTTGCACTCTGATCTAAGATTTTCTAAAAAGGATTTTCCTTTGTTCGAAAAGTTAGCCAGTTTTTTAATTACTTGGATTTTATAAACTAACTGTTTATAAATTCCACCTTTTAATATGTTTCATAAAACTTGGTTTATAAACAAACTGTTTACTTTACCATTATTAATTTTAAACTTTGTTTTCTAAACAAACTGTTTATAATTACCACCTTATTAATTTATACCTTGGTTTTCTAAACAAACTGTTTATAATAACCATCTTATAATTAATTCTTGGTTTTCTAAACAAACTGTTTATAGTCACCACCTTATTATTTTATGTTATAATAAATAAACGAAAAAATAAAATAATAATACTTGCAATTTTGAAAAATTGCCATGGCATAACCCCAAAGACTTGGTTTTGTGTTTTGCATATTTAAAATAAACTTTATAATTATTAAGAAGAAAATGGTATAATAATTCCGAAAATTTTAAAGCAAACACAATATCACTTCTTTTGGGTTATGTCATTCTAATTAATTAAATAAACTGATAATTTAAAATTACCAAACTGATAATTATTAAATTACCCATGAACTAGTTTCTTATTTCCTCCTTAATTTCATAATTATCTTGATCTTAAACTAACTGTTTAAAATCATTAGGTTTATTTTAGATGTTAATACTTATTATTATAATAAACAAGTAAATAAATGAAACTTGTCAAAAAGTAAACTTTTTAACACCCGATTTGATCCCGTGTACCCTATGTGCTCGAAACTGAGCCTTAGGTTAACGAAACTGGATCAAATACTCAACTAGGGAAAAAACTGGATCGATTAAACGAGGACCGAACCGTGGCTCGGTTCGGTTCGTCCGTTCGGCCCCCTTCGACCGAACCTTGCTCGACCGAAACTCGGTCTTGCTTGGTTCGGCCGAACCCTAATTTATATATTTTTTTAATTTTTTTTATTAATACCGAAAATTATAACAATGTTAGTAAATAAGAAATAAATAAATGTGTTATTCTAATACTAAGAATAACACAACTTTCCTTATTTTGTCTAAAGCCTAATTTGTCCATTGATTCACCATATCTTGGTTAATCAATTACTTGGACCAATTTTTCTAGGGTTTTTACTAGACAAAAAAATAGAAGAAACCTAATTCTTTTTATCTTGAAACCTATTCAATCCAATTGTTCATAAACTTGAACAATGTTCTTGGATTAAATTTTTCTAGGGTTCTTGCTAAGATAAAAAAAACTTAATAATATATATATATATATATATATATATATATATATATATATATATATATATATATATATATATACGAATTTCGAAAATTACAAGGAGGAAAAAGAAGCCTAATTTCTTTTAATCTAGAACCCTAATCAACCAATTGTTCATAAACTTGAACAATGTTCTTGGCCGAAAATTCTAGGGTTCTTTTCTAGATGAAAAAGAAACTCCTTCGAATCTCATTGAGATTAGTAGATCGCTATGATACCACTGTAGGAAAACCTTGTAGTATTCACATGGCGGAACTTGAATACCACATTACTGGATCTCTACTAATCAATGAGATCACGAGATAAGAAGAAGATGAACATTACCTTTAGATTGCTAAAGAAGTGATCCACCTCTACCGCACCACCTGGACACGCTGCAAGACCGCGTTGTACCAACAAAGCAATACACGAACTCGTGTATGTGTGTGTGTGTTCGTCGACCACGAACAACAAAAACCGAACACCCCTTGGGGTTCTTTCGATCGTCGGCCGAAGAGAGGGAGAGAGGAGGAGGGTTTAGGGTTTTGGTGTAATGTGAATGTCTAACATAAAACCCTTACACAAGCCTTCTATTTATAAGGCTAGATGTTACGGTTTAGTCCTTGGAGTTTAGTTATGATTAATCTCATAACTAAACTTCCTATTAACACTTTAAACCCTTGGACTTTTACTAGTTAATTAATTAACTATTATTTAACTGTCTCTTAAATACTTAACCTAGTATTTAATCATCCTCAAATAATAATTGACTTATTATTATTTATTCTCTTCTTAATAATTAACTTAACTAGTTAATTATTCCACACAACTTACTTTATTCGGTTGTCCATTATTGGGTGTGTAGCGGTGTGACCCTTTAGTGTCTTATAACATTGGCCACGGTGACACGTGTACTTAGCTGTGCACATAAATCCTTCAGTTCCACCCCCAACTAATTTTATTCCTCCTCTTAAATCAAGCTCAGAAAGAATATTAGATAAATTAAAAGTAGAAAATCAAACTGAAACCAATAATGATTCATCTGATGATGATCAAACAACTGATTCAACTGATACAAGTTTTCATACCACACAAAGTCAAACTGAATCTCCTAAATATAACTTAGAAAATATACCAACAATCTTAAGAAGGGGAAATCAACGAAATTTAAATAAATTAAAAGAACAAAGAAAGCCTGAAAGTGCTAAATCAACAAAATTAACATGTTTAATCTGCAACAAAGTTAACCACATCGCAAAGGATTGTCACTTCAATCCAATCAACTGCAAAGAATTCAAAGAATTAAAAGAAAATAAAGAAAAATTAAAAGAATTAAAATTAAAACAAACCAAAGAAGCTAAAGAAATCAAACATGTTGAAGCTCCTAAATTTGGAAGAACTGCACAAAGATTCGTGCAAAATATCAGGCATGGAAGTCCAAACAGAAGTAATTATTTCAAAAACAATGGAAAACAAAATCAATTGCCAAGATACTCAAAGTTTTCAAACATCAGTAGGAACTATTCCAGGTTTACTACTGTTGAAAACCGTAATTATAATGCTGTCTGGTACAATTACAAAAATACTACTGACTATGCTAAAAACTCATATTACCCAAATACTACTGGTCCATCAGTAGTAAAATATTCCAAAGCCAAAAACTACGGGTATAAACCTAAGTCAGTAGTAAAACAGAACACAAGTAATAAACAACAAATGAAGACCAAAACTGCATATAAAGCTCATCCATTTAGAAAATCTTACTCTTCAAAGGATGAACCCAAGACAAAACAAGCTTGGGTTCCCAAAATTAACTAATCCATTTACTTTATGTGCAGAGCATTCAGATCCCTGAAGAAGGAAGAACATGGCATATTGATAGTGGATGCTCTAGGGACATGACTGGAAATCTTCAAATTCTTAGAGATTTCAAGTCTTTTGAAGGTGGATATGTTGCATTTGATGAAAATCCAAGAGGTGCTAAAATTACAGGTAAAGGTACAGTATCAAATGGTAAGATTACTTTTGATGATGTATTTTATGTTGCTGAGCTTAAATATAATCTAGTCAGTGTCTCACAAGTATGTGATAAAAAGAACAAAATTCTTTTTACAGATATTGAGTGCATCATTCTTTCTCCTGACTTTATTCTAGATGAAAAATTTGTTGTTTTAAGAACACCAAGGAGAAATAATGTGTATTGCCTGGATATAGGGGGAGAACTCATTTCTTCAAATGAGATCAGCTGCTTTATATCTAAGGCAAACACAAATGAATCAGAACTCTGGCATAGAAGGATGTGTCACACAAATTTTAAAAACATGAATAACTTAGTAAAAAAGAATTTGGTAGTTGGATTACCACAAATAGAATTTATGTGTGATCATCACTGTGTTGCATGCCTAAAAGGTAAGCAGCATAAGACTTCTCATAAGACCAAAGCAATCAATTCTATTTCTAAACCTTTGCAGCTCTTACATATGGACCTATTTGGACCTACAAATGTAATGAGTATTGGAATGAAACAATACTGTCTTGTTAAAACTGATGATTTTTCCAGATATACTTGGGTTTTCTTTCTTAGGGCCAAAGATGAAACAAGTGAGATTATAAAGAATCAAATTATCAAACTGGAGAATACAAGAGATCTAAAAGTGAAAGCCATTAGATGTGATAATGGCACAGAATTTAAAAATGTTAATCTAATTAATTTTTGTGATCTTAAGGGTATTGAAAAGCAGTACAGCTCACCAAGAACTCCACAACAAAATGGTGTAGCTGAAAGAAGAAATAGAACAATCATTGAAGCAGCCAGATCCATGCTTGCAGATTCAAAATTACCAATAACTTTTTGGGCTGAAGCTGTTATACTACTTGTTATGTTCAAAACAGAGTATTAATAGTTAAGCCTCATTTTAAAACACCTTATGAACTTTTTAATAAAAGAAAACCCTCAATAAGTTTTCTAAAATCTTTTGGCTGTCCTTGTACAATTTTATTACAAGAGAACAAATTGGTAAGTTTGACAGCAAAGCAGATGATGGGATCTTTGTAGGATACTCAACTCAAAGCAAATCTTATAGAGTATTCAACAAAAGGCTAAGGATCATTGAAGAAAGTGTAAATGTATCATTTAATGAAAATCTGATGAATGAACAGGAAAATGGTCCAGATTGGTTATTTAACATTGATAATCTAACCAAATCTTTTGATGTTAATTATGATTATAATGCAGGAAATTCAACCAATCAAAACCAACAAGGAGGATCATCTTCATACAATGATAGTGAAGACATAATGAAATATATCTTAGTTAATACTGATCACACAGTTAATACTGAGGACAGTAGTAACTCAGATAACCCTAGAAATCTTGACATCAGTAACAATTCAGATTCTCAAGATACTACTGATCCCAATAGTAATTCAGAAACTCAAGTAAATGATGATGAACCCAACAACAATGATGTCAGTACTAACAATGAAACACCTGAATCAAATGAAAATCATGTTACTACTGATACCAGTAGCAATGAAGGATCTCCACAAAATCTAGACACTCAAGGGGAAACATGGACAGATGCCTAAATCCCTGAATCCAATGAGTCAAACCTTGACAGTCAATTAGCTGTTGACAAAGTTCATGGCACCAGAACTGAAAAGAATCATCCTTTGGACCTAGTCCTAAGTGATGTCTATTCAACCATGCAGACAAAAAGCAAATTTAATTCATCAATAAATTCAAATGTTTATAACATTAGTCTAATTTCTAATGAATGTATGTATGAATGCTTTCTGTCACAGGAGGAGCCTAAGAAAATTCAACAGGCAATGAAAGACTCAAATTGGATTATAGCAATGCACTAAGAACTTCTTCAATTCAAGTTACAAGCTGTATGGACTCGTGTACCTCTACCAAAAGGAAAAAGACCCATTGGAACAAGATGGATCTTCAGATACAAGAAAGATGAAAGAGGTATAGTGATAAAAAACAAAGCCAGACTTGTAGCCCAAGGATACACTCAAGAAGAGGGAATAGACTATGATGAAGTATATGCACCTGTTGCTAGAATTGACGCAATAAGAATATTTCTAGCATATGCTTCATTCAAGAAAATCAAAGTCTATCAAATGGATGTGAAAAGTGCTTTCCTATATGGGAAAATTGAAGAAGAAGTGTATGTGTGCCAACCTCCAGGTTTTGAAGACCCTGAACATGATGACTATGTGTTCAAACTAGACAAAGCTCTATATGACCTTCATCAGGCACCAAGAGCCTGGTATGACACATTGTCATCATATTTACTGAAGAACAATTTCAAAAGAGGTGCAATTGACAAAACTTTTTTACTAGAAAAGTCAAAGATGATATACTACTAGTTCAAATATATGTAGATGATATCATCTTTGGTTCAACAAATGATCAACTGTGCAAAGAGTTTGAAGAATTAATGCAGATCAAGATCAAGATGAGCTCAATGGGTCCAATGAACTTCTTTCTTGGACTCCAAATAAATCAAAGATCAGATGGTATTTTGATCAATCAATCAAAGTATGTCAGAGACATCTTGGAAAAGTTTGCAATGAAAGACTGCAAGAGTGCAAGCACACCAATGGAAACTCACAAACACCTACATCCTGATGTTGAGGGGGAGGATGTAGATGAACATCTTTACAGATCAACGATAGGTTCTTTAATGTATCTAACTACATCTAGACCTGACATTATGTACAGTGTTTGTGTATGTGCCAGGTATCAAGCAAGACCTAAGGAGCTACACTTGCAGGCTGTTAAAAGAATTTTCAGATACTTGAAAGGCAAACCCTCTCTTGGTCTTTGCTATCCACATGACTCACCATTTGAACTCATAGCCTACACAGATAGTGACTATGGTGGTGAATGCCAAGATAGAAAATCCACTAATGGTGGATGTCAATTCTTTGGATCAAGATTGGTATCATGGCAATGCAAGAAACAAACCAATGTTTCAACATCAACTGCTGAAGCAGAATATGTAGCTACATCTGCTTGATGTGCTCAAGTTCTATGGATTCAAAATCAACTCCTAGACTTTGGTATCTCTATTCTTAAAACTCCCATTTTTATTGATAATCAAAGTGCCATTAGTAATGTGAATAATCCAGTAAAACATTCAAAAACCAAACATATTGAAATAAGATTTCATTTTATAAGGGATTGTAATGAAAAGAAATTAATCAAAGTAGAGAAAATTCATACTGACAAACAATTAGCAGATCTTTTCACAAAAGCATTTGATGTAGGAAGATTCAGCTTCTTGGTTAGCAGTATTGGAATGATTTTAATAAATTAATTTCACAACCAAAATCATATGTAAAGTTTTTGTACCATTTTTATTTTTATAAGTATGTTTTACTACTGGTTATTCATTACTACTGATCATGAGTTACACTTACAGTTAAGTACTGTTAGTGTTTTTCTTAGAATTAGATTAAGTATGAAAACAACAGTTACTACTGACGTTTCTACTACTGATACTTAGTTACTATTGATCGACCGTTATCTGTAAAATACACCATTTTACCATACTAACCCCCATGAAAATAGCCGTTCGGTTATGATTCGAAGGGTATTTCGGTCCTTTTGCAGGTTAATTCAAAAAATATAAATAGCTGAAAGTGATTAGTTTAGCATTATCCTCACCTCGATTCGATAAACCCTACGATAAACCCTAATCTCTGCAAATCTCGATCAAAACCCTGCATCAGTAGCAAAGAAACTCATTCCACAAATCACTCGAATAATCAAAAACCGATTCAACTCCATCTGAAATCAACAAACAAACATCAATTTCAAGTTCAAGATCATACAAATGGCTACACTGAAATCTCTCGAAATTAAAACTGATCTCAAATATTTTGAATTTCACAACATGTGTGCATTCTTAAGAAATCCTGATGGCACAAAGGATTTTCGACCCATAGTCATGTTCTTGAAGAACTCATACATAAAGTTTGCTCTGACTGTAAATCCCAAAGCTTATCAACAGCATCTTGTTGACGTCTGGGAAAATGCTGAAAAGATTGAAGACACACATATGTCTAAAATCATATCCACAGTAGATGGCAAGACAATCATCATCACTGAACAGGCAATCAGGCATCATCTTCAACTGAATGATGAATCATGTATGTTTTCCCTTCCTAAGGAGGATATTGTTGAAACTTTACAAAAAATGGGGTATGAAGGAAGACTCGGCATTGTCACTTTTCAAAAAGGTCTTCTTTCACCTCAATGGAAATATTTAGTTCTACTATTCAACACTGTATCTTTCCTAAAAAGAGTACTTGGAATGAGTTCAACAAGTCAATAACATCTGCTGTTGTTTGTCTGTGCACAGGAAAAGTATTCAATTTTTCAAATATGATTTTTGAAGGAATGCTTGCAAATTTATCATCTGCAAAATTTTTTATGTACCCAAGATTCCTTACACATATCTTTAACTGTGAAATTCAAAATCTATCAACTGCTAAAAACATTTTTGTTACACCTGAGTTAAACAAAAAGGTATACTCAAACATGAGAAAATAATTTAAATTTTCTGGTAAAGAGACTCCACTGTTCCAAAACATGATCTATGATCAACCCCCAATTGGAGAAGGTTCAAGTCACCCCATTGAACCCCAACCAACTCCACCACTAAATACAGACCAAACACAACCCACTCAGTCCACTCAATTACCTACACCAACAGATGTCCTGAATGTGTCCCAGGTACATGAAATTAATCCACAGAGTGCTACTCTTCACTCTGAGGAAGACCAACCAATTGCCAAACAAATTTCTAAAATCTATAAAAGGAAGAAAACTTCCTTAAAGGACACCAGGGGACCAATTGAGTCACACCCCAGACTCCAAGAGTTGTCCTCCAAGGAGGAGAGAGGACATGAGGAAAGGGCTCTCACTACTGATGCCCCAAAGGTGGGTGCACATGCTAGTGAGAACATCATTAGGACCCAAACCTCGGCAACTCTAAGTGATGACTCCTCTTTTGAGGCAGCACTAAGAGGACCCCGGTGCCAAGAAACCACAAGGGGGGATACTACTGTGTCAGGATCGAATAACCCGATCAAGTTATTATAAACTCAGATCTACTAACAACGAGAAGTTACACCGGATTAACACTCGTGTTATTTGATTAAGAACAAACGAAAACTGTAATTGATTATGAACAATAATAAGAACACAGTAATCACAAAAAGCTTCAATGTATATTGAATAAATTCGAACAATACACACGTACGTTTACAATTCGAAAGGAACTATTTATAATAGTCCTTGAAGCCTAAAATATTAACCTAGTTATTCTAGGATTCGATTACAATCAATATACAAAAGATAATCATTCTATAACTAACTATACTAGAATCTCGGACTCGATCAACACCATAAATAGAATCAGTAGTAAACTTGATCATCAGTAGTAAATCCAAGATCAGTATCATCAGTAGTATCTTGTGTTTCTGCCCCATCAGTACTATCTTCAATATATGTTGATCAGTACAAACTGCAGCATCAGTACTAGAATGTTTATATCTGTTTTATATCCCAATAATCTCCCCCTAAACTTGTTAATTCACTTTTAATTAACCAAGTTTCTTCTCTTCATTCTTCTTTTCCTGTTCTTCTAACAGTTTTGCTCTTCTTTGTATAACTTCAATTGTTCTTTGATTTTGCTTCTTTCTTTGAGCTATTATGTATTTGCTGTTTCTTTTTACAAAGTAATTGAATTTTTCTTGGAACATTACAGCATCATACGGTTTCATGAAGGTGTTTGTGAATATTTGGTACATTGTTTCTTCTGAGTGTGGATATTCTTTTTCCATTAAGTACAGTTCACAATTCTTACTGGCTCTTTCAAAGAAATACATGTTTACTGTGGGGAGCACATTCCATGCATAAACATTTTCTTTGTTGGTGAAGATTTCAGGATAGTTATCTGGATAGAAAGCAGCATCAATCATTCTAGTCAAGTATCCAGCTCCTGAGTTTTTCCATGATTTCTTAGCCATTCTTGGTTTTCCAATAATCAGTATTTTGATTATGTGACTTCTGGAACAGGATCTTACCACTGGCTTCCAACCAGTAAATCTTTGAGTTGTTTTGTCCTCTCTTATGACTTCTATGACATTGTCAACAACTCTCCAATTGATAATTGGATTATCTTGTAGAGGAGAAACAGGACAATCAAGTACTTGTATATCTTGTTTACGTTTCTTCCGTGATTCTGTTTCAGATTCAATTTCTTTCCTCTTTTTAGAAGGCTTTGAAGATTCACCAGGTATTGGTGTTCTGGAGAGAATGATTGTGGGATCAATTTCAACTAAGACTTTGTCTTGTTCTTCTTCTACTTCAATTTCTGCTAATTCCCTCTTTTTGGCAGTACAATATTTGTCTAATATTGTTATCATTTTCATTATGCCAAAGGACTTAGCACCTATGATCTTTTGATTTTAAATAATCAATCATTTTTGCTTTCTGTTCAAAAATTTCATCTAGTATATCAGCCTTTTCTTTTTTGCATTCTGCTACTAGATCTTCAAGGCAATTCATATGTTCTTCTTCTATTTTTCTTTATTTATCAAACTCTGCCTTTTGATCCTCTACCAGGAATTCTTCAACCTCTTGAATAGTTGCATTCTTTAATTTTTCTTCTTCAGCCTTTTTCTTATCTTCAAGAGCTTGAGTCTTAGCAACTTTCCTCAGATATCTTATCCTATTCAACTTCCATTTGTTTTGTTTTACAGGTCTGACATGGTTCATTTTATTTACCATGTGATGACCTAGTGCTCTGTTTGGATAGTCATCATCAAATTTTTCTTTTCCTTTTCCAATACAGACTGCAAGAGGAGGTGAAATACTATTGATGGAGAGAATAAATGAATCTTATCCTCAGATAGTATCTTAGGGTGAAAAGGTAGTTCACATTCATCAACCTCATACCAATTCACATTATCATCAATGTCAGGTATGATAAGTGATTGTGATTCTGGAGTTGGAGGTTTGGATATGATTATAGTACGTTCACGTTCAAGAACTTCTGGCATTTCTTCGTCTTCAGTAGTAACCAAGGTAGTTACTACTGGTGTTAATTCTGTTTCAAATACCACCAACTGTTGTGATGAGGATACTACTGGTGAGGTTGTTGTTGTAGTTACTACTGCTAGGGCATCAGTAGTAGGAATAATATTTTCCTCTGGAGTGTTTACTACTGGTAAATCATCTTCTTCAATGGGATCAGTAGTAACAACCTCTTGATCCTTATCTTCAGTAGTATCCATAGGATCAGTAGTCTCTATAACTTCAGTAGTAACTAGTGAGTGTACTTGTTCTGCTGTTGGTGACTGATTTGCAGACACAAATACATCTTCATCCATACTTCTTATTCCTTTGTTCAGGTCTTCACCATAACTCTGACCTGTTTCACCATGAACTTCATTTAGATTTAGGAGGGCTGCTTCTGCTATTAATTGATCAATCATTCCTTGAATTTGATCTTTCTCCCCCTTAGTGATCTCAACCTGTTGAGCCTCACTATCTGCAATCTTCTTCTGCAACTTTCTGATCAAATTGGATTGCCTTTGAAGCTTATACTCGAACCTCTTCTGTCTTCTGTTCAAAGTATTTATGTAATTATTCATATAAGTCATGGTTTTACCTTGATTATTCAATAAATTCAGACAATTTTGTACAGTGGTTTTCAGGATTTCCTTCCTATCCGTCAATTGTGTGGGTTTAATACTGCCCTCAGACCCTTTGGGTGGATCATTGGGCTCAGTTGGTACATTGGTTTGAAGGTTTTCCATCCTATCCGTCAATTCAGATTGTTTCTTTCTACCCTTATCACTTCTTAGTAATTCCTCAAAAGATGAGTCATCACTTAGAGTTGCCGAGGTCTGGGTCCTAATGATGTTCTCACTAGCCTGTGCACCCATCTTTGGGGCATCAGTAGTGAGAGCCCTTTCCTCATGCCCTCTCTCCTCCTTGGAGGACAACTCTTGGAGTCTGGGTCTGACTCAATTGGTCCCCTGGTGTCCTTTAAGGAAGTTTTCCTCCTTTTGTAAGTTTTGGAAATTTGTTTGGCAATGGTCTGGTCTTCCTCAGAGTGAAGAGTAGCACTCTGTGGATTAATTTCATGTACCTGGGACACATTCAGGACATCTGTTGGTGTAGGTGATTGAGTGGACTGAGTGGGTTGTGTTTGGGTTGTATTTAGTGGTGGAGTGGGTTGGGGTTCAATTTGGTGACTTGAACCTTCTCCTGTTGGGGGTTGATCATAGATCATATTTTGGAACAATGGAGTAACCTTCCCAGAAAATTTAAATTGTTTTCTCATATTAGAATACACCTTTTTATTTAATTCTGGTGTAACAAAAATGTTTTTAGGTGTTAAAAGATTTTGAATTTCACAGTTAAAAATATGAGTTAGGAATCTTGGGTACATTAAAAATTTAGAAGATGAAAGATTAGCAAGCATTCCTTCAAAAATCATGTTTGAAAAATTGAATACTTGTCCTGTGCACAGACAAACAACAACAGATGCTATTGACTTGTTGAACTCATTCCAAGTGCTCGTTTTAGGAGAGCTACAGTGTTGAATAATATGAACAAGATATTTCCATTGAGGTGAAAGAAGACCTTTTTGAAGAGTAACTATATCTAGTCTTCCTTCATACCCCATTTTTTGTAAAATATCAACAAGATCTTCCTGAGGTAAAGAAAACAAACCTGATTCATCATTGAGTTGAAGATGATTTCTGATGGATTGTTCAGTGATTATGATAGGCTTTCCATCTACAACTGATTTGATTTTTGACATATTTGATTCATCAATCCTTTCAGCATGTTCCCAGAAATCAACAAGATGATGTTGATTAGCTTTAGGGTTGATTGTTAGAGCAAACTTGATGTGTGAGTTCTTTAAGAACATAACTATGGGCCGAAAATCCTTTGTACCATCTGGATTTCTCAAGAATGCACACATATTGTGAAATTCAGAAAACTTGAGATCTGTTTTAATGTCGAGGGATTTTAGAGTCGCCATTTGTGTGATTTTGAGCTTTGAGATTGTTAATTTCACAGAGAGTTCAATCAGTTTTGTAAGTGTGAGTGATTTGAAGAATGAATTTCTTTGCTACTGATGCAGGGTTTTGATCGGATTTTGCAGAGATTAGGGTTTAGCGTAGGGTTTATCGAATCGATGAGAGGATAATGCTAAACTAATCACAATCAGCTATTTATATTTTTCGAATCTACCTGCAAATGACCGAAATACCCTTCGAATCATAACCCAACGGCTATTTTCATGGGGGTCACTATGGTAAATTGTGTATTTTACAGATAACGGTCGATCAATAGTAAATAAGTATCAGTAGTAGAGATGCCAGTAGTAACTGTTGTTTCTATACTTAACCTAATTCTAGGGAACAACCCTATCAGTACTAAATTGTAAGAATAACACTGCTAACGAAGAAACTGAATCTTCCTACATCAAATGCTTTTGTAAAAAGATTGGCTAATTGATTATCAGTATGAATTTTCTCTACTTTAATTAATTTCTTTTCATTACAATCCCTTATAAAATGAAATCTTATTTCAATGTGTTTTATTTTTTAGTGTTTTACTAGATTATTCACAATACTGATAGCACTTTGATTATCAATAAAAATAGGAGTTTTAAGAATAGAGATACCAAAGTCTAAGAGTTGATTTTAAATCCATAGAAACTTGAGCACAGCAAGCAGATGCAGCTACATACTCTGCTTCAGCAGTTGATGTTGAAACATTTGTTTGTTTCTTGCATTGCCATGACACCAATCTTGATCCAAAGAATTGACATCCACCAGTAGTAGATTTTCTATCTTGACATTCACCACCATAGTCACTATCAGTAAAGGCTATAAGTTCAAATGGTGAGGCATGTGGATACCAAAGACCAAGAGAAGGTTTTCCCTTCAAGTATCTAAAGATTTTTTTGACAGCTTGCAAGTGTAGTTCCTTAGGTCTTGCTTGATACCTGGCACATACACAAACGCTACACATAATGTCAGGCCTTGATGCAGTTAAATACATTAAAGAGCCTATCATAGATCTGTAATGATGTTCATCTACATCCTCCTCATCAACATCAAGATGTAGGTGTTTGTGAGTTTCCATTGGTGTGCTTGCACTTTTGAAGTCTTTCATTGCAAATTTCTCCAAAATGTCTCTGACATATTTTGATTGGTTAATCAAAATACCATCTGATCTTTGATTGATTTGGAGTCCAAGAAAGAAGTTCATTGGACCCATTGAGCTCATCTCGAACTTGATTTGCATTAATTCTTCAAACTCTTTGCACAGTTGATCATTTATTGATCCAAAGATGATATCATCTACATATATTTGGACCAGTAGTATATCATCTTTGACCTTTCTTGTGAACAAGGTTTTGTCAATTGCACCTCTTTTAAAGTTGTTCTTCAGTAAATATGATAATGTGTCATACCAAGCTCTTGGTGCCTGATGAAGGCCATATAGATGTAAGATTCGTCCCACATTGGTTGGAGAGCGGAACAAAACACTCTTTATAAGGGTGTGGATACCTCTCTTAGCATGAGGCCTTTTGGGTGGAAGTTGTCCATACCAAGAACAAAACCGTGCGCTGGTGGGCAAAGCGGACAATATTGTGCTACGGGGTTCTGGGATGTTACAAGTGGTATCAGAGCTCTGGCTTGAGAGAATTGGGTTCACAAGGGGTGGATTCCAAACTCAAGTCGAAGCACGAGTTTTCAAAATGAGTTTTCAAAAGTGTTTTTAAAACGAGTCCAAATCCAAATTGAGAAGCAGCGCATCACAACGACCTTATGCCTCTAGTACTTATTTATGAGTTATTTAGTTTATTAAAAACGTCGCGAGTGACACTGATTACTAAGAGAATAAAATAAAATTTACTCGAGATGAGCGTGAATTGTACGACTATATATGTATATATACTATATACTATATTGACTGTTGTGAATTACTTGATTATGTGGATGGTAAAAGGATGGGAGATCGTGGAATTTTTGAAACTGGCTCGAAACCATGACGTGGGTAGGTGCGGATAATAATAGAGGGCCCCTATTATTATACGCACAGGACTCGTGCCTATGTTTCGAAAAGGATTCAAGGAGACCATTCGTCAAACATCTAAGTATCATGAAAACCCTCAATTATTATATATAATAATTGATAATAAAAACACTAAAAAGAGCTTTATGAGAAAACAGTGCAATCAATTGAATAAGAGGATCATCAAACAAGAATTGATAAAGAGTTATCAAAACATGTGAGAGAGACTAATAAACCTAATTTGGTTGAAGTCGTTAAATGATTTAATTGAGTTATTAATACATCGAGAACCATTGAACAATCGTTAAAGCGAAATAAATGAGAAAATAAGAAAATTTTGAAGTGATAAGAAGTTATCCAAACAAATCAAGTAAAGTTTTTTTTTTATTTTTAAAACAAAATTGAGTAAGATTCATTAATGATAAATTGTTAATCTGAGTAATGAGGAAGTAAATTAAATGATTGAATAAATTAATTCATGTTAAATTATTAGATTTAGGGGACATCAATAAATCAATGATGAATGAGAAATTATCCAAAACAAATTTAAAAGAAGAAATCTATGTATTGAGAATTATTAAATTGAGAATAGAGAATATTAATCGAACAATATAGTTGAGAATATGTAATTCGTTTTAAATGAGAAATTTTGAATTATGAGGAATTAATAAATCAAGATATGAATGAACATTTATTTAAATAAATTAAATGGAGAATTATATTTAAAGTTACAAGTAGCTACTAATTTGAGTCGAAATGTTTGATTTAATAAATACATGTGTCGAATGAATATAACTGGTTATTGAAAATTTTTAATTTAATAAATAGAGGAAATTATGTTTTAAAATGACAACTAATGACTGGAATTGTTAATGGAGTAATAAGAAGTTATGCAATTATTGAACAATTAATTGAGTAAGAGATAAAACTTTGATATGGTTAATAAAAGTTGTAAAGCTGAAACATCATTAATTGGAATAGTCGTGGAACCCAAAATGAGTTATTTAACGAGTTAAGCGACAAGAGAATTTACGAGATTTATTCATTACGAACTTAATGAGAATTTTATTTAACGACAAAACTGTTACATGGTAATGATAATACCTAATATGCTATGAGTAAACCAAAATGAGGGTTATACTCAGATTTGATCAAGAGTTAATCGTGAATGTGTAACGCGAAATAACAAGTTGTGGTCCTACTAAATGTAACGAGCTTGACTAGGGAGGAATCATAAAATGTCTAATTGTTAATGAGACAATGATAAAGAAGAGTTATAATTGAGAAAACATAATGTGAGAATCCTTGAGAAGCTTAATGAGAAAGCTAACATCAATTATGGTCAATAAATAAATTATGATTTTTATAAAGTGATAAAAAGTTAATGAGTAGGGGTGTGAGGGGGGGGCGTAAAGAGTATACGTTGGGACCGACTCACACATGTGCATAAGAGTTTAATTATCGAATGATCAAATAAACCTTAAAATATGAGATTTTGAGTGCCACTTCCAAACTCGGGGACGAGTTTTCTCCAAGTGGAGTTGAGTGGTGGTAAAAGGGGAAAACTATCAATATTAAGAGTGCGAACAGAGAATAATTATAAATTTGTGAATTAATAAATTCGTATTATTGAGCTGATGGAGATTAATAAATCGAACTAAATGTGAAAAATAAAGTTTGTAAGGAGTAAATTAAAAGAATTACTAAGAGAAAGTTTTGTTAAGTGTTATTATGAGCATTTATGTGCATATAACCGATTAAAAGAAAAGTTATTAGAGTGATTAATTAAGCGAGAAATTATTCCTGTAGGAATACAATGAGATAAAAAGAGAATATTAAAATATGATAATTTATTATGAATTATTCAAGTCAAGTAAATGAGAAAAACATGATTTTGAGAAATTATTAAATCCAGTCGAGGAAAGTTATTGAACCAAATGGTTGTGTTGAGTACTATATTTATAATACTGAATAATTATTAAATCGGGTGTAATTACTGAACTAAGTAAAAGAGGAAAATAGTAAGTGGATTGACCAATAAAAATTGTATTTGTGAGCGAGATATATTTGCATATATGATGAAAGAATTTATAAGAGTAATTGAGAATGATTAATATCATGTTATGGTATAATTATTAAATTGTAAAAAAAAAAATAAAAAAAAATAATCGAGAATAATGGTGCAAACGAGAATGCTATTAATGAGTCGGTCATGAGAAGATCCCCATAATAAAATTATGAGGAAAAATTTATTGTTATTGAGAAATTATCGAGCTATAAGAAACTAATAAATCGAGTTAAAAGAATAAATTATTAAAATGAACCAAATGACAAAACTTTATCTATGATTAAATATTAAATTGTAACTAAGGGGAAATCGAGTTAAATTATTGAATTAAATGTCGTCAAACATTATACTTTATTGAGTAATTATTAAATCGAGAATAGTTACTAAAATGAACAAACGAGAAAAATATAAGTGTATCAAACAAAAAAAAAATATTTATGAAAATACTATGAGTTCTAAATCGTGAAAGCACTAAAAATATAAAGTAATGAGGAACTTGTAATCGAGAATGAGAATTAACTGAGTAATGGAATACACGAGGATTAAGGAGGTAAGTAATTAACGAGCTAATTAATCGAGCAAAGAGGAAACATTAAGTTGAGGCGTTTGAAACTTAAAAATAAAATGAGACCTATAAGTGGTCAGTTAGTCAGATTGATCAAGAGACAAATTAAACGAGAACAAAGAGAGAAGTTAATTAACGAACTAAACGATAAAATCATTACATGAGTTGATGAGTATCATTAAAATGAGTTGAACGAGCAATATTAAAAGAGTCAGCGAGAATTTCTTAAATACAAGTTAACAAGAGCACTAATAACGCAGCTTAAAAGAGAAATTATTTGTTCGAGTAGTCTGATAATTAAATTTGACCACGTAAAAAAAATCGTAAAAGCAAGTAAATGTATACATTGTGTTGACTGGTGAGAAGTCATTAATCGAGATTAGAGTTTAAATTGATAATATAAGCTTGCGTTGAGTTAAAAACAAGTTGTAGAGATCTGAGGTGAGTGCATTTGAGTATATGCAAATTGAGTAAAAGGTATAAGCTGCCTACTTTCTGAGGTTTATGTGTGATAAAATACATTTATGTGAATTATGTACTTGTGGTGTGGTGATTGATAGTGGTGCGAACCGCTAAATTGTTTATTTTGCTTTAAAACGAACTGATGTCCCATAGAGCAGAGGACCTTGAGATATCATTCTTGGCGGATATTGATAATAATAAAAAAATTTCGGTGTAAATTATATAAAAGTAATACCATGTTAGGACTATGCGGGAAAGTTTTTCCCATAAAAACTTATTTTATCGCCGTGAGAGGGCTGAGTATGATTGCGAGCACGAGTTGGACGATCAAGTACTACGTCGAGATCATATGTCGCCACAAACCAAACCGTAACAAATCTTCAAGTGGAGTTGAATCGGAGATTCAACGCAACGTTAACCGCTGGGTGCAGCAACTGTGTCCGACTACGAGAGCAAGAAGATGCCTTCATCAGAGTATCGTGGTTATTTTATGCTTACCATCAACATCCTTTTTCCTTTTTGAGAGAAACCGAGACCCTTGGAGAGCATTTCATTTTTTTTATTCTTTTAGCATTATATTTTGCGCCGTAGAGACATAAGATTGTACGAGCGCTTGAAAGAGCAGGAGTTCATCCGATTGAATTGTTTACCCTGAAGATGTTCTTTTCATTCTTAACCCTTTTTGTGCTTCCTCATCTGGAGATATGTGTCGCTGGCGGACCTGGGTCTGAGATGAGAGATCGCTACCCGTAGCTTCTTCCGAGCGATGACTTCGGGGACGAAGTCAATTTCAAGTGGAGTTGAGTTGTAACGCCCTGAAATCCGTATCTATTAGATAATATTATTTTAATCATGTTTTATTTTATTTATAATTAATTTTATATCAATTGGACAATTTAATAGTAAAGACGATTCGTATTATTGAGACGACATTTTAATGAGACGTTATGTACTGTGAATTAAATTATATGTCACGTGAGTGTGGGCTGTGAATTAATTTAAGTCTATTAGTAGTAATAATAATAATATTGACAATAAGTAGTTAGACGTTTTACTTTTAGTTATTTAGCGAATGTGTCTTGGGTTTCTAGACATGGTCAGTTTGTTTGTTTATGTGTCGAGTCTAAGTCGAGCTGGCTAATCTTTTGATCCGGGCCAAGCCCCAAAGGGTCCAGCCAAAGCCTTTATGTTGGGCTTGGGGTAGTATTGTGCGGGCATTTGGATGACTAAATAATATTTAGGGATAATTAGAAACCCTCCTTACATTCATTCGTTCGGCCGACATTGAAAAATACCGCAACGAATATTCATCTAAATTCTGTGCGATGAGCTGATCGGAATTTGGGGAATTGAGGAGGAGCCGAGCACATGGTGAAGCTGGTGAGAATTAAATTCCTACATTGATTTATTGTTGTTAAACTTGAGTCACAAACCCACGTGACCTTGAGTCATGGGTATTTTATGAAAGATGGCAAATAAGTGACGCAAGCATGCTGAGTCAACCATTATTCAAGCGGCTAGTATGTGGTAAGGGAATGAGGATCGAGTTCTGGTCAACAATGATCGAAGGTCAGTCAAGGATACAATCACAGTTTTGGGTGGTGCCGTGATTAGGGTTTTCGGGTGTTCGTGTTTCGTGTAAATCTATTCGTAGGGTATAATCCCTAACCCTTTTCTTTCATTTCTTTATATTTCTAGGTTGGTCTAATTCATTTGTGGTCCAAAGTTTTGTTCACTGATTTTGAGAGTTGGGTTTGGTTTGGGTAAAAACGAGATTGTTGATAATTAAACGTTTTATTAACCGAAAAATCCAGAAATCGAACCTTAGGGTTCTTGGTTCCCTAAACCGAAATAGATTTTTAAATAGAAGACTAGATAAATGGTAAACATGTTTCTGAGATTAAAAAGTGAATTTCGGGGCAGTCGGTTGTCTCGGGAATAAGCGGGTTGTTGTCGGAATTCAAATTGGGTTTAAACATCAAACTGAAATTGTGGCAGAATCTGTTCGCCACGATTAAGTCCGTTTTTAACACCCTTAAAATATGTTTTTGGATTTTTGGCCCGTGCAGGTCTGTAGTTTTCTGAGTCCTCTTTCCGTTGCCGCTGACCTCTCGTCAATCTGATTTACCGTTTAAAAGTTATGACTGTTTTATTTAGCTGCTATCAGAATTTCTATCCGTTTCGTTATTCTGTTTTGTGAGCCGGTTTTGAGACCCTTAGAGTCGGAATTTGGGCAGAAGCCACTCGACAATGTTTTGTAGTATTCTGAGTCTAGTTTTCGTGATTAAAATATGGGGAAAATCTAATGAACGGTTTGGGAGTTATGACCGTTCCCGTGAGAGTGTTGAGTGCTGTTTAGTTTCTGCTGAAACTACCTTTGAGTCTAATCCTAACCCGAGCTTCATTGTGCTATGTAGGACCTCTTAGGACTTGATTAGAGACACTATTCTGCACCGAGGATATTTAGGAGCATACGTCTATTCGAGGTGGGTAATCTCACTATAAACTTGTACTTACTTTCGATTCATGATTATGTGCTATGTGTTGTGAATTGTCTTGTTGATTGAGCTTGAGTATTTTGTTTGAGTTATCTGTGATCTGAGTTATCTGTGATTTGAGTTATCTGGAGCCTAAGTTATCTGAGTTTTGAGTTCTTGAGTTAAAACATTAAACATAATATACTTGAGTTGTCTTGGCACCGAAGAGTACTGGTGCCAGACGTTTTGACTCAACACCGAAGAGTACAGGTGTTGAGCCTTGAGTTGTGTGAGGCGGGTCGAGGTTGATCTCTCGTCCCAAGTCACACAAGCGCGCTATATAAATTTAAAATCTGAGAAAATAAACTTGAATAGGAGAATTGAGTAGAGTCTTTAGGGATCACTTATGTGGCTTGAGTTGTTTGTATTTATTTGTTTATTTTGATATTATTCACTCAGCGGTGGCTGACCCCAATCACTCCCCCATTTTTCAGGTACCAGTAAGGGCAAAGAGAAGGTCAACGATTGATGGGCTGCATCTTTATTTATTGGATTTGGAGTTTTTAAAAGTTTGTTTTGAGTCAAACATAATTTTTAACCTTTTTATTTATTTCCGCATTAAAGACCATGAGACGGTTCATATTTTTATCTGAGTTGGGACCTTTTCATTACTTGTACTTGGGGAAATTTTATTAATTAAATGTTTTAAATTTTTTTTAAATTTCTCCTGATTTTTGGGTTGTTACAAGTTGGTATCAGAGCCAGACCCAGGCCAATGTGCACAACGAGGGCGTTGTGTCCCAAGGGGGGGAGAATTGTAAGATTCGTCCCACATTGGTTGGAGAGCGGAACAAAACACTCTTTATAAGGGTGTGGATACCTCTCTTAGCATGAGGCCTTTTGGGTGGAAGTTGTCCATACCAAGAACAAAACCGTGCGCTGGTGGGCAAAGCGGACAATATTGTGCTACGGGGTTCTGGGATGTTACAATAGAGCTTTGTCTAGTTTGTACACATAGTCATCATGTTCTGGATCTTCAAATCCTGGAGGTTGACACACATACACTTCTTCTTCAATTTTCCCATAAAGGAAATCACTTTTCACATCCATTTGGTAGATTTTGATCTTCTTGTATGAAGCATATGCCAGAAATATTCTTATTGCTTCAATTCTGGCAACAGGTGCATACACTTCATCATAGTCTATACCTTCTTCCTGAGTGTATCCTTGGGCTACGAGTCGTGCTTTGTTTTTTATCACTATACCTCTTTCATCTTTCTTGTTTCTGAAGATCCATCTTGTTCCAATGGCTCTTTTTTCCTTTTGGTAGAGGTACAAGAGTCCATACAGCTTGTAGTTTGAATTGAAGAAGTTCTTCTTGCATTGCTATAATCCAATTTGAGTCTTTCATAGCTTGTTGAATCTTCTTTGGTTCCTCCTGTGACAGAAAGCATTCATACATACATTCATTAGAGATTAGACTAATGTTACAAACATTTGAATTTATGGTAGAATTAAATTTGCTTCTTGTCTGCATGGTTGAATTCACATCACTGAGGACTTGGTCCAAACGATGATTCTTTTCAGTTCTGGTTCCATGAACTTTGTCGACAGTTACTTGACTATTAAGGTTTGACTCATTGGATTCAGGGATTTGGGCATCTGTCCATGTTTCTTCTTGGTTGTATTGATTTTGTGAAGATTCTTCGTTGCTAATGGTGTCAGTAGTAACATTTTCTTCATTAAGTTCTGGTGGTTCATTGTTGTTACTGACATCATTATGGTTTGGTTCATCATCAAAACTTTGAGGTTCTGAGTTACTACTGGGATCAGTAGTATCTTGTGAGTTGGAGTTGTTACTGGTGTCAAGAAGGCTAGGGTTATCAGAGTTACTACTGTCCTCAGTATCAACTGTGGGATCAGTATTAACTAATATATATTTCATAATGTCTTGACAGCCATTTGATGATGATCCTCCTTGTTGGTTTTGGTTGTTTGAATCTCCTGCATTAAAATCATAATTAACATCAAAAGATTTGGTTAGATTGTCAATGTTAAATAACCAATCTGGACCATTGCCCTGTTCATTCATTAGATTTTCATTAAAGGATACATTAACACTTTCTTTAATGATCCTTAGCCATTTGTTGAATACTCTGTAAGATTTGCTTTGAGTTGTGTATCCTTCAAATATTCCATCATCTGCTTTACAATCAAACTTACCAATTTGTTCTCTTGTAATTAAAATAGTACAAGGACATCCAAATGATTTTAGAAAGCTTATTGAGGGTTTTCTTTTATTGAAAAGTTCATAAGGTGTTTTAAAGTGAGGCGTAACTATTAATACTCTGTTTTGAACATAACAAGCAGTATTAACAGCTTCAGCCCAAAACGTTATTGGTAATTTTGAATCTGCAAGCATGGATCTGGCTGCTTCAATGATGGTTCTATTTCTTCTTTCTGCTACACCATTTTGTTGTGGAGTTCTTGGTGAGTTGTACTGCCTGTCAATACCTTTAAGATCACAAAAATTTATTAGATTAGTATTCTTAAATTCTGTGCCATTATCACATCTAATTGCTTTCACTTTGAGATCTCTTGTATTTTCCAGCTTTACAATTAGATTCTTTATAATCTCACTTGTTTCATCTTTGGTCCTAAGAAAGAAGACCCAAGTATATCTGAAAAAATCATCAGTAATAACAAGGCAGTATTGTTTCTTTCCAATACTCATTACATTTGTAGGTCCAAAAAGGTCCATATGTAAGAGCTGCAAAGGATTAGAAATAGAATTGATTGCTTTGGTCTTATGAGAAGTCTTGTGTTGTTTACCTTTTAGGCATGCAACACAGTGATGATCACACATAAATTCTTTTTGTGGTAAACCAACTACCAAATTCTTTTTAACTAAATTGTTCATATTTTTAAAATTTGTGTGACACATCCTTCTATGCCAGAGTTCTGATTCATTTTTATTTGCCTTAGATATAAAACAATTGATCTCATTTGAAGAAATGAGTTCTCCCCCTATATCTAGGCAATACACATTGTTTCTCCTTGGTGTTCTTAAAACAACAAATTTTTCATCTAAAATATAGTCAGGAGAAAGAATGATGCACTCTACATTTGTAAAAAGAACTTTGTTCTTCTTATCACATACTTGTGAGACACTAACCAGATTATATTTAAGCTCAGCAACATAAAATACATCATCAAAAGTAATCTTACCATTTGATACTGTACCAGTAATCTTACCACCTCTTGGATTTTCACCAAATGCAACATATCCACCTTCAAAAGACTTGAAATCTCTGAGAATTTGAAGATTTCCAGTCATGTGCCTAGAGCATCCACTATCAATATGCCATGTTCTACCTTCTTCAGGGATCTGAATGCTCTCAGTAGTAGAATCAGTGAAGGCCATAAGAGCTTGATTTTGAGCATGTTCCTCTGCTTGAAAGCTCCAGTCATATCCTTGACCCTCTTGAGATACTAGTGCAGTTGAATTGGAAGTGCTGTTTTTCTTGTAGTTTGATCTTTGATCTTTCCTAGGACATTCTCTGGCAAAGTGACCAAGATCATGGCAGTTGTAGCATTTGACTTTGGTTTTGTCAAATCCAGCACGATCACCTTTGTTGTAGGTGAGATTTTTCCTGCCAGTTCTTTTGAGAAATCTTTTTGTCCTTAGACTCAGCATAGCCATCTGCCACTTGATGTCCATCTCTTCCAGATCATCAGGATTGAGTTGTTCCTGATCTTCACTAATCAATGCAGTATGCACATGACTAGTGAAAAAGGATTCTCTTGCTACATCTTCAATTCCTGCATTCTTTGTAGCCTCTTGACTTGTTCCTGTACTAGACACAAAAGCAGCATTGTTTGAAGGTAAATTGGGAGTTTTAGAACTTACCTCAGATTCAAACACTCTTAGTTCATTATATAGTTCATCCAGTTCTTTTTCCTCCAAGGCATCTCCTTGTCTATATATAACTGTATACATAGACCATTCTTCACCAAGAGACCTAAGAAACTTCATGTTGACATCATCATTGTCTGGTTGAACACCAACTTGATTGAGTTCACCAATGAGCTTGTTGAATCGATCGAAGACTTGTGACAATGATTCATTCTTCTGGCCTTTGAAGTTTTCAAAGTCTTGCTTCAGAACAGACTTCATGTTTCTTTTGGTGCTTTTGGTGCCTACAAACCTCTTTTCCAGAGCCTGCCACAGTTTCTTTGCATCATCATATTCAACAAAGAGATGTTGATAATCATTGGGAATGGCAAGCAAAAGAGTGTTTAAGGCTTTGAGTTCAATTCCTATGTCCTTCTTCTCTTTTTCACACTTGAGTTTATCGACTTCAGTTGAAGAACTTTCTACTTGAGTCTGGATGGTTTTGTTGCCTTCAACAACAACTTCCCACATGGAATAATCAGTAATAAGCATGTATTGCTTGATTCTGTTTTTCCACATCCCAATGTTGTTGGGAGTGAGAATGGGAATTTTATTAGCCTGTGTGCTTTCATTGTTATCAGACATGATTAACAATTTTGGATTCGAAAGTATGAAACTTTTTGTTGTTCTTAATTCGTAGATCTAGAACCTTAATGCTCTGATACCACTTGTCAGAATCGAATAACCCGATCAAGTTATTATAAACTCAGATCTACTAACAACGAGAAGTTACAGCGGATTAACACTCATGTTATTTGATTAAGAACAAACGAAAACTGTAATTGATTATGAACAATAATAAGAACACAGTAATCACAAAAAGCTTCAATGTATATTGAATAAATTCGAACAATACACACGTACGTTTACAATTCGTAAGGAACTATTTATAATAGTCCTTGAAGCCTAAAATATTAACCTAGTTATTCTAGGATTCGATTACAATCAATATACAAAAGATAATCATTCTATAACTAACTATACTAGAATCTCGGACTCGATCAGCACCATAAATAGAATCAGTAGTAAACTTGATCATCAGTAGTAAATCCAAGATCAGTATCATCAGTAGTATCTTGTGTTTCTGCCCCATCAGTACTATCATCAATATATTTTGATCAGTACTAACTGCAACATCAGTACTAGAATGTTTATATTTGTTTTATATCCCAACTTACTGCTTCTTCTAGGAAGAAGAGAGTGTCTAAACAACCCATTTTATCACCAAGAAGTGATAAGGGTAGAAAGAAACAAATTGAATTGACGGATAGGATGGAAAACCTAAAAGCCAATGTACCAAATGAGCCCAATGATCCACCCAAATGGGCTGAGGGCAGTATTAAACCAACCCAATTGACGGATAGGAAGGAAAATCTTAAAACCATTGTACAACATTGTCTGAATCTTTTGAATAATCAAGGAAAAACCAGGGCTTATATGAAAAATTACATCAATACTCTGAACAGAAGACAGAAGAGGTTCGAGTACAAGCTTCAAAGGCAATCAAATTTGATCAGAAAATTACAGAGGAAGATTGCATATAGTGAGGCTCAACAAGTTGAGATCACTAAGGGGGAGAAGGATCAAATTCAAGGAATGATTGATCATTCAATTGCAGCAGCAACAGCCTCCCTCTTGAACTTAAAAGAAGCTCATGGTGAAACATTTCAAAGTTATGGTGAAGACCTGCACAGAGGAGTACAAAGTATGGATGAGGATGTATTTGTGTCTGCAAATCAGTCACCAACAGCAGAACAAGTACACTCTCCAGTTACTACTGAAATCTTAGAGACTACTGATCCCATGGATATTACTGATGCTAAGGATCAAGAGGTTGTTACTATTGATCCTATTGAAGAAGAAGAAACACCAGTAGTAAATACTCCAGAAGAAAATATCATTTCTACTACTGACGCCCTAGCAGTACTAACTACAACAACAACCTCACCAGTAGTAATCTCCTCACAACAGTTGGTGGTATTTTAAACAGAAACAACACCAGTAGTAACTACCTTGGCTACTACTGAAGAAGAAGATATACCAGAAGTTCTTGAACCAGCTGTAATCATCCCAAGACCTCCAACTCCAGAACTAAAGCCACTTATCATACCTGACATTGATGATAATGTGGAGTGGGATGATGTTGATGAATGTGCACTTCCTCCTCACCCAAAGATACTTCCAGTGAGCAGAATTCATAGATTTTCTCCATCAATAACCATTCCTGAAGTTAGTGATATGAAATACACTCCACCTTCTATGTGTGTTGGAAAAGGAAAGGAAAAGTTTGATGAAGACTACCCACACAGAGCTTTAGGTCATTATATGGTGAATAAGATAAATTCTGTTAGACCTACAAAGCAAGATAAGTGGAAAGTGAAGAGGATGAGGTATCTGAGGAAAGTTGCAAAGACTCAAGCTCTTGAAGATAAGAAAAAGGCTGAAGAAGAAAGATTGAAAAATGCAGCAATTCAAGAGGTTGAAGAATTCCTGGTAGAAGATCAAAAGGAAGAGTTCAATAAACAAAGAAAAATAGAAGAAGAACATCTGAACTGCCTTGAATATCTTGTAGCTGAATGCAAAAGAGAAAAAGCTGATCTACCAGATGAAATATTTGAACAGAAGACCAAAATGATTGACTTCTTAAAATCAAAAGGTCATAATGCTAAGTCTTTTGGCAGAATGAAAGTGCTAACAATAGTTGATAAATATTGTACTGCCAAGAAGAGAGAATTAGCATAATCTGAAGCAGAAGAAGAAAAAGAGAAAATATTAATTGAAATTGATCCCACAATCATACTATCCAGAACACCAATCTCTTTTGAATCATCAAAACCTCCTTCTAAAAAGAGAAAAGCTCTTCAAGAAGAACAAGAGACAAGGAAGAAGTCAAAACAAACACAAAAAATTATTCCAGTACTTGATCTTCCTGTTGCTCCTCTTCAAGATAATCCAATTGTCAATTGGAGAGTTATTAATGATATCATAGAAGTTGTAAGAGAAGATAAATCAATTCAGAAATTTAATGATTGGAAACCAATGGTGATGTCCTGTTCAAAAAGTGATATAATTAAAGTTTTAATTATTGGTAAACCAAGAATGGAGAAGAAGTCATGGAGAAACTCAGGAGCTGGATACTTAACTAAAATGATTGATGCTGCTTTCTATCCAGACAACTATCCCGAAATATTCATAAACAAAGAAAATGTTTATGCCTGGAATGTATTGCCAACTGTGAATATGTACTTCTTTGAAAGAACTAGTAAGAAGTGTGAGCTGTATCTATTTGAAAAAGAATATCCACACTCAGAAGAAACCATGTACCAGATCACAACAAATTCTTTCATGAGACCACATGATCTTGCTATGTTTCAAGAAAAATATAATTACTTTGTGAAAAGAAATAGTAAATACATAATTGCACAAAGGAAAAAAGCAAAATCAGAATACATTAAAAGGTGATCAAAGAAGAGCAGAACTGTTGGAAGAACAGAGAAAGAAGAAAGAAGAAGAGAAGAAACTTGGTTAATTAAAAGTGAATTAACAAGTATAAGGGAGACTGTTGGGATATAATCAAGTTATTACTGATGCTGCAGTTGGTACTGGTAATGTCTTAATACTGCTAACAAGACTTACTACTGATGGGGCAGAACTACAAAGATACTACTGATAATCAACTTACTACTGACGGTGCTGTTTACTACTGATGTCGATAAATGAAACAGATCGTGTCCAAGATTCTAGCAGAGTTAGTTTAGAATTTAAATCTTTTTGTAATTCAATTGTAATTGTTTCCTAGAATAACTAGGTTAATAGTTTAGGCTTCAAGGACTATTATAAATAGTTCCTTATGAATTGTAAACATACGTGTGTATTGATCGATCAAATTAATATACATTGAAGCTTTTTGTGAAACTGTGTTCTTATTGTTCTTTATATTAATTACAGTTATTCATTGTTCTTAATCAATCAACATAATGTTAATCCGCTGTAACTTCTATTGTTGAGTAGATATGAGATTCAATAACTTATTGAGTTATTCGATCCTGACACATAGTGAGACAACTAATTAACAAATAAAATAATTTTCACAAAATGATATTCTAAGTCTTGTTGTCCGTTTCCACTCAAGTTGAATAACAAAGCATTCTGTGAATCAATGTATGGCAACGGGTAGTCCCCTTTTTGGGTAAGGTGTGCATTCTCATAGGCCAAGCAAAGAGAAAAGACCACATGTGCACGGTCCAAGAACCGGATCGAACCGGACCGGACTGATTAGGACCGAGAACCGAAAAAATGGTTTTTGCGGGACCGAGGATCGAATCGATGATAATCGGAACCGGACCGAGAACCGGCCGGACGAACCGAGAACCGAGGTAATTTCTTTGAATTTTTTCGGTTTTTCTCGGTTTTGGACCGGACCGCACCAGTTGGAACCGAGAACCGATTTTTCACAAAAATTAGAACCGAGAACAGAAACGATGTAGCTCGGTCCGGTCCGGTCCGGTTATGCGGTCCCAATCGGTTCTCGATCCAATTTACACAGACCTAGGCTCCACTACTAGTGACATATTAGTTTTTTCTTAAACTAGTTTACTTCATTGTTTTGGACCCTACAAATTATTTATTTTATATATAATACACACAAAATAAATTGGGCCCACAGATTTCTTCCCTTTTTACTTCATTAACCGAAGCAAAAAACTAATACTCCCCGCTAAGGCGCTAACACCACTGGTGTCCGTATACCGAAGTAAAAGGTTGCCAGCAATAACCATTGCTACAACGTAGGGGTGTTAACGATTCGAATCGAATCGAATATCAGGAAATTTGGGTTCGGCTCGTTTAGTAATTACTCGGCTCGAGTTCGACTCGAGCTCGAATAAGCTTTTAAAATTCTGCTCGAGCTCGAGCTCGAATATTTATATAGTGTTCGAGCTCGAGCTCGATACTCGTTTATGATTCCATATTTTTTGAAAATAACTAATTTACAAACTCGAAAAGCTCGTTAATTACTCGACTCATTAACACCCTTATTAATATATGTATATTCTTGTACTTATTATATCAAAACTTGTACTTATTATATAAAAAACTTGTTTGGCTCGTTAGGATCGACTCGTGAAGATCTTCTGGCTCGTTTGGCTCGAGATTAAACGAGCTATCGAACGAGCCGAGCCGAGTATTAATTTCTTAGGCTCGGCTCGTAAAATTAACCGAGTCTTGTTTTATGAACGAGCTCGACTCGAGATCGAATTAATATAGGCTTAAGCTCGATATAAACAAGCTCGAGCTCGAGTAGCTCGTTAAAAGCTCGACTCGTTAATACCTCTAGGTACAAGTCATTATGTAAAGATTCTTATATACAATATGCACATTCTGATATTGATGTTTGAAAATATTGGTTTTCTAATATAAAATCAACTCAGATTTGACAATACTCATACCTAGTGGCGGACCCAGAATGAATGCTTAGGGGTAGCACACTCGTAACTACCATAAGTGGTTCCTTTTTCTACACTTCAAATCAGTTTGTTTCTATTGTTTGACATGTGTTTTTGACAATTTCAAGTGACATACGAATAGGGTTTTGAGTTTTTTTGTTCAAATTATCATAAAGTTTGAAAGTGAACTTTATCTATTATATTAAATTGAAATTTGGGCTCCTTAATAATCTAAACTAATTTAGGGCTTTTAAGTTTGGACTATTATTTTTGCTGAAAGTATAAGTGAAGGGTCGCCAAACGTTTTTTTATGAGTAGTACTGACATATACTTTATTTCCTGTGAAATTGTTTATACTTCTAGTCAAAAATTAAGGGGCACAGGCAACTCCGGGCTCCACTAGGGTCCGCCCGTGATCATACCACCATTAATATATAATTCACGTTTGACACTACCATACACATTGCTACTACCCTCATATCACAACACAAGTATCTTTTTGTTTGTTACAAATATATCACTTTTAATTATTTCATCCAATTATTTCTTTAAATAATCTAAATTTTACGGCACTGATTCATCAATTTCCATTCTACGCCATTTCCCGACCAATGAAGACATTTCTTCGGTTTTTTTTAACAAACCAAGAAGGCCTCCCGTGTGTATAAAAAGCACCTTTCTTCCTTCCCATTTAGATGGATTTTGTGACATGTCTTTCATCATCCCGTAAGCCGCTTTTCCACTACAATGTTAGTTACGTTAGTTGATTTTGAAATAAAAATTGGAAAATGATGTAACCGAAAAAGGGTGTGAAATTATAGCCACGTGTGTGGGTGAGCGCGGTACAAAAACCAAACCGAAACCGTTATGTAACACCTCAATTTTTATAACAAAACATTTGGCCAAAATATGTCATTTTATAAATAGAAGAACTATTCTAAAAATATGGATTTACAAAAACCTTTGGTATGAAAATCAGAGTATAAAGTTTGGTGTTACAAAATAGATCAAAACCAAAGCTAAGCATAAATCCAATCTAATGTTCTTCTACTCTAGCCCCGCATCTCTATCCATGCGTACCTACACCTTCGATCCCGAACCTGAGTACATAGCAAAAACAACAAGGAGTACGTGAGACACAAACGTCTCGTGAGCTACATGGGTTTAGACCCATATTTTAAAACATTTCATAACATATAATCACATTTATGTAACACACCAATATAAGCTAATCACCCTATTGTGACCCTAATAATCCAATGCTCTCTTAGCAATGTTATCTAATTATCGGGATGCCCCCGTACTAACTAGAAAACTCAACATAGCTAACTGTCAGGTCGTCCCCGCACAAGTTAGAGGCTCAAGATACCGGCAATAGGAAACCGTCCACGCTACCGGTACCTGCCTTGCCCGCCGGAATACGTCCAGATAGCAAAGCTACTAACGTGGAAGAGTCGATGGGAATTCATCCCAACTGCCCCTCAATCCACACATCATGATCGGGAGTCGCCCGTATCATCACATCATCTCTATCTCATCATTACTCAACGGTTATGTCAACTAGCTCTTGGCTATCACTTTCATCATCAAACAAGTTGGTTCAGTATTATCAATAATATCTATCACTAACTCAACATACTATAAATCTATACAAATAAGCAAATAGACCATAACACAAGTAATAAAATGTATTTCAAAGGCTATGTAGTCGGTAAATTCCACACGTACTCACCTTAGCAATAAGATGCTCCAACCGTGTCCTTCACACGATATTCCCGTGCTTCCACGATTCGATCAATCGTCCAAGACTTCACCAAAAGCCTAATACAACAATCGCAAGATGTTCAACATCACATACTACTTATAATGTATCCATTTATTCCTAGATACCACTTACTATTTCATTCCCCCTATTATGGTGATTTACCAAACCCTAGGTGTAACCAACCCTTAAGATTCCTACTAATCTTAATCAAACACTTGTTTCCTTTGTTAATATACCATCTATTAAGTGTATACATCATTTATTCACCATAAACTATAACCCCCAATAGCTAGGGTTTCAAACCCATCCATCGAAATACATAGATCTAAAGCTACAAAGATCAAGGAGTGAAGATATACCTTTAATCTTCACTTAGGAGTGAAATCTACCAAAGATTTGTGAAGAGATCAACCAAAATCAGTGCTCAAGCTCAAAAATCGCCAAGGAGGAAACTAGGGTTTTACTATTGCATTAAATGAGCCAAAATCCGACTTTAATGCTGTCGGAGGGAGTTCGCGCCGTGAACTCATAGTTCGCGCCATGAACTCTGCGTGTCGCGAACTATTCCCGATCGCTAACCAGCCATGAACTCGATCAGCCAAAATGCCTCATTCCCTGTTTGATGTTCCCGATCGGGAACCCATAGTTCGCGTCGCGAACTGTGTTATGCAACAGGGCTGCATTTTTTCAGTCTAGGTCTCGACCCGGTTTCGTCCATAACTTTCTCATACGGTCTCCAAACGACACGAAACCAATTCCTACGTTCTTTAAACGATTTATCCTTAATATTTATATTTTTATACAATTTATTTATTTACAAAATTCGGGTCATTACAACTATCTACCCCTTAAGAAGATTCCGTCCTCGGAATCTCATCATAGTCCGCGAAATCCGGGTACTTCTTCCGAATCTCGTGTTTGACTTCCCAAGTCAAGTTTGGTCCAAGTGAATGCTTCCACTTGACCAATACTAACTCGATCTCTTTATTCCGAAGCTTCTTTGTTTTCGTTTCTAGTATAGCCTCGGGTTCCTCAATCAACCGATTCGGGGCATGGACCCGCAACTCTTGCAATGGGATAACATTTTCAACTTCCCCGATGAACTTCTTCAAGTAACTTACGTGGAAGGTGTCATGCACACCTTGAAGCTCGGGTGGAAGTTCCACCTTAAACGCTTGAAGTCCGATTTACTTCAAAATTTTGAATGACCAGACATATCTCGGACTCAACTTCCCTTTCTTCCCAAACCGCAATTACACCTTTCCAAGGTGACACTTTCAACATTACCATATCACCAACATCCAAGTCGTATGGTCTTTTCTTCAAACCCGAATAACTTCGTTGTCTATCTTGGGCGGCTTTCATGTTGGCTTGTATAATACCGATCTTTTCATTCGTTACTTTTACAATCTCGGGACCCGTGAGTTTCGTCTCTCCCGCTTCAAGCCAACACGATGGAGTTCTACATTTTTTCCCATAAAACGCCTCATAAGGCGGCATTTTAATAGTCGAATGATAGTTATTATTATACGAGAACTCGACTAACGGTAAATGTTCATCCCATTTACCACCGAAATCTAACACACACTATCTCAACATATCTTCAACCGTTTGAATTGTTCTTTCACTTTGACCGTGGGTTTGCGGATGATAAGCCGTGCTCAACCGCAACTTTGTACCCAACTCTTCTTGTAACGATATCCAAAATCTCGAGGTAAACCTCAACCGCAACTTTGACCGTGGGTTTGCGGAAATTTCGGTTAATGAATTAAATGGAATTATTGAGGAATAAAGGTGGTGAAATATTTAATCGAGTCTTCATTGGGTTTTATCGAGTGTTGGAATGTTTGGGACTTGGGGTAACCAATTACGGGTCAAGACTTGGATGGAAACAAGTTTAAAAGGCAAGAAACTGACCCAGGCAGCCCTCGCGGCGCGAGGAAGGCGCGAGGCAGGCGCGAGTTCAAACAGCAACTTCGGAGATCAGACGCGAGAGGGTCGCGTCGAGGTCGCGTTTGGTTCGCGGCGCGAACTCGGCGCGAGCGGGTCGCGAAATCTGGAAAAGATCGGCTTCTAAAAGGCAAACCCGCGTCACTTCGCGGCGCGAGCTCGGCGCGAATTTAGTCTGGAATATATAATCTTGTGTGTGAGCTAGGGTTCATTTCTCATTCAACTCCACACATTGTGCAGCTGATTTGGGAGGAAACTTGGGCGATTTTGGAGCTCAAGAGCTTAGATCTTCATCATCTTGAAGGATTGAAACATCAAGGGTAAGTATTCTTGAGTATCTTGCTTATCTATTTTGATTGTGAGCTTGGTATGAGTAAAAATGGTGGTTTGGGGAACCAACCATGTCATCTTTGGGGAAGATGACTAATCATGGGTGTAGAACACTCATTGTAAGCTTGTAATCGATGTGTACAAGTTTGATTTGGGTTTATTGATGGAAATCTTGAACTAGGGTTTGAGATTCCACCAAGTTGGATGAACTTGGTGGTTAGGAATGTGAATATGGATTGATTAGTGATTAGTTATGGTTAATAACTAGTTATTGTGATGATATTGATGGTAGGTCAAGAAGACCTAAAGATTGGTGACATTTCACAAGTTGGAAAGCAAGGATTCGTGTTGTTAGACACGATTTGGAATTAGCTTGGCTAAGGTGAGTACATGAGACTTTTACTGAGTGCATAGCAAACGATTTTGAAAACTATGATATGTTAGGAGTCTTTATTAATAAATGTTTTTAATAAAGATATGATTAATATGATGAGAAAATGCTAGTAATAGACTATTTAAGTATGTCTAAATGATTGATGATTTTGAAAGAGTTTATGATAATGAAAAGTATTTAATGAGTTTTCATAAATAAGATACATGAATGAAGATAATGATTTAAAAGAGCTCGATAATCGGTTTATCAATAATATGTATTAATAAAGCTTGAGACAATGACTTTTAAGTAATAAGTATCGGTTAGTATATTATGCTAATAAAAGTAGTTATCGAATTACTAAGTGAATAAGTATGAGGTGACTAGTAATAGACATGTATTCTAGTCAAAGAGAAGTCAAAATATTATGATTTTGGATAAAAGATAAATATGTTTTAAAATTAGTAAAGGACTTGGTAAAGTCAAGATTTGAAATGATTTAGTAAAGAGAATAATATGATAAATTAGAATAAATGTATTCTAATAAATGACGAATTTGATGAAAGGAGCTAATGCTCATATTTTGATGAAAGGAGCTGAGGCTCATAAGTGTTAATGAGATATCCGGAATAAGACCGCCCAGAAATGGGGGAGTATGAGACGTCTACTTGGGGTGGTACCTCCCTGCGCAAAGAGTAGAATGTCACAGTTTACGACACCCAGTGTTGGGTGAGCATGACGACCCGGGAACGGGAGAGCTTATGAATCTCGGTAAGATGGGGGTTCCCAATTACCTTGATAGTTTACTTATGACGTCCCATATCGGGAGAGTTGGCTTCAGAGAGGTCCGTTGCATATGTGATAAAGAAAGTGTAAGCTTGGAGATAGCTTACAAGTATGTGATTAGATGATGAGTAAGCTTATGGTAAGCTTATTAGTTATACGGTTAAATGAATAGAAGATGAATTATGAATTAATAAGAAGTGATAAGGATAAGTAATTATAATGTTATAAATATTAATTTTTAATTCTTTTGAGAATGGGTCAAAAACCCATGTATCTCACGAGACTATTTTGTCTCACGTACTACTTTGTTTTTGGCTATGTACTCAGGTTCAGGATCGAAGGATTAGAGGGTCGCGATAGAAGTGGCCTAGTGTTGATTAGTTCGGGAGCTCGTAGGTAGATCCCGTTTATCCTATGGTTATGATATTGTATTTGTAACACCGGTTTTAATACTCTGATAAACTTTTATTGGTTTTTGTTAAACCGTGATTTGGGAACATTGGACTTGTAATATTTTTATTTAAAAATATGATTTAAAAAGTGTTTTAAAAATTGAGGTGTTACAACTTGGTATCAGAGCTATAGTTTAAGTGAATTAGGTAGGTTTGACCTCCCTAGTCTTAAGCTATGCTAAGTAGGACCATATGTTTCCCATAGGATGTCCGTGATCAGCCCGTTGAGACAGTAAAGTATGGGTATATTAGGGTCGATCCCTAAGTGAAAGGATAATGTTTTGGGTGTTATGGGTTATGTTTGACTAATAAGTCAATCTTTGAATTTTAATGGTTTAATATGTTGATATAGAAAATGGTGAACCCCAGGAAGTGGAGAGATTCCACGAGGTCATGAGACGGATTCAAATCGAATCCCGACTCATCCCGGTAATATTGGAGAGGGTTCCGGTTTGGGTGCAAACCAAACCCCGGTAACTATGGAAGCTATCCAGAAATTGTTTACCCAAATAAGGGAAGTGGTGAATGTGGATGTGAACCGGATCGTGACTAGCCGGTTCAACGAGGAGAGGAATGATAATTCTAAGTCCCGTGGGGGAAGTAAGCCTTCGGGTAGCAAGACCCGTACCGATGAGCCATCGACCGAGGAAAGCAACGATTCGGGGTCGGAGGAAAGAGAAGGATGTACATACAAGGCATTCATGACGTGTAACCCCGGTGTGTATTATGGAAGTTCGGAACCGAAGGTCACGATGCGTTGGATTCGGGAAACCGAGCAAGTGCTAGAAAGTAGCAAGTGTTTAAAGAAAGACATGGTCATTTATGCATCCCGACAGTTGAAGGATGAAGCGTTGACATGGTGGGATACCATGTATGAGACTTTGGGAAAGAAAGTGTACAAGATGTCGTGGAAGGAGTTCACGAGAAGGTTGAAGGAAAAGTTTTGTCCCGAGAGAGATCTAGAAGAGTTGAAAGAAGAGTTCATGTTCATCAAGAAGGGAAATATGACGGTGGCAGAATACACCAAAAAGTTTACGGGATTACTTCTGTTTGTAATCAAGTCCTATCCGACGGAGCGTATGAAGGTGGTTCGGTATGCAAATGGACTACCACCGGAGTTTGAATTGGAAGTCAAACGACCGGCCACGTTAGATGAGGCCATTTGTACCGCTCGAGGTGTTGAGAGGGTTTTTCGGCGAAAGGCACAAGAATCGGCATCGAAAGGGGAAGAAAAGAAGCTCGATGGTAGCTTAGGATCGACAAAGAAAGAAAAGTTCAAACCGAGCTCGTCATAGCATGGTAGTGTCGGAAGTTGTCAAAGTTGTGGGAAGAATCACCATGGGGAATGTAAAGAAAATACGGCCATATGCTTCAAGTGTGGACGAGTAGGGCACCGAGCAAAGGATTGCAAAGTAAGGAACCTCGAGGAAGTGGAATGCTACACTTGACGTGAGGTGGGACACTTTAGTAGTGCGTGCCCGAGGAAGAGAACCGACACGTCAGCATCAACCGCCAACAGGAAGCGGGTGAAGGAAACTCGTGGAGCCGCTTCAGGTAATTCGTTTATGAAGTTTTGATATATGATTAGGGTTTAATTGCTTTTATGTTGCACAAATTGGTGCTTATGTGATCTAAGTATGAGAATAAATATAGATGGAATGTATGATGTGAAAAGAGTTAAAGTTGGGAGATAATCTCCCCGGGTTATTATGTGTATAGTTGAATGGGGTGGCGACCGGTATGTCGCGAGAAATGAGTATAGGAAGGATTATGTTATCGTAGAATATTGAAAGTTGGATCATGAGGATGGTAGTACAACGAAGTACTAAGTGTTAGTGTGAGTCGTGAACTACAAAAAAAAAAGGGGAAAGAAAAGAATATGTGTATATATAAAATAGAACCTTAGTTATTGGATACGATGGATTGAGTGTTGGCAAGTAGCCATGGCAAATGGTTGTGTAGGGGGTGTCGGGTGTGACATCAAGAGTGAATAATTTGTTTTGGTAAAGGTTTATTGAAAAAGGTATGATAGTGTACGTATGGGTACCGATCGATGTAAATTGGTTGACCCCAGATGACCGGGTGAAAAAAAAAAGAAAAAAAAAAGAAAAAATAATAATAAAATGAGAAGTTTTAGTAATGATAGAATGAATCGAATAAGGACGATTGATAAATGAGTAGATTGGTGGAAAGCACTAGAAATGATTATGTGTATACCGTGTGGTATAATGTATAGGTGGGAAAATTGAAGGTCAATTATGAAGGAAAATGATAGCATGATGCTAAGTGTATTGATGCATACATGGATTGTATGCAAGATGAAATAGTGTTGTATGAGTCACTTTGGATTGGAGGCTTTCCGATCATTGTGACAGTTTGGGATCGTGATGGATTGGAGGCTTTCCGATCATCTCGATAAGATAGTTAAAGTATAATTTGTTATATAAGGGATATGATGTTTGTATCTGACGTATGTAGAACCGTATGGTTAGTTGTTGTTATGATTTTTATGGCAAGTGAGAACTCGGGTTGAAAACACGGGTGGTGTTTAAGTATAAGTAGGTGTAGGAGGTGCCTACAAGTTCATGGTTTATGAAAAAGGGATGCTTTTAGGAAGCAAAGTTTGTTAGTAACCAATGAGTGGTGAAAGAGGTACAATGGGTGGTTAGGCCACGATTGGATATGATCGAGGCTCTAGAGCCGGTAATCGGAAATTTCAAGTATGGTATGAGGATGTTTGAAGGAGATTATAAATGGTATAAGTAATTGGATGAAAGTTAAAAAGGTAATAGAGAATTGGTATTGCCTTAAATGAAAATTGTTAATCGATTGTGGAAATTGAAATCGAAGAAAAGAGGAACAATTGAGAAAGGAAATTTGGATATTGGAATTCGGGAATGAAAAGCTCGGGAAGCGATGCCTTAGTAATAAAGAATATGGAAATTTTGCAAAGTAAGTTTGACTTTAATCATAAGTCAAGGTTGGTCAACTAGTGGATTGTTGACTTTAGTCAAAATTGGGTTTTGACTTTCGTTTAAATTGGTTAGTCAAGGATAAGGGCATAATGTATCATCTTCATGTGTAAGATAGTGGGTAATGGATTAATGGAAATAATGGTAGTCAAAGGGTGCGACTTTAACCTTTGGGTATTTCGAATTGAATTTAGGAACCGAGTATGATTGTTGTTGGACCATGAAGGTAAGGTCGACTGTTAAGGAATTTATGGTTAATGGAATCACTAGTGGGTAAGGAAATTGTCAAGAAATGGTTGACTTTGTGCTAAGTCAAAGATGGAACAATGTTGACAATTTGGTCTAAGCGAGGGGTTGACTATCATCTTGGTCAAATGGTTATTAGTAATGATTGGGTCATATCATTCCCAATGGGGATAAAGAGTTTGGTTAAATGATGGGAAATGCTAAGGTCAAATTGTGAAATTTTGACCCGTTCGGGTATTGAGAACTCAAGTTGGTTTGTGACCCGTTTGAGTATGACGGAGTCAAGTAGGCAATCAAATGCATAATTATTATTGAATCATAACTTGGAAGTGTATTGAGGATTGGAAATCCTTGAGTTGATTCCGAGGACGGAATCCTTTTTAAGGGGTGAATAGTTGTAACGACCGGAATTTCCGGTTAATGAATTAAATGGAATTATTGAGGAATAAAGGTGGTGAAATATTTAATCGAGTCTTCATTGGGTTTTATCGAGTGTTGGAATGTTTGGGACTTGGGGTAACCAGTTACGGGTCAAGACTTGGATGGAAACAAGTTTAAAAGGCAAGAAACTGACCCAGGCAGCCCTCGCGACGCGAGGAAGGCGCGAGGCAGGCGCGAGTTCAAACAACAACTTCGGAGATCAGACGCGAGAGGGTCGCGTCGAGGTCGCGTTTGGTTCGCGGCGCGAACTCGGCGCGAGCGGGGCGCGAAATCTGGAAAAGATCGGCTTCTAAAAGGCAAACCCGCGTCACTTCGCGGCGCGAGCTCGGCGCGAATTTAGTCTGGAATATATAATCTTGTGTGTCAGCTAGGGTTCATTTCTCATTCAACTCCACACATTGTGCAGCCGATTTGGGAGCAAACTTGGGCGATTTTGGAGCTCAAGAGCTTAGATCTTCATCATCTTGAAGGATTGAAACATCAAGGGTAAGTATTCTTGAGTATCTTGCTTATCTACCTTGATTGTGAGCTTGGTATGAGTAAAAATGGTGGTTTGGGGAACCAACCATGTCATCTTTGGGGAAGATGACTTATCATGGGTGTAGAACACTCATTGTAAGCTTGTAATCGATGTGTACAAGTTTGATTTGGGTTTATTGATGGAAATCTTGAACTAGGGTTTGAGATTCCACCAAGTTGGATGAACTTGGTGGTTAGGAATGTGAATATGGATTGATTAGTGATTAGTTATGGTTAATAACTAGTTATTGTGATGATATTGATGGTAGGTCAAGAAGACCTAAAGATTGGTGACATTTCACAAGTTGGAAAGCAAGGATTCGTGTTGTTAGACACGATTTGGAATTAGCTTGGCTAAGGTGAGTACATGAGACTTTTACTGAGTGCAAAGAAAACGATTTTGAAAACTATGATATGTTAGGAGTCTTTATTAATAAATGTTTTTAATAAAGATATGATTAATATGATGAGAAAATGCTAGTAATAGACTATTTAAGTATGTCTAAATGATTGATGATTTTGAAAGAGTTTATGATAATGAAAAGTATTTAATGAGTTTTCATAAATAAGATACATGAATGAAGATAATGATTTAAAAGAGCTTGATAATCGGTTTATCAATAATATGTATTAATAAAGCTTGAGACAATGATTTTTAAGTAATAAGTATCGGTTAGTATATTATGCTAATAAAAGTAGTTATCGAATTACTAAGTGAATAAGTATGAGGTGACTAGTAATAGACATGTATTCTAGTCAAAGAGGAGTCAAAATATTATGATTTTGGTTAAAAGATAAATATGTTTTAAAATTAGTAAAGGACTTGGTAAAGTCAAGATTTGAAATGATTTAGTAAAGAGAATAATATGATAAATTAGAATAAATGTATTCTAATCAATGACGAATTTGATGAAAGGAGCTAATGCTCATATTTTGATGAAAGGAGCTGAGGCTCATAAGTGTTAATGAGATATCCGGAATACGTCCGCCCAGAAATGGGGGAGTATGAGACGTCTACTTGGGGTGGTACCTCCCTGCGCAAAGAGTAGAATGTCACAGTTTACGACACCCAGTGTTGGGTGAGCATGACGACCCGGGAACGGGAGAGCTTATGAATCTCGGTAAGATGGGGGTTTCCAATTACCTTGATAGTTTACCTATGACGTCCCATATCGGGAGAGTTGGCTTCGGAGAGGTCCGTTGCATATGTGATAAAGAAAGTGTAAGCTTGGAGATAGCTTATAAGTATGTGATTAGATGATGAGCAAACTTATGGTAAGCTTATTAGTTATACGGTTAAATGAATAGAAGATGAATTATGAATTAATAAGAAGTGATAAGGATAAGTAATTATAATGTTATAAATATTAATTTTTAATTCTTTTGAGAATGGGTAGAAAACCCATGTGTCTCACGAGACTATTTTGTCTCACGTACTACTTTGTTTTTGGCTATGTACTCAGGTTCAGGATCGAAGGATTAGAGGGTCGCGATAGAAGTGGCCTAGTGTTGATTAGTTCGGGAGCTCGTAGGTAGATCCCGTTTATCCTATGGTTATGATATTGTATTTGTAACACCGGTTTTAATACTCTGATAAACTTTTATTGGTTTTTGTTAAACCGTGATTTGGGAACATTGGACTTGTAATATTTTTATTTAAAAATATGATTTAAAAAAGTGTTTTAAAAATTGAGGTGTTACGAGTACCCCCGAATTTTGGAACCCAAATACGACCGCCTACGGTTTTCAACTCTTGTGCATTTTCTAGAAAATGTTGGTTCTTTCCCAACCGTTCTTGTCTTAGCTCGTCTTTTCCCATAACCTCTCGTTGGGAATTCTTGATTCTTTCGATAATACTCGAGACGACTTCAATACGCGTTAATATTCCTCGGTTCGGTTTTTCATAAACTTTTCGGCTCAAGGCGTCGACTACTACATTAATAGCCTTTCCCGCATGATACACAACCTCACAATCATAGTCGGCGATCAACTCGATCCACCTTCTTTGTCGCATATTAAGATCCTTTTGAGTAAAAACGTATTGTAGGCTTTTATGATCCGTGTACAAAGTACACCGAGTACCATATAAATAATGCCTCCACAACTTCAAGGCAAATATAATCGCCGCCAATTCTAAGTCGTGTGTCGTGTACCTAATTTCCGCATTCTTCAATTGCCGCGAAGCATACGCGATCACTTTACCTCTTTGCATCAACACACAACCGAGCCCTTGATTCGAAGCATCATTATACACTACAAAATCTTCCATACCATCCGGTAATGTAAGCATCAGCGCGTTACACAACTTTTCCTTCAACAATTTAAACGCCTCTTCTTGCTTCTTCTCCCACACAAACTTCTCACTTTTCCTCGTTTACTTTGTGAGTGGAATCACGATTCTTGAAAAGTCTTGTATAAATCTTCGGTAATAACCGGCTAATCCAAGAAAACTTCTAACCTCGGTAGGAGTCTTCGGAGGCTCTCAATTTGATACCGCTTCAATCTTTGAAGGATCAACTTTAATACCATCACACGTCACCACGTGACCTAAGAATTGTACTTCCCGCAAACACAATTCACACTTCGAGAATTTGGCATACAACTTTTCCCGTTTCAACACATCTAACACAAGCCTCAAACGACCCTCGTGTTCTTCCTCGGTTTTCGAATAAATCAAGATGTCATCAATGAACACTATCAAGAATTTATTAAGGAACGGTTTGCAAACCCGATTCATCAAATCCATAAAAATGGCCGGCGCGTTTGTAAGACCAAACGGCATCACTAGAAACTCATAATGACCATATCTTGTACGAAAAGTCGTCTTCTCGGTGTCGCCACCCTTCACTCGAACTTGGTGATAACCCGACCTCAAATCAATCTTCGAGAAATAACTAGCACCTTGCAATTGGTCGAATAAGTCGTCGATTCTCGGCAACAGGTAACGGTTCTTAATAGTTACCTTGTTCAACTCACGGTAGTCGATACACATTCTCATCGACCCGTCTTTCTTCTTGACAAATAACACCGGTGCACCCCACGGTGACGAACTCGGACGAATAAAACCTTTATCTAACAAGTCTTGCAATTGAGTCATAAATTCCTGCATCTCGGTGGGAGCTAAACGATACGGAGCACGAGCAATCGGCGTCGCCCCCGGCACTAAATCAATCTTGAACTCGACTTGTCTCTCCAGTGGCAAACCGGGAAAGTCATTGGGAAATACTTCGGGGAAATCCCGAATAATCTAGACGCTATCCATCGTCTTCTTTTCATTTCGGCCATCTAATACATATGCAATAAACGATGCACAACCTTTCGCTATACTCTTCCTTGCCTTAATGGCGGTGATCACATTAGGCATGTGATGTCGTTTTTCCCCATACACATACACTTTCTCATTCTCGGGTGTCTTAATCGACACAATTTTCTTACCACACAATATCTTGGCTTGGTGCATACCCAACCAGTCCATACCGATAACTACATCGAAAGCCTTTATCCCCATAGGCAATAAATCGACCTTAAACTTTCTACCATCTATTTCTATCTCACAATTTCTATAAATACTTTCAACCATTGAGGTTTTCCCATCGGCTACCTCTATTTCATAAACTTCATCTAACATCTCGGATGGAACATTCAACTTACAACCGAACTCATGAGACACAAACGAATAATTGGAACTCGGATCAAATAATATATGAGTTGGCAAGGAGTTAATGAATAAAGTACCTGACACCACATCGTGTGCCTCCTTTGCCTCCTCCCGAGTAAGTTGGAAGGATCGTCCCTTCACCTTCGCCGGCTCCACCTTCTTTTGAGCCGTGGAAACAAGTGACTTGGTTCCTTTCTTCGGGCACACATTGATATAGTGTCCCTTCTCGTGACACGAGAAACATTCGACTTCGGCCAATGACTTGGCCTTACAATCTCGGGCTATATGCCCCGGCCGACCACAATTGAAACAAGATTTCGACCCACCCCGGCATTCGCCGGTATGATTTTTCCCGCACTTCTTGCACGAGCCAACACTTCCTTGTTTCGAGAAGCTCGATGTGAACTTCCCCTTTTTGAACGAACTAGAGCCGCTCTCGGCTTTCCTCTTCTCGCCCACGTGGGCCCTCTCGGCAACACGTGCCTCATTTATTTCCTCAACACCCCGGGCGGCACTAATAGCCTCATCAAGTGTGACCGCCCTCTTAACTTCCAATTGATAATCCCACGGTAGCCCACACTCATACCACACCACCCTCATCCTCTCATCCGAGTAGGTCTTAGCAACAAACGGGAGCAATCCCGTGAACCCTCTCGAGTATTCTTCCACCGGCATATCACCCTTCTTAAGGGTCACAAACTTCTCATGCATCTTTTCTAAATCCCTCTCGGGACAAAACTTCTTTTTCAATCTCGTGGTAAACTCATCCCACGACATCGCCTCAATCACCTCTCTACCGAGAGTCTCATACACAATATCCCACCACACCATAGCATCTTCTTTTAACAATTGTGACGTATACATCACCATATCGGCTTTCTTACACTTGCTACTACCGATGACCCGTTCGGTCTCTCGGATCCACCTCATTGTTACCTTCGGGTCCGAACTACCCGTATACACATTTGGCTTACAAGCCATGAAGGATTTAAACGAACAACCTTCTTTCACATCGGGCTTTGCCCTAGCATCACTTTGGCCACCCGTGGAGGACTTCCCCTCCCCGATGCCACTACCCCCGGTTCTTTCTTCCGATCTAGCCTCAGATTCACGGTCTCCACCCGACCCCTCACGGTCCCTAATAATACGGTGCACTTCATCGGCCACCGTCCCTTTGATTTGCTCAATTAAAGTTTGGAGGTCAGCCATGGTTACCGGAGTTCTATTAGCTCCGATCCCCGATTCATCCTCTCGATGCATCGACGGTTGACTATCTTGTTCAACCACGGTCTCAACATGAGGTATATCTCCTCCCGGCCTTCCGGGGCTTTCGCACTTCGACGAGTAATTACCATTTCTTTCGATCTCGACTATACGAAAGACATCAAACAATTAGTACCCCATGTACAATCCATTAGTCGCATAAGACTCAATATCCACAATCATATCAACTTTCATAGGTCCCCTAGGTTCAACCCTAAACTTAACATAAAGTCTCAAGGTCAACCTATAATCTCAAGGAATCTTACATTCCTAATGCTACAGTCTAAGACTAGGATGGTCATCCAACCTAATTCACTTAAACAGTAGCTCTAATACCAAGTTGTAACACCTCAATTTTTATAACAAAACATTTGGCCAAAATATGTCATTTTATAAATAGAAGAACTATTCCAAAAATATGGATTTACAAAAACTTTTGGTATGAAAATCAGAGTATCAAGTTTGGTGTTACAAAATAGATCAAAACAAAAGCTAAGCATAAATCCAATCTAATGTTCTTCTACTCTAGGCCCCGCATCTCTATCCATGCGTACCTACACCTTCGATCCCGAACCTGAGTACATAGCAAAAACAACAAGGAGTACGTGAGACAAAAACGTCAAGTGAGTTACATGGGTTTAGACCCATATTTTAAAACATTTCATAACATATAATCACATTTATGTAACACACCAATATAAGCTAGTCACCCTATTGTGACCCTAATAATCCAATGCTCTCTTAGCAATCTTATCTAATTATCGGGATGCCCCCGAACTAACTAGAAAACTCAACATATCTAACTGTCGGGTCGTCCCCGCACAAGTTAGAGGCTCAAGATACCGGCAATAGGAAACCGCCCACGCTACCGATAACTGCCTTGCCCACCGGAATACGTCTAGATAGCAAGGCTACTAACGTGGAAGAGTCGATGGGAATTCATCCCAACTGCCCCACAATCCACACCTCATGATCGGGAGTCGCCCGTATCATCACATCATCTCTATCTCATCATAACTCAACGGTTATGTCAACTAGCTCGTGGCTATCACTTTCATCATCAAACAAGTTAGTTCAATATTATCAATAATATCTATCACTAACTCAACATACTATAGATCTACACAAATAAGCAAATAGACCATAACACAAGTAATAAAATGTATTTCAAAGGCTATGTACTCAGTAAATTCCACACGTACTCACCTTAGCAATAAGATGCTCCAACCGTGTCCTTCACACGATATTCCCGTGCTTCCACGATTCGATCAATCGTCCAAGACTTCACTAAAAGCCTATTACAACAATCACAAGATGTTCAACATCACATACTACTTATAATGTATCCATTTATCCCTAGATACCACTTACTATTTCATTCCCCCGATTATGGTGATTTACCAAACCCTAGGTGTAACCAACCCTTAAGATTCCTACCAATCTTAATCATACACCTGTTTCCTTTGTTAATATACCATCTATTAAGTGTATACATCATTTATTCACTGTTCGAGCAACGATTGTCAAACACAAAGATTAGGTGACGTCAACCTTGGATCTCCTGTGATGATCACAGTGCAGACCCATCAAGTTCTTGGCGAACCTAGGGTGATCAAGGTTGAGTGCGAAGGTGAAAGTGAGAGTATGCGAACTCTGTGTTTTAGGCTTTTTTAATCTGTCTCAGTCTGAGATCCTTCGACAATGAGTTAAGCCATGTATTTATATGGCTAGTCTCAAGTATATGGAATGTTGCCCATTAACGACGATCGCTTGAGCTACCTTGATGATCGTGCAACGCCTTACTATTATGACGGCAATAAAGCAGTCATGAAGCGTCATTATGACGCGACATAAGGTAGTAAGACCCGCACTTCTAATGACAGGCGTTGGTGACAGGCTGGTGATAACTTGACAGGCGCACTTGACAGGCGCACTTGACAGGCGGTCATGACTTGACAGGGCGCTCCTTAGTAGCGGATCCAAACTGTGACGTGGGCCATCATTAGTACCGGATTCAATTGTGACGTGGGCTCGTGAACATAAAAGCCCATCATCATTTAGGTTTTGGGGAATTACCTATATATACATAGGTAATCCCTACTAACCTCATCATTCACCATAAACCATAACCCCCAATAGCTAGGGTTTCAAACCCATCCATCGAAATACATAGATCTAAAGCTACAAAGATCAAGGAGTGAAGATATACCTTTAATCTTCACTTAGGAGTGAAATCTACCAAAGATTTGTGAAGAGATCAACCAAAATCAGTGCTCAAGCTCAAAAATCGCCAAGGAGGAAACTAGGGTTTTACTATTGCATTAAATGAGCCAAAATCCGACTTTAATGTTGTCGGAGGGAGTTCGCGCCGTGAACTCATAGTTCGCGCCATGAACTCTGCGTGTCGCGAACTATTCCCGATCGCTAACCAGCCGTGAACTCGATCAACCAAAATGCCCCATTCCCTGTTTGATGTTCCTGATTGGGAACCCATAGTTCGCGTCGCGAACTGTCTTATGCAGCAGGGCTGCATTTTTCGGTCTAGGTCTCGACCCGGTTTCGTCCATAACTTTCTCATACGGTCTCCAAACGACACGAAACCAATTCCTACGTTCTTTAAACGATTTATCCTTATTTGAAATATTTTTATACAATTTATTTATTTACAAAATTCGGGTCGTTACACGTTAGAACCGAACCAAAAATGATGAATTTTCAAAACCAAAACCGAACCGGTTACATGTTTTGGTTTGGTTTGGTTTGGTTTCAATTCTTTTTTAGCCCAAATGCAAATTCTTATCCGAAAACCGAACCGACACCGATAAAACTGAAACCGAAAATGATAAATTTTCAGTAATCAAACCCATTATATGTTTTTGGTTTCGGTTTGGTTCGATTTTGGTTGGTTTTCGGTTCGGTTCGGTTTTTCGGCCCAAATGCTCACCCCGCGACATGTTTTGGTTTGGTCACGACATGTGTCCTAAGTCCTAACTATACATGTTTAGTATCATATGTATCGTTCTTAATAACTTACATTTTGACGTACTAAACTTCCAAAACCTGCTATTGTATGCATCGGATTACGTGAACTGAATTAGCTTGTGAAACTATTCAAATTGATACATACCCTAGTAGATTTTGGGAACTTTAGTACATTAAAAGATAGATTTTGGAGGATGATATATAGTTTTAAAACGTGTATAGGTCGGATATATTTCAATATAGTTTACCCTCTAGGATAAAATGAAAGTTAACAATACACAAACAATGTTAGTAAAAGTTGATACATGAAAATGTGTAAAACGTACAAAAATAGGCCAAACCTGTAAACAGGGTCCAAAATCACACCAGTGCTTTCAGCAACTTCCTTAACAAATTTAAGCTCATCAGCAGTACTCATGGCATACCCAAGCCCTTTGGCCTGTCAATATATTATTAAGTGAATAATAATAATAATAATATAAAAAGTTGCGGAATTTGGACAGAAAAAAATAAATATAGAAATGACATATGAGTACCTTAAGATGATCTAAATAGAGCTTATTACACCAATGATACTTTAGGTTTATACCATATTACATATTTGGTCATTTAGTTTCATAAATTACATTGGTAATCCTTATTTTCGAAATTATTGACACGTTTGATCATTTACCAAAACAGACGTGTATTTTTCCGGTTAAGTATGGTCACGTGTGATGCACGAAGGGAAAGGGAAAAGGACATATTTACCCTCTTGCATCACACGTAATCATACTTGACCGGAAACGTCAACATCTATTTAGGTAAAGAACTAAACGTATCAATAGTTTCAGAAATAAGGATTATTAGTGTAATATATGAAACTAAATGACCAAATATATATATATATATATATATATATATATATATATATATATATATATATATATATATATATGTGATGAGGTTAGTAGGGATTACCTATGTATATATAGGTAATTCCCCAAAACCTAAATGATGATGGGCTTTTATGTTCACGAGCCCACGTCACAATTGAATCCGCTACTAATGATGGTCCACGTCACAGTTTCGATCCGCAACTAAGGAGCGCCCTGTCAAGTCATGACCGCCTGTCAAGTGCGCCTGTCAAGTTATCACCGGCCTGTCACCAACGCCTGTCATTAGAAGTGCGGGTCTTACTACCTTATGTCCCGTCATAATGACGCTTCATGACTGCTTTATTGTCGTCATAATAGTAAGGCGTTGCACGATCATCAAGGTAGCTCAAGCGATCGTCGTTAATGGGCCATCGTTCCATATACTTGAGACTAGCCATATAAATGCATGGCTTAACTCATTGTCGAAGACCTCAGACTGAGACAGATTAAAAAAGCCTAAAACACAGAGTTCACATACTCTCACTTTCACCTTCGCACTCAACCTTGATCACCCTAGGTTCGCCAAGAACTTGTTGGGTCTGCATTGTGATCATCACAGGAGATCCAAGGTTGACGTCACCTAGTCTTTGTGTTTGACAATCGTTGTTCGAACATTGGCGCCATTCGTGGGACTCGTTTTTAAACGGGGTTTCACTTTTTCTAAACTTTTTTTTTCTTCTCAGTAATCAACCGTTTCTATGGAGGCAACACATCCATCGCATATCACTTCTTTAGCGCCAGCAATAACCACTACCGTGACTACCACTGCACCGGAAGTGGTGATTACCTTGCCTATTCGTACCATGGAGCCATACGTGGATTCTGAGTGGACAGTGTCGGATGTCAGAACGACACGAGGGTATCCCCATTTAACAAGTCCCCTTTTTTCCACAAGGTTGGCTGGAACAAGTTCGTTTGCCTCACCACAGCCAGCAACACCCATCCCTCCACTTCAGCCTCTTTTATCCCACGGGACAAGCTCCCAGGAGGATGGCACGGATCCGGTCAGACATCATGTTTTAAACTTTCCCCCGACCGCTACGCCAGGGGTTCGTGAGGATCCAATTGTGGAGTTCCTTCGAAGGTTGGCTCAGAGTTCTCAGCCACCACCACCGCCTCCTCCACCACCTACTTCATCGGACATGTTGTCTCAGTTGGTGGCGGTGTTGCGCCCAGCCCCGCAGCCAACGCTTGTTCAACCAGTAGATCTGTTGTCACAATTATTGGAGCAGTTAAGACAACCACCCGTTCACACCCTACCACCACATCCACCACAGGACACATCTAATGACATGTTGCGCGTGTTGCAAGCACTCGTGGCAGCAGCCGCACCACCCCGAGCAGCCACTATGCCTTTGTCGGTGGTTAGTTCGAAGTTCTGTGACTGGGTGGCCATATTCCCACTCCCAGATAAACAAAAAGTTTCGTCCATCGTTGGTACTTACGACGGTACACGAGATCCCGATGACCACCTTGCTCTTTTTGAACAGGCCATTATGACAGAGAAATGGCTAGACCCAGTCGCTTGTCACATGTTCCCTGGCACACTGCAGGGTTTCGCTCGTGATTGGTTTGCTGACTTACCAGAGATGAGTATTCAAGACTTTGCAGATCTAAAGGCTAAATTTGTGACTCACTTTGTACAGCAAAAGAAGCAGCAGAGAACTCATATAGAAGCACATTTGCTGCGACAGAGGGAAGGTGAGGGGTTACGCGACTTCATTCAGCGTTACACGCAGGAGTGCCAGAAAATTGTCGCGTTACCCGAAAGTCAACAAATATCGGGTTTTACCCTCTCCTTGCTCCCAGGACAACTGCAAGAGAAGCTGATCAAGCAAACTCCGGTGACTTTCAAGGAAGCCACTGACCGAGCATATGATTTCCTCAGATCCAAGGAAACTGTTACCCTCACAAGGGGAGTTCTCAACAGGAGAGACAAATGGGGCAGCTCGTCAAGCTCTAGGCCTGACAATCGCCAGGACACCAGGCAGGATAGCAGAGGAGAGAACCGCAGAGATTACAGGCGAGATGAAAGAAGTAGCAGGAGGCCTACTCCCTATGATCGTGGTACAGGTCCCACTCTAAGTAAAAGTCCAAGCGAGATATTGAAGACATAGCATGTGGGGTCATCTTTCAAAGCACCTCCTCATATGTTACACATATCTGGAAAGAAAAATATGAGCAAACGCTATGATTTCCATGATGATTATGGTCATGATACTAATTCATGTAGAGAGCTAAAGGCTGAAATCAAGCGTGCCTTAGAGGAGGGGAAATTAGAACATCTCGTACCAGGGGCAAGACAACAAGCAACAAAAAAATTCGGCCAAAAGGCTTATAGTTGGCAGAAGAAGGGAGACAATGGTGATCGTCCTGGACCGCCTGATGGCCAGGTGCTCATGGTTCAAGGCGAGGCATCGTCTAAGAGAAAAGCATCGGTCCTCCAAAGCTGGATGATGGTTCCTATTTCCTTTCCCCCAGTAGCAGCTACTTCCAACAATCCTGTTGTCATTAAGATCCGATTGTCCAATTATGAGATTAACAAAACTTATGTTGATACAGGTTGTTCTATTGACATAGTGTTTGAGCATTGTTTCAGGAAGTTACCTCAAACAGTCCATGACACAAAAAGACCAGCGCAGGCACCGTTGGTCGGTTTTTCTGGAGAAACACACTGGCCTGTGGGAGAAATAACTTTACCGATGATGATGGGGGAATATCCACAGTATAGGGTTGAGATGGTCGACTTTGCCATTGTCAACGCCCCTTCAGAATACAACGTTCTTCTTGGCAGACCATCGCTAGAGAAGTTCAAGGCCATACCTTCCACTATTCACGGCATGGTGAAGTTTCCTACTCCAGCTGGAGTTGCTACTATCAGGGGGCGGATGTCATGGCCACAGGAATGCAAGCAAGTCGAAAAGTCAAAGCCAAGCACCGATCGGGCTACACAAGCGGAGGTCACGGAAGGTCCAGAAACCAAGGTAGTCCTCAATGCCAATTTTCCTGATCAACCTGTCATTATTGGCTCACAATTATCTTCGCAGATAAAAAACAAACTCATTAGTTTGTTAAAATCCAACCTAGACGTTTTCGCATGGCAGACATCTGATATGACAGGTGTTCCTCTGAGTTTTGTCGAGCATGCTCTAAACGCCAATCCAAACATTGTCCCAATCAAGCAGAAAAAGCGCGGGCTTGCCATGGATCGCAGCAAAGCAGCATGTGAACAAGTCAACCAAATGGTAGCAAGTGGAATCGTCAGGGAGGTAAAATACCAGACCTGGATTGCTAACCCGGTCATGGTCAAGAAAAGTGATGGTTCATGGCGGTTATGTGTCGACTTCAAAGATATCAATAAAGCATGTCCGGAGGATAACTATCCCCTGCCAGAGATTGACTGGAAGGTGGAATCCTTGGATGGCTTCCGGCTAAAATGTTTCTTGGACGCTTACAAAGGTTATCACCAGTTCCACATGAACGTAGTGACGAGGATAAGACAGCCTTCCATACAGACCAGGGCATCTACTTTTTCCAAAAAATGCCATTTGGTCTAAAAAATGCAGGTGCAACCTACCAACGCTTGATTGACCAGGTATCTACTGTTTCAAAAAAAATGCCATTTGGTTTGGTCTAAAAAATGCAGGTGCCACTTACCAGTGCTTGATTGACTAGGCGTTCAAGGATCAGATTGGACGCAATGTGGAAGCTTACGTGGATGACATTGTCATCAAAAGCAAAGCGGAGGATATCATGTTGGCAGATATAAAAGAAACTTTTGAGGCACTGCGGAGGATCAACATGAAGCTTAACCCCTCCAAATGCAGCTTTGGCATGGAAGAGGGCAAGTTCCTAGGGCACACCATCATGCCGAGAGGTATTAAAGCCAATCCCAAGAAAATACAGGCTGTTTTAGACATGGTCTCCCCATCCACCAAAAAGCAGGTGCAAAGTTTGAATGGTAAGCTGGCAGCACTCAGCCGCTTCCTCTCAAAAGCAGTTGATCGGTCTCTACCATTTTTCCACACTTTGAAAGGCTGCATAAAGAAGCAAGATTTTTCATGGACACCTGAAGCCGAATCAGCCTTTCAAGAGCTAAAGCAGTTTTTGGCCACCCTTCCTACGCTCACAGCTCCTGTACCAGGAGAAACATTGGTGGTATACCTGGCTGCTTCTATGGAATGTGTTAGCGCAGTTATGATGGCGCAGAGTGGGTCTACCCAAATGCCAGTTTATTTTGTTAGCCGGGTGTTGAAAGATCCAGAAATAAATTACCCGTGCTTGGAAAAATTAGCCCTTGCTTTGGTACACGCAACAAGGCGTTTGAGGCGTTACTTCCAGGCTCACCCTATTCATGTCTTAACAGACAAACCAATTAAGCACGTCCTAGGAAAGCCAGAGGTGTCAGGACGGTTGGCTAAATGGGCAGTGGAATTGGGGGAGCATGAAATTTCCTTTCATCCAAGAACTTCCATGAAAGGTCAGATCTTGGCCGATTTCCTTGCCGAGATAGACGAAGAAGATAAGGAAAGGTACGTGCAGGGGGAGGAAAATATCCCATGGACACTTTTCACTGACGGTGCCTCTAACTTGGAGGGTTCCGGGGCGGGTTTAATTCTTATAGACCCCAATAAAAATGAGTATACGTATGCCCTTAAGTTCGAGTTTCCCACAACTAACAATGAAGTGGAGTATGAAGCTTTGTTAGCAGGCTTGAAAATTGCCAGGAAAATGGGGGTGACAAGCATATCTGTATTTGTGGATTCACAGCTTGTTGCCAACCAAGTCAGTGGAGCATTCGTTGCGAACCAAACCTCCATGCAGCTATACTTAGAAGAAACTAAAAAGGTGATCTCAGAATTCACGAAATTTACCATTGAGCAAGTGCCCAGAAATCGCAACAAGTTAGCTGACGCCCTAAGCAAGTTGGCTTCGTCCGCCTTTGCCCATCTTAAAAAAGAATTACTGGTGGAGATCTTGACAGAAAAGTCCATTGCGCGACCAAAGGAGGTTGCCACTGTTGCAGAGGAAGAATGTTGGATGACTCCGATCTTAAATTTCCTCACACATGACGTACTACCGACTGATCCACAGCTAGCAAGGAAAATTCGTATGAAGTCACCAATGTACACGTTGGTGGACAACTACCTGTTTCGCAAATCTTATCTGGGGCCACACCTGCGATGTGTTGGCCCAAAACAGGCTAAAAGTATCATTGAAGTTGTACATAGCGGCACATGCTCCCTCCACGCGGGACCACGCTCTGTCACTGGTAAAATCATGAGATTGGGGTACTTTTGGCCAACGATGCATCAAGATGCAAGGGAGGAAATTGAAAAGTGCACAGCCTGTCAACAAAATGCTTCTGTCGCCAAATTGCCAAAACAGGATCTTATACCTGTTACTACTGCATGGCCATTTTACAAATGGAGGATTGACATTGTTGGGCCATTTCCACCTGGCGTTGGCAATGTCAAGTTTCTCATTGTTGCTGTTGATTACTTTACAAAATGGATAGAGGCAAAGCCCTTGACAACTATCACTGGGAAGCGTGTTATCAATTTTGTCTGGGAGCACATAGTTTGCAGGTTTGGGGTACCGCATGTCATGGTAAGCGATAATGGCAAATAGTTTGCAGAAGGTCCATTCAAGGCTTGGTGCTCTGACTTCAGCATACAACAGAGGTTCACGTCCGTGGCACATCCTCAAGCCAATGGCCAAGTCGAGGTCATGAACAAAGCCATCGTGAAAGCAATCAAAGCAAAATTGGGCCAGCGCAAGAGTGCATGGGTGGATCTATTACCAGGTATCCTTTGGGCTCATCGAACCACCCCAAGAACAACTACATCTGAAACACCTTTCAGCTTGGTCTATGCCACGGAAGCAGTCATTCCTCCAGAAATTACTCATCCAACTCAAAGGGTTATGGACTTCAACCCTGAAGAGAATGAGGAAGCACTACGAGAAAACTTAAACATCGTAGAAGAGCGTAGGGAGATCGCTCTCATCAAACAGGCGGCCAGTCACATGCAGATGGAAAAATATTACATTCAACGAGTCCGTCCTCTCTCTTTTCAGCCAGGCGATCAGGTATGGAGGAAGAATGAAGCCAGCAGAGTAGAAAGTCAAGGCAAGCTAGGCCCTACATGGGAAGGCCATTATCAAGTACTTCATGCTACTGGCAATGGGTCTTACACCTTGTCAGACATGGACGGACAGACTATTCCCATGACATGGAATGTCATGAACCTGAAGAAGTGTTACGTTTAATAATTTGGTTTGATCATGTATCCCAATTTTATTCAATAAACTCAATAAGATAACACTTTTTATTATGTACAATGTTACAACACACGCATGCACAAGTGACATAGTCAAGAACATAGTTCAATATAAATTATACCAGGTCAATCAAACAACGTTGCTTGGTCTAGACACATGCATTCAATTTCATCTTTTGATCAACTTGATAAAAGATAAGCACTTCCTATTCGGAAGCGACATCCTCGCGAGTAAAAAATTTCACCGGTTCACCAACAACTACATACATAATTTCTATAGCAAAGTACACGCATAGAAAGAAACCAAGTAATTTCAAACATAGAAATTCCACAAAATTATTCAAAGGTTACACAACAATAATCCAATCACAAAATAAACCTAGTCACAAAGTCATAACGTCTCACATCGTAGAAGAGCGTAGGGAGATCGCTCTCATCAAACAGGCGGCCAGTCACATGCAGATGGAAAAATATTACATTCAGCGAGTCCGTCTTCTCTCTTTTCAGCCAGGCGATCAGGTATGGAGGAAGAATGAAGCCAGCAGAGCAGAAAGTCAAGGCAAGCTAGGCCCTACATGGGAAGGCCATTATCAAGTACTTCATGCTACTGGCAATGGGTCTTACACCTTGTCAGACATGGACGGACAGACTATTCCCAGGACATGGAATGTCATGAACCTGAAGAAGTGTTACGTTTAATAATTTGGTTTGATCATGTATCCCAATTTTATTCAATAAACTCAATAAGATAACACTTTTTATTATGTACAATGTTACAACACACGCATGCACAAGTGACATAGTCAAGAACATAGTTCAATATAAATTATACCAGGTCAATCAAACAACGTTGCTTGGTCTAGACACATGCATTCAATTTCATCTTTTGATCAACTTGATAAAAGATAAGCACTTCCTATTCGGAAGCGACATCCTCGCGAGTAAAAAATTTCACCGGTTCACCAACAACTACATACATAATTTCTATAGCAAAGTACACGCATAGAAAGAAACCAAGTAATTTCAAACATAGAAATTCCACAAAATTATTCAAAGGTTACAAAACAATAATCCAATCACAAAATAAACCTAGTCACAAAGTCATAACGTCTCACATCGTAGAAGAGCGTAGGGAGATCGCTCTCATCAAACAGGCGGCCAGTCACATGCAGATGGAAAAATATTACATTCAGCGAGTCCGTCTTCTCTCTTTTCAGCCAGGCGATCAGGTATGGAGGAAGAATGAAGCCAGCAGAGCAGAAAGTCAAGGCAAGCTAGGCCCTACATGGGAAGGCCATTATCAAGTACTTCATGCTACTGGCAATGGGTCTTACACCTTGTCAGACATGGACGGACAGACTATTCCCAGGACATGGAATGTCATGAACCTGAAGAAGTGTTACGTTTAATAATTTGGTTTGATCATGTATCCCAATTTTATTCAATAAACTCAATAAGATAACACTTTTTATTATGTACAATGTTACAACACACGCATGCACAAGTGACATAGTCAAGAACATAGTTCAATATAAATTATACCAGGTCAATCAAACAACGTTGCTTGGTCTAGACACATGCATTCAATTTCATCTTTTGATCAACTTGATAAAAGATAAGCACTTCCTATTCGGAAGCGACATCCTCGCGAGTAAAAAATTTCACCGGTTCACCAACAACTACATACATAATTTCTATAGCAAAGTACACGCATAGAAAGAAACCAAGTAATTTCAAACATAGAAATTCCACAAAATTATTCAAAGGTTACAAAACAATAATCCAATCACAAAATAAACCTAGTCACAAAGTCATAACGTCTCACATGCATAGACAAATAAGCTAAAGTTGTGGTTGTGCCGACAATAAGGCAATAATAGCTGGAAGCGACAACTCCAAATCTTGCACCAGGGTAGTCATAATGGGAAAAGCCCTGCCTGCAAATTTCTCACTCGCACGCGCCATGTTGCCATGCGTTGCAGGGTCCAAAAAAGGCAAGCTCTCAGGAGAAATATTGGGGAGTGCATCTTTCACCTTTTTGCTGGCAAGATGTCTCCCAAACATATGAGAGCCACGGTTAAAGTCGGTAAGAACATTAGCAACATCAGGATGTTTGAGCATCAAATCAAATAGCTGAGGCAATGCAGCAACTAAATCTTTCCTCATCTGCATGGTAGCATCGCGTTCTTCACGCATCTTGACCATCGCTTGCCTCATAGTCTCCAGCTCAACATCTTTTTCAATTACCTGTTTCTCTTTTTGCGCCAACTGCTCATCACGGGCACTCAGGGTTGCTGACATCTCCTGTTTTTCCGTTTCAGCCTTAGTCAAAATGACCCCCTGCTGGGATATTTTCTCCTTAAGCATGCGCACTTCCTCTTGACAACGACTACCTGTAGTCTGCTCACGCACTAGATCTTTCTTTATAGAGGTAATATCATCTTTGCTATTCTCAACTTGCACCTGCAACTCGGCGCACGACTTCTTTAATTCCCCATGTTCATTGTTTACAAGCTGTAGGGCATAATCCACAAAACTATTGAACATATTTATATCTGCTGCACCAATTACACCCTCTATACTCCCATTTATAGATCCTGATGGAGCACCCTCGCTAGTTGACATAGGCAGGGTAGTACATTGCAAAACGGGAGACTGTGTCATGCCAAAATTTTGGCTCGATGCTAACCGGGTAGATCCAAAAGGAGCGCTGATCGTCCCAAACATACTACAGGTTGAACCAATTGTGGCGCTTGTTCCAAATGATCCAATATTACCCCCGCGATTTACCAACGTAGCATTTGCGGGAAGATTAGAGGGGAAAGTCAATTTTGGCACCTTCGGCAAAGGGATGTCATAATCGCTTACATCTAGACTCACCCCCCTTTTACCAAGTTCTAACATATCTCGGTCATCCAATCTGGGATCTGGAATCGACGTTGCCCCCAGGTAATCGAAGCCCTCTGCATATTCACAATAAGATCGTTAAGTAACAGGTAATAAGTTGGCAACGACTATAATTATAGTCTTACCAGTTTCCTCTTCGTTGTCACTCTCAGCGATAGTCCTGGACAGCGACTTTTCATTATCAGCGGCACCTGTGAAACATAAAGCATACGCTTACCTTTTACCATAGTAATTACATATGTGTAGAGGTTGTGCAATTACCTGGTGTAGAGTTTGATGTCACCTCGTTGGTTGAGGTCGTGTTTATCCCAGAATTAACATGCGAAGTGGCACCAGTTTCTTGTTCTCCAAGAGTAACATCAGTAGGATGACTTTCAATCTCATAATCCATAAACGCAGGATCTCCCTCCATGAAATCCATCAAGCTCATGGCTGCAGGAAACGTACAATGAGTCAGTACCTGTAAAAAGATAAAACAAAAGCATCACAATATAACAACATGAACCCACGTTTCCCGGTTTCCGAGTCCATTATCACAGGCTTCATCCCTTCAGCCCAATAATCCGAAATACGAGCTAACACCCAAGCACCTTCCTCATACACTCGAAATACAATTGACTTTCGTAAAATCTGCTTGTACAGCCTTCCGCTTTGAGGCGTCAGGATTGGAGCATCGTTTAACGATTTGTCAAACCCAGTTCTCCATTTAAACAAATTACTAGCCCAAATATTTCTGAAAGCAGCATCGACAAACACATATTTATATCTCCAATTCCTATGACTGGTAAAACACTCCCGAATAAATTTATTCTTTCTATCTTTTAACTCTATAGAATACCAGTCATGAGATTTCATCAGCTTATAACACGCCCTAAACAAGGGTACTGAGGGTTTTATTCCCATTGCCACCAATAACATCTCAAAAGTCGTGATTTTTGATACAGCTACTGGGTGTAACTGTGCAAACCCCAACTTGAAGTAGTTCAACACACTCAAATAAAAAGGGGTGGCCGGAAATCTAAAATTGGAGTGGGAAAGGTAATGGATATAGAGGGCTACTTTTCCTTGCGGAGGGGAATGGGCTCGTTGGTTTGACGTAGGTACAATAGCATTATATTTCCTAAGACATGGATACTCATCCATGAGTTTTGTTAGCATTTTGTCATTGACTGTGCTAGGGCTTTGCGCAACTGATGGAGCTTCCACCACAATCGCATCTGACATTGGCTCTCCCATGTTAAAACAACGACAACTACACCTAATAAAATAACCAGGGATATAAGCTATTACAAACTACAGGGATGTACACAAAGCAAAGTAATGGAAACGCAAATATGTACCTGTAAGGTAGCAAGCAACCCAGTTAAACCTGCAGCAAAACATACAATTACAGTTAGGAAGGAGTTAACGATTTAAAGCGTATGAAATAGTACGCCGGTCAGGGCCAGCCGCCGGTTCAGTCTAGCCAGCCGGTCATATGGCTTGCGATTGTCGAAACCCTAAAAGCGTATATGGGTCCAACTAGACCGCCGGCTCACTTGGCTTGTGATTGTCGAAAAGCATATAAGCGTATAAGGGTCCAACCAAACCATAAAACCTCCGGCCCGTAAAACCCTATACCCCCGGTCCGCCTAACCCTAAAACCGCCGGTCAAGGCGCTAAACCGCCTGCCCATAGAACCCTAAATCGTCGCCCCGTAAAACCCGATACCCGCGGCCCGGCTAAACCTTAAAACCGCCGGTCAAGGCGATAAACCGCCGGTCAACCTGGCACTCTAAAACCACAACCGGTCTAAACCCTAAAGTTGCTGCCGCCGGTCACCTTATCGAACGCCGGTCTCCCATAACCGCCGGTCAAGGCTATAAACCGCCGGTCAACCTGGCACTCTAGAACCACTCTAAACCCTAAAGTTGCTGCCGCCGGTCACATTATCGAACGCCGGTCTCCCCTACCGCCGGTCTAAACGATTATCGACTGGCCCGAATAATTGGCAGCCGGTCTCACCTAACCGCCGGTCTAAACGCTTATCGACCGCCGGTCTGCACGGATGTCACTCGAGTCCGCCGCGCTGCCGGTCTGACTTGCGACCGGTCCGGTTTGCCGCCGATATTCCTTGCGCTATCGATCGCTACAACCTACACCGCCGGTCTGCCTTGGGCAGCCGGTTCACTCAATCGAACAAAAAAAAAACGGGAAGAAGACTTACGAATGATGGTAGTTACGACTTGCAAACTGTTGTTTTGGCAAATCCTAACTCGGGGGCATGATGAGGTTAGTAGGGATTACCTATGTATATATAGTTAATTCCCCAAAACCTAAATGATGATGGGCTTTTATGTTCACGAGCCCACGTCACAATTGAATCCGCTACTAATGATGGCCCACGTCACAGTTTCGATCCGCTACTAAGGAGCGCCCTGTCAAGTCATGACCGCCTGTCAAGTGCGCCTGTCAAGTGCGCCTGTCAAGTGCGCCTGTCAAGTTATCACCGGCATGTCACCAACGCCTGTCATTAGAAGTGCGGGTCTTACTACCTTATGTCCCGTCATAATGACGCTTCATGACTGCTTTATTGCCGTCATAATAGTAAGGCGTTGCACGATCATCAAGGTAACTCAAGCGCTCGTCGTTAATGGGCCAACGTTCCATATACTTGAGACTAGCCATATAATTACATGGCTTAACTCATTGTCGAAGACCTCAGACTGAGACAGATTAAAATAGCCTAAAACACAGAGTTCACATACTCTCACTTTCACCTTCGCACTCAACCTTGATCACCCTAGGTTTGCCAAGAACTTGTTAGGTCTGCACTGTGATCATTACAGGAGATCCAAGGTTGACGTCACCTAGTCTTTGTGTTTGACAATCGTTGTTCGAACAATATAGTACAAACCTAATGGACCAGATATAATTTATTCAATAAAATATTATATAATTCAAATCGACCCATTTACAAATAAATGGGTATAAGATTAATATTACCTAAGAAAATTAAGTATAAATTGAGTAATATTTTATGTTGTTACATTTTTGATTTCGACTATATCACGAGATTGAACTCCAGCTTCAAGTCCATCAAGTAGACTTTGAACATAATCATAAAAGTAATCGGGATCATCACATACACAATATGAAGTAACCTACGATTAATATATCAAATTAATAGCTTAAATTCCATAAATACATAAATCAAATTAAATTGAAAGATGTTAAATATACTTTTGCTTTAAGCTCGCTTAACCATGTAGCAATTGACAAACCAGCAACTGTACCACCACTAGAAAAGAAGTGTGATCATTAATATACCAAAATAATGATTAAAATTGAATATTATTTTTTTATGTAATCAACTTTGGTTTTTATTCACCATTTGAAATATCAAATGTGCATTATTATATCTTGCACTTGAAAATATATTTAATATATTAGTTTGGCTCATTATTGTAGTCTTGCATTTGCACATGATTTGCATCTAATTTTAATATATTGAGAAGAACATATAATTTTTTAGCTCATAAAAAGTTATAAAGAAAATAATCATTCAAGAAATTGTGATCAAATTAATAAGTTAAAGTAGTAAATTGCTCATTTTTTGTAAGTTCAAAATATAATATATACAGTATTACACTTTTAATAAAATTCGATATATTAAAATACATTTCAGTTCTTAAAAAATATAAAAAAAAAAAGCAGGAAAAGGAATAAAACTTGCCACATGCTGAAATAATATCATCAAAGTTTGTTTTAATCGCCCCTTTATGTGATTGGTGCTCGATCCCCCTAATTGCTTCAATATATCCCCTAAACAAAGAAACATGTCTTATATATCACTTGAGTGAAAACAATTTGGTTTGCTTAAGCAGTAATTTTTTTTAAGGGTGTTCTTATTTATAATAATTTCTGTAATGGTAACTATCTTATGCTCGAAATGTAGGCAACATTAACATTAGAAAATGATCGAACTTATGATTTTTATAAAGTCATTTGAAAATTCTATATAAAATGTACATATTAAAAACCCAATCTCACCAGGTTCTCAGGGAATTTGATCCGCCAGCTGAATAGCATAAGGTTTTCTTCCTTCTTTAATTAATTTCTCATTCAATAAATTAGTAAGTGTCTGAAATTAACAACACATTCCTGTTATTTTATAATAATCATACGGATACATATTTCATATTTGTGCAAGCAACATTTGAAGCTTTACAAAACCATTATAACACAAACAAAATACACATTGACAGTAAATTTTCTTAAAATATACGTAGTATATATTTTTGTAGTATATATTTTTGAGGGTATGAATATAAAATGTTGATATGACGCTTAAGTGTGGTAAATTCTTAGCATATTGAGTTAATTTTTTTTGTGACACCACACTTACTTTTAATTTTATTTATTTATGACACCATACTTACTCTAGCCCTTTTAAAAAAAAAGTCCAGTTTGAAACCGATTCCATTAAGTTGATTAAATAAATATAAATATGTGAAATACTATACGAAACAATGTAACAATTTATTCACATTAACCAATTTAAATACATAGTATACATACAGAAAATATCTTATTTTCTCTGTGTACCAAAAAAAAAACAAAAAAAACCCTAGTTAATTATATATAATTAAAAGAAAAAAACGACCCGTTTTTTACCTTTGACGACTTACCCAACCCGCCATTTTGTTATTGCTACACAAACAAATTAACAAATGTAATTCATGAATCCCCAATAATAATAATAAAATTATATAAACAAATACTAAGCATACCACTCTTCCAATTCTGAAAAATTCTTCCTCCGAAACAAGATCAATATGTGCACCAACCAATCGATCCACCAAAAGGTTCCCTGTCAACCCAGGGTCTTTGTCACAAGATCCTGCATAGTAACCGATTAAATTTAAATTACAATCAAATTAACAGGTTGTGCTTTTTTAATTGGTTACAATCAAATAGCTATTTATTATTCATAGGTCTTGAGTCGGTTTCGTCCGGTCTAGCAGTATGGTGCTTGTCTCCATCCTTATGATCAGTAGTTCAAATTTTGTTGTGGTGGTATTAATGAGTAAATTATAATTTGTCACTAAAAAAGCAATAAAATTATAAGTGACAATTCAACCTATTTACCTATAAATTGGTCAATATGAGTTGTGCTTTTATGTTTTATCTTAATCAGGGAAAAAAATAAAATAAGCTAATTATTCAGCCAAACTTAATTTATTGAGGATGCAACATCCTAAATTGTTTAATTTAAAGATTTAGATTATTATTATTATTATAAAATGGAAAATTACCAAGAATAGATAACCAAACATGTAAAATTTGACAATGAACTTTTTCTCTCATCAAAAGGAGCAAAATTTAAAAAAAATATATGAATTTTTGACAAAATTGAACTATTATTAGGTTAGGCTTGTGCAAGCACAACCAGTAACTGGGCAGAACCATTGAACCGAAATGAACAGAACTGCGTTATACTGGTGCGATTGTCGGTTCTAATTTTCATTATAAATTGGTTCCGGATCCGGTTGATCCGGTACAAAACCGAAAAAGACTATAAAAACATCTATACATGTTAAAAAACCTTTGAGGTAAATAGTATTAAAAAGCAATCTAGGTTTAAATATTTGGCCGAAACAGCAGTTGCACGACAATGATTGCTTTGAATGCCACCAATTGTTATTGTGCAATCTGCTCCTTGTGCAACTGCATCTGCTAACAAGAATTCAAGTTTCCGAACTTTGTTTCCACTCAATTGCATTCCCGAAAGATCCTCACGCTTGCATATTTCAAATTAAAAAAGCAGTTATTGTTATATATACGAAGAAACTTAACTAAAACATAAAAGAAGAAAAAAAAAAGATATTATGGAAGTTACGAATACCTTTAGCCAAACTTCAGTGTCTTTAGGCAAATTAGGAAGATGCCATTTATGAATTGGAGTTGGAAACTAAAATTAAACAAAATCAAAATCAAACTTTAACAACGTTCAAATCCGGGGGGTATCCACTGTCACAAAACCGGCCTGAACCGGAGAATTGCTTTTTCCAGAAAGCCGGATCGAGCGGACCACTTAGTTTCGGCTGGTTCCGGTTCCCGTTCCGGCCGGTTCCATTTTTATGATTCTTTTTAACATGAAAATTACTTTCTTTTTGTTGATTTCTAATATATGTTATATGCCTAACTAATCTACCAAGAATTTGTAGATTAAATCCAAACTGAAAAAAGCGATTCTGTTAGCATATCGATATGGCTGACATTAGTATTTAGTATGTTAGTTGCAGCTGGTGTGATCCCATCGCCGTTTGAGTATGCAGATGTTTAAACCACAAGTCACTTCGTGGGGCCAAGATCTTTTGTAGAAAGGGGTTAAAAGAAGTCACCAAACAGGTAAATTTCTAATTTAATTAAAATTTGTTTATGAAAGAGGTAAATTTGCTCATTTTTATGTTTTTAATAGGTATTTGACTATTATTAAACATGTAACTTCATTTTCTGAATTGACCAGTGGCTCTTGATATCAGAGGTAAATAATTCTGTTTAGTTTAATGTCGGAGTTACTTTGCTGATCGAATGCTGATGGGGTTTTTTTTATTGTTGAACAAATTGTTATTAAATTAAACTAGAACCTAAAAGCACACAGTTATTATATGAATTTGTAATGTAATTAACTAGTAATAATTGCAGTGAATTTTGGCTGGAATGTGTGTAGTATAAGAGGTGTTAGCATTTGGTACTAACTCGAACTGAAACTTCAGGAAGAGGGTAAACTCATTGTTGTTTTAATTGAATTGTAAAAATCTGTTATAAATATAATCATGTTTTTGAGCTTTGATTTGCAGGGGAGTCCGTTGAAGTAAGGAAGTTAGTTGAAATTATTTTATAGAATCATCGAAAACGAAAAAGTGGTTAAATTGTATGAAGCAACCCAAAAGACTAAAACTACAACCGCAAAGACAATTTATCAGGATTTGGATTGGGAGATATTGCTAACAGGGATGAAGGACCAGGCAACCCATTTGTTCTAAATTCCATTTATTCTAAATAGAAGAAAGCACAAGACTGAACAAGAAAGATGGGTAGCCAATTTGACCAAGTCATTTTGACTCACTTAGTTGACTTGCTAATTATATCCATAAACTATTGTACATATTATGTATGCTAACATATTTGGGGATAACCCGATTATGTAATATAGAATTAATATATACACTCAATTTCCGGACTTTTACACCGGATCAATGCCGCAATTTCTGCTATTAATGTGGGATTTCTATGCTTCCATTGAAAATTTCAGTTTTGATTTTAGGGGTTTTTTGAATTTTTTGCTCTAAATTTAAGAAGATGAAAAGAGAATATTATTATCTCGTGATTGATAAACCAGGTATAAAGTTAATTACCTTTCTTAATGCATATATGTGTACATGCTCACTATCTTGCAATCATCTGTCATTGTGTCAAAACCAAACCCGATTATAGAGTCTCCATAATCATGCTTTGGAACTATTTGTTTTCGCCCAATTGAAGGATTCCATAAAATAAATGGAGTGTTAATGGATTTTCGCTCGTGTAGACAAATAATTCCGTAACATGAACCAGAAATATGGAAATTTTCTCAAAGAGAACTCTACTAATTTCATCCTAGCCGTGTAGCTATCTTCCGGATGAAACATATATACAACTTCAAGATCTCTTGTGTAATGCGTCCTCTGTCTGACAATTACTTTTTGTGGACTTTTCGCCCATCTGAGAGCATGTGCTCGAATAAAACCACGGTCGGCAATACGACAAGACCATGATTTGAAGAGACACCTATTTCGTATAAGGGATTTTGCCGGCAATCTTTCTATGATTTCCGTAACCAAGTGATCGCATAGGTAATATGACATTGTGTCATTCTATAATTATTTTTAGAAAATTAGTTAATCAAAAAAACCTTCAAAAAAGGTGTCATCGATCGATTTGTGCATGCGCTAAATAGTTACCTTTCGTTTTTTCTTCAACAACTGCCAACCGTGACATGCAATAGTTTTAACTCTCCCCAATAGTTTTCTTATGGAGTAATGGTATTGGTGTAAAAAATAAGGCGTTGCCCATGGCCAAGGTCATGGGTTCAAGTCCCGTCGTGGACGTGAGGTTTATTACCCAGAGGTGGAAGGTTCGAGGGAAGGTGTAACGACCCGAAATTTGTAAATAAATAAATTGTATAAAAATATGATAAATAAGGATAAATCGTTTAAAGAACGTAGGAATTGGTTTCGTGTCGTTTGGACACCGTATGAGAAAGTTATGGACGAAATCGGGTCAACGCGAAGACCGAAAAGTGCAGCCATGCTGCCTTGAAGAGTTCGCGACGCGAACATGGGATTCCCGATCGGGAACTTCAAACAGGGAATGTGGGCATTTCGGCTGATCGAGTTCACGACTAGTTAGCGATCGATAGAAGTTCGCGAAACGCATAGTTCGCGACGCAAACTCCCCCCCCCCCCCCCCCCCCGACAGCATTAAAGTCGGATTTTGGCTCATTTAATGTCATAGTAAACCCTAGTTTTCTCTCTTGGCGATTTTGGAGCTCAAGAACAGTTGGAGGTCGATCTCTTCACAATTTTTTGGTAGATTTCACTCCTAAGTGAAGATTAAAGGTATATCTTCAGTCCTTGATCTTTGTAGCTTTAAATCTATGTATTTTGATGGATGGGTTTGAAACCCTAGTTATTGGGATTATGGGTTATGGTGAAATAAATGATGTACACACTTAATAGATGGTATTTTAACAAAGGAAACAAGTGTATGATTAAGATTTATAAGAATCTTAAGGGTTGGTTAAACCTAGGGTTTTGTAAATCACCAAAATTGGGGGAATGAGATAGTAAGTGGTATCTAGAGATAAATGGATACATTATTAAGTAGTATGTGATGTTGAACATCTTGTGATTATTGTATTAGGCTTTTGGTGAAGTCTTGGACGATTGATCAAATCGTGGAAGCAAGGGAATTTCGTGTGAAGGACACGGTTGGAGCATTTTATTGCTAAGGTGAGTACGTGTGGAATTTACTGAGTACATAGCCCTTTGAAATACTTTCCTTACTTGTGTTACGGTCTATTTGCTTATTTGTGTAGACTTGTAGTATTCTGAGTTAGTGATATATATTACTGATAATATTAGACTAACTTGTTTGATGATGAAAGTGATAGCCGAGAGCTAGATTGACATAACCGTAGAGTTATGATGAGATTGACATGATGTGATGATACGGGCGACTCCCGATCATGAGGTGTCGATTGAGGGGCAGTTGGGATAAATTCCCATCGACTCTTCCACGTTAGTAGTCTTGCTAACTGGACGTATTCCTATTGCCGATATCTTGTTTCTAGTTAGTTCGGGGGCTACCCGATAACTAGTTATGTATGTGCTTCTAGCTAGTTCGGGAGCAACCCGATAGTTAGACGTGATTGCTAGGAGAGCAATGTTAATAGGGTCACACTAGGGTGACTAGTATGGATAGACGGATATATATATACATATATATATATATATATATATATATATATATATGTGTGTGTGTGTGTGTGTGTGTGTGTTTATATGTAACGTGACATTTTATTTATTGTTGGGTCTAAACCCATGTAGCTCACGAGACGTTTTTGTCTCACGTAGTCCTTGTGTTTTTGATATGTACTCAGGTTCGGGATCGAAGGTGTAGGTACGCATGGATAGAGATGCGGGGCCTAGAGTAAAAGAACATTAGATTGGATTTATACTTAGCTTTGGTTTTGATCTATTTTGTAACACCAAACTTTATACTCTGATTTTCATACCAAAGGTTTTTGTAAATCCGTATTTTTGGAATAGTTCTTCTATTTATAAAATGACATAGTTTGGCCAAATGTTTTGTATTAAAATTTGAGGTGTTACAGAAGGCATACTGCCCCTTGTGGATGTCACTGTCTAGGCTCGAACCACTAACTTACTAACTGCCGGTTAAAAAAAATGGTATTTAGGCCTACCATTTAGACTTACTCATAGGCCTACTCATTAGATGAAGACACGTGTTAAAATCAAATGATAATATTATGAGAGAAAATTAGTGGAATACACATATCATCCTATCATGTGGGTAGGCGTATGAGTAGGTCTAAATAGTAGGACTAAATATCATTTCTCATTTGTTTATTCATGTCTCGTGGGTGAAAGCAGTTGCTTTTGAGAACTGCCTAGAGAAAATAAGAACATAAATTAATATGTAGATGTGCATGAAAAACCATTTAAATAAAAAAAACAAATTTGGGATATAATTACCGTGATGGATGAACTCGACGAAACACCAAGGTGTAGCAGCCTGCAATCGTGATCCGCTACTTTGTTTTCTTATTAAGGTTGGTTTTGATTTCTACTTTATAGAGAGATAAATTTAGTTTGAATTCAATGATCTATAAATCTAATATAAAACAATGTTAATAAAATATGACATGATTGGGGATCCATAGAAAATCATTACTAATTAAAGAATATAGGGAATAGTTTATAGTCCTTAGATCAAGAATTGAAGGGTTTAGATGATAGGGGCTTTAAAATCGTGCATTAGTAAAATTAGGGAGGGGATCCAGATGGAAAATTTGCATAGAGGGGTAGAATAGTCAAAAACCTCGTCTCTCACCTGAGCAACATTCACGTTGTTGATTCTCTCACCATACGAACGATCTCTCTCTCAATCGGCTAGGGTTCTCATAGCAGGTTCTCCATTTTGATATTAGGGTTTTGACTCTCTCTCTCTCTCTCTCTCTCTCTCTCTCACGCACGATTAACATAGGCTTCGACGCGATTTGTCTCTCTAGGCGATTAAAAGCAACGAACGACGAACATTAATCGATAATATAGGGTTTCAATTATATTGTTGAACGCGCAATTGTTTGATTCAAGGGTTTTAGTTGGGGCTTTCAATTGCACAATCGAGTTTCAATCGGGATTTTAAAAGGTAACTAAAGTTCCTCATAGATTAATTTACGTTTTTATGTTTAAGTTGAATCTAATTCTGTAAAACGAAATTATGGTTTTGATTTTGGAAAGTAGCTTGTTGTTGTTTGTTATTACATATTCTTGACCCAGAACCTACTAGCATTTGCATTTTCATATTATAATACTTTTATGTCAACTGCAAAATGCTAAAATGCATTTGCATTTTCGTGTATGATTATCTATTTAAAGGTGATTTGGACAACAAGTATTATGTCAATTAGGTCAATTTTGGTTCATAAGGTTTGTTTGTATGCTATGAAAACCATATATAGGAAAACTAACTGCTGCATTTGCAATAAAAATACATTTCTATTTTTTAATTTTTTTAATTTTTTACAAGTTTCAGATGAAGGTAATCATATGTATGTTTTTCCAAAAGATTACCTTTCAAAACTTGCAGCCAAATCATTCAGGATCAAAACATAACCTTATCTTGAGAAGGCTAAGGTATGTAATTTGATTAAGTTCAACTGCTAACTACTTTTTTTTTATATTATCAGTACAATTTTAATTAAAATGTTTTTTTACAGTCTGGTGCTTCATGATGATCAATTCAGAGAATTTCTAAGAGAGTCATAGTTCAAACTTCATATTCATCTTAGATTCTATCTTTTTTTTTATATAAATATATTTAGCCTGATTGGATGCCCCAATTTTCTACAAATAAACAACCCCTAAACTGGTGATATTGCTTGACGATAATTGGGTAATTTTTTCATGTGTCATGGGGTTTGAAGGTTTTGTGCTTGACAATAATTATGTTAATATGTAAACATAAACATTGAGTGCAGGATGATCAGAAGCAAAATGCTCCAGATTCGGGTTAAACATGGCGGGTCAACATAGGTTGGGAAGCGGGTCAGCAGAATTCGGGTCAACCGTGTTGGGAAGTGGGTCAAAGCAGGTTGGGAAGTGGGTCGGGTTGGTCATGTCACATGTGAGACATCAAATGAAATTAAACTATCCATTTGTGTGTGTGTGTGTGTGTGTTAAGTTGTTAAATTTCATGTAATGAGTAGGCTAGATACTTGTGGATGTTTTGTTAATAGTTATATGGAAGTAATTGTGTAGAGTATACTTTTTCCAGCATTGACTGAAGGTTTCAAGATTTAATGATGTAAATGAATGAGCAATGGTGTATTTTCAATGGTTCGTTGTTTAATCATTTTTTTATCACATGGATTGCTGCTAGATTTAAATGGTTCGTTGTATTTAGGTGGTGAAAATGCAAATGCAATTATGAAAATGCAAATGTAATTACGAAAATGCAAATGCAATTATGAAAATGCAAACACAACTGACATTATTTGAAATCGAACAAGTATATAATATACCAAAGACTTGTAGCCTAGTGGTATGGGAGTAAGGTTTAAGGTGTCGTCCATAATCTATTGGTCATGGGTTCAAGTCCCCCTGGCTATAGACAAATTTGAGTAGATTAGGTGACGTTAAAAAAAACTACATAGAATGAAAATGTAACTACAAGTATGAGAATGCAACTAAAAGTATTAAAATACAAATGCAAATACCAGTATTTAAAACAAAACGAATACTTTAAAGTTCAGGGAATAACTAAACAAAATGAAAATGCAAATGCAAGTTTGAAAATAAAAATGCAACTAAAAGTATTTGAAACATATGAAGTATGTAAAATTGCAGGTAATAACTACATAAAATAAAAATGCAACTACAAGTAGTTAGGGGTGTTCGTTTGGATAATTTGGATTTATCCGATCCAAATAGATGAATCCAAATGGATTTTGGATTTTAAATGTTCAAACCGAACCGTCCATACTAATTTAAATCCAAACCGATCCGAACCAAATTACAATTTGGATGGTTTGGATTTATCCGAACAAAACCGTTTTTTTCTTAATATACTTCACAAGACTATAAAAGTATATAACATAACTACTATTAAGTTTAATACTTCATCTGAACCAACGGTGTTTCACTTCTTGAACACCGCCAACACGCTGTTTTCTTGATCGACCCTCACAATTTCAACCATTTCTTGAACCATTTCTTGATTGTTATCAGCAACTTCAACCATTTCTTGAACACCGCTAACGGTGTTTTCTTGATTGACCCTCACAATTCAACCATTTCTTGAACCACTTCTTGATTGTTATCAGCAACTTCAACCATTTCTTGAACCATTTCTTGAACAACGCCAACGATGTGTTTCTTGATCGACCCTCACAGTTTCAACCATTTTTGAACCACTTCTTGATTGTTATTAGCAACTTCAACCATTTCTTGATCGGAACCATCATTTGCATTAATTGAGTTTCCAGGGTTTTCAGCATTAATCGGGTTTTCAACATTAATGGGGTTTTCAACATTAATGGGGTTTTGAACAACGTTATTGGGATCTGCATGGGCGTCCAAATCGACTACTTCATCAAATTTGTTAAATGATGGCATCTTTCTTAGTTTGTTTCTTTCTTCAGCCTCATTCTTATCAACAGCAAGATTTTCATCATTAATGGCAGTGTGGTTTTGATCAAGAGTTTTTGGTATAATATTAACGTTTTAGTTTGTGTTTGATTTATATTATTCATTCTAATTTGCTACGTATAGATTGGTTTAATATTAACATTTAAGAGTTGTATTCTAGGAAGTCCAAAGGATTTGTCTAGTTCCAAGGGACAAATCCTAGCCATTGGATCAAGATGGACAAGATCAAATCCCCCACCTACAACCTCCGCCGCCGCCGGCGGTGGTGGTGGTGGCTGACAGTGAAGGTGCTGGTGCTAATGGGGGTGGTGGTGGTATTGATGTATCGAAGCACATGTGCTTCACTAAAACACAACATATTACTTCGAAGCACATGTGCTTCAGGTCACGAAACACATGTGCTTCAAGTCACTAAAAACATGAGTTTCTAACACACACAAGGGAGCATACGAAGCACATGTGCTTGACGTTATGAAGCACATGTGCTTCACTACACGGAAAAAAATCAAAACAAGTGACGAACACATCATTATGAAGCACATGTGCTTCATAAAGCCAAGCACATGTGCTTCATAAAGCCAATGCTTCATAAAGCCAAGCACATGTGTCTTCATAAAGCCAAGCACATGTGTTTTTGTTCCCGAACACATGTAACTTACAAACAAGTCATTTGTGTTTGAATCACGAAGCACATGTGCTTGACGTTATGAAGCACAGTGCTTCACTACACGGAAAAAAAATCAAAACAAGTGACGAACACATCATTATGAAGCACATGTGCTTCATAAAGCCAAGCACATGTGCTTCATAAAGCCAAGCACATGTGTTTTTGTTCCTGAACACATGTAACTTACAAGCAAGTCATTTGTGTTTGAATCACGAAGCACATGTGCTTGACGTTATGAAGCACATGTGCTTCACTACACGGAAAAAAACTCAAAACAAGTGACGAACACATCATTATGAAGCACATTGTGCTTCATAAAGCCAAGCATATGTGCTTCATAAATCCATTGCTTCATAAAGCCAATCACATGTGTTTTTGTTCCTGAACTCATGTAACTTACAAACAAGTCATTTGTGTTTGAATCACGAAGCACATGTGCTTGACGTTATGAAGCACATGTGATTCACTACACGGGAAAAAAATCAAAACAAGTGACGAACACATCATTATGAAGCACATGTGCTTCATAAAGCCAAGCACATGTGCTTCACAAAGCCAAGCACATGTGTTTTTATTCCTGAACACATGCAACTTACAAGCAAGTCATTTGTGTTTGAATCACGAAGCACATGTGTTTGACGTTATGAAGCACATGTGCTTCACTACATGGAAAAAAAAATCAAAACAAGTGACGAACACATCATTATGAAGCACATGTGCTTCATAAAGCCAAGCACATGTGCTTCATAAAGCCAATGTTTCATAAAGCCAAGCACATGTGTTTTTGTTCCTGAACACATGTAACTTACAAACAAGTTATTTGTGTTTGAATCACGAAGCACATGTGCTTGACGTTATGAAGCACATGTGCTTCACTACACGGGAAAAAAATCAAAACAAGTCACGAAGCACATGTGCTTCCAGTCACGACTACCACCACCGGTCACCACCGCCGGCGGCCACCTGCGGTCGCCGTCCGCCGCCGCCGGCCGCATGTGCTTGTAGTGGTGGTGGTGGTTTTGAATCTTGATCTTGACCATTAATTTTTCTTGATCCAAGGGCTAATAAATGTTCCTTGGGACTAGATAAAATTAATGGACTACCTTGAACATTTCACTAACATTTAAAATGATTATCTTCTATTTTTATTATCGACTATTTTTATTATCGACTGATTTGAGACAAACAAATTTTAATATAATCAAAGTAATAAATGAGTATTTTTCAAAGGCAGATTTATTAAAGGACTATTTTTCAGATCATATGTAAGAATATAAAATGAAAGAATAAATAAATTTAATTTCTAGAAGCAAATAAATTAATGAGTAAATTACACGAATAGTCCCTGTGGTTTGCCAAAGGTTTTGGATTTGGTCCTTAAGTTTAAGAAATTATACTCGTGGTCACCGTGGTTTGGACTTTGTATTGCTTTTGGTCCCTAAAGCGGATGTCCGTTAAAAAAAGCTGTTAAATTTTATTAAAGGACTAAAATACCCCTTTTGCTTTGTTTTTCCATTTTCTTTTAATTTTAAAACCTTCTTTCCCCCTTCTATTACTCATGTGTAATCTCTTACAGACTTCCGATAAACAAATTTGGCTCCCTAATTCCAGGCACCCACCTAAGACCACTTTCTCATCAATTTCCTCTTGTAATCTCTCTATGAACAATTGAACACTACCACATAAGAACACTACCAGATAAGAACACTTGTGTTTCCACTATGAGGTTACATGAAGTGTGTGTGAATCATATTTTTGCAAACTTAGGTATTCGTAAAATAGTATCCAACAATTGGAAATTAAAAAATTGGAGTAAAATGATTGGAATTAACTGAGCAAAAAAGGTAGAACTTAAAGCAACATCAAATGCTAATCAACTAGAGAAATTTTTGTTCAAAACTTGTGAGGAGGAACAAGACGATAGAACAAATCGATTATGTTGGAACTATCAAAACCATCGGGAAAAATGTATCCCGTTGGAAAATTGGGGATCAGGTAAGTTAGGGCTCAATCGATTATTTTTGTAAATATATTCAATCAAGTGCCAAGATAATTTGTTATAAGGAATTTTGTTGTGTTCTAATAGCTTATTAAGAACACTGCAAGTTTTACATATAACTCATGGAAGCTTCCATGCGTGTTCTTAAGAATAAGATCAATACTTATAGACATGCATTTATTTGTACTGCCATAAATTATGAGGTTTGAAATAGTTAAACCATGAGCACAATCATGGTCTACATCTTCGCCATGGCCATATAATTGGTGTTATAATTTTAGTTATGGAATTGGCAGTGGCACTGTCGTGGTTGGGAGATGAATTGTCAATAAAGCTTTATTTCAAAGAAGCAGATCATGGCTGAAAAGTAAAAAAAAAAAAAAAAAAAAAAAAAAAAAAAAAAAAAAAAAAAAAGAAAAAGAGGGGTTTTATAGATGAGTTTTTTTTTAAGCGTAAGGGTATTTTAGTCATTTGGGAAAATTTAACAGTCAATTTTAACATCATTTAGTATTAGGGACCAAAGGTGTGACAACTTTTAAACCATAGGGATCATCCGTGTAATTTCTGAGACTTAAGGACTAAATCCAAAACTTTTGGTAAATCATCGGGACCATTCTTGTAATTTACTCTAAATTAATATTAGATAATTCTTTTGATTTTAACATAAGAACATACGGAATAAAAAATAACATAAGCATATACCCAATCAATAAAAACATAAGCACATACTGCAGCGAAGCGCAACCCCTATACATGCTCGTTCAAAGCAAGTTCGATTTATACTATTTACTAGGTTATGACCCGTGAAAAATCACGGGTTGTCAATAATTTTACTGAACATACATTTCTTTTTATTAAATGATTATTACATATAAAACTAAAAAAAAGTAAAACTATACCAAGTAAATATTCAATGCTTACGAAACAATCTCTTTAACAAAATCACGATAACGTAATAATCTCTTTAACAATATATGAAAAGTTAAGATAAAGAGTACATTACACGGATAGTCCCTGTGGTTTGACATATGTTCTGGATTTGGTTCTTAAGTCTCAAAAATTACACCCGTGGTCACTGTGGTTTGCACTTCGTATTGGTTTTGATCCCTAATACTCATTGACGTTAAAATTGACTGTTAAAACTTTTTTAATGACTAAATTACCCTCTATCTTCCCCATTATCAGCCACCCAAAAAATAAACCCTAATTGACGAAAAAACAATCCTAAATTCCTAATTGATCCAGAAATTACAAATGTCAAAATTCTATTAACAGCAAAAAGAAAACATTAATTTGTATTCCAATCAAGCCAAATTCAATATGAAGTATTTAACCTTGCCATTTTCAATCAATTTTCAAATTACTTCAAAAGCAATAACATTAACGATAACATAATCGATGCATCAGTACGATTAAAACACATACAATACAAACCAAATATCTATGTATAGAAAAGTAAAATATTCTAAATTATCTATCAATGCATATAACTTGTGCCCTAATCTCGAAAATAACTATATATTCAAAAAAATCCCTAAATTATCTCAATGAACAGAAGTACATAACCCTTTTTCGACGACTTATTGATTCACAAAACTCCTGATCGGTGTCGATTCAGAGAAATCTCTATCCTCAGTAGTCATCTCTTGATTCTTAGATTCTGAATTTTGATAGTTGATGTCTCGTTCTTTAAGAACCCGATTTCTAGGGTTCGTATTCCTTGAAAACCCAAAATTCACCTTTATCTCCGCCAACCTTTGCATCAATGGCGTTGCAACCTCCCACAATTACGTTTCCCGAATGGTTGATGTTTGGATTCGCCGGAGATGACAGACAAATGAGGTGGTCGGTGGTGTATCAGGAGAGAGGTGATGGTGGTGTTGAACAAAGGATTTTGAGGTGGTATTTAACGGGGGATTACGAGGTAGTCATGACCAAATATGTGTAGGACGGTGGTGGTCACCAGAAATATGGGTATAATGGAGGTCATTGGAGGTGGTGGTAACTACGTTAGATGAAGATTGCTGCAAATATGGAGACCTGAACTCGGATCTAAAAACAGAAAAAAGAAATAGGAAAAGAAAAACAAATTCAGAATAAATAAAAATAGAGGGTATTTTGGTCATTTAAAAATATTTAACAACAAAATTTAACGTCTGTTATTATTAGGGACAAAAAACATGACAAGTTTTAAACCACAGGGACCATCCGTTTAATTTCTGAGATTTAAGGACCAAATCCAAAACTTTTAGCAAACCACAAGGACTATCCGTGTAATTTAAGAAATATTTTAAACCACAGGGACCATCCTTATCTTGTATTACTATATTCAAACGATAAGAAAAGATTTAAGAAATAAACATCGTTAATCTAAAACATATTAAATCTTACTGAACAAAACAAAAAAATCACTACAAAAAGTTACCCATTTTAACCTATGCGTAATAAAAAAAAAAATCAAGGATCACATTCCAAGTTAGTTTTAAGTGAAATTAACATCTGAAGGCACTTGATGTTCTCATTTATTTTCATGCAAGAAAGCGGAAAAAATATATATAAATCAAGAACAAACCCAATGTTTAATGACTTTAATCGATGTTCTTGACAAATAGTTGTTTCATGCTTAATCTTTTGTGGTTCACACGACCCACTAAGAATTCTCTGTGTTTGGGCTTAACCGATTAACACTCATTTTGTGATCAGATTAGTTAGACCCGATTCTTATTTTAATAACCCGTGACTTCAAATTGATAGAAATAAATTTGCAGAATTAATTAATACAAATGAATCGTAAATTTGCACTTTGCATAATGGGGTTGCAAACTGATATTTACTGAACTGATTCATTTAGGTAACCTTACATTTCGAATTACAACACGAGGTCTCCAAAAACTATGTGTAAATCACGAAATCAACCGACAAATTATAAGTGCATTTCATTCTCAATTTATTCATTCAAATCAGTGAAATTTACACTTTTCAGTACAAATTCAATTGCGTCTATACCATTCTCAACATTGCTAATTTGTTATTCTTATATTTAAAAAGAAAAGTGAAGGGTATAAGGATTATACCAGTGATGCAAATTGAGAGCTTGTTGAGGATTAACTACATTGTTGCGAATTGGTGATTGGAGATCCGATTAAAATACATCTCCAATCCCACAAGCATTAACTACATCTCCAATCCCACAATTCGATTAAAATAAGTGATACATTGTTGCTTTCACGCTTTTTGAAGCAAAAGATTATAATAATAGTTAAATTAGATTAATTGAATGGTTAATAAGGAATTAGTGACACACATTTTGAATAAAGTGAAGTTAATAATATATAAAAGCAAAAGTAAGGGTAAAATTATCATTTCACTATATTAAAGTTGGTAGTTAGTGGGTGTAGGGTTAATTTTTAAAATGTATCACTTATTTTGAATCACCCTAAAAAGAATGTATCACTTATTTTGAATAGGAAGAGCTGAAGAAGTATATATTTACTGCTCTATATTGACAATTTAGTATACTATATTAGGAATCTTTCGTCAGTTCAAAAGTTGCGGGCTTAAACAGAAAAAAATGGTTAGAAGTTTTTTTTTTGGGTGGACTTAATTAATAGGGTGTTATAAAAATGTATTTATTTACTGAATTAAAAATGCGTTTTCCGTAAATTACTGCTTTAAAATAATTTTTTAAATACATTTAATAAAACTCAAATTTAAGAAATTGAATTTGATAAAGTATATATATCTTGCTATATTTATAGATACATTTATAACTGGGTACGATTATGGTAGCACTTTAGTGATTACCATATTTATACATTTGACTGAATCAATTCTAATAACTTTTAACGTATATTACTTTTGATAACCCTAGCGACGGCAGCGCCGCTTTCCGGCGAATCTAGCGTTTTCCTCCGGCATCCTCAGGGGTGGGGGGTGGGTTGGGCGTTACTTTCTTCTTCGTGAGAATGGGTCGATTCAAACAACATACAGACTCGGATGGATGGGTGTGGCGGGTTGGTAACAGAGAACATCGCAGACCTCGTGATCAATTGAAACCGATCTCCAACCCTTTTCAAAAATCGGTAGAGAAGGTGGCGACTTCTTTCTTTATAACGAATTTCCCAATGCAGATGGATGAAAAAGCTTTGTGGCAGTGGGGTATGAGATTTGGTCGTGTGGCGGATGCGTTTATTCCCAAGAAACTGTCTAAATTCGGAAAAAGGTTTGGCTTTATTAGATTTCTGGGTATTGCAAACGCGACTGATTTTGCTCGACACTTGTCCGATCAATGGATCGATTCATACCATGTGTATGTTTCTGTTGCGAGGTTTGATCGAGTGTCGCGTGGACCTAGGAAGGAGTCGGCAGGTCCTAAAACCAGCATCAAACCCTAAATTTTCAAATCCTAATCCTTCGTATGCTAGTGTTCTAGGAGGAAGCAATATATTAATGTCGAATACTGGAAACTTAGACAGGCATTCGAGCGATGATCAGATGAAATCTTTATTGTTGAAAGAGAATGATCTGATAAAGATTGACGATTCTGAGGCAGTGGTTTTGGCCAAGGTTAACAACATTGCAACCTTGCCAATACTTTATGAAGTTCTTGATAACGAAGGCTTTCCTGATCTAGAAATTCATCACATTGGTGGGTTGTGGGTTTGGATTGGATTCAAGTCTGTTAAAGCTTGCATTCGTTTCAAATCCAGAGACATGAACAACATCTTTGCTCGAGTTCAACAGGTAACTTCTAATTTCGTGATAGATGATAGAATAATTTGGATAGAAGTCGATGGCCTTCCGCTATGTGCTTGGGACTCTGAAGTATACAAAAAAATTGGCGGTTTATGGGGAAAATTTTTATTTTTTGATGAGTTTGATGACAACCCTAGCAGGGGTAAAATGTGTATTAGCACGAATCATGCTTCGAGCATCTTTGAGTCTATTTTTGTGGTCGTTCACGAAACAAAATATAGGGTGAGGGTGCGTGAAACAGAGCTTTGGAAAGTTAAAATCCTCAAAGATAACAGTCATTCGGATTCTGAGGCATCTAGTTCAGATGATCATAACAGTGACGTCGGGGTGGAGGATGATCTTATCGATAATATTATCAATGATATTAATTTTGATCATAACGAAAGTGGGGACGAAATTAACGATAATGATGATGACAATAAAAAAGAAAATTTTGTTGTTGATGTAGTTGATGACAATAAAAAAGAAAACTCGGTTGTTGATGTTGAGGATGATCCGCATCCATCGAACGGGAACTTAGAGGAAGGGGAATTTCCAAATTCTCCATCTAGATCAGTTAGCTGTCCTCCCGGTTTCGAAAAGTTCAAACGTCCCCGGGGTTTTTTCCAACCCGTGGAGATTAACTCTTATGTTAGGGAGGCGGGATCGGGTGGAAAAGAAAACAACGCACAAGGGGATGGTGGTGAACGTGTAGTACTTGTTGAAGATGAAGGTTCTTTCAATTAATATTCGGGGTATCGGGGACGTGGAAAAAAGGAAGTGGGTAAAAAAGTTGTGCTTCCAGAATGGTGTAGATTTTTTGGGAATTCAAGAATCTTTAATGTCTCAAGTTAATTTGTTCAAGATCAAAGCATTGTGGGGTAATTTCCACTTTGACTTTGCGGTTAGTTCGGCTCAAGGGCGCTCGGGCGGTTTAATTTCCTTGTGGGACCCGTCAATGTTTATTAAATCTAATATTCATTGTGGTATTAATTACATTATTGTAGAAGGTGCGTGGGTGGGAAGCGGGTGTAATTCTCTTATGATTAACATTTATGCTCCTCAATCAGTTGATGCTAGAAGAGGTCTTTGGGATGAAATTCTCGGTTTTACTCGGAATTTCGATGGTAACGTCGTTATCTTTGGGGATTTTAATGAAGTTCGTTTTGAATCGGAAAGGTGCGGTACGGTTTTTAATCGGACGGGGGCCTCTTCTTTCAATTCTTTTATTGATCAAGCGGGTTTAGTTGATTTACCTATTGGCGGGAGAAAGTATACGTGGATGAATAAAAAAGCTACTAAAATGAGTAAATTAGATAGATTCTTGCTGTCTGAGAATCTTTGTCCGGTTAACTCGAATTTTAGAGTGGTTGCCTTGGAAAGAAACTTATCTGATCACATTCCGATACTTCTTCATTCGATTGTCGCTGACTTTGGGCCGTCCCCTTTTCGTATGGTCCATTCTTGGCTGGACATGGTTGAATTCGACGAGCTTGTTTCTAAAGCATGTAACGATTTTACTTCGGGTGGGGGGTCCAAAATGAAGATATTAAAAAACAAATTGAAATCTATTAAGGAAGTTTGTAAAAAATGGAAGATTGACCACCGTGAAGCCTCCGACGGCCGTGCATATCGGCTTAGATACTTGCTCGACTCGGTTGATACTAAAATTGATAATAACAGCGCCTCTAGTGAGGAGATTGAGCAACGGTTGTCTTGGTTACGGGAACTTAATGATTTAGAGAGAAAGAAAAATATTGATTTGATGCATAAACTTAAGTCAAAATGGGATGTGGAAGGGGACGAAAACTCGTCTTTCTTTCACGGTTTGCTTAATCAACGTAGAAGAGGCAATTTGATTCACGGTATTATGATAGATGGAGCTTGGGTCACGGACCCTAGTCAGATCAAGTCGGAATTTTTTCAATTTTTTAAAGAAAAATTCAAGAAATTCAACTCTAAGGATTTCAATATCGGTCATGAACATTTCAAACAGTTACAAGATGGTGATAATGTTTATCTCGAATCCTTGTGCTCCATGGAAGAAGTTAAGGCGGCAGTTTGGAGTTGTGGGAGTGATAAAGCCCCGGGTCCCGATGGTATTTCTTTTAAATTTATAAAGAAATATTGGGATTTATTCAAAGAAGATATTTTTAACTCGGTTTCGGAATTTATGAACAACTCTTGTATTCCTATTGGGTGTAACGCTTCATTCATTACCCTCATTCCGAAAATCGCTAATCCGACTCTTGTCAAAGACTTCCGGCCGATATCCCTAATCGGTATCCAATACAAAATAATTGCCAAGTTATTAGCGTTGCGGTTAGCCAAAGTGGTTGATAAAGTGGTGAGTAATGTGCAATCCGCGTTTATTAAAGGAAGACAAATTCTAGACGGGCCTATGATGATTAGTGAAACCATGGATTGGTTTAAATCTAAAAAGAAAGAACTACTTCTTTTTAAAGTGGATTTTGAAAAAGCTTTTGATTCCTTGAGTTGGGAATTTTTAGAGACGATTATGTCTTATATGGGTTTCAGTCCACGTTGGTGTAGGTGGATTTATTCGTGCTTATCATCGGCAAGAATGTCGGTTCTTATCAATGGTAGCCCAACGGAGGAATTTGATATGTTCCGGGGTCTTAGGCAAGGAGATCCTTTGTCTCCTTTTCTCTTTATTGTTGCTATGGAGGGCTTACATGTTTTAATTGAAAATGCGGTGGCTAGAGGTCGTTTTCTCGGAGCTCGGGTAGGTGTTGATAACTTTTGTATTTCTCATCTTTTTTATGCAGATGATGTTATGTTCGTTACGGATTGGAGTCAAGAGAACATTGTTGGTATTGTAGAAGTGTTAAACGATTTTTATGAATATTCCGGTTTGAAAATTAACATGTCTAAGTCACATGTTTATGGGGTGGGGGTGTCGATGGAGCAGATTTCTCAATTGTGTTTGGATAATGGGTGTAGCCAAGGTGTTTTTCCTTTCGATTATTTAGGAATACGCCTCGGTGGGTGTGGCCGGTCGGTGCGGTTTTGGGATGTTATATACGATCGCATGTGCAAAAAACTATCTAATTGGAAAGCCAATATGCTTTCTGTTGGGGGTAGGTTGACCCTTATCAAGTCGGTGTTAGGTAGCTTGGGAATTTATTGGCTTTCTTTTTTTCGGGCTCCTTTGTCGATTACAAAGAAGATGGAACAATTACGAGCTAGATTCTTTTGGGGTGGTAATGAAAACGAGAGGAAAATGAGTTGGGTTAAGTGGAATACTTGTTTGGCGCCCAAAGAAAAAGGTGGTTTAGGTGTAGCAAGTTTAGATGCTTTAAACTTGGCCCTCCTTTTGAAATGGAAGTGGCGTTTCCTCAAGGAGAAGAATGCTTTGTGGTGTTGCCTTATTAAATCTATTTATGGGGATGACGGTGGTTTTGGTTCCCCCAATATCTCGAGGCGTCAAAAAGGTATTTGGCATAAAATTATCGGCTCTATTAATTATTTACATGAAAATGACATTATAAGGAATCATGATTTCTTTTTTAAAGTGAGAAATGGTGAAACGATCAAATTTTGGTTAGATGGTTGGAACGGTCAAGCTCCTTTGTCTCTAAGCTTTAACCGTTTGTTTCGATTGGATTTGAACCCCTTTTGCCGCATTATAGATAGGTGGCGGGATGGGGCGTGGGTGTTTAATTGGAGGCGAGATATTAGAAGCGGTATTGAAAGAGAGCAATTTGATAACCTTATGGGTTTTTTATCCTCGGTTTCGGTTGGAGGAGGGGAGGACGGGGTGGGTTGGTCCCGGGATGTTAGCGATGAGTTCACGGTTGGGTCCGCAAGGAAAATTATTATTGATCATCTCTTCCCTGGTTCGCATTCTATTTTTAGTTGGTGTAGATCGGTCCCGATTAAGATAAACATCTTTATGTGGCGGTTGGTTCTTGATCGTATTCCTACGAGACAAAATTTGTCTCGTCGAGGTATGGAGATCGAGTCTATTATGTGCCCGGTTTGTAATGTAAGCTTGGAATCTTCTTCTCATGTAATGTTTACATGTGCCTTGGCTAAACATCTTTGGAAGATTATTTTTCGATGGTGCGATGTGGTAGATTGGGAATGCACTTCGGCTGATCATTGGTTCTCGACATGTGAAGCTTTTAGTAACTTTAATTTCCGTCGAGAGAAGATGAAGGTGATCGGATTTACGGTTTGCTGGGTTCTTTGGCGTTACCGCAACGGGTTGTTATTTGATTGTAATAGTTTTAAGAAGTCGGATCTCTTTGATAGTGTTAGATTGTTTTCCTTTTCTTGGCTTTCCCACCGAAATCATAAGTGTAAGATTTCGTGGGATGATTGGTTAAAAAAACCTTTGTAATTTTGTCTAGCTTTTTGCTAGACTCTCGTGTTTTTATATATTTTTGGAGGTCTTCGGGCGGGTGATGGTAATGCCGAAGCTTGACCCGTTGCCTTCTTTTTGTTGTTCAAAAAAAACATTTATAACTGGGTAATTTATCAAAATTAAAATAGGAATTTATGCTTATATAAAGGATTATTAAGGCTGTCATTTATTCTATTTAAGGATGTCATTAATGACTATATAAGCAATTGTTAAGCCTTAAGAAGTGTAACTTTAGAATTTATTGAATATTAATGGCTCCTTATATAAACGAATTTCTTAGTATGGGCGGGAAAAATATTGAAGGCACCAATAAGAAGTTGCCATGTGGAAATGTTGTGGGCAAAGAAGATGACATGTGGCATCTTAATCTTCTTTTATTATAATTAATAGAATAGATTTAATTATGTTATTAGAAGTACTTAAAACTAAATGTGAATTTCACTTTTTAAAATATTTATATATGTTACGCTAAACGTATCTTTGAATAAATATTGTTTTTAGTAATAATAATATGTTTTCAAACTTGTTATGTTTTATGAGTGTAATATAAATATATCGATCAAATAAATTTATTTAAAAAAAAAAATACTTCCAAACAAATCGTATCCAAAGTAACTATTTTATATTTTATATTTAAAAATAGTAAGTCCTCGTTTCGAATGTATCCATATATCATCATTTTAACTGTTCTTAAAAGAATGTAAAATAAAATTATAGATTAATATGATGGGGTTATTTGCATATTATAATATAAGTTGGAGGTACAAATATAGATAGGACTAAAAGATAAAATAGACAGATGTGGCTTGCAAGATTGGAACCCCCAACGGGCTGCTTACTTTTTTACCGTGCTTATTAGGTTTGTGCACGGTCCAAGAACCGGATCGAAACGGACCGGACTGAGTACGACCGAGAACTAAAAAAATTGTTTTTGCCGGACCAAGGACCGAACCGATAATGCTCGGAGCCGAATCGAACCGGACCGAGAACCAGCCGGAACCGAACGATCCGAGAACCGAGGTAATTTCTTCGATTTTTGTTTGGTTGTTCTCAGTTTTGGACCGAACCGATTGGGACCGAAAACAGATTTTCATAAAAATTAGAACCAAGAACCGATCTGATGCAGCTCGATTCGGCCCGGTCCGGTTATGCGGTCCCAGTCGGTTCTCGGTCCAATTTGCACAGACCTAGTACTTATCCACTAAACCAAAAAGAAAATCAATGCATTTCTACCAAAAAGATTGATAATTAATTTAAACTAAAAAATATATGGTGCATTTTAGCAAGCATTTTACAGTTCATAGCCTACATTAGCACTATCATAATTGTATATAAGATATAACTAGCAGTTACACATATAATGCGGCAGCGGATACCATATGCCCTTATTTTGCAGCATCAAATTAATGAGTTATGATGGTAATTTCAACATTTTAAGGATTAAAAGATCAATAAAGATATTATAGTTAAGTAAGACACATGTTCTAATAACTCATTTAGTTAGTGCATTATGTTAATAATGCAGATATTGCAAATTCAAGTGTTGCATGGTACAAAATCAATGCTATTACATCATAAAATGAGTTTTCAAATCGCTATTACAGCCAAGGATGTTCTGTTAAGCTCAAAATCTACGCTATTACAACATACAGATGTTGTCTACATATAAAACGAGACGTAGAACCAAACTATGCTATCCAAACAAGGAAAGTACAGTTCTATTTATAAAACCCAAAACACGTGCTCACTAACTACCTTAGTTTTTGTTGTTGGGATAAAAGTTTAAAGAGTTAAATGCAAGAATGGTCCATGTGGTTTGGTCAAATTGCACGTTTGGTCCCTGTGTTTCATTAAGTGCAGGCGCGGTAACCATAGTATGCATTTTTGTGCACTCATGGTCCCTCCGCCCTAACGCTGTTAACTCTACTCCGTTAGTTGAGGGTATCCTGGTCATTTCAATTGCAACATCTTTAGTCCCACCACTCCAACTTATCACACTCTCTCTCTTGTTTGAATCATCTTCAACCCTCACCATCTCATCTTCAACCCTCACCATCTCAAGAGAACACAAAACTCAAATCAAAATCATATTTCAAAATTTCAACAAGTGATACACGCATATATGTACAAATCTATACATGTGCAAGAAATTAATTACAAAACCCAAATCAATATCCAACCCAGCCACAACCACAATCTCCATTCTTCTTCTCCATACTCCGGTTAAAGCCAGATCTTCAAAACCCCAGATCTGTAGGTGGACGATAATCTTCGCACCAAACAATCGACTATCTTTTCCAGCTTGCAGATCTACGGCGGTGATGGTGATTTCCGGCGGAATGAAGAAGGGTTCTCCGGTGATGGTGAAATCAGATGGATGGGGGAGGAGCAGAGATGGTCTTCAACACAAATGAACATCAATCGAGAGGTGTTCGACACAAATGAACATCAATCGAGAGGTGTTCGACACAAATGAACATCACCTTCAACCACCAAATCACCACCTTCTCATCTACATCCCCCAATCAAAACTGAAACAAACGGGTTTGAACAACTCCGGCGATGCTTTCAACAAATGGGTTTTTGAAGACAAATGGGTTTTTGCTTCCAGGTGGTTTCCATTGATTTTCATTGCGGAAGACTCAATGGATGTCGTGATGAAGAACCAGAGGTGGTGGCCGGCGGTCGATTTGGATGTTTGACAAATATGGGTGATGGGTGTGTGTTACTGTTTTAGTGTGTCCAGAGAAAAGAGAAAGAGGGAAAATAAGGTTTGGGTTTGGTGGACTAAATAGGATGAAATGACTAAAATGCCCCTGACTAATGGACGAAAGTTAACAGCGTTAGGGCGGAGGGACTATGGGTGCATAAAAATGCATACCATGGGTACCGCGTCTGCACTTAATGAAACACAGGGACCAAACGTGCAATTTGGCCAAACCACAAGGATCATTCTTGCATTTAACTCAAGTTTAAAAGAAGTTGTAAATTAAGAAAATAATAGATTTAAAAAAATACCCATGTTGTCAAGTCATTTGACCCAACTGACACATACTACCTCTTTGACTGATTTTACCAGCTTGCCCCAATTGACCATAACTTGACCAGATTGACCCAACTGATTTATTCTTCATTTTTCCTACATTTGTTGATGTTTTCAGCAACCCTTTTCAATGTGAAAGAAAAAATTAAATTTAGTTAATACATCCTATATTGTGCTCTTAATGTGTGAATTAGATAAACTTATGTAAGAATCAGATTTTATAATGTAATCATTGCAGCAATACCTTCCAATCATGAGTTTTGGCCAATCTCCTTGCTAAAGCATGTAAACAGTCTATTTGTTCATAGACTCATATTCATCACATCCGCATTTTCCATCTATGAACAAAAAGGAACCAAGATTAAATAGAAATAAATTTAAAATATACAATCTGAGTTGCTACTTGCTAGACTCTAAATCGACAAAATCTCAAAAATCAAAGCACTATGAATCCTAGTTAATTTGTAACCAACAAAAATTGAAAATCTGTAAGATTCTTCATTAATATATAACAGACAACTCACAACAGTACTGTGAATCGGTAATACTCTACATGAGTCTTAATAACCCCAAACAAAAATCGAAATATTGTTCATGAATCGTCAACAAAATAAAAGAAAATGACAAAATCAAAGCATACAATAAGTCATAAAGACTCATACTGTGATTAAATTACAGGGATGTCAAGAGAAACTTACAACCCGTCGCCGGATGTGAAGGGGGAAGGAGTGCAGTCGGAGCTCGGTCGCCGTCTGCTGCCGCCGTACGGATTCGGCGTTCGGTCGTCGTCTGCTGCTGCCTTCCGGCTTCAGAGTTCGATCTCCTCTTTTACAATAAACAAAGCTTCATCTTCCTCCATAAAAAATCTCAGCATTAACTGCGACCAATAAAGCCCTATTTCTCTCATTTGTAGCTGCCTCAACTTCCTGAAATCAATAAAAAAAATCAACATTGTTACCGAATTGACAATTTGAATAGATGAACTTAGAGCCCCTAGATAACAAAACGAGTTAATACAGATCTATACATTATCCATGTAGAAGTGGAGGTGTATACATACGGATTTACTTTTCCGATTCCCAATTTGCATGGCAGATTGAAAAGTCTCCCAAAACTTATTTTTTAATGTGTACAAGTTACAACCTCCTAAATAGTTTAATTCAAAGATTTAGTCATTTAGATTACAGTGTAGTCATTTTTTTTATTACTTGAAGAAATGGACAATAATTTTTTGAATTGATTGATCATTCATATCTTTTGATCATTCATATTTTTTGAATTGATCATACATATTTTTTGAAGAAATGGGTTAGGGTCAACACGACCCTAATTGTATTAATCATTCATATTTTTTGAATGAACTAATTTACAAACTTAAAAAACTCGATAATTACTCGACTCTTTAACATAATATATGTATATTTTTATACTTATTGCATCAACACTTATAGTGAGAAAAGTATTTTTAATGGTAACTAGTAATAGACTCACCCTACATAAAATTGGAGTGGATGTCCATGCCATTTAAAAAAATAAAAACAGTATACATGATTTAATATATTATTTGAAATAATGACAAGAATCTATAGGATAACTAAAAATTTGTTTTTTTTTTCTTCGTAAAGTGATAAACGGAAATTTCTGTCTTTATATTTTCTAAATTATCTTTTAACTACATAGTTTTTGAAATTTTATAAGGGTTTTTATCTAATTAACTCTCATACTTATGATGATTTTAAGTAAAAATTATTAATGATTTTTACATGGAACTAATTCTGTAGTTGTGACTAAAAAGGTTACGGGGTGTGGAAAGTACTCAACGAGTCAACGGTTAAGCCGAAAAAGGTACATCGTCGGGTCAAGGGAAGTTTAGTCTTTTCATGATTCAGAATCTAGGTTAGTTATCTAGAGCTTGAGAAATACGCTTAGAAGATCATAAGTGTCATGATATCAATATTAATTTTTGAATTAATTTGTAATTTTGTATACCACACCATTCACAAATGAACACAATCTAAACAGAAAAAATATATAAAGGTCACGTGCAAGGTAAATTCAACCCGGCATTCCTTCAATTAACTTCTGAACATTATGTTTTTCTCTTTAATAAGTTGTTACATAGTCACCTGAACAGTATTAAAGTCAACCAAATTGAAATTTGGTTCAAGATTATGCACAAATTCCATGAAGCCCAAGTGTTCACCCATCTAAAGTGGGTAGTCATGAAGTATGATCTTTTGGGCCATTTCTTGGTGGGCCCATCAGGGTCGAAAATTGCAAAGGACGGTACGACTTTACTTGCAAGCCTTTTAGTGACGTTTTGGGTTCAGTTTAATTTGATTTTGACTTTGTTCATGGTTTACTAAATTTATGCGACTTAAGGTTGCTGAGATATATTAACTTGTAGAAGGAAATTAAGGACGGTATAATTCAAGTGACAAATGATGTTAATGCCTACTATTTGTACTTACTTATTTGATTAAGGACGCTATAATTCAAATGATGTTTATCAACATTTAAAGAATATTTTTATTAATTTTTTTCCCGTGGGTGGAAGATTGACCCGACTATGAAAGTGCAACTATTAAGCACTTTCAGAGTGTTTGGATGGAGCCAAAAAGCTCAAACTAACTTACTTAGGAGTGTTTGATTGGTTAATACAAACTTTGAAAGCTATGTTTTAAGCCCGAAGGCTTCTTTAGTTCTTTTCATACCAAAATGGTATAACATAAAATAACAATCTGATTTGAACATTAAATAACTAAAAAATACCACATTTTATCACTTCCGCTAATCATAAAAGATTAATTATTTCAACACTTTGGCTACTCGTTTCTAAAATTGTATTACTTCGAGTTATCATAACAGATTAGTTATCACTTGAGCTAATAATTTCTGAAATTTGAACACTTCGGCTGATCAGAATGATACAACCTAATCATAACCATACATCAAATACGTTTCTTAGATTGAACCAAGCAACCTATAATAAATTAAAATCGGGGAAGAAAACAACGATTAAATGGTTTAATTTAACACACTTACCTTAAATTAGGGGAGAAAACAACGATTTTATATGGATTGTGGATTTCTGCTGATCAATGTGTTGTATTTATAGGGTGAAGGATAATCATCATACTTGAGGAATTTGAAGATCACTGGTTTGGTGTACCTAGGTTGTATAATTGTGGCAGAAGAAAAACGAGGCGGGTGAACGAACAAATAGGTTGTTATTCTCAATTTGCTATGGTTTTGCATTTCGCTACCATTTGAGACACTTGTTATCGACCTTTTGCACGGGTTCGGTTGCAATACACATTTTCTATGGTGTATAATTATTATTTTAATATGTTGTACAACTTACTAACAAAATGTATGTTGTGGTGTGTGAAGTAAATTTCTATGGTGTTAAAAACACTTCCCTCCCTTTATATATAGATAGATGATATTAAAACCAATAAAATCAAATTTTGAAAGTTAAAATAAAGTAGGTAAATAGTGAAAATAGAAGAGGCTGATTTTGGATCTTTTATGATCACCAAAATCGTCAGTAAATATGATGATTTATAAACATATTCAACAAAACATGCATAAAATAAGTAATTTGCAAAAAACTAGAAAATACCGAAACTAAGAATACTTGGTGATCTAGTAAAATGATAAGCTAGCTAAGTTGAATAATTTAGTGCTACAATTAATCCTATACATAGTTGGTGGTTAACAAGTCTCCTTGTCAAATAATTCGAGGCTTTCGACACACATGTCCTTGACAATAATGTAAGTTGAAGTTGGAAGTTTCACAAGCCTTAAACGTATACCGCTATTTGGATTATAACCTTCAAAACCCTCATAGTAATTGTTTGACACAACATCATCACATTCCGAAAAACTATCTACTTTCAACGTGATACTTGCTAAATTGAAACCGGTAGACCAACTATTACACTCTCGTGATCTCACCCAAATCCAAGGATCACAAGAGTCACGAGAAATCACGGCTAGACAACCTTTGACGACTGTTAGATGAAGCGTTGTCCATGTGGGTTCTCGCAACGAAATCATGCCAAAAACATGACTACTCAAGTTGAACGTGAGTATAGATCTAAGTCCATCTTCAGAAACGACCACCCAATGCAATGCTTGATTAAAAAAACACGTGAGTGACGCGACCCTCGCGTAAGAAGACGGTCCGACAATCTCACTCCAAGAGTTTGTTTTCAACGAGTAAACATATGATTTTTGTGGACCGCTTTTGGAGAAAGATATTCCCACTATCTTGTAATCATCTGCCATTGTGTCAAAGCCAAACCCGGGTATTAACTTTCCATAATCATGCTTTGGAACTGTTTGTTTGCGCCCAATCGAAGGATTCCACAAAATAATCGTAGGGTTAGTGAATTTTCGCTCGTGTAGACAAACAATTCCGTTACATGAACCAACAATCTGGAAATTGCTCCAAGGATACTCTACTGATTTCATGCCCGTGTAGCTTTCTTCCGAAATTAAGCTATATGAAACTTCAAGATTTCTCACGCAGTGAATCCTCTGTCTGACAATGACTTTTTGCGGAGTTTTAGCTGATCTGAGAGCATGTGCTCGAATAAAACCACGGTCAGCAATACGACAAGACCATGATTTGGAGAGACGCCTATTTCGGACAAGGGATTTAGCCGGCAATCTTTCGATGATTTCCGTAACCAAGTCATCGCATAGGTAATATGGCATTGTGTCATTCTACAATTATTTTTTTAGAAAATTAATTAGTCAAAAAAACCTTCAAAAAAGGTTGCGTTACCTTTCGTTTTTTCTTCAACAATTGCCAGCCGTAACTTGACAAAGTTTTAACTCTCCCCAATAGCTTTCTTATGATTTGTTTATTCATGTCACTAGTTGCTTTTGATAACCTCAAAGTAACTACAGAAAATAGCAACATCAATTAATTTGTAGATGTACATGAAAAACCGATGAAACGGAATCAACAACATACCTAAAAAATAAAACAAGAGCTTGACTTTTTGATTACAGAACTTAGATTGGGTATAAGAGCATCCATCAACAGCTGATTTCAGTATCTAAACCATCCTTTGTCAACACCATGATTTCAGGATCTAAACCATCCTTCGTCAACACCATGATTTCAGAATCGGATTTCGTAATCGTAATCGTTGTTTGTAGATGATTTCGATCGGATTGATAATTCGATTGAGAACGAGCTGTGAGGCTCTCAGGTTTTAGGGCTTTTAAATTGCTTTGGTGTCTGTAGATGTTTTCCTGATTTCGTTACAAGTGTTTAATAGTTTGGGCTCATTTTATTGGGCTAATGCTATTGGGACAATGTTTCATATAAACTCAATATGGTAAACAATTTAAGACAAAGTGTTTGTTTGCTAACTAGTGGGCTTTTCCCACGTGTTGCCGCGGTGATTTTCATGGGGATTTTCATGTGGGATTTTCATGTGTTACCGAGAAGTTTGTTTACTAATATTTACAATAACTTCAAAAGATTATTGATAGAATTTTGTTTGCTAATGGTGGAGTGAGACTGAAACTTCGGGGGGTAGAGAGAGAATCTAGAGAGGGAAAAAGAGGGTTCGTATTGCTGCTATTGAGTCTGGGAATGTGTCTCAGATGAGCGATTCGGGTCGGCTGTGAAATAATTCGAAAAAAAGTGTAGTATCAAACGACGAAAAAGTAGGTTATTTAATGGGTATTCATATCTTTTATGTATGTATTTTTTTCTATAAAACATTAAGTAAAAAATATTGTTAACATGAATGTATTAGCTAGGTGTCCGTTGATGTAATGTTAATTTGGTAAAAATTGAAATATCATTAAGAACGATCTTATTAATCAGATTTATTCGATTAATCTAACATCAGTAAGTTCACATTAGATATGAAGCATTAAGAAATTGTGATAGTTACGTATTTGAACCCCTGATCCTAAGGATGAGTTGCAAACACCATATGACTAAGGAAAAGCCAAAAAGTCCTTTCATTGATTAAAATTTTCACGTCTCTACAAACCATATGAAATTTTTACTAATTGGTATCACACGCATAAAACAAGTGATTCAAAAAAAAAAAAAAAAACTACAAAATCCCAAACCCAACAATACTTGGTCATCTAGTAATATGATAAGCTAGCCAAGTTGAAAAATTTAGTGCTACAATATCCTATATATACTTAGTGATTATAGCAAGTAGTGAGTTAACAAGTCTCCTTGTCAAATAATTCGAGACTTTCGACACCCATGTCCATGTCAATAATGTAACTTGAATTTGTAAGGCTCACAAGTCTTGAACGCATACCACTCTCTGGATTATAACCTTCAAAATCCTCTAAGTAATTGTTTGACATAAAATCATCACGGATTGAAACACTATCTACTTCTAACCCGACACTCGTTAAATTGAAACCCTTGGACCAAGATGCAACGTTATCACACTCTCTTCTCACCCAAATCCAAGTATTATCACGGTCATTAGTTGAAATCACGGCTAAAGAACCTTTGACGATTGTTAGTTGATATGTTTTCCATGTGGATTCTGGCAACGAAATCAGGCCAAAAACATGACTACTCAAATTGAACGTTATTATACATCTGTGGCCACCTTCAGAACCGACCACCCAATGCAACATTTGGTTGAAAAAACACGCGAATGACGCGGCTATCGCGTGATAAGGCGGACCAGCAATCACACTCCAAAAGTTTGTTTTCAACGAGTAAATATATGTTTTTTGTTCATCCCTTTTGGCGCCAGATATTCCCACCATCTTGTAATCATCTGTCATTGTGTCGAAACCAAACCCGATTACTAAGTTTCCATAAGGATGCTTAGGAACTGTTTGTTTGCGCCCAATTGAAGGATTCCATAAAATAATTGAAGGGTCATTGGATTTTTGCTCGATTAGACAAACAATTCCGTTACTTGAACCAACAAAACGGTAATTGCTACAAGGATACTTTACTGATTTCATGCTCGTATCCGAATGTAACGCAAATAGAACTTCAATACTTTTTTTCTTGCAATAAATCCGCTTTCTGACAAAGACTTTTTGAGGAGTTTTCGCAGATCTGAGAGCATGTGCTCGAATAAAATCACGGTCAGCAATACGACAAGACCATGATTTGGAGAGACATCTACTCCGAATGAGGGATTTAGCCGGCAATCTTTCAACGATTTCCGCAATCAAGTCATCGCATAGGTAATATGACGTTGTGTGATTCTACAATTATTTTTAGTAAAATTAATTAGTCAATAAAACTTTTAAAAAGATGTCACGGATCAATATGCGAGTTACCTTTTGTTTTTTCTTCAACAACTGACAAGCGTAACGTGTCATAGTTTGAACTCTCCCCAATAGCTTTCTTATGATTTGTTTATTCATGTCAGGTAGTTGCTTTTGATAACCCCAAAGTAACTAGAGAAAATAAAAAAGATAAATTAATTTGTAGAGATGTACATGAGAAACCATTAAAACAAAATAACAACATACTTGCAAAATAAAACAAGACGTTGACTTTTTTTATTGCAGAATGTCAGAGTCACAAAGAAGGGTAATTAAGTAATCTTAATAGATAAGTAAGGACCTTTTGGTAACAAACTCATAAGCAAAAACAGATCAGTCAAAAACAAGAGAGAAGAAGGCAAGGCGTGATGAAAAGTTTTCTCCAGGTCATGTATGTAAGGCTCGTTTATTTTATATGTATGGTGAAGAAGATGATTTAAATCAAGACTTTTGTGGCATTATTTTAATTCACAGACTAACAATTCAATGATGATTGAAGTTATGAAGTTGTGGCCTACCCCTGTGAGTATAAAACAACTACTGTAAGAGGGTTTTTAGGAATTAAGATTTGTAAAGCGTTATGGTGTTGAAGAAACATGGGTTTGAATCATCATTTAAGGAAGCTATCGGTTTTAAGGTTGCCCGATTTCACTTTGCCTTTTATTGTTGAAACCGATGCTTGTTGCACATACAGAATTAGGTAACCGAACATCAGTCGCGCATGAAATTCACAAACAATTATATAAACCGAAAACAAATTAGGGATATAATTACCGTACGTGATGGACGATTAACTCCAAGCCGCCTGCAATCGTCGGCCACTTGTCTTCTTATTAGGGTTGCTTCTGATTTCTACTTTCTACAAAGATATATATTTGGTTTGAATTCAATGATCTATATATATCGTAAAAATATGATAATAATTTCCTAAATTTGTGTAAAATAAATTAAAAGACAGTTATTATATACATACAAAAGTCGATCCACTCAAAATATGAAAATAGTATAGGAGATACCAATTTGGATTTATCCATATACATGGAATGATGTCAATATAGGATACATATACATTACGTTTATTAGTTTAAAAAATTATACATCTTGATGTCTTAGCCTAAGGGCTGTCATTATAATTTTTCTTAAAAAAATCCACCAAAGTAATGTATTTAAAAAAAATACATTACGTAAAATGTATTCGCGCAATGCAGCGGTGGGTAACCCTGACTATATTTGGCGGTAATCAATCAGTGGTTGGTAGTGACGGTAATGACAGTGGTTGTTGGTGGTTGTGGTGACGGTTGTGGTAGTGATTGTGGTGACAGTGTATGGCGGTAGTGATGATGGTGGTATATGATGGTCAATAGAATAAAATGAGTTTAAGAATTAATAAATGTAATAGGGTTAATAGGTAATTGTAGTAAACTAATTATCATATGGCCGGTATGATGTAGGAGCTTAGTTGGTTAAAACTCCTTGCTAATAAGCTTAATTCGAAACCTGGGGCTATAAATCTTTTCAAAACACAAATATTTATTGAAATAATAAGTGTTTTGCCTGAAATTAAGTTTTGCTAATTTTGAAAGATCTCAAATTCATTATATACAGTGAAGATTGGTTATTTATAAGGAATAAATTGCAAAAATACAAACATCAGACATGAAGCAATAACGTTACAAAAATGTATACATTATGAGCTACAGGAACATTCAAATTTCAAATTGGCTGAATGTTAGGGAGTGTTTGGGTAATTGGGTATAGTAAAATGTGAGATGTGTTTTCTAAGTTTTTAGTGATTTTGATTATCTATTTGGTAAAACTAGGTTAAAACCCGCGCGATGCGGCGGGCTGCGAACTACATATTTCTGGCGGTTAAAAAGTCCATTGGTTACATATTTTTATAACGAATACAGTATATAAACATGAAAACTGTGTATAAAATAGAGGAAAAAGTCAATAATTAGCATTGGCGTTGAAATGGTGTCGATTACATGTTTTGATATATAGTAGGGTACCCGCGCAATGAGGCGGCGGGTACACTGATACATCTTTTCCACGACGATGTTGATGGTGTTGGTTTACATGTTTTTTTATAACGATTATTATACAAATGACTGATAGTTGGGAATGAAATATGTATAAAGACTTCCTTTGGAGCCAGAGGATCAAGCTCCGCACTGAAACCGCACCAGCAAACTATCTCCTAACCGATTCGCTCTAAAACAGGTAACCTCATTACAAAATGAGAAAAATTAAATATAAATGAATAAGTGCCTACGGAAGTTAGTACTTACAGTTTAGACTTAGAAAGACTAACATTAATTGCATTAGAACTACTCATTGTCATCAATCTTTATACAAGTAGTGACACAATTTTAGAGCTTCACTCGAGAAAGCAACATCAAGTTGATATGGCACCAGCCTTGACAAAGCCTTAATGGAGCCAAACGTTCTGGCTAAAACAAAAAATAAATTATTCAGAGAACAAAAAAGATTATATGTTTGGTGAGTAAAACGTTCCACAAATAATTTAATGTTTAGAGAAATCACAAGGAGAAGGGGATTTGAAACCTATGATCTCGATGGGACTAATTTAGCCCAATTTTGCAATCATACTTTTGGGTGTCATCAAGTACGGGGGTTATTCCCCCTTAATATTGGACCACTTAATGTTGAAAATGACAAACCAACAACTGTACGGAAAAAATGCCTGCAACCTTAAAAAAAACAAAAAATTGATACAATATGGATGGGTAGATGTATTTACATGGCAATTATTCCTATTTATACTAAATTTCTAAAATAATATTTAATATAAAAAACAAAATCACACATCATGATTATACTTGCATAATCAGCCCATTTCGGAATTGGTTTGCTTTTGACATATGTGCAGTCTCAGAGAGAACTAATTTGGTTCAAAATTGTACCATTGGTAGCCCGAACATGAAGTAAACCATTAAAATTAATTGTACCCCCAATTACTAATGAATCACATTCCTTTACAACAGGTGCAGATTCACCAGTAACCATACTGTCATCTTTATTGGTCAACATTTTAATTTCAAAATTCAAGTGTGAAAAGTATTCTGCACAAACATTGTCAATATTTACATAATTGTATTGTATGTAAAGTATACAGGGAATATATCTTTAGGATTATAAATTAAAAAAAACGTGATCACTGTTCAATTGAGAACATATTCAGGAAAGTTGAAAAAATGCAAAATGATGTAATATGTTATATAAAACTATATGTTTATTTGAAACTAAAAAAGAGTAAAAACGATATCAAAACGATGTAAGTTCCCTTATTTGAAACTATATACCACTATGGAATCAATTATATGCAAAGCGAGCTGCAAAATTTGGAGTAAGATAATCAAAGTTAACTCAAAAGTCAAAATTAACATAATCAACCACATCAGCACAAACAAAATTCAGCTCTTACAAACCCTTACTTAAATCCGGCGGGCACAACCTTTAAATATGCCTTTTATGTTGGTTGCTAAAAAGACTTCCTGGATCTTGAATTGCTAATGCAAGAAAATGAAAGAAATATATGCCTTCTTTAGCAATACCGATTTTCTTGATTTCAATGTTTCCTCATGACGCTTCACCCTAAAACATTGATGGGATCATTCAACAATTCGGCCACATAATCATAATTCATTTATCACTTCAGGTGGTGATGGCGGCATAGTAAAATAAAGACTTTCTTAATTAATTAAAATGCCAAATTCTCCAGATTGTAACAAAGTGCAATACACCAACAATGGAAAGAAGAAAATTACCTAAACGTTGATTATCGATTACTTACCAAACTTTGAGGATTAATCGACCAGAAATCATGGGGAAGACGGGATGTTTTACTTCTGCTTCAAAAAGAAAATCGTAATCGTTATCTGGACAGAAAGATGGAAATAATTAAAATATTGATAGTACCCCAACGTAACGATGGTTAGGGCTTCTCGTCACAACATCATCATCCTCAACTTCTGGTTTTGGTTTCGAATTAGGGCTGACAAATCCACACAGAAAGGATTGAGGAGAAAGGTTTTGCGTAAGATGAAATTAATGGAGGAAATTAAGTAGGAAGAAGTTGAATAAACTGAAGCGTTAGGTCAAAAGGAAGAGGTTAGATGAAATTAATGGAGGAACTTAAGTAGGAAGACGTTGAAGAAACTGAAGCGTTAGGTCAAAAGCTTTTAGGTATACCTCTAATTCTTGTGTAGGTAGTGGCAGTGATTGAATTATTGTAGCACCAGATTGGGTGGTTAAAGACATTTTTAGGTTCTATTTGTTTGTATGTTGCACAACAACTCCATCGTTAGTTGATGGAGTATATATATAGGTTATAAAAAACGTAGAATTCAATATACATTTAATGTATAAGAAAACGTACATAAAAATGGGTATGTGTAAATTGTTACGTTTAATTTGGAAGGTATTTCTAAACGGTTTTCTTAATGTACAATTATGTTTTTTTTGCGATCCCAAATCTGCCTACATTAAAATGGTAATTCGTTTTTAAATGGGAATTCGTTTAAACATAGAACAATAAAGGCAAAATTTTAAGTTTAATTGTTAAAACTTAAACTATATTTATAGGTTAAAAAAGTCTTTTAATCTTTCACCATGGAGTATATATATAGGTTAAAAAAACGTAGAATTCAATATGTATTTAATATTTAAAAAAACGTACATCAAAATTGTTATGTTTAAATGGTTACGTTTAATTTCGGAAGGAGATTCTAAACGGTTTTTTAATGAATTGGTATCGGCTCTTTAGTTTCTAAATGGTTTTTTAATTTCGGAAGGATATTCTAAACCACTTTTTGGAAGGAAAAAGTTAAACGGTCGTACAATAAATGTACGGTTGTGTATTTTTGCGATCCCAAATCTGCCTACATTAAAATGGTAATTCGTTTTTAAATGTTAATTCGTTAAAATATAGAACAATAAATGCGAAATTTTAATGTAGGCGGTTGACTCTTATGGGTTATGTTTAAAATCGGAGTTAATGGTATATTAACGTAAGTTATCAAAAGGATAACAAAAAACCACATGACCCAGTGGTTATCACGTTGCTTGTTTTCCATAAGTGCTTGGGTTCGAACATCAGGTAAGACACTTTTATTTTGATTTTAAAGGGTGTTTGAACACTGCTAAAAATGGAAGTGTTGAAAATTTAGACTTCCTCTTTTAGAAATGTCAAACATACTTTTAAAAGTAGTATAGATAATTAGTTTAAAGTACCCGTTACAAAATGTATTCTAGACTTTATGCCAATTATCACAATTTCAAACGGTAAAGCACATCAAAATCCCAATCAATATTGTAACTTTTTCCATATATAATGAACCAAAGTTACCTATCTCACAGACCACAACATTTTCGGTACTTTTGCAGTCCAAATTATTGAACGGAAGTCTAAAAAATAATTAAATATGGATGCAAAAGATAAACATTAATTTTCTTAATGTCCTGGTAGAATAACAATTTTCAAAAGATGTTCTTGTTTTTTTCAGATTTAGGGATTAAAATCTTAATTTCTATAAATTTGTGCAGAAATTTCAATTATTCATCCAAACGTGGGTGGAGAATAATGTCTATATTTTGTCCTTCATACTCGTAGCATCAATTAATTTTGGAAAGTTTATGTAAGTGTTACATATATCACAGTTTACATAAGATAAGATCAGTGTGTATATGTAGATACTATAACTGTCAATAGCTTCTTTTTGACCTGCCTACTTATTTGTACCTCAACCCCAAGAAAGTGCATTATCTGGCTTACTTTCTGTCAGTAGGTAAAAAGCATAAAATTTAAACTTAAAAAAGGCAAATTTAATTGTTACGTTATACGGAGTAAAAAGATTTAATCTGATAGCACATGAAAAAAAGATGTGCCTTCTCATTTAGAAATTGACCTGTTTGATCCATTTGAACATATTGACCCGTTTGACCAGTTTATTATTAATCTTGACGCATTTGACCAAATTTACAGTTTGACCAGAGCCCTCAATGTGTAGAGTACCTTGTTCGGAAGCTTGCTCGCTCCATTGCCTATAGAAAGTAATGGAATGTAGAAATTCACCAATCAACATTTTTATTTTATGCTTAAACATATAATATTGATTATTATTTTTGACTCATTTAACCAGCTTGAACCGATTGACCCTAATTGAAAGAAAAAAAACTTTCTAAAAATGGGTTTGAAACTTTTTGACCTATTTATTTGATACATCCCAAATAGGAAAGTGATTCACTTATTTTGATACGGAGAAAGTATAAGTTAGTACTAGGGGTGTTAACGATTCGAGTCGAGTCGAACATCAGGAAATTTGAGCTCGGCTCGTTTAGTAATTACTCGGCTCGAGCTCGAATAAGCTTTTAAAATTGTGCTCGAGCTCGAGCTCGGTACTCGTTATGATTCCATATTTTTTCAAAATAACTAATTTACAAACTTGAAAAGCTCGTTATTTATTCGACTCGTTAACATCCCTATTAATATATGTATATTCTTGTACTTATTGTATCAACATTTGTACTTATTACTATAAAACGTTTATTCGGCTCGTTAGGATCGACACGTTAAGATCGTCTGGCTCGTTCGGCTCGAGATTAAACGAGCTATCGAACGAGCCGAGTCGAGTATTAAATTATTATGCTCGGCTCGTGAAATTAATCGAGTCTTGTTTTATGTTCGTGCTCGACTCGAGATCGAATTAGTATTGGCTCTAGCTCGATATAAACGAGCTCGAGTAGCTCGTTAAAAGCTCGACTCGTTAAAACCCAATAAGAGTTTTTTTTAATTTTGCCATATTTGTTTATTATAATATAAGTCAGATGTTGCATTAGTTAGGAAAAATTACTTTGTCCCAATTATAGGAATCACTATCTTCAAGCTGAAGGTTAAGGCTACATAGTATGGCACCACATGTGGTGGTGCCTTTGCCTGCCACATCATCATCACCTCATACACCACACCACCACCACACCACATCATTTGGTGGAAATACCCACCACACCACACCTTTGCCTGCTACATAGTATGGCACCACATGTGGAGGATGCCACCACCACCGACGATGTCATCACCGGTATGTTTCTAATAAACTTCATACCCGCTCGTGTATTATTTGATTCGGGTGCAAATTGTTCGTTTTCTTCAAAGAGTTTTTGTGACAAATTGAAATTGCCTACTTCTTTGATCGCGACACCTCTAGAGGTAGAGGTGGCCGATGGTGAAATGGTTCCGGTCACAACATTCGTGTCCGGGGCTAATATAGATATTGATGGCGTGAAATTTTCGATTCTTTTACTTGTTATGCCGATATCCGGCTTTGATGTGGTTTTAGGTATGGATTGGTTGAGTGCTAATAAGGCCAATATAAATTGTCATCAAAAGTTAATTACTTTTCTTTTACCCGACGGGTCACACGTAGTGGCCCGCGGCGACCGTGCGACCCCGACCATACCCATTTTATCCATGATGAAAACCCGTAAGTCCTTGACCAAGGGATGTGAATCGTTTTTGGCCTATATGATCGATGTGAAAAAGGAAAAGAAAGTGGTTGGTAATCTCCGGGTGGTTTCGGAATACCCGAAGGTGTTTCCCGAAGACTTGCCTGGGTTACCTCCCGTTCGGGAGGTAGAATTCAAAATTGATCTGGTGCCGGGTGCCAATCCCGTGGCTAGAGCACCGTATCGTTTAGCACCGTCCGAAATCCGGGAAATGATGACACAAATCCAGGATTTATTGGATAAGGGTTTTATTCGGTCGAGTTCCTCACCTTGGGGAGCTCCGGTTTTATTCGTGAAAAAGAAGGATGGTGCACTTTGTATGTGTATCGATTATCGGGAATTGAATAAGAGAACGGTAAAGAATCGGTATCCCTTGCCACGTATTGACGATTTATTTGATCAACTCCAAGGGTCTTCTTATTTCTCAAAGATTGATTTGAGATCGGGTTATCACCAAGTTCGGGTTCATGAAAACGATATTCATAAAACGGCTTTCCGAACTCGTTACGGTCATTATGAGTTCTTGGTTATGCCGTTTGGGTTGACGAACGCTCCCGCGATATTTATGGATTTGATGAACCGAGTTTGTCGGCCTTATCTCGACAAATTCGTTATCGTGTTCATCGACGATATTTTAATTTATTCCAAGACCGAAGAAGAGCACGAGAAACATTTAAGGCAAGTGTTAGAAACGTTGAAGCGGGAACATTTGTATGCGAAATTCTCGAAGTGCGAATTTTGGCTTCGAGAAGTTCACTTTTTGGGTCACGTCATTTGTTCGAATGGGGTCAAGGTGGACCCGGCGAAGATCGAAGCCGTTATGAATTGGGTTGCTCCAAAGAACCCAACCGAGATAAAGAGCTTTTTGGGTTTGGCGGGTTATTACCGCCGGTTTATTAAAGACTTTTCGAAAATAGCGGGTCCGATGACGAAGTTGACCCGTAAGGATGTACCGTTCCGTTGGGGTGATGATCACGAGAAGTCCTTCCAAACCCTAAAGCAACTATTATGACAAGCTCCGGTTCTTGCCTTACCCGAAGGCCCGGAGGATTTTATTGTTTATTGTGACGCCTCACTTGCGGGTTTGGGTTGCGTGTTGATGCAACGAGATCGGGTTATTGATTATGCTTCGAGGCAATTGAAGAATCACGAGAAGAATTATCCGACTCACGATTTAGAGTTGGCGGCGGTGGTTTTTGCACTAAAATTATGGAGACATTATTTGTACGGTACTAAGTGCGTGATTTGTACGGATCATAAAAGTTTGCAATACGTGTTCACGCAAAAGGAGTTGAATATGCGTCAACGAAGGTGGTTAGAGTTGATTAAAGATTACGATTGTGAAATTCGATACCATCCCGGGAAGGCAAATGTGGTGGCCGATGCCTTAAGTAGAAAGGGAGATTCGAGGCGGGTACAATTTTTGCGGATGGAAATTGTGTCGGATTTGGTGTCCCGGTTGAAGATTTCACAAATGGAGGCCTTGAAAGTTGAAAATTTGAAGACCGAGGTTTTGATTAAGAGGAAGGATGTTTTGGAAGAAGATTCGCGGGGTTTGAAGACGTATCAATCTCGGGTTTGGGTATCGTTACTCGAGGGTTTGCGGGAATTGATTTTAGCCGAAGCTCACAATCCTCGGTTATCGGTTCACCCGGGTAGCACGAAGATGTATAATGATTTAAAGGCTCTTTATTGGTGGCTAACGATGAAGACCGACATTGCCCGTTTTGTGGGCCAATGTCATATATGTGCTCAAGTGAAGGTCGAACACCAAAAGCCCTATGGAACTTTAACTCAATCACCGATTCCCGAGTGGAAGTGGGATCGGATCACTATGGATTTCGTGTCCAAATTGCCGCGTACACAAAGGGGTCACGACATGATTTAGGTTATAGTTGACCGATTAACGAAGAGTGCTCATTTCTTGGCTACTAGTGAGACCGCCTCACTTAGTAGATTGGCGAAATTATACATTGACGAAGTGGTGTCTCGACATGGTATTCCGATTTCTATCGTGTCCGATAGAGATCCCCGTTTTGCTTCGAATTTTTGGAATAGTTTGCAACGAGAATTGGGGACGCGGGTGAATTTGAGTACCACGTACCACCCCCAAACCGATGGGCAATCGGAAAGAACGATACAAACACTTGAAGATATGTTGCGGGCTTGTGTGTTAGAGTACGGTGGGTCGTGGGATTCCCACCTACCGTTGATCGAGTTTGCTTATAATAACTCGTACCACTCGAGTATTAAGATGCCACCGTATGAGATGTTGTATGGGCGTCGGTGTCGAACTCCGGCGTGTTGGTTGGAAGCGGGCGAGAAACAATATGCGAGACCCGATATTGTACAAATGACCGCGGATAAGGTTGCCATTGCTCGAGAAAAGTTGAAAGCCGCCCGTGACCGACAAAAGATGTACGCCGATCCGAGACGTAGACCCGCTACATTCTCGGAAAACGAGATGGTTTATTTGAAGGTATCACCATGGAAAGGTGAAAAGCACAATATCACTGATTCAATCCATTCAATGATGTTTGATGATGATTTTGGTGAAAAAGTGAAGAATATGGATTAGGGCTTTTAGTGAGAGAAAGTAGAGAGATGGTAGAGAACAATTGCTGGAAATGTAAATTGATTAATTGGCAAAAGTTAAGGAATTAAGCCTTACACTTTGGTATTTATACCATGGCTTAATTCCTTGTTAGTTAGGACCATTTCCTAAATAAAACTTAACATATCTACAATGTTACACTTTACCCCCTAGACTATCTATTACAACTTTCTAGTACCTAACAATCTCCCCCTTTGTAATAGTAGACTAGGTTGCATATCTTTGAAGACTTCTGTGTTTGTAAGGCTGGAGCTGAGAATTGAACCGTTGAGCAGTTATGTTGATAAAACGACATCAGCCTTTGATCACCGGTGACAGACATACTTTTAATCGGCTTTTCAACCAATAAAAAGTATTCCAGAAGACTTCATGCAAATCGACTGAATGTAGACCCATAGATATAGCGGTTAGCAGCGGAAGTCCTTTCTTGAAGTTGTGGCGTTTGTCGATTTGCTGTCGATCCTTGGTTCCTGATGTTTGTTGAAGTTGAAGCAGTGCGGAATATTGATATGTTTTTGGATTTTCTGACCGTTGTTGATAATGTTGGAGTACGGTCATAGAATCCCTTATCTGATGTATTGACTGTTGTTGATAAGATTGAAGTACAGTCATCAGATCTTCTATCAGACATAGTGACCGTTGTTGATAACAATGGAGTACGGTCGTCTGATCTTCGCACGAGAAGGTATCAGGGTAACCCAGTATCACATAGATTGCCTGTTCGCACAACAGTTACAGAAACTGTGTGACCTACGTTCAGTGTTGGCATTGATGTTAGCACTGGTAGGATTTCCATTCAATCATCGTGGAATACCAATATTTTTGGTATCACTATGAATGTTCCGGCAATATCTCAAAGATATGCTTGGTAGAGTGCCTGTGTCCTAGAGAAATTTAATTCGGTTCTAGACTCTATACGTGGACAAACGAAGGCGAGGACTGGAGGTGGGTCCTCTTTTTCAATATCAACAATCTCCAAATGAGATGTCCATAGTGGATGTGGTTATCTCCGTGTTTTTGAAACAAGTACTTTTTGTACTTGAGTGGTCAGTGGGGGTTGTGCATTGCATCACTGGGTCCATGATGTCTTAATCAGAAAGCAACATATGCAATCCGATATAGATGAGGTTACCCGGTCATTTGTTCGGTTCAGGGAGGGTTTTCCGTTTTCTTTAACCCTTTCACACATGCTCCTCACTCAACTCACTTTTTCATTTTCAACCACACCCTCGTTTTTGTTTTTACCATGTGATAAGCTGATTTGCACCCCATACTTCATAGACCCTCTCAATTTTTACCTCAGCGCACCCCAATCAAGATCCCATGATACTTGATTATGCTCACCTAGACCTAGGGACCCTCACTTTTTAGTTCCTATATTGTCGGTGGCTCCGGGGAAGATCATGCTGGGTTTAGCAGATCATAGGAGTAATTTGAGAGTGGACTATTACGCTCATGTGCATTTTAATAAGCTTTCAAGATGTTGCATTTTGGATCACATGGATTTTTCATCGGAATTTTATGTGTTTCCGGTATAAGTTGTTGCCTGAATGATTTTGAAGTTTAAGGCACAGCAACTTGTTCTTTTAAGGTAACACCGGACTCACATAGAGTATCCGTTAGCACGCGGTATGAATCCGTAGTCGTTTGCACAACCGTTGATTCAAATATGTGACCTGCGTTTAGAGTTGGCGTGATTTTAGCTCTAGCAGGATTTCCACTCGATCCTCGTGAAACATCAGATTGTGATGCCACTACAAGTGTTCCGATGGATTCACGGAGATCCATTTTTGTAGTGCAAGTGTCCTAAATTGGAAAGATTCTTGGGGGTGAGAACTAGACACACTGTGCATACAAAGAGACTTAACCCGGGCAGGAGGTTATATTTTCACATCACCTTGCACTCACCTATTTCTATACCCTAGACATCTACCCTCACATTTACCAGTTGGCTGAAATATTTCCTTGGGATAGGTAAGGCCGGATCTGGCAAACCATGGGAAGGTATTGTCTTGTGAAAGATTTTTCGTTTAATTATTCAGTTGGGTATTTTTGTTTTGAATTTCTAAAGTTTTCTCCCCCTAGAAATAATAATTCTTCCCCTAGAATTAATATTTCTCCCCCTCGACCAAACAAAAGTATTTACGAGTTTTGAGATTGGAGGACGTACCTGATATATCGTCGGAGGGTTGAAGGAGAGTATTTGCGGTGAGGCTTGATTGAGCTTTGTGCTTTCTTTTGAGTGCGGGTTCTGAATCTGTTTTGATCAGAAGCCATTTTGGAACAGGTGAAGTGCCTCCCAGCATTTGAATGTTAATGCCGCCCACGTCCTTCATACGGTTTTTGGCGATCAACTGATTCGTCCTGCCATCTGAGCCCATGATATTGACCGAAAGGTAGTGGCATGTTAGGAACTTCAGTTGTGTAGGTAGGCGTTTTTCTTCTGTCTCGTACACCAGGTGAACCTCAAAATGTCTAATCACTATTCGCCAACTTAGTCTTTCCTTAATGGCAGTGATTAGTGTGTCAATATTGCTTCGAAGAGAGGTGTTTTCTGGGTTGCTGGGATCGCTGTTCATGTGCCTCCCCTTTTTCTCCAATTTCTTCTTGAGGATGTTCAATGTGCCGTCACAGTACTTGGCAATGTCTGACACACGGAAGAATACTTTTTCTTTGAAGTAGTTAGTGTAAGTCATTCCCAAGTTGGGTTCACCTAGAACAACTGTTCTCCGAGTTTGAATCTCGGAGGGAAGTGATCTGTAAGGAGCAGCTAAGTGAACCTTTGCTGTACCACTCTCAACAGCCATCTGCACATCTTCCATTCGAGCAGCTAGCGTTTTAACAAGCATGAAGCGCTTCAGAGCAGCCTGAGCGAAATTTCTCGCATGATTTTTAATTGGATGAGGGGTGTCTGGTAGTAAGCGTACTGTGTTGTAAAGTAATTCTATATCTCGAGGTTCAAGAATATAGAAGTCTCGTTCAGTAATTGTGTACAGTTGATCATCTGCTCTGCGAATATGGAAGATGGTGTACCAGTAGTAGCCTGAGAAATGGTTGGTCGTTACCTCCAGGAGTTGTGTTATCGGGAATTTGCTGTATCGATCGGTTTTGCCCCTAAGGTAATGCATTGTAAGGTAATACATTTTCTTTTCTCGGAAAGGCAGTACCACTTCTTTGTATAAATCCTGATAAATTACAGGCAGATCTGTCTCCTGGAAAATAGCAGAGAAGCGATCTTCAACAAATGGCATTTTAACTTGTTGAAGGAGGCATGCTTTGGAGATCTTCAGGCGGCGTTTGTTAGCTTTATCCGCCGCTCTCTTCTCGCTATATGATAATACCGGCACATCATGTGTAGGAGAGGCAGTTGGTGGTTCCGGTGCTGGAGTTTTGGCGGCAACCAGTTGATCGTAGTTTCGGAAGTAACGATGATAATTTTCTCGGGTGAAGGGATATCTTTTGGTGTCAAATGGTTCATCCTCCCCTGCTTTGTCGCTGTCGGAGTCATCGTTTGAAGGGGAGGTGGCAGGTTGAGTTGATTCGTTAAAAGCGTCCCTCACAATGTTGTCTTCTTCCGGGTCACTAGGTAAATCAATAACTGTGTCCGCCTCTTTTCTCAGAACCTGTTGAACGTTGTCGTTTTTGTTGTTCTCAAACTCAAAATTTATAGATTGGAGATGACACATAGATTCAAGTTTTTCGGCTGTAGTCATCTCACTGGATTTACGGTTATTTTGTGGCAAGATGTCTTCACTCTCATCTACTCGCCACCGGTTGAGTGGTTCAACGTCCAGCACCTGATTGTAATCAAACTCAACAATCGCCCAGTCATGTACATACTCATATTCTTGTTGGCCTCCTCCCCGTGTTTGATGAGAGGAGCTGGGTTGGTGTTGGGAATGACTTGCACCTCCGGAGTGTTGAGAACTGGATCCACCACGTTCCATTATTCTCCTCTGTCCTCCTCCTCCCTGAGGATCATCCTCAGGGTCTCCCGGTCTCCTGAAAGTGAGTGAACCTGGATTGCAGGGTTCCACCAGTTCTTCTATGCGATAGTTGAACATCGCTTTAATCTGTTCAATAGTAAATGAACGGGATGCTTCCAGGAGCATTTCTCGGTTTAATGGATCAGAAGCCGGTGGAAGAGGAGCAACAGTTGCCAGCCTACTCTCAATGTTCTCCAACCTCGTACTTAGTGATTGGATTGTTGAGGTGAGATGAGGGATAAGCTGCATTTCAGGATTTGGCATTTCAGTTGTGGTGGTGGTGGTAGCCTCAGATGGTGTAGTCTGTTGAGGGAGGGTCATAACAACCGTTGTAGGTGAAGTTGTAATGATCCTCGAGGCAGTACCAGTAAAGATGGTAAACGGGGGAAGTGAGGTGTCTATTGGAGATGTTGTGGTTGTGACTGGTGGTGTTGTGGTTGTTACTGGTGGGGTTGTGGTGGTGACTTGTGGAGTTGTGGTTGTTACTGGTGGAGTTATGGTGGTGACTGGTGGAGTTGTGGTTGTTACTGGTGGAGTTATTGTGGTGACTGGTGGAGTTGTGGTTGTTACTGGTGGAGTTGTGGTTGTGACTGGTGGGATTGTGGTTGTGACTGGTGGAGAGAGTGGAGGAACATAGGTTGTTGATGTCAGAATTGTGGTAGTTAGTGGGGTAGCGGTTGATGTGGTAGTTGGTATGGTGGATGAGATAGGAGGATCGGATGTTGTGGTAGTGGGAATTGTTGATGTGATTGGTTGTTGGGTGTGTGGTGGAGAGGGATCCGTGAAGAAAGGATCATCAAATGGGTTTGGGGATCCTTGTGGTGGTGATGACGGTGGGCCATGTTGTGGTGGTGAAGGTGGACCGTGTGGTGATGGTGGTGAATCTGGTCGATCAGATACCGTTGCAGCAGAGTCTGTTGATGATGAAGAAGAGGACGCTTCAGCTGGTTGTGGTGGTGGTTGTATGATGGGTCGAGTTGGCGGACGTTGAGGTTGTTGGGAGGCAACTGACCCACTGCCGGAGGCATCATCGGATGAGATGCGAAGGCGTTTTGTACGACGTTGAGCCGGTGGTTGTTGTGCAGCTGATCGACGTCGATGTTGTGGTTGATTTGGTGGTGGTTGGTGTGGTTGTGCCTGTTGTTGTTGTGGTGTAGTAGCTGGTTGTTCAGGAGCAGGTTGTACTCTCTTGGGTATCCAATGAGGATAATGACGAGCCCGGTATTCGTTGACGCTATCCAAATTGAAGTTTGCAATTTTAAAGAGTGGGAGAGGGATCGGGGCATCAGGGACTGCACTTGAACCACTGTTGCTTCTTAGAAAATTGACACTTGAGGGCACGAACTTCCGTGCAACATCTCTGATGTGAATGTTTTGATGTCGTTCCATGAAATGTGCGATCATGATAGACCAGAACCTCGGGAATGGCAGAAATTTTGGTTCCTTTGACTTGGAGAGCTTGAATTCTTCCCATAAATAGGCAGCATAGTCATAATGTCGGTTGTAGCACATGGCATGATAGGCATGGTGAACTTCTTTTGAGGCCCTGTCGTGACCGTTTGACTTTGGTGTCATGCAGCGGTTAAAGATCGTGAAGACATGGGACCAGCTCCTTGCCATATTTTTCTTCTTGAATTCTCTGAGATCAATAGTGTGCCGAGGAAGGTCTAGACCTAGGTCGTGTATTCCGAGATACACTTCCTCGAATGGCAGCTGTGGTTCAAATGCAGTCAGTGGTGGTCTTGAGTCGGCACGAGGTAAGTGGAAGATGTCATAAAGATCATCTTTTGTGAAGTGAATTGATTGTTCATCAATTATGGTTTCGAAATGTGAGGGGGTTGTTGATGTCACCAAGGTTAGGTTGGCGAAAAATTGTTGAACATACACCGCTGGAACTGAGGGTCTGCGTTGATTGAGTAGTATAGAGGATGACGTTGGAGAACATTGGAGTGAACCGGGAAATGGATGGAGAACGAGACTTCTTCTTCCGGAGCCCAGTACGGGTTGTTTTCCGCCATCGGTTTGAGCCTGTATGGAGGAACCAAGGTGTTCTCGTCAATTATATGTTGTGCCGCCATCTGAAGTTTAGACACTAAGAAAATGCGGCACAAAACAATGATTAAAGTTAGTGCACAGTGTTAACAAAAGAAATGTAACGATGATGTTTCACACTTATCGAGACGAGAGGGTTCAAAGTAATTTTAATAGTATTTAAAATATAAGAATAATATAAAAATATTTTTTTTTTTAATTTTATTAAAAATATTTAATAAATAAAAATTTGTAAATTATAATTATAATAAATAAAATAATTAAAAAAACTTAGAAAAATAAAAATCAAAAAGAAGTTCGGGCCGAACAACCAAGACAAGTTCGGCCCGAAGTGGTTTAAGAACTTCGGGACGAAGTTGGTGAAGAACTTCGGGCCGAAGTTGTGACACAACTTCGGGCCGAAGTTGTGACACAAGTTCGGGCCGAACTTGTAACACAAGTTCGTGCCGAAGATTTTTACGATCTTGGGTTTTTTCAACAGTTTTGCAGGTTCGGGTCTTTCCTAGGTCGATACAACAGATTAAACTGGCCAATGATATTCGATTCCCCTATGCGAACATACTAGACTACCTGGTATAACCTATCTAACCCTAGATCGAGTTAATTTTCGAATTTTGAAACCCTAGAAAAGCCGAGACTGTAATCGAACGAATTCGGTAAAACTAGACATAAAAAGATGAAATTTTAGGGAGAAGATCTTACGGAAAACAGAAGTATAGTAGATTACGAGTGAATGGTAACAGATTCGAGCCGATTTGAACTCGAGAATCGAAGATCGTTGTTAACTGTGTGTTTCGCACGGTGTCGAGTGTGTGTGTACGAGAATAGGGAAGAAGAAGAAGAAGTTCGTCTATTCTACTTATAGGACAGAAGTTCGGGCCGAACTTCTTAGCCGACTTAGAACTTCGGGCCTGGAACAAAGGAAATGTAAGCATTAAAAATTAAAAATTAAATTAAAAACTAGGTAAAAATAAAGAAAACTCCTAATTAATGTCGAGAGACGGAATTAAGTAACGCAGCATCAGTTCCCCCGACACTGACGATTGTTTGACGACCGGGTTTCAAGGCGAGTTTCTTGAAAGCCATTGTGGTGATACGAAGAATGCAACGATTTAACAATTTGAAAAATATGAATTGTAGACAATTAAGTTTTGAGATTTAGCATACCAAGCTTTGAGACAAGATAATTAAAACGTTTTTCGTCCAAAGCCTTGGTAAACAAATCTGCTAATTGAAAATCGGTGGATACGAAGTACAATTCAACATTGCCCAGTTCAACGTGATCTTTGATAAAGTGATATCGAAGATCGATATGTTTGGTTTTAGAATGTTGAACTGGATTGCAAGATATTACAATTGCATTTCTGGAATCACAATATAAAGGAATGCGGCTATAGGAAAAGTCGTAGTCCTTTAATTGTGATTGCATCCATATCACCTGGGACAGACAGCTAGCGGCGGCAACATATTCTGCTTCAGCGGTTGATAGTGAGACGCAGTTTTGCTTTCTTGATGACCAGCTGACTAGCTTATCTCCCAAAAATTGAACTCCCCCAGATGTACTCTTCCTGTCCAGCATGCACCCAGCATGATCAGCATCAGAGAAGGCAGAAAGATCAAACGAGGTCTCCTTGGGATACCAAAGACCAAGATCTCTGGTGCCTTTTAGGTAACGGAAGATTCGTTTGACTGCCAGAAAGTGAGATTCTTTGGGAGCAGCCTGATACCGAGCGCAGATGCATGTTGAAAACATGATGTCCGGACGACTGGCCGTTAAGTACAGAAGTGATCCAATCATACCCCGATAGTTTGTGACATCTACCGGTTTACCATCCAGATCATCATTTAGTTTGGCAGTCGTGGACATCGGTGTTGCGATAGGTTTACAGTCGTCCATGAGATACTTCTTCAGCAGATCAGAGATATACTTTGATTGATTGATGAAGATGCCAGTTGGAAGTTGACGAACTTGAAGACCTAGGAAGAAGTTCATCTCACACATCATGCTCATTTCAAAGCGTTTTACCATGAGATCGGAGAAGCGTTTGCAATATTTCGGATTTGTAGACCCAAAAATAATGTCATCGACGTAGATCTGAATTAGGATGATGTCTTCCCCGTGTCGTTTGATAAACAAAGTGGTATCAACTTTTCCCTTTGAAAAACCAGTTTCAACTAAGAATTGGGAAAGAACATCATACCAAGCCCTAGGGGCCTGTTTCAAGCCATAGAGAGCTTTGTCGAGAACATAGACATAATCTGGATGATCTGGATGTTTGGGATTTACAAACCCTTCGTGTTGATGAACAAACACCTCCTCTTTTAGAATACCATTTAAGAATGCAGTCTTTACATCCATCTAATAGATAGTAAAGTTTTTGTGAGCTGCATATGCTAAGAAAATGCGAATGGCTTCTATGCGGGCAACAGGAGCAAATGTTTTTTCGTAATCAATGCCTTCCTGTTGAGCGTAACCCTTAGCTACCAACCTTGCTTTGTTACGAATGACGATTCCATTTTCATCTTTCTTGTTCTTAAAAATCCACTTAGTTCCGATGACTGATGATCCCGGTGTTTTAGGAACTAAGCGCCAGACCTTTAATCTTTCGAATTGATTAATCTCTTCCTGCATCGCAATTATCCAGTCTGGATCGGAAAGCGCTTCACAGACTTTCTTCGGTTCAGTGGAGCTTAAGAATGATGCATGATGACATTCATCCGCTGAAGCCCGTCTAGTTTGGACCGAGGAGGCTGGGTTTCCGATGATTTGGTCCAAAGGATGTTCCTTTGTCCACTTCGTAGAATGAGGAAGTGGGAGTTGACCAGGGTTAACGTTGGAATTATCAGTGAAAGCAGGATGTGGTATGATTGCAGTTTCAGTATTGTGAGTATTGATCTGAGGTGGTGGATCGACTCGAGGAAGATGAAATTTAGAGAAATCAATCACCAGTGGAGCGATAATATCTGATGGAGGTGGGGGATCGACTGGTGAAGATTGAGTTCCTTGTGTCGATGTTGAAGGACCTGCATTTGATGTGGGTATTGGTGAGTTTGGAGCAGGTGAGGTAGGTGATGGGGTCTCATTTGGGGATGGAGTGTTGATTTCCGGAGCTGTGATTGATTGAGCATCTGCCGGAGGTGGGGGTGGAGGTGGGGGTGTAGGTGGGGGTGGGGGTGGGGGTTGGGGTGGAGGTGGGGGTGGGGGTGGGTGTCTGACGTTGTGATATTCATCATGGAAATGTTGGAATAGGATTTCAAGATCATTCAGAGAGGATGAATGGTTAGTGGAGGTTGTGGGTAGAGGTCTTTCAATGCCAGTTGAGCTTGAATCAAGCAGGAATGTTTCATCGAATGAGACATTGACACTCTCTCTGACCATTCTTGTAGAGCGGTTGTATACTCTGAATGAGGCTGAATCCTTTGAATAGCCTATAAAGACTCCTTCCTTGGCTTTCTCTTCAAACTTGTTGAGTTTCTCGTTATCAGATAGGATGAAGCATCGACTACCAAAGATGTGGAAGAAGTTAACATTTGGTATTCGATTGTTGATTAGCTCATAAGGAGTTTTGTTGTATGTTTTGTTGATGATTGAGCGGTTCTGTGTAAAACAGGCGGTGCTGATGGCTTCTGCCCATAACGACAGAGGAAGTTTTGAAAATGAAAGCATCGTACGAGCAGCTTCCACTAAAGTGCGGTTTCGTCTTTCAACAACACCGTTCTGTTGAGGAGTTCGTGCAGCGGAAAATTGATGGGTGATGCCAGCAGATTCAAGATAAGAGTCAAGAACCCGATTCTTGAATTCAGTACCATTGTCTGTACGGATTGTTTGAACGTTTAATTCCAGGTTCACTTGAGTTTTCTTGATGAATGAGATTATGATCTCTGCGGCTTCATCCTTTGAACGAAGAAAATAGACCCAAGTGTATCTGGAATAGTCATCAACAATAACCAAAACATAACGTTTTCCTGCAAGACTGTGAACGCTCATTGGACCACATAAGTCCATATGTAGGAATTCAAGAGGTTTGGAAGTACTTGGAGCAGGTTTAGGTTTGTGAGACTTTTTGGTCATTTTCCCTTTTTCACAAGAAGAACATTTGTGATCTTTGTCAAAGGCAACATCAGGTAATCCCGACACATGACCTCCTTTTACGAGTTTGTTCATTGTTTTAAAGTTGAGATGAGACAAACGTCGATGCCATAACCACGACTCATTGGCAGTAGCTTTTGACACGAGACAGACTTCTTCGGTTGTACTAGGGTCATTCAGATCAATAGTGAAGAGGTTTGTGTCACGAGTTCCAGTTAGAAGTTCATCCCCGTCATATGTCCGAATGGCACACTTCTTAGTGCGAAAGTTTACTTCTAGAGTCTTGTCACAGAATTTTCCGATGCTGAAGAGATTATGTGAGAGATCTTCGACAAAGGCAATATTTCTGATTATCAGGTTATGGCAGATAAGATCACCAAGTCCTAAGATGGCTGCTAAGTGATCATTCCCAAATTTGACCGTTCTTAAGTATTTTTCTCTAAAGTTGGTCAGGAGATTTTTGTTTCCTGTCATGTGCCTCGAACAGCCCGAGTCGAGGTACCATAAATTCTGCATAAAACAAATAAAACATTTTAGGTACCCAATCTTGTATGGGTCCAGAGCGATTAGTGACATATGTTTTATGTAGATTGTTTGGGATGATCAAGTTAGAGCTTTTGGGAACTGCTAGGAGGCAGTTCAGTTTTGATGACCCATTTGAAAGATTTTTCAGAGGATTGAATAATCCAATGAGATTTTTCGTTTTGAATCCAAGTATAGTTCACATGAGTAGACGTTTTAATGGATGGTTTGTCGGTTTTGGGGAGAAATGACGGTTTTGGCTTTTGTGTAACTTTTCCCTGAGGAGATGTGCGACTAGAATAGAGGTGAGAAGCAGAAATTTGTGGCTGCTTAGACGGCTTCTTTGATTGTGTTGAGTGTAGCTTTTGAGCATTTGAGCTTTTGTGAGAAACAGAAGTTTGTGGAGTTTGAGAAGATTTCTTCTGTTGTTCGACAGTTTTCTGTTGTTTGGAAACCAATGATGATAAGATCTTTTGAGTTGATTTTGCTGGTTTAGTGACGTATGATTTGCATAGATATGGATAGCATGTTCTGCATGTGTTTATAAGTTTACCAGATTTGTGATATACGATGTTCTTATGAATACTGCAAGGTGCATCAAGTCTTACAAAAAAACGTTTATCAGTTTGAGTTATTTGTTTCTTTGTAATTATGTCAAAAATTCTTTTTGTTCCAGATTTTCCAGTTTTAACATACACATCACCAAAATCAGGAGAGTATCGTACATGACGATAAACAGTAGAATCGTAATCAGTTCTAAAAGCTGTTAAAAATAGTGTTCACACAATTAGAGTTTTTACACATGCCATGAGCTTCTTTTGGAGAAATAAACTGTCTAGAGTCATTACATTTATTTTGAACAGAAAAAGATGAAACTACAGACTTAGGTGGACTAGACTTCTTAAGAAGACTAGGCTTCTTAAGCATACTGGATCCAGTCTGAATAGACTTCTTTGACTGTGTGGCTCTGTTGACTTCTTGTTGCTTCATGGACTTCTTCCCTCCGGACTCTAATCTTCCATCTGCAAGATTCAAAATAGGTGGATTAGAGCTTCTCTTCAAGATCGTTGGAACTGGGTTTGTCGGTGCTGGCCCTAATAGAGAGGCTTTAGAATTTTTGGAAACAGCATTGCTCGTTTTAGTTTTTAATTCTAAAATGGTGTCCTCTAAATTATGTATTTTGGTTTGAAGTTTTTCCTTTTCTTTATCAAAGGCCTTGTGAGTGTCGTCAATTTCAGATTCAAGTTGAACAATTTTCTTTTCTAAAATCAACGGTGGAACATAAAGCTTTGGTTCAATTGTTTGTTTTAAAATTTCATTATCAGAAATGGAAAATTCTTCTGGAGTGACAATCGGGAAGTACTCATTGTTTTCAAATTTTGCTTTATTCTTTTCATATGTATAGTTCAATTCAGAATAGTTAAAGCTGATTTGAGCGTGTTCCTTCTTTTCTCTGTTGAACTTCTCGATTTCTGCTTCCTCGTCTGGCATATGAAGAAAGCTTTGCCATATTCCCAAGTTCATGTAATCGTAATTGTATAGTGTGGGAACAACATCAGCAACTTTTTCCAGAGGACGGGAGTTCTCAGCACCGAGACCCACTTTTGATTTGAAAGATCCGAACTCTTTTGGTTGATTTAATTTTATTGTTTGTTCAGTGTGACCAGCTTTCACAATCGTCTGCTCCAGTTTGGAGATGTGTTCTTCAGCATTTTCTTTCTTGACAGTAAGACTGTGTATGGTTGCTGATTGTTCATCGATTTCCTTGTTAAAATTGTTTGTGATGTTTGTGATTTGTTCATTTAGTTTTTGAATTTCGTTATCAGCTGCCTTCAACTTATCTTGGTAATCCTTCATCTTGATGTCAGCAGACTTCATCCATGTTTGCTCTCGACTGAGTTGGATAGCTAAGTCATTTATCAGCTGCTTGGAGTCGTCTTTTTCATTTGATACCGTCTTCATCGTTTTTAGGTTTGATATTTCAAGATTTTTTGTATTAATTATGTGATTTAGACGATTTACTTCACTGGTGTGAGCAGCATGAAATGTTGACAACTGTTGTTGTAACTCTTGTGTTTTTTGATTTGAATTATTAATTTGATTTACTTGAGGAACAAGAGTTTCAAGTTGGCGACGAAAGGTTAAATTTTCATCTTTTAATTTTTGGATTTGTGTATTTGATGCATTCGTTGTATTTATTTGTGTTTGTAGATCATTTTGTAACTCAATAATTTAAAATTGATAAGCTGATTTTGATGTAGACAACTGATTTTGTAATTCCTTGTTTACTTGAGTTATTTGAAGAGAAACTTGACTTAATTCACTCAAATCATTTAAGAGTTGACCTTTTTCAGATTCTAAATCAGTTATTTGTTTTGTCAAATGTGATTTCTCATCAATTTTAGTAAAGAGTATTTCGTTAAACAAGGAATTCTCTGATTCATCAGTGTCTGAATCAGTTAATAAAGAGTCAAAGGAAGAAGAGTGTACCTCATTTTCATCATTCTCAGGAATGCCCAGTGCAGCTCTGAGTTCATTAGATCTCGCCATGAGCGCCAGGCTTGCTGTGCATTCCTCTTCCTCTTGATCATCAGAGTCCTCCAACCACTGTAGATCCTCAGCCAGTAGAACTTTCCCATTTTCAACTTGTTTGGCCATGAGCATTTTCCGTTTAAAATATTCTGAGTCCTTCACCTTTGGCTTCTGGCATTCTTTGGCAAAATGGCCCGTCAGACCACAATTGTAACATTTATTAGGTGGCTCGGTGGAGGAAGATGAGGATTTGTTGTTCGGGGTTTGAGAAGAGGAATTGAATTTGAAATTTGAGGATGATCTAAGGTTGTTGTTGGTTGGTTTCTTATAGTACTTTTTGTTATAGGAGGAAATGAGAGCCAAGGCTTGACGAACTGATCCGATTTCATCTTGTGTCCCCGCTGAGATCAGAGTTTCTGGTTCTTCATTTACCACCTCTTTTGTTTGTGCTGCAACCATTGCTTCGTTGATACCTTTGTTAAGAGCCAGATTTTGGTTGGTCAACATTGCCAAGGTGTCTGTCATATCTTGCCTGTTTTTGACGATTCCTTTCACCATAGGCTCGTTTTGATGTAGGTACTCATATAGTTCATGAATATCTATGGAGCTCAAATCCTTGTGCTGCATTGCACTGTTTCCAAACATCTCCCACTCCGGTAGTAGGGATTGGATGAATTTGATGTTGATCTCAAGCTTCCCTTTGATGAGGTTGTTCTTTCGGAGATCGTTGAGCATGTTGCAGAATCTAAGATACGTTTGCTCTAGTTCTTCCATTGGGGTAGCTTTGAATTGACCATAGGCGTTTAAGGTTGAAACCATCTTTGCTTTATTACCCAGGTCGGTACCCTCCATTTGCTTTTGAATCTCATCCCAAAGCTCCTTCCCCATGCTGAAGCTATCAAGGCTGTTGTAGATTTCATTCGTTATGCCTTGTAGCATGTAGGAGTGTGCGAACACATCCGCCCTAGCCCTATCCTTTTGCTCTTGAGTGTTCCGCCGGGGGAATTTCGATTACACCTCCAGGGATTGCTGGTTCGGTGTTTGGGGCTGGAGCCACAGCACGATAGAACTTAGCGGGTCCGGTTGTAAGGGATTCAATGATATATGGACCAGCTTGTTGGCTCAGGATGAAATGGAGAAACCGTTTCTTCCAGTGACCGTATTCTCCTCGGTAGAGAACAGGTGGTTTCGTGTCTGATCCAATGGACAAGGCGTCCTTAGAAGTCATATCTTGTTGGAAGAAAGAACGACCGAACAAAAAATTTAAATTCAGAAAAGAAGTTCGGGCCGAACTTGTAAAAGAAGTTCGAGCCGAGGTGTTGAAAGAAGTTCGGGTCTGGTAGGGTTTGAAGTTCGAGCCGAAGTAGGGTTAAAGTTCGGGCCGAAGTTGGGTTGTAGTTCGGGCCGAAGTTGAGTTGTAGTTCGGGTCGAAGTTGGGTCAAAGTTCGGGCCGAAGTTGAGATGTAGTTCGGGCCGAAGTTAGTGTTGAAGTTCGAGCCGAAGTTTGTGTTGAAGTTCGAGCCGAAGTTGATGATGATGTTCGGGCCGAACTTGTTACTGTTCTCGGGCCGAACAGTTTCTTGCGCAGAACAGTTACGAACAGCCTATAAAAACCCACTAATTTGATCCTAAAATGCTCGTTTCTTACCCAAATCCTTTGATTTTAATCACAAACTGACCCAAATACTATTTCCTTCAATCCATTTCAACTATATTACTCAAAAACAACCTAGATCTATTTGAAAATTTGAATTTAAAGGGTTTTTGAAGCTTTAATGGTTTTTCCTAAAACTCTTAATTCTTCATCAGTATGGATTAGATTCAATCCTAGCTTGATTCTAAGCTTAATATAACAATAAAAGGAAGCTATTCAATCCATAATAACAAAAAATAGTACCTTAAATCTGATTTTTGATCTTAAACCCCTTTTTCTTCAAAAACCTTCAAAAACCCACTAATTCTTCTGATTTTAACACCAATTGATGGATTTGGATCGTTTTCAAGATGAAATTATGCTCTGATACCAATTGAAAAGCACAATATCACTGATTCAATCCATTCAATGATGTTTGATGATGATTTTGGTGAAAAAGTGAAGAATATGGATTAGGGCTTTTAGTGAGAGAAAGTAGAGAGATGGTAGAGAACAATTGCTGGAAATGTAAATTGATTAATTGGCAAAAGTTAAGGAATTAAGCCTTACACTTTGGTATTTATACCATGGCTTAATTCCTTGTTAGTTAGGACCATTTCCTAAATGAAACTTAACATATATACAATGTTACACTTTACCCCCTAGACTATCTATTACAACTTTCTAGTACCTAACAAAAGGTGTTATTCGTTTTGGTAAACGAGGAAAGTTGGCCCCGAGGTTTATTGGGCCGTTTCGTATTAGCAAGGTGGTAAATTCCCAATCAGTAACACTCGAGTTACCCCCGGAGTTGTCGGCAATACACAACACTTTCAACATTTGTTACTTGAGAAAGTGTAACATCGAAGATCCGAGCCAAATTCTCCCGGTGCAAGAGTTGCGAGTTGATACGAAGAAGAGGTTGGTTAAGGAACCGGTGGAGTTATTGGACCGAAAGGTGACGAAATTGAGAAAGAAACAAATTCCTATGGTTTTGGTTAAGTGGGAGCACAATTTGGGTGCGGATATGACATGGGAGACCGAGGCCGATATGCGGGAACGTTATCCCTCCTTATTTGATCGAGATGGGATTCCGGGGACGGAATCTTCTTAAGTGGGGGAGAGTTGTAACATCCCGAAACCCGGCCTAGTAATTTATTGACCTTAAGGTATCTTATTAAATGATTGCCTGATTAAATGCTTAGTTAATTTAATTAGCCTGCTGTCTTTTGCGGTATTTTAACCAAGGGGTTAAAATACCCGACTTGTGATATATTTGGAATGAAAACGTGATTTTATATCTTTGGATTCCTTGTTAAATATCGTTTCCGGAAATGCTTTCGTTTTTAAAATTGGAGTCGGTTTACTATTTTAAATAAATTAATTACGCAAGGGACTTTTCAGACATATACTGTTTTATTAAAAAAGATCAAGAGGGCCCCCACCCCCCTCTTGTTTGACCGGCCACGAGAGAGAGAGGGAAACCCCCTCTCTTTTCCTTTCCCTTTCATTTGAACATTACCCATAAACTTTCACTATTTCATTGCCAAACTCTCTCTAGCAAACCCCATCTTGTTCTTGAGCATTCTTGGTGTTTTCTTGTGCTTGATTCCGAAATTGCTACTAGTGTTTGTGTAGAAGAAACTTAAAAGTAAGTTGCACCTTTCCTTGTCTTGTTTATGATGTTCTTGAGCTTGGTTATGAACTAGGGTTTGTGATTGCTAGTGTTTAGTGGTTAAATATTGTTATGGATGTTGTAGTATGTGTTTATGCAAGCTTTTACATCATTTGTATGGTTATTTGTTGAAGGAAGACAATATTTGGTGAAAATCACCTTCAACCTCCATTAATGGTGGATGTTGAAGGTGGGTTTTGATGAATCTTGGATTTCTTGTTATTTGGATGGATGGAATTGTTTGTTAGGTTGAGAAAACATGTTTGTTAAGCTTTGGATGTATAAAATCTAGTATTGTTACTTGGTGAAGTAAGTTAACTAGCGTTTGGATGATTTTGTCAAATTGTTGAACTAGTGATTTTGTAAGTAAATACTTGAGATTGTGACAATCATGGACTTGATGTATTGTTAAATGATTATGTCTTGCTAGACTAGGGAATATGTGCTAGTTAATGGAGACTTGGAACTGTTATAGCCATATTCGGGTTTTTTTGGCCCGTTTGGGTCAACTAGTTGTGAAGACTTGCTAAATGGTCATAATGGTTAATTGTATTGATGAAGGAATTATGCTAGTTGTAAATGTCATAAAATGTGCATTTTATGAGTCTTGTGTGGTTGGTTGTTGAAATTGATGATTTTGACAATTCGGTGGATTATCACTAACTCGGTATATTTGTTACAGGAACCGGGAAGGAGACTCAGTGATACTAGCTCATTGAGTTAAGGAATCGAAGGTTGAAAAGGTGAGTGGATCTAACCTACAACTCGGGTTCCGGTTTATTCCTTTCGGAAATTGCATACTTGTGAAAATGCAGGATCTTGGCAGGTCTGGGGAAGAAACCGACGCTATCTCTAGATAGCGACGCTATCTTGGTAGGTTCGGGAAAGAGGCAAAAACAGAAAACCGAAATAGCTAAGGCCAGGGAAATAACGATGCGATTTCTCGGGAGATAGCGTCGCTATCTCCTAGATAGCGACGCGATTTCTGGGTTGAGCAGCTTTGGCATTCTTTTTCTTAGCTTGCTTGTTTGTTATGTATGCCTAGTGTTAGGGAATACCATACATGACTATGTGCACAATCGGGACGAGGTCAGTGTCGGATGGATAACGGCTGGACAAAGTGTATCGACTAATAGGGTATCCGACCTTACCTGTATGCGTTACATGGTTAAGGGGAGGGAGTTGCCCGGGGTGTTGGATACAAACGCTATCGGTTACCGTGGTTTTGGCCGACCATGGTTTAAGGCTCGCAAAGCCGCCGATCCTCTCAATTAAGTGATTACCCAACCGGAGAGGTTTATAACTTCTGTGTTTAAGTGAATAGTATAGTTAGTAGCGTTAGGAATTCATTCACTTAGCTTTTGTGCTAATCCCTCCCTTATCGACACATTTCAGGTTGGATGGCTTGAACGGGTCGGGCTTGGACGGGAAGTTTGACCATGCTTAAATTATATGTTTTTGTAAAATGAGCCGTGTTTAGTAATACCGTCTTTTTAACTAATTTTGGTTTGTAATATTTTGTGGGACCATGGTTTGTAAACCTAACTAAACTAGATGCTTCCGTAACTTAGATTAATACTTAATTGCCTTTTTTTAAAAAAATACTGTGTTACACACACGGTGTTTCTATTTTTATTACCAAAACAAAAATTATTTCAAGAAAATCTTGAACTCTATACAAATTAATTTTGAATTTAAAAAAAAAAATTACAATTTAACTTGAAAATGTTATACATTAAATATATGGAAATGTTATCAGAATTTAATACGACTCTATCGGCTTATAGTCATTCCTGGCACTCGGCGCTTGTCTTTGATCAATACCGGTTCCGTCACTCGTTACTCATAGGGTAATTTTGTAAAAATTAGAAAATTGAAGGGCTTGCCAAATCTAATCACAAATCTCCCAGAATTAAAGTCTACAAACACAACTAAAACCCACAGATCAAACCGAATTATTACCACATCATTTACAAATGAACACAATCTAAATAGAAAACAGAAACAAACTAAATCGGAAACTCGATCTTCAAAACAGGGTCAATATTCTCAACCGGGTCACAACCCATCCAATCCTTAGTTGACATAGTTTTAACACCATGTTAGATTCACCCTAGCTCCTCATGTTAAATTCATGTTAAAATTCAAAATAGGTCCCACCATAAATCTTCGTGAAACTAAATTCGACTAATTTTAGCTTAAATCTCGGGTCCATAACAACCGCAATTACCCTGTATATACAATCTCGGCATTCCGTTTCAATTGTGAGAATATTTCACGCGCTTAATTTTTGGAATTACTCAAAGGTGGTTATTAAAATGTGTGGACGTGGTTTTTTGTTAGTTAATATACAATTATTTAAGCCAATAAAAATTTATTAACCATTGCTAGGGGTGTTCACTATTCGGGTATAACCGGATTGTCCAATTGGACATTTTGGATCGGACTATTTGAATTTGTTATTTGGTTTTTTGGATCGGTTTGGACTTGAACCAAATTAATAATTTGGATTTCGGATTGGATTTGGTTTCCGTTGTGAAAACCGGATTGTCCAGAAAAACCGAATAGGATATATATTAATTTATTTGTATACTAACACTTGTTGGTTTCTATTGTAAGCAATTATGGTTTCTTTACATTTCTTATAGTAAATTGATTTACATACTAACACTTGTTCCATTTTATATTGTAGCAGTTGGCGATTTACCAATCTTTGGAGTTTTTGATGAAGTTAATGTCAATATTTTTGCATATATGATTGTAAATGTTACAAGGTATGAATTAGACTTGTTTTTATGTACAGAGTACTTTATCATTTTGGAATTTTACATATCGAACTTAATATTACTTATGTTATATACTTTTGTAGTATTTTGAAAATTTTAAGGAAAAACCAAATGGATAAAACCAAACCAACCAAATTGTAGTTTGGTTCGGATCGGTTTGGTTTTCGAATTAATTTGGATGGTTCGGTTTGAACTTTTGAAAACCGGACTTTGTTTGGTTTCACCTATTTGATTCGGATAAAACCAAACCGTCCAAACGAACACCACTAACCATTGCTAGCATTTTCCAATTATATAATATACAAAGATGAACTTGATGAATAGTACGTTCTCAATAAATATCTTACACGTGTTTTTGTCGTTAATTTATATGAATTTGTAAATCGGTAAAAACAGTATAATGTCATTTTACTATATTTAATATTACAACAATCTAATATCTTTGCTCGGGTTTTAACTTTAAATATATGTAATACTTTAAAAAATTATTTTTGGAACATACTTATTATATTAAGGGTGTGAATATATTTAATGTTATGCTATTTGATCAATATTGTAGTTTATTATAAATAACTTTTATAATTAGATGAACAGATAAAAAAAAGCACTAAAAAACACGCAGCAAAGCGCGAGCCTAATTTCCTCGTTACTAACATTAAACAACTATTTTTCCAATATTTATCAAAACTTTCTTGCATTGATTTAGGTAAAGTTTTTAACATTTTATAGATTCATCTTCACTTGCGGTTGCACGAGTTAACTCCAACCGAAGTTTCGATGCTTCATGAAAAATGTATTAATTTTATATTTTCAAAGTGGTGTCGCCAAATGTGTTTTAACGAGGATTGTAGAGTCCGTGCGATGTTGCGGGACTTAAAAAACGCATAATTTCATCTGCGATTATGTTAAAATAGCAAATTTGCAACCTAAAATATATGAAATAGCAAATTTGTAGTTAATTTTTCAAAACACATATTCTCCAAAAACATTATACAAAAAAGTAATTTTGTCATCCAAAACGAATATCGGTAGAATACTTTTGCCACTTATCTCTTTTAAAGCTCTTATTAGCCATAAACTGAATACAATACAACATACTTAATCATTTTATTAAAAAATTTATTTTATTTAGTTAAACTGAAACAGTACTAATAGCTGAACATTTAACCTTGAGTTTTCTTGGATTTTTTTAATTTAATTACTAATTATAAATGTGCGATTCTAATCGAGAGTTTATAAAAAATGATGATAGTATAAGCTCCTAACATCCCTTATTAAAGTTTGTTACAAACTTTTCAATACATTTTTTTTCCTCTGATCAATTTTTCCCTTTCAATAATCTATTAATAAAAAATTCATATAAATTTATGTAATATTAAAAATAATAAAACTTTAATGTTTATAAAAAGAAATTATATTATTCTGGGTGTAAAACTGAAATATAGAAACAAAAAAAAATCTGAAAATTCAAGGAGGCGCTGGGAATCGAACTTGGATTATTTAGCTTGGGGGCATGTAGCTTTGCCACTTTGGAAGGAAGAAATATCTGTTTGTAAATGCAAAGAGCCATATATATTTGTATTATGAAAAAGTTTCAGCCAATTAAATTTCAGTGAACACTAACTTTACTTTCACAATCATATTGAAAGGTATAAGAGCACTCCCAACGGAGCTCGCTAGTGGTTCGTCCCTTAAACTGGCGGGACCAAATCATTGACACCAAAACATGAGTTGCCTCGTCACTTTCCCTTCCGCCAGTGTGGAGACGAGTGTGAGTTGTGTTTGTGAGTTGGTGGGTGGGTCCAAATGGGTATTTTGTGTGTGTGTTTTTTGTAATGGTGGATCCCAAAAAAATTAAAGGGAAGAGGTATTGTTGGCATGGGTACGTCAGTTTCATGTCGGTTGGAGGATGAACTGACGTGACGATGATTTGACAACAACTGACGGTATCAGTTTGTGTAACAGTCGGGAGTGGTCTAACAGGGGTTTAACCCTTGACACAAGTGCTTTTATGATGCGTTTCCGGGTTCAGATTCAAAGATAAAGAGAATAGAGTCGGAAAGAAGATAGAATAAAACTTGTGTTCTATTGTATTCTTTTTGTATATAAAAGGAAAAAAAGATGAATTTTGCTTCCAAAAATGATATATAGCTGTATATCCTTGAAAAAGAAAACATTACATAAAATCGAAGGGTTTATTCATAACATTTAAAAAATTCACTTAAGTGTATAGGAATTAAAAAGAAACTAAATCGAAAACTAGATCTTCGGGCAAGTGTCGATATTCTCCATTATATAAACATCAAAATCCGTTAGCAGATTTCTTAAACTAGTAAGCCCGGTTTCGGTAACGGGTTGTTTTATTGTGAGAGCGAATAATCTTCCTTTCATATTCTAATCTGATAAACAAGTGGAAACCACCTGACTGAAAGCCGAAACGGATTCAGGGTATGGTTTCCATAACACTATCGATGAATTGGCCCCATTACCAAAATGTAACTAATTGTCTCCTAATGTATGATACGAGTTATAAAGGTCAAGTGTAAGTCAAATTCGACCCGGCATTCCTTCAATTAACTTCTAAACATATTCAAGAACACATGTAATCACAACAACACAAAACATAAGAATTTTTTGTTAAATGGTATCGATGGCATAAAACAAGTAACTAAAATAACAGACTTTACAAAAAACTAAAACATAACGAAACTAACAATACATCGTCATCTAATAATTGATAAATAAGCTATGTTGAATAATTTAGTGCTACAATCTCGTATACTTGGTCATTTTAGCAAGCAGTTAGTTATCACGCCTAACAAGTCTCCTTGTCAATTAATTCGAGACTTTCAACACACATGTCCATGTCAATAATGTAACTTGAATCTGTAAGTCCCACAAGCCTTGAACGCATACCACTCTCTGGATTATAACCTTCAAAATCCTCTAAGTAATTGTTTGACATAAAGTCATCACGCTTAGAGAAACTATCTACTTCTAACCCGGCACTCGTTAAATTGAAACCCTTGGACCAAGATGCAACGTTATCACACTCTCTTCTCACCCAAATCCAAGTATTATCACGGTCATTAGTTGAAATCACGGCTAGAGAACCTTTGACGATTGTTAGTTGATATGTTTTCCATGTGGGTTCTGGCAACGAAATCATGCCAAAAGCATGACTACTCAAATTGAACGTTATTATACATGTACGGCCACCTTCAGAAATGACCGCCCAATGCAACATTTGGTTGAAAAAACACGCGAGTGACACGGCCTTTACATAAGAAAACGGACAAGGATGGAAAGCAGACTCACTCCAAGAGTGTGTTTTCAACGAGTAAATATATGCTTTTTGTGCATCGCTTTTGGCGCAAGATATTCCCACTATCTTGTAATCATCTGTCATTGTGTCAAAACCAAACCCGATTATAGAGTTTCCATAATCATCCCTCGGAACCGTTTGTTTTCGCCCAATTGAAGGATTCCATAAAATAAATGGAGTGTTAATGGATTTTCGCTCATGTAGACAAATAATTCCGTTACATGAACCAGAAATATGGAAATTGCTCCAAGGGAACTCTACTGATTTCATCCCAGCCGTGTAGCTATCTTCCGGATGAAACGTATATACAACTTCAAGATCTCTCATGTAATGAATCCTCTGTCTGACAATGACTTTTTGTGGAGTTTTCGCAGATCTGAGAGTATGTGCCCAAATAAAACCACGGTCGACAATGTGACAAGACCATGATTTGGAGAGACATCTATTTCGGATAAGTGATTTAGCAGGCAATCTTTCAATGATCTCCATAATCAAGTCATCGCATAGGTAATATGACATTGTATCATTCTATAATTATTTTTAGAAAATTAGTTAGTAAAAGAAAACCTTCAAAAAAAGGTGTCATCGATCGATACATTCATGCGTTAAATAGTTACCTTTCGTTTTTTCTTCAACAATTGCCAACCGTGACGTGCAATAGTTTTAACTCTCCCCAATAGTTTTCTTATGATTTGCTTATTCATGTCTCGTGGATGAAAGCGGTTGCTTTTGAGAACTAACTATAGAAAATAAGAACATAAATTAATCTGTAGATGTGCCTGAAAAACCATTTAAACAAAAAACAAATTTGTGATATAATTACCGTGATGGATGAACTCGACGAAACACCAAGGTGCAGCAGCCTGCAATCGTGATCCGCCAGTTTGTTTTCTTATTACGGTTTGGTTCTGATTTCTACTTTATAGAGAGATAAATTTAGTTTGAATTCAATGATCTATAAATCTAGTATAAAACAATGTTAATAAAATATGACATGATAAAATCTTACCGAAATTTAGGTGTATCCTCCTAAATTTCCGTATTAAATAAATTAAAAGATTTATTACGTATGAAAGTCGATCCATTAACAAAATACATATCTGGATTTATCCATATACATGGAATAATTATGTTAAAACACGATCCATATACATTACATTTATTAATTTAAGAAAATATAAAAATATATATAAAATATATATCCTTGATATAATACATTAAATAAAATTGGAGTAGATATCCATGACATTTAAAAAAGGGAAAAAAAATTTATATATCCTTGCAAAAATTAAAGCTTATCACTATATCCTTTCAAATTTTAAAAAGTATCTATATATCCTTATAAGCTTTTTAATTATTTTTTATTTTTTTTTCAAATCTTTAATAATTTTCTTTACGTCTAAAAATTTATTATTATCAAAATTATTTAATTAAAAGATTACTATTTTATCTTAGTCTATTTAAATTTAAACCTAAACTTAAACTTAAATAATAGATTACCCTAATGGCCGTACATGATTACCTCTCCATATACACTTAAAGATTAATCTCTACGTACACATGTTTGCTTGTTACATACTAGTAGAATAAAATGATAGATAGTTAAAAGATTATAGCAGTTGCATAATGTAACAGAATAACAAAGAAAATGAAAGTGGTGGAGTCACGCGCCGGGGAGTGGTGATAACTATATAAGTTTGACTTTGAAGAGAAAGTAAACACTCTCATATTCATTTTCAAATAACATTCAAATCAAACACGATGGTTTTGAAAAGGAAGGCTGCTGATTCAACGTCCGTTGAAGAAATCACAAGGCGTAGACGCCTTCATGCTCCTGATCAAGATGATTCCAATGCCATTAATCCAAACCCTGATGATCAAGATGATTCCAATGCCATTAATCCAAACCCTGATGATCAAGATGATTCCAATGCCATTAATCCAAACCCTGCTGATCGATCAAGATGATTCCAATGCCATTCCAAACCCTGCTAACGAAGACCAAGAGGACAACGCAATTCCTCAAGAACCCCACTGTGGACATGTTTCATTTGAAGAAATAAGGTATCTTGGACTCCTTCCACCGCTAGATACGTTTGAACATATTAGTTGGACGGAAACGTATGCCAATCCTGCTCCTGTCGCTGATAATCTTCAAATTCAAATGGGTGATGACATGGATGTTGACGTTCAACTTTCTGATGGAGAACAGATGCACGAAGAGGAAGAGAATCATCAACCGGCCGGAAATGTGATCGGAAACGAAATACAAGTGTTACAAGGGCACGAACATGGAGAGACTAATAATAATGAGCCGGCCGGAAATGTGGCCGGAATAGTGGTTGGCACCGATGGAATACAAGTGTTCCATGAAGAACATGGGCACGAACATGGAGAGACTAATAATAATGAGCCGGCCGGAAATGTGGCCGGAATAGTGGTTGGCACCGATGGAATACAAGTGTTCCATGAAGAACATGGACTTGATGAACATGGAGAGACTAATAATAATCTACCGGTAGGAAATGTGGCCGGTGGAGCAGAAACTTCATTCTTTTTCAGATGTATTACGTATATATGGGACAAAGTAACTCGTTCTAATTGATTTGATTGACTTTGGCCATATATAGATGTATAGTTATGATACGTCAAATCAATCACTTTTAGCTTTTTGTGTATGTTGCAACAGTATTAAACACTTTGGTTTCTAGTTTCTGCAATATTCAATTCATTTTTAATGTTTGTGTATTTTAATTCAAATCATTAGAATTGTATTTAATGTTTTAACTATCTGTTTATTAACCCTAATCATAAGTTGTATTTTTTCAAATTAACTTAAAGGTTTTGAGTACAACGATTTATGAGGTTTTATGGGTGTTTGAACAGTTTTATGGGTTGAAGATACTTTTGGAAATTTTATATTTTCAAAAGTTTTCGCTTATGTTTTAATGATATATGTGTAATGTAGGAGGAATTTTTTTTTCATGTAATTTATTTTTGTAGGTTTAAGAATAAATTTTTAGGCTTTTTCCCCTTAAATTGTGGTTTTTGGTGAAAAGGTTGACTTTTGCTTACTTCCTGTTAATTGGTGGTTTTTTTTTTTAATTATTTTAGTACCTCAGCTCAGGTTCTGAGTTGCAAATACCAGAAAATAAATATTTGGGATTATGTTTTAAAGCAATCTTTGTTTTAGATTAATATTTGGGATGGTTGCAAATACTTTTAAATTTTCATTATAATAAACAAGTATCATAAGATTGCTTGAAACAAAGGGCCGGTCATAGGAGGATATTGAACGTCAACTTAGTCCAGCTGTTTAACAAGTTTATCTTTTTGGGAATAATAAGTTGGTTTTTCAGCTAAAATTGATCGTTTTCGTCTTCATTTTTTGAAATCTGTCAAAATTTGTAAATTCGTGCAAATATGGCTACTTTTTTATTTTTTTATTAAGTAGACTTGTGTTTTTTGATATATCATCTTAATTGATTTTTGATTGATCTAAACGGAAATTACTTGGTACTCATTCTTGATCACATGTGTTCCATCAAAGCAAAAAAATTAGCTTAGCATAGTGAACACAAAAGATGGTAAAAAAGATAAAATATAGTATTACATGTTTGTGGTCTGTTTTTTATAAAAAAATTTGATTGAAGGAGACTAGCCATAAATGGTTGTAATCTGCTACATGTTGGATTTCCTCTCCCATCTTTCTTTTGGTTCATCCGAGGTTTTGCTGATTCTCATTACGACCTGGCCGGTTTTTGTCAAACCCGGTGACCCAGAAACAAATGACATATAAAAATCTTACAAGGCTTTTAAGTGTTGGTATCTTTTTAGGCTTGTTTTTTGGATATCGAGAATTTTAACCACATTATTAACTTTTCCTTGCAAACTAACTAACTATCAAAACTTGCAATAAAGAGAAAAAAGAACACTACATTTGCAAAAAATGAGTGTTTTTCTAAAAAAATTACTACGACCTAGGTTCAATAAACCACAAATTTCATAAAAACCAACGGAAAAGAGGGAATATAAATGTAGGCTAAAGCAGCCATTTGAGATGCATGCTTGATAAATGGTTCAACTTTTGCCATTTTTTCCTAGCAATTCACACAAACTAACTTATTCTAGTCCACAAGATTCCCATGTTTCAACTATTCAAAGAACTTTATAGCAACACTCAAAACAATGTTATTTTCACTATTTCTTATAGCAACACTCAAAAGAATGTTATTTTCACTATTTCTAAATAAACAAGAGAAAGTCAAAGTCAACTGCAGACCTTTCTCATTAAGATGGGAGGCGATAGGTGAGATCAGCATCAGCGCCATATTCCACCAGCATCGATATAAAATACTTAAAAATGGTTACAATAAGAATATAAAATTTAAAATCTGGTCAGCTAGTGACCTATCTCTGTTTTATCATCAGATTGATACACTTGAACAAAAAACCATTGTGAAGATGTATGTATAATGTGAATATACTGAACTTATCTTCATGGTAACAGTATTTCACGAATTTAGAATTCAGGCATCCTCCAATACTTATGTCCACAGGTTTCATACGTCATCAGTAGGTCCTTATTCAGGCATCCTCCAATTCGAATAACTGAAGACTCCGAATAGATAAAAACGTGGAGGAATGGGTATACTTATTTTGCTAATTGAAGCTGGACGCAGTTTCTTGATCCAAATATAAAAGGGAGATAGGATGTCCTTGCAGAGATTATGGAAGCTAAAACCAAATAAGTCAACGGGAGAAAATATAAACCAATGTTCCATTTCCTGTCATTGACGTTAAATATTAAATCTGCTGATTACTATCTAATCGACAACCAATTCTGTGTGCTGCTCGCGGTGGGTGTTGGCCATAACGGTGGCGGAGGAGGCGATGGTGGCCACAGCGGCGACTCGGCCCAATCGGTCTTTTCTAAGTGGTTGGGGATCTAGGGTTGCTGCTGATCCCCAATTCCATTTCAAGGTTTTAATGGAACAAGTTATTGGTGTAGTGAAGCCAGATGACACGAAGAAGATCACTGTGGTTATAGGTTTTTTGTTCTTGATTTTTAACAAGAATAAGAACGTGGTTATGGGGTTTTGCTCTTCATTTTGAGAAGAAAGACAATCTACCCTGCTGAATTTAACATAAAGCAATCCAATAGTCATCCAAGTATATGATATAAACAAAATACCAAGTATATATTATATTTTTTTCTCTTCTATTTTCTCATATTCTTTCTTTGTAAACACAATCACACACAATACCTAATTATAACTTCGTGTATAAATTGCATTTATGAAAACTACAAGTTACAACAAGTTTATATTTAACAGTTCTTTCTCAACACTTAATTCATCTCTTATCTATTACTTTTTGTCATATATATAAACCTCTACCCACCCACCAAAAATTAGTAAACTTCTACCAATAATATTTTTTCTTTTCTCACTCTTTTCTTTCCCACACGGCCACACTTTCTACTCTTTGGAATTAGAATTGGAAAAGGTCAAATTGATTACTATTATATACTCCGTATTAAATAATTGAGATGATACGGAAAGAAGGTGGGATATGATGAGAATTTTGTCATACCCAATATTCTTCTTGGGATTGGTGGTAAAAAAAAAACCTCATTTTCTATATATATAAGCCATTCTCTCCTCTTCAATTCACTACCCCGTCTTTCTTCTTCACACTCTACACACACAGTGAGTGTGATTTCAAGAACCCTATATATATTACGGTTTTAATCAAGTATAAGAATCTTGAAAAAAAATGGTGCTCTTTCTGTTCTTCCACAGCTTTCTTGAACTGCAAGCTTTAATCTTGATATGCATGTTGGATCTGTCTTTTTCCTTTTGGATTCAACCTTTGCAATCCAGTAATAAAGCTGTGGGAAGATAGAGAGAGGATCAAACCACGAAATTAAACCATAAAAATAACAACAAATTCCTAGTTCTACTCATAAATTGCATGGGGTATGTATATCGATCTCACGCTTTTTATATGTCTTGTTCTTCCTGTTATTGGGGTATTAATTGTTAATATGTCCCACATTGGACAAAGATGAACTAGTAATATGCTTATATGGGTCCTGGGCTAATCCTCTTACAACCAATTAGTTTTAAGATGGAACCCCACAAACTGACATGGTATCAGAGCAAGGTTCACCCGTAGTTGGTCAAACGGCCACACGGACCACACGTAACCCATAAAAATATTCACGTGTTAGGCGCGAAAAAAATGACGCCACACGTGAGGGGGCGTGTTGAGATGTCCCACATTGGACAAAGATGAACTAATAATGTGCTTAATTTTCATCTTATACGATTTAAATTGTCATTAATGTTTTAGCGACACTTGTTTGCAATTAATGACACAAATTGGGTGTCAAGAAAGGGTATCTTCTTGTCGGGATTCCTAAATAAAATGTAGATTGGTCCACAATTACTCCACATGGATGATGTTTTCACTTTCTCATATTGAAATTGAGAACGATTTACGTGAATTCGGTATGTACGTACAGATGCAAATATATAATTTATATTTATAGATGCATGATCTATGAAGCTTGAGTATAATGTTTCTCATTAATTTTAGGTGTCAAGTAACATATCTTATTTCTTTTTTCCTTATATATCAATTGGATTGGAACATTATTAATACACTTATTTTATAAACGGCTTAAATTGAATTTGTATAAATTTAGCGATTTTGGTAAGATTAATGTTATCAATTCTACTAACTCACATTTTTTCTATAATAGATAAGCGTGTTTGCTGAACTTTTAAGTTTTATATTGAGGAAAAATCACAAATATATCATAATGCAATGTAGTATATAGAAATATTGATGATACATACACATGGATCTAGGGAAATTTCCTAAAATATTAACTTCAATCGAAAACCTTGTATTTTGTAACTAATTTTCTTAAAGTATAAAAGTAAAGTTTCCCAAAATTGGTAGTAGGAGTTCATATCCAAATTATGTTTGAAGTTGCAAAAAGTAAGATCACATGAGATTTTGTTAGGGTTTTCACCGTGGTAATGTTAAAAAGGAGTGCCAAGTGCCAACGTACCAAAATGTCAAAAGGAAATGTACATTGTTTACCTTGGTGAGTTTGGCTTTGCATAAAAGATAAAATCCTTTTTGTTTCCTGAATCAACCCTTTTTGATACGGTACGAATCATAAGCATGACAGACCCTGTTAGCTTTAACTAATGTTTTTGATGTTAAAAATAAAAAATCGTTAATACGAAAATCATCTTTAAAACTTAGAACATTAGTCTTTGTTTTCTTCTGCTAATTAGCTTGAAGTATTGATGGTTTGCATATAATTCTCGGTTCGAAATAGTCTATTACGAACTTATGTGTTGTTTTAGCTCACATCATCGTTTGTTTCTAATATATAAAACCAAAAAGATATTATTTTTACATAAAGAAATTAGGTTAAGGTTTCAATTCACTTGTCCTTAGATGCCAAGTATCTTTTCTTTACTATATTATAAAGAGTTTAAAGCCTTCCTTAATTAGCAAGGCTGAAAATTCAGCCAACACTTGCTAATTATAGAATTAATCACTTTGGAAGAAAAAAAAAGGGTCTGCCAAGAATCGAACCCCCAACCTTCCCTTCACATAATCAAGCCAATACCACCTGGCCAAGCCTTCGACTGCATTGTTATTTCTAAACAAAATTATTATAACTCTTTGCACATGGGTTAAGCCTTCCGTCGTGGCCTGTTATCATTTTACTGTGGCCCATCATTTATCTGTTTGGCCCATTTACTTCCGCCCATTTACCACAGTACAGAGTTATAGGACGGTTCGTTCAACCTGACCCTTCGTTCATCGTCTCTACGCCACAGTGATAGTACCAAGGTCATACAACCACTCATTTTCAACCGACTCTTCAATTCTTCTACCATGATTATTTCTCACCCTATAAATAAAACACATTGTTCAGGGAAAACTATCCATACATTTGAGGTATGTGTTTAAATTGAAGCATTTAATCTTTGTTTTGTCGCCCAATTTTCATATAATGAAGGTTTTTTGGTTTATTTCAAAAACGTATATGTTCGAAAACGTATTATGTTATATGTGGTTATGATTTGTTCAAAAACGTATATGTTGTTATGTTTTATCTATTTTTTCATTAGGGAACAGTAAGATGTAGCATTAAGTTTATTAATGTTTGAATTTCGTTGAACATGAATAACTAAAGACGACCAGAATATAGTGTTTTAAATTCATCAATTTCAGGTATGTCTTAATGTCTCATGTTAATTTTTTTCCCCATCATATTCATTTAATTTTGGTTCTGTTTTGTTAATTTGATATGATGGAATCATAATTTGGATGTTCACACATTTTGAATACGGTCAACCTGGACAACATGTTGAAATGGGTCAAAAAAATAACAAATGGGTCAGTCGGGTCACCCGATTTAAACTGTAAATCTTGTCAAACGGGTCAAAAAAGAATTAAAAAGTTCTTGTAAAGAACTAGATTTTTTACAAAAACAGAATTTTAACAATTAGGTCAATCGGGTCAACTGGTTCATATGGGTCAACCTGGACGAAATGTTCAATTGCATAAAAAAATGTTGTCTATTTTGGGTTTTCTTATAGTTAGGAGAATGTGGATTTATATAGACTTGATATTTGGCCCATCCTGCAACTAAATGATGTTTGCCACTTAGACCTAATTGTATCCTTCGTATCTCAGTCAGATGGTTGTTCATTTAAGTATCATTATAGATACTATATTTTAAGAAAATCAAAAAGTAATTAGTTTTCGTTTAATACTTTGGGTTGTTATCCTATATTTATACATAAATCTTATTTCTATTTTGTTAATTGAAAAATACTTTTCTTATATCATTATTGTTTTATACGTTTGGCTGTTCACACATTTGAATACTGGTCAACCGGTACAGCGTTTTCAAACGGGTAAAAAAACAAATTGGTCAATCGGGTCATGTGGTTCAAACTGTAAATCTTTTCAAACGGGTCAAAAAAGAACAAAAAATTCTTACAAAAAACCAATTTTTACAAAAAACATGATTTTAACAAGTGTGTCAGTTGGGGCATACGGGTCAACCTAGACAAAATGCTCAAACGGGTCAATTGAATTAACAAAGTGGTCAATTGTATCAAAAAACTGGAAAATGGATAAAAGGTAAAAAATTTGTCAATGTTCCTTTCAAATGTCAGTTTTATTGTTTCAAATTATTTAATGATGTGAACAATGCTAAAACCCCTTTGTTGACCAATTTCATATCACTTTGACTTTCAAACATGTGAAATTGCTTTTGAATCATTAGTTTTTGGTTTCCACTAAATAATAAGCCACAAGAATTCTCCATTCATGCGCTGAAAGTTTCTTTTTGAAATGTATTTGCGAATTTTATACCAGCATATTGTATCAGAACCTAACTTATTAACTATGATGCTGATAAAGTTTGCTTTGCATGTAATCAACAAAATTGTGTTGCAATATTTTGTTTTGTTCTTGATTGTATATGGAGGTCAAACCTTGACTAGATTCATTGCTTGAAGGTATTGGGATGTTATTGCTTTTTAAACATAATTTTCTTCTGTCTGAATTGATTGACTAACCTGATCTTTAAGCTTAAACTCATTTTCAGTTTGAGACATTTAATCAATTAATTGACGGTGCTTTAGTTTGGGTCGGGTCGGACCATCCAAAACTTAAAGTTTTGACACATTTCCAAACCCACCCATTTTCCATTTTCACATTTACTAATTTGTACCCTTTTATAAACATCTTTGTGATAGATTTGTAGAAATTTGCAGGAAAATCTGGTGGGAAGATTATATGACGCCAGATTAATATCTTGATATTATATTGAGGAAGAAACTATGATTCTAAAATGCTCTTCATGTAATATAATGGAATATTCGTCATTGTAACGACCCGAATTTGTAAGTAAATAAAATATGTAAAAATATGATAATTGTGGATAAATCATATAAAACACGTGGAAATTGGTTTCGTGTCGTTTGGAGACAGTACGAGAAAGTTATGGGCGAAACCGGGTCAAGACACTTGATAAAAAGTGCAGCCCTGCACACGTTAAGAGTTCGCGACGCGAACTATGGTTCGCGATCGGGAACTAGCTCCAGGGAGTTTGGTAGTTGGTCGCTAAGTAGTTAGCGATGAGTTAACGATCGCGATGTATTGGAGACGCATAGTTAGCGACGCGAAGTTGGGTCGCGTCGTGAACTTATGTCTGGCAGCATTAAAGACGGGTTTGAGCTCATTTATTACTAAGTTGAAACCCTAGTTCCTCTCTTCAAGTGTGTGAGCGATTTTGGGTGTAAAGTATCAATTGGAGCTGATTTCTTGGTCAAATCTTGTGATTCTTCACTCCTAGTTGAAGATTAAAGGTATATCTTCAATCCTTTGTAGTTGTAGCTTTAGATCTAAGGGTTTAGAAGCTTGGGTTGGAAACCCTAGTTCTTGGGGTTATGGGTTATGGTGATGTAAATGGTGTATACACTTAATAGATGGTATATTAACAAAGGAAACAAGTGTATGATTATGATTTGTAAGAATCTTAAGGGTTGGTTAAACCTAGGGTTTGGTAAATCACCATAATTGGGGGAAATGGATTGATGGGTGTTATCTAGAGGTAGATGAACACATTATTAGTAGATTGTGATGTTGAGCATTGTATGATTATTGTATTAGGCTTTCGGTGACATCTTGGAAGTCGGTGAAATCGTGAAGCAAGGGTTTTGGTGTCAAGAACACGGTTGGAACATCTTTATTGCTAAGGTGAGTACGTGTGGAATTTACTGAGTACATAGCCCCTTTTAAATATTTTCACTATTTGTGTTATGGTTTATTTGCTTAATTGTGTAGACTAGTAGTTGATGGTTAGTTATACCGATGATAGTATTGAACTAACTTGTTTGATGATGAAAGTGATAGCCGAGAGCTAGATTGGCATAACCATAGGGTTATGGTGAGAACGAGATGACGTGATGCTAGTTAGTTCGGGGGCAACCCGATAACTAGACATGATGATGTTTCTAACTAGTTCGGGGGCAACCCGATAGTTAGATAGGATAGTGTTTCTAGCTAGTTCGGGGGCAACCCGATAGTTAGATGTATGGGTGCTTTTAGCTAGTTCGGGGGCAACCCGATAGTTGGGCACGTTAGTGTTGCTAGTTAGCTCGGGGGCAACCCGATAACTAGATAAGAGGTGCTAGGAAAGCAAGGTTTGGAGTCACCACGGGGTGACTAAATATAGATGGACGAAATTACTTGTTTGTTGATTATTTGAATAACGATTATTATTATCAATGGGTCTAAACCCATGTAACTCACGAGACGTTTTTGTCTCACGTACTCCTTGTTTATTTTGCTATGTACTCAGGTTCGGGATCGAAAGCTTAGGTACGCATGGATAGAGATGCGGGACCTAGAATATAAGAGCACTAGATTGGATTTAGTCTTAGCTTGGTTATGATATATTTTGTAACACCTACTTTTATACTCTGATTTCATACCAAGGTTTTTGTAAATCCGAATTGAGGATGTTCTTCTATTTATAAAAATGTTTTATTTTGGCCAATATTTTGTATTAAAATTTGAGGTGTTACAACTTGGTATCAGAGCTATAGTTTAAGTGAATTAGGTTGGATGACCATCCTAGTCTTAGACTGTAGCATTAGGAATATAAGATTCCTTGAGATCATAGGTTGACCTTGAGACTTTATATTAAGTTTAGGGTTGAACCTAGGGGACCGATGAAATTTGTTATGATTATGGATGTTGAGTCTTATGAGACTAATGGGTTGTACACAAGGTACTAAATGTTTAATGTCTTTCGTATAGTCTTGATCGAAAGTGATGGTGAACACTCGTAGAAGTGGGAAAGCCCCGGAAAACCGGGAGGAAGAGATACCTCATGTAGAGGTTGTGGTTGAACAAGAAAGTCAACCGTCGATGCACCGGGATGGTGAATCGGAAGTCGGAGCTAATAGAACTCCGGTAACCATGGCGGATCTCCAAACTTTCCTCGATCAAATCAAGGGAACGGTGGCCGATGAAGTGCACCGAATTATTGGGGACCGCGAAAGGTCGGGTGGAGACCGTGAATCCGAAGCTAAATCGGAAGAGAGAACCGGGGGTAGTGGCACCGGGGAGGGAAAGTCCTCCACGGGTGGCCAAAGTGATGCTAGGGCTAGGCCCGTTGTGAAAGAAGGTTGTTCATTTAAATCATTCATGGCTTGTAAGCCAAATGTATACACGGGTAGTTCGGACCCGAAAGTAACCATGAGGTGGATCCGGGAAACCGAGAGGGTGATCGGTAGTAGTAAGTGTAAGGATGCCGATATGGTGACGTATGCGTCACAATTGTTAAAAGAGGATGCGATGGTTTGGTGGGACATCGTGTATGAGACCCTCGGGAGGGAGGTGGTAGAGAAGATGTCGTGGGATGAGTTTACCGCGAGGTTGAGAAAGAAGTTTTGTCCCGAGAGGGATTTAGAAAAGATGCATGAGAAATTTGTGACCCTTAAAAAGGGTGATATGTCGGTTGAAGAATACTCGAGAGAGTTCACGGGATTGCTCCCGTTTGTTGCAAAAACTTATTCGGAGGAGAGAATGAGGGTAGTTCGGTACGCTTGTGGGTTACCGTGGGACTACCAATTGGAAGTCAAGAGGGCGGTCACACTTGATGAGGCCATTAGTGCCGCCCGGGGTGTGGAAGAAGTGAATGAGGCACGGGTTGCCGAGAGGGCCCACGTGGGCGAGAAGAGGAAGGCCGAGAGCGGCTCTAGTTCGTTCAAAAGGGGGAAGTTCACTTCGAGCTTCTCTAGACAAGAGAGTGTTGCCTCGTGCAAGAAGTGCGGGAAGAATCATACCGGCGAGTGCCGAAGTGGGTCAAGGTCTTGTTTTAGTTGTGGTAGACCGGGGCATGTAGCCCGGGATTGTAAGGTCAAGTCGTTGGCCGATGTGGAGTGCTTCTCGTGCCACGAGAAGGGGCATTATAGCAATGTGTGCCCAAAGAAGGGGATCGAGTCGATGGTGTCCACGGCTCAAAAGAAAGTGGAACCGGCGAAGGTGAAGGGGCGGTCCTTCCAACTCACTCGGGAGGAGGCGAAGGAGGCACACGATGTGGTGTCAGGTACTTTATTCATTAACTCCTTGCCAACTCATATTTTATTTGATTCGGGTTCCAATTATTCGTTTGTGTCTCATGAGTTCGGTTGTAAATTGAATGTGCCGTCCGAAATGTTAGACGAGGTTTATGAGATAGAAGTAGCCGACGGGAAAACGTCTATGGTCGAATGTGTTTATAGAAATTGTGAAATAGAAATAGACAGTAGAAAGTTTAAGGTAGATTTATTGCCAATGGGAATTAGGGCGTTTGATGTGGTTATCGGTATGGATTGGTTGGGTATGCACCAAGCCAAGATTTTGTGTGGAAAGAAAATTGTGTCGATTAGGACACCCGAGAACGAGAAGGTGTATGTATATGGGGAGAAACGACATCACATGCCTAATGTGATTACCGCCATTAAGGCGAGGAAAAGTATATCGAAAGGTTGTGCATCGTTTATTGCATATGTATTAGACGGACGAAAGGAAAAGAAGTCAATGGATGACGTCAAAATTATTCGGGATTTCCCCGAGGTATTTCCCGATGACTTGCCCGGTTTGCCACCGGAGAGACAAGTCGAGTTTAAGATTGATTTAGTTCCGGGGGCGACGCCGATTGCTCGTGCTCCCTATCGTTTAGCTCCCACCGAAATGCGGGAATTGATGACCCAATTGCAAGATTTGTTAGATAAAGGTTTTATTCGTCCGAGTTCGTCACCGTGGGGTGCACCGGTTTTATTTGTTAAAAAGAAAGACGGGTCGATGAGAATGTGTATCGATTACCGAGAGTTGAACAAGGTAACTATTAAGAACCGTTACCCGTTGCCGAGAATTGACGACTTATTCGACCAATTGCAAGGTGCTAGTTATTTCTCGAAAATAGACTTGAGGTCGGGTTATCACCAAGTTCGGGTGAAAGAAGGCGACACCGAGAAGACGGCTTTTCGTACACGTTATGGTCATTATGAATTTCTAGTGATGCCGTTTGGTCTTACAAACGCACCGGCTATTTTTATGGATTTAATGAATCGGGTTTGTAAACCGTTCCTTGATAAATTTTTAATCGTGTTTATTGATGACATTCTAATTTATTCGAAAACCGAAGAAGAACACGAAAGTCATTTGAGGCTTGTTCTAGATGTGTTGAAACGGGAGAAGTTGTATGCAAAATTCTCGAAGTGTGAGTTTTGGTTGCGGGAAGTACAATTCCTAGGTCACGTGGTGACGTGTGATGGTATTAAAGTTGATCCGTCCAAGATTGAAGCGGTGTCAAATTGGGAGCCTCTGAGAACTCCTACCGAGGTTAGAAGTTTTCTTGGATTGGCCGGTTATTACCGAAGGTTTATACAAGATTTCTCGAGAATCGCGATTCCACTAACGAAGTTAACAAGAAAAAGTGAGAAGTTTGTGTGGGAGAAGAAGCAAGAAGAGGCGTTTAAATTGTCGAAGGAAAAGTTGTGTAACGCGCCGATTCTTACGTTACCGGATGGTATGGAAGATTTTGTGGTTTATAGTGATGCTTCGAACCAAGGGCTCGGTTGTGTGTTGATGCAAAGAGGTAAGGTGATCGCGTATGCCTCGCGACAATTGAAGAATGCGGAATTAAGATACACGACACACGACTTGGAGTTGGCGGCGATTATATTTGCCTTGAAGTTGTGGAGACATTATTTGTATGGTACTCGGTGTACGTTGTACACGGATCATAAAAGTCTACAATACGTGTTTACTCAAAAGGATCTTAATATGCGACAAAGAAGGTGGATCGAGTTGATAGCCGACTATGATTGTGAGATTGTGTATCACGCGGGAAAGGCTAATGTGGTGGGCGATGCCTTGAGCCGAAAGGTTTATGAGAAACCGAACCGAGGAATTTTATCACGTATAGAAGTCGTCTCGAGCATCATCGAAAGAATCAAGAATGCCCAACGAGAAGTTATGGAAAAAGACGAGTTAAGACAAGAACGGTTAGGTAAGAACCAACATTTTCTCGAAAATGCACAAGGGTTGAAGACCGTAGGTGGTCGTATTTGGGTTCCTAAGTTCGGTGGTATCCGAAAAGAGTTGTTGTATGATGTGCACAAATCGAAGTATTCGATTCACCCGGGAAGTACAAAGACGTACCAAGATATGAAACGGGTTTATTGGTGGCCCGGAATGAAGGCGAGAGTGGCCAAGTACATCTCTAAGTGTGCCACGTGTGCACAAGTGAAAGCCGAGCATCAAGTACCGTATGGGGTAGCCCAATCATTAGTTGTACCGGCCGGGAAGTGGGAAGATATAACTATGGATTTCATAGTAGGTTTACCGAAGACGAGTAGAGGTCACGATGCCATTTGGGTCATAGTTGACCGGTTGACCAAGAGTGCGTTATTTTTAGCAATTCGGGAAACGTTGCCACTCGAGAAATTGGCTAAGTTGTATGTTGATGAGGTGGTTCGACTCCACGGGGTTCCGTTATCGATTGTATCCGATAGAGACGCGAGGTTTACCTCGAGATTTTGGCGATCTTTACAAGAAGAGTTGGGTACAAAGTTGCGGTTGAGCACGGCTTATCACCCGCAAACCGACGGTCAAAGTGAAAGAACAATCCAAACGGTTGAAGACATGTTGAGATCGTGTGTGTTAGATTTCGGTGGTAAATGGGATGAACATTTACCGTTAGTCGAGTTCTCGTATAATAATAGCTATCACTCGACTATTAAAATGCCGCCTTATGAGGCGTTGTATGGGAGAAAATGTAGAACTCCATCTTGTTGGTTGGAAGCGGGAGAGACGAAGCTCACGGGTCCCGAGATCGTGAGGGTGACGAACGAAAAGATCGGTATTATTCAAACCAACATGAAAGTCGCCCAAGATCGACAACGAAGTTATTCGGGCTTGAAGAAAAGGCCATACGATTTGGATGTCGGTGATATGGTCATGTTGAAAGTGTCACCTTGGAAAGGTGTGATGCGGTTTGGTAAAAAGGGAAAGTTAAGTCCAAGGTATGTTGGACCGTTTAAAATATTGAAACGGGTCGGGCTTCAAGCCTTTAAGTTGGAACTTCCACCCGAGCTTCAAGGTGTGCATGACACCTTCCACGTAAGTTATTTGAAAAAGTTTATCGGGGAAGTTGAAAACATTATCCCGTTGCAAGAATTGCGGGTTGACGGCCCGAACCGGTTGATTGAGGAACCCGAGGCTATATTAGAAACGAAGACAAAGAAGCTTCGGAATAAGGAGATCGAGTTCGTGTTGGTCAAGTGGAAGCATTCACTTGGGCCGAATTTGACTTGGGAAGTCAAAGACGAGATTCGGAAGAAGTACCCGGATTTCGTGAACTATGATGAGATTCCGAGGACGGAATCTTCTTAAGGGGTAGATAGTTGTAACGACCCGAATTTGTAAGTAAATAAAATATGTAAAAATATGATAATTGTGGATAAATCATATAAAACACGTGGAAATTGGTTTCGTGTCGTTTGGAGACCGTACGAGAAAGTTATGGGAGAAACCGGGTCAAGACACTTGATGAAAAGTGCAGCCCTGCACACGTTAAGAGTTCGCGACGCGAACTATGGTTCGCGATCGGGAACTAGCTCCAGGGAGTTTGGTAGTTGGTCGCTAAGTAGTTAGCGATGAGTTAACGATCGCGATGTATTGGAGACGCATAGTTAGCGACGCGAAGTTGGGTCGCGTCGTGAACTTATGTCTGGCAGCATTAAAGACGGGTTTGAGCTCATTTATTGCTAAGTTGAAACCCTAGTTCCTCTCTTCAAGTGTGTGAGCGATTTTGGGTGTAAAGTATCAATTGGAGCTGATTTCTTGGTCAAATCTTGTGATTCTTCACTCCTAGTTGAAGATTAAAGGTATATCTTCAATCCTTTGTAGTTGTAGCTTTAGATCTAAGGGTTTAGAAGCTTGGGTTGGAAACCCTAGTTCTTGGGGTTATGGGTTATGGTGATGTAAATGGTGTATACACTTAATAGATGGTATATTAACAAAGGAAACAAGTGTATGATTATGATTTGTAAGAATCTTAAGGGTTGGTTAAACCTAGGGTTTGGTAAATCACCATAATTGGGGGAAATGGATTGATGGGTGTTATCTAGAGGTAGATGAACACATTATTAGTAGATTGTGATGTTGAGCATTGTATGATTATTGTATTAGGCTTTCGGTGACATCTTGGAAGTCGGTGAAATCGTGAAGCAAGGGTTTTGGTGTCAAGAACACGGTTGGAACATCTTTATTGCTAAGGTGAGTACGTGTGGAATTTACTGAGTACATAGCCCCTTTTAAATATTTTCACTATTTGTGTTATGGTTTATTTGCTTAATTGTGTAGACTAGTAGTTGATGGTTAGTTATACAGATGATAGTATTGAACTAACTTGTTTGATGATGAAAGTGATAGCCGAGAGCTAGATTGGCATAACCATAGGGTTATGGTGAGAACGAGATGACGTGATGCTAGTTAGTTCGGGGGCAACCCGATAACTAGACATGATGATGTTTCTAACTAGTTCGGGGGCAACCCGATAGTTAGATAGGAAAGTGTTTCTAGCTAGTTCGGGGGCAACCCGATAGTTAGATGTATGGGTGCTTTTAGCTAGTTCGGGGGCAACCCGATAGTTGGGCACGTTAGTGTTGCTAGTTAGCTCGGGGGCAACCCGATAACTAGATAAGAGGTTCTAGGAAAGCAAGGTTTGGAGTCACCACGGGGTGACTAAATATAGATGGACGAAATTACTTGTTTGTTGATTATTTGAATAACGATTATTATTATCAATGGGTCTAAACCCATGTAACTCACGAGACGTTTTTGTCTCACGTACTCCTTGTTTATTTTGCTATGTACTCAGGTTCTGGATCGAAAGCTTAGGTACGCATGGATAGAGATGCGGGACCTAGAATAGAAGAGCACTAGATTGGATTTAGTCTTAGCTTGGTTATGATATATTTTGTAACACCTACTTTTATACTCTGATTTCATACCAAGGTTTTTGTAAATCCGAATTGAGGATGTTCTTCTATTTATAAAAATGTTTTATTTTGGCCAATATTTTGTATTAAAATTTGAGGTGTTACAGTCATTTAGCATGTTTTCTTATCGGAATAGGTATAAGTAACTCAAGATATATACTTTGATAGCATGTATGAAAGTGTTAAAAAAAAGAGTTTGACACCCTATTTTTATCACATTTTAGGCGAATTTTCACCCATTCAACTCGGTCAATTCATTTGTATTTTATATTAAAGGTTGCATTTTTTTTGTTTAGCAAGAAACGGTGTACGAAGTGGTAAAAAAATTGAGATTTTTTGATGTCGAAGATGTATTTAGGCTCGATTTTACTCGTGTAGGTACGAGTGACTGCAAAAGAATAGCCGGAGGGTTATTGCTTTTTTTAATTGAATTAAATCTTGTGATAAAAAGTTTATGATTATTATGAATCTTGAAGACAAATTTTGATTGTTTTTTGTTGTGTTGTACATGATTTGGAACCTTGTGTCACGATATTGTATAAAGATGAATAAATTATTATATGGAGAGGGAAGGAAGATATCGAATGTGATTTGGGTTCATGTTGATATCTTTAAAATTATAGTTTTTGGTGTATCAAATTGGCTAAATTGCAGGGAAGTGTTGTACATTATAACTTGTTTTTTTGGTAAAAGATGTGTAGTACGAGATGACATGATTGATAGCAGGATTGCCATTACCAGAACAATTACCTACGAACCACAATCACTACACACCACCATCAATTACAATTGCCATTACTACGCGCTACCATCGTTATTACGCTATCACTATCGATAATGCATAATATAATTACAGGGCACATGCCGCCGCATTGCACGGGTACCTGTTATTAATTTTATTAATATATAAAATCACATTATTCAATTAACTACCATTATCATTACTACTCACCGTCACCATCACCATGTCTAAAACACCACCACCCAATTACTACCGTCACCAACCACCAACACTACATCACTATCACCCACTACCATCACTTTCGACACTGAAAGACATAGTAACAGGGTACCCGCCGCCGCATTGCGCGAGTACCGGCTAGTAATTCTTAATTTCTTCTTGGGATCAAGAAAATCTTCATGGAATTATTGTTTTAATGCAACTGCTTTAACTCTGAAGGGTGGAAACTCCATATCTTAAGTTATGGTCAAAGGACAACCAATTCACGTGCAGAAAGACAATGGTCCCCCTTTACCATTATATCCATCACGTGTTCTGGATAGTCAGTTGAAAAGTATGATTCTCATCGGTGAAATATCTGACATGAATAAGTTAAGGAATCTCCCTATGCTGTTTGATGATGAAGGTGTTTCTGAAGTAAAAATCTACTATTACGGTGGTCTATATGTCACTCTGAACTTCGATCGATCTGCTTGTGCTAAGGGCTTCTTGGACAATAAAGATTGTTGGCAAAAATGGTTCAAATGGCTTAATTATGGTGAGCTAGCTATGAACATCCCGTTCCAAAGGTTAGCATGGTTACGCATCATTGGTCTTCCACTTCGATTCCGGGACGTTGATAATATAACAAAAATCGCTAATAGATTTGGAAACTTGGTTGAAATGGTTGATGTCATGTGGGAAAGTCCGAATCTTGCTAATGTTAAAATCGCCATTTTAACCTCTTCTAAATCCAGAATTAATGAGGAAATCTCAATTTCCTATGGTGGATCTGTGTTCCAGATTGGTGTTTCAGAGATACTATACGATTGGCACCCTTTTTCCTTGTATCCATTCTCCACAAAACCAAACTACCATGGAGAACTGAATGATGAAGATGGTAATCCTGAGTCGGAATTGAACTCGGATGAGGACGATGGTATCAGTGATACATGGGAAAGAAATTCTGCGGTCAATGTTCCTGAAGATGGCGAGATTCTGCCAGACGCTTCCGTCGATGTCGAAGTCGAAGTCGATACAGGCAGAATTCCGGTCAACTCCGGTGATGGTGTTACTACGGGTTCATGTTCCAATGACAAATTAAATGCTACTATCAACATTGATAACACGTTTGTTGATGAGGTGAACACAATTCCCAAGGTTGGTAATGATGACGACAGAGAATTACAGCCGAAATTTTTTAACGGTAATATTGATTTTACTTCTTTCGAATCTGGGCTCAACTTTGGGCCTTTCCCTTGTTCGGCTCCTATTAGGCCAGTGGTGCACGTGTCAAATATTAGCCCATTCAAGATGGGTGTGGCCTGTTCAGACAATGTTGGGCTCGGGACTGCTTCTAAAAAACGCAGGCGTTTCTCCCCTAACAGACATATCAATCATATCGTTTCTCCTGTCGAACCACCCACAGCTCCATCAATTGATTTAAATAGAGTTCAATCGGCTTCGGTTAACTCAGGTGATGATTCTTCATCTCAATCAATACCCGAAATTGTTAAAACAGCGGAAATCGGCGCACAATTGGGTTTCCAGATCAACAATGAAGATCCAATCTTGTGTGAATTATTTTCTGGTGAAGGTGTTGTCAATATTTCTTAATGAATTTGCTTTCATTAAACATCAGGGGGATGAGTGATTCTCATAAAATCGATTGGGTTAGAGAATTAAAATTAAAACATAAAATTGACTTTGTGGGTCTACAGGAAACTCATGTGGCAGCAGGATGCTCTATCGATGTGTTTGGGTGTTGGGGTAATAATAATGTCAGGCATAAATCAATAGAGGCTGTTGGTAGATCGGGCGGTCTATTATGCTTGTGGAACCCTGATGTGTTTGATGGCAATGTTTGTATTCAATCTCGTCATTATCTCACAATTGGTGGTCGTTGGAAAGGTTTCCCCGGCGATACATATCTTGTTAATATCTATGCACCTCAATCGCTTTCTGAAAAAAAGGCATTGTGGGACGAATTGGTGAATCTTAAAAATTCTCGTCAGGGGAATTGGATTCTTTTTGGTGACTTCAACTCTGTTCGTCGGCCTGACGAAAGATTAAATTCTGTTTTTTGTCGCTCCACTGCTAATCACTTCAACAATTTTATCACCACCGCTGGTCTATCGGAATTTAGCATGGGCGGTAGAAGGTTTACTTACTTAAGCCCAGATTTTTGCAAGCTTAGTAAACTTGATAGATTCCTTGTATGTAGTAATTTCATGGCCATACAGTCAAGATCAGCGGTTACTGCACTCCCGCGTGAACACTCTGATCACTCACCAATAATTTTGTGTAACACAGTGGTTGATTTCGGTCCACAGCCTTTCAGATTCTATAATTCGTGGTTACTTAGGGGCGGGTTCAAGGATATGATCAAGGAGGCTTGTTATTCTTTTCATGGTTTTGGTACCCCAGACCTTTTTCTCGTGGCAAAACTGAAACATATAAAAAACGAGATAAAAAAATGGAGGCAGATTGAGTTCGTCATGGAAAATCGCGAATCAAAAACTCTGAAAAGTCGTTTACTTGCACTTGATTTAGCGGTTGAATCTCGTGCATTATCCGAGGCTGAATTGCAAGAGGTTAAGTCGGGTAAATTGCGTCTAAATGATTTAGACACTTTTGTTAAACTCGATTTGAAACAAAGAGCTCACGTCAAATGGGCAATTGACGGTGATGAAAATTCTTCATTTTTTCATGGCTCTCTTAAAAACAAAAACAGAAATAACCGGATCCACGGTTTGGCTATTAATGGTTCCTGGATAACCGATCCTAGCGCGATTAAAACCGAAGCACTCAGGTTCTTCACCGAGAAATTTACGGATTCATGGCCGGTTAGACCTTTATTTTATAATTCCTTATTTAACAAATTGTCTGATTCGCAGAGCAGTTACATTGAACAATCATTTTCGGTTGATGAGATTAAGTGTGCAATTTGGGCTTGTGGAGGGGATAAGGCTCCCGGGCCCGATGGGCTCACTTTCAAATTCATAAAAACCCATTACGATATTATCATTGATGATCTTATGGCTTTTGTTCGGTATTTTGAACTTACAGGTTCTATTGCTAGGGGTTGTAACTCATCTTTTATAACCCTTCTTCCAAAGATTAAAGACCCGGTGAACCTTTGTGATTTTCGGCCAATTTCCTTAATTGGATGCATGTACAAGATATTGGCCAAAGCGTTATCACTGAGATTAAAATCGGTAATTGATTGTATTGTCGAAGGAACTCAATCGGCCTACATAAATGATAGAAACATCTTAGAAGGGCCTCTTGTAATTAATGAATTATGTTCTTGGGCTAAGAGGTCAAAACAAAAAATGTTTTTATTTAAAGTTGATTTTGAGAAAGCTTTTGACTCCATCAATTGGGGTTATCTTGACTCCGTTATGGATCAAATGAATTTTGGCATTAGATGGCGTTCTTGGATTCGTGGGTGTCTATCATCCTCTTATGCTTCGGTCTTAATTAATGGATCTCCCACCAAAGAATTCCATGTTTCAAAAGGAGTTCGTCAAGGCGACCCATTATCTCCTTTTTTGTTTATTATAGCAATGGAAGGTCTTAATGTGGCCATGAAATCGGCGTGTGAAAAGAATATATTTCGGGCTCAAAAAATTGGTCCGCACGGTCCCAAACTATCACATTTATTCTATGCGGACGATGCAATTTTTGTAGGTGAGGGTTCCAACACCAATTTGTCAAACCTTGCTAGAATTCTAAAATGCTTCAACGTTTCTTCCGGCCTTCAAGTCAACTTTCATAAATCAAACTTATTTGGTATTGGTGTTTCTACCCCTTTACTAAATAATTGGGCCAACATCCTTAATTGTGTGCCGGGTTCTTTGCCTTTTAATTATCTTGGTGTCCCGGTTGGTAGTAATATGAATCTAAAGAAAAATTGGGTTCCGGTTATCAATCGATTTAATTCAAAATTGTCCGATTGGAAAGAGAAAAATTTATCTTTTGGTGGAAGGCTTACGCTAGTCAAATCGGTATTAAGTAGTCTACCATTATACTACTTTTCGTTATTCAAAGCCCCCTCTTGCATTATAGATAACCTCGAACAAATTAGAAGGCGTTTTTTATGGGGTGACAAAAAAATTAGTTGGGTTGCTTGGTCCACCGCATTGGCCTCAAAAGAACTAGGTGGTCTTGGTATCGGCTCTCTTAAAGCACAAAACCATGCACTATTATCTAAGTGGTGGTGGCGCTTACGGGATGGCAAACCGTGCATATGGAAGGATGTAATCTTGGCGGTTCATAATCTGAAATATAAACCGGTACACAAAATGGCAACATGTAATTCCGTGGGGGTTTGGCGAAACATTACACGTATAGAACTTGAACTTAAAAAACTTGATCATGATTTTTTTGATTTATTCGCTCTTCGAACAGGTTGTGGCTCTTCTTTCCTGTTTTGGAAAGATGCATGGTTTGGAAATCAGCCACTTCAGTCGTTATTCCCTAGCCTTTACGCCATTGAAGGCCGGAAATCTTGCTTCGTATCAGATCGCATCACGGATTCAGGTTTCTCGTGGGATTGGAAACACGGTTTTAATGATGCCTCAATCGTTAATGAATTTATATCATTACTGCATTTATTAAATGGTGTGAGATTAAACACTTCACCGGATAAGTTATGGTGCAAAGTCTCTAATGATGGTTCTTTTGCGGTTCATCATATTCGCAATTGGCTCGATAAGAAATTGACTACTATTGGTTACGTTAATATGCCATGGTTGAACATTATACCTATTAAAGTTAATTGCTTTGTTTGGAGGGTCGGGCTAGGCCGGATTCCAGTTGCAAAAAGTTTAGAAAGGCGCGGAGTTAATGTAGATTCTATTACGTGCAAAATTTGCAACATCGGTGATGAGGATGTCGATCATGTATTTCTAAGATGCTCTCGTTCGGTGGAAATTCTATCTTGGATCTTTAAATGGTGTGATATTCCGTTACCTACTTTTAACTTAGTAACGGAACTTATTGAATTTGGTGCAAATTGGGGGAATTGCCCTAAAAAAAGAAAGGTTTTAACAACTATTATACAAAGTTATTTTTGGTGTGTATGGAAAGCAAGAAACGAGAAGGTGTTTAGCAATAATCACAAGTCATCCCCGGTCATTGTGGGCGATATTATTGATACATCATTTTTGTGGTTAAAACATAGGAGTAAATTCTCTTGTAATTCGGTTGATTGGGGCATTTGTCCTTTTTTTGCTTCCCTGTAATTGTTCTTGTTTGTTTGTGTTCCTGTTTTGTGCCGTCTTAGTGTCTTGCTAAGTCGGTTGTTTTTATATATATTTGCCGTTTCCAAAAAAAGTAAGACGACCCCAAGAGATGTAAATTTCGACTTTTGTATTTTTAGTTATCCATTATGCATTAACTACTGTGAAAAAGCTAGGTTTGAAATTGTAAATTGCATTTGGTACTCAATTCAATGTTTCGATATATCTTTTTGACATAAAGATAAAGATAGAAGTAGAGGTGGCAATTGAGTTGGGTTTGGGTTAGCGGATTCGGGTTGGCGGGTCGACGGGTTGGAATCACTAAACCCAAACCCGACCTGTTAGAATTTTGGGTCAGAAAAAGCAACCCTAACTCGGACTCTTATAAATCAAGGTAACCCAGACCCAACCTGTGTAACCCATAAACTTAACAGGTTGGAGCGTCAAATGGGTTAGCGGGTGAGAACCAGGTTGACGGGCTAGGAACAAATTAAATGAATCCAAATACAAAGCTAATCTCAATCCAATTAATAAAAATAATAATGTTCAACTTAAAAGACATAATAAACCAACCTGATATGGTTCAAATTAAGATTGTAAAATAAGAAATTCTTCACGTCCCAAATTTACAAGCTTTTAGTTAGGGAAAATATGTGAGAACTTAATTGCGTGAGATTTGAACGACAAATTCAAATTTGAAAGGTTAAAAAGAAATGGAAATACTTTAGGTAGGATAACTAATTTAAGGGGTGTGTTATATTATTTATGGTATTTACTATATACATATTTTTTTTTAAAATCTTTAAAAATTAAACGGGTTGGCGGGTCGACCCGATTTTACACAAGACAACCCGAACCCAACCTGATTTATAAACACGTTGGACGGCTCGAACTGTTTTTGACCCGAACCCATTTATGGTCAACCCAAACCCGACCTTTTCCGTGTTGGGTTCATGTTGGGTTGCGGGTCGTGTCAGGAATTGCCACCCCTAGATAGAAGGGTGGAGAAAGGAGATTGGACACCATTTGCTTTTGTTGTGTTTTGATTGACAAGAATTTTTTTTGTTCTCATTAGAATATAGAATGAATCATGATCTAGTGGTAATTAAGAAATTTTTAATAACTTTTAGTTACGAGTTGGATACTTCATTTGGTAGATATTTATCACATGTTAATGAAACGATTTGAAAATGATAACGACAACGATAAGATTGTATACATCTCGATTATAAGTTAGTCATCCTGAAGAGCCCGTAATAAACAAGAATACCATTTTGTAAAAAAAAAATTGAAAATAATATAATTTAAACATTTTCAAGAAAAAGGAAGTTTATTTGGACCACTGAAGAAAGTTAGAATTGATATATGGTTGTCTTTCACACTATTATGTCTTTTTATTCATGATATGGAATTAAATCTTGGCCCAAAGGTATAACAATTATACATATTTTTGGCCATTTGAACACATACATTCTATTACCCTTTTAGTTACTCATTAATAACTTTCAAGAAACTATACATATCCGACTATGAGTTGTGTTCAAGGAGGTCCATGATTTTTACAAAGTCCCGAGGAACAAATCTCAACCATTGATCAATATGATCTAATGGTCAAGATTAATCACATACTTTATACATTGAGGGGTATTTTGGTCATTTGGCACTAAAAAAAATTATTTTATTTTATTTTATTTTTTATTTTTTATTTTAAATTTTTTTTTATTTTTTTATTTTTTTATTTTTAGTTGAGGGGTATTTTGGTCATTTTGAAAAATTTATTTTTTTTATTTTTATTTTTTATTTTTTATTTTTTATTTTAAAATTTTAATTTTTTAAAAAAATATTTTTTTTTTTTAAATTTTTTTTTATTATTAATTTTTTTTTAAATTATTAATTTTTCATTAATAACACATAATGTTATTGTATAGTGAATCACTTGTGATTGCAAAGTGAATCACATGTGATTGCTTACTGAATCACATGTGATTGCATTCTGAATCACATGTGATTTAACTAAAACCTGATTTTACACTAAAATCACATGTGATTTTACACTAAAATCACATGTGATTTTACACTAAAATCACATGTGATTAAGTTGTACACGTAATTATCAAATAAATATTATTTTTTAATTAAAAAATAAAAAAAAAATAAAAAAAATAAAAAATAAATAAAAATAAAAATAAATAAAAAAATTTTAAAATTTTAAAATAAAAAATAAAAAATAAAAAAAAATCGAAAATTTTTTGAAGTGCCAAATGACCAAAATACCCCTTCATAATAAAAAATAAAAAAATAAAAAAAAATAAAAATTTTAAAATAAAAAATAAAAAATAAAAAAAAAATAATTTTTTTTTTTAAAATGACCAAAATACCCCTCAATGTATAGAATATGTGATTAATCTTGACCATTCGATCCTATTAATCAATGGTGGAGATTTGTTCCTTGGGACTTCCAAAAAATGATGGACCTCCTTGAACGTTTCTCATCCGACTATATGAAAGTCCAATCGATAACGAAAGAATATGTTTTTAGTTACTTGTTTATGTGTTTTTCATAGTTATCTCGTCGCCATATAGTTTGAGAAAAATGCTATAATAATGACATATCATCGCCAACTCGCCATAGCTATAAGGTTTTGTCGCTATATGGTTTAATTCTTATAATGTGAGAGAATTTTATAAACAAATATTAACTTATACTCTCCCTGTCCAACAAAAAACTTTTCATTTCTCCTAAACTATTTGTCCCACAAAAAACTTCTCATTTGAGAAATTGGAGTGACCCACTAATAAATTAATATTATCTATATATTATTTATCATTTTTTAAATAGTTCTCTCACTAACTTTATATCACTTATCTTTTTAAATATAGACCAACATATTCTTTCTCTAAACTAATCATACATTTTAATCAAATTTATTCCTAAAGATCTTACTATTACTTATCTCCTAAAAATATGCGTCCAAATGAAATGAAAAAGTGAGTAATATGTATTAGTCGATCTATGCATCTTTATTGATATACTAAAATAGACCAACCAGATTTGCCACACATATATATATACAAAAAATAACGCACATGCAAAGGCAATATAAAAATAATTGAAACGAGTGCATGTGATGGGAAGTTTCAGCCACTTGGAACAATTGAACTGAATTTGGTTATAATATTGTTACGAGCGCAATTATACATTTATACTTGACATTTTCAATTTATTCTTGTCACTAAATCTACGTATAATACATATTTTTTATGTGTCACTAAATGTCAATTTTCTTGTACAGTATCTGTTGTTTTGCACAAATACAGTAAGTTGTTATTTCTTCCAAGTGGTTGCCGAAAGTAAAATTGCCCAAACAGGAAACGGAAGCGATTTTCTTAATTAAATTGACAACAAATGAAAGGGTTCTAGATGTCATCCGTTTCAAAATAAGTGATACACTTTTTATTTTTGGGTATTTCAAAATAAGTGATATACTTTGAAAATTTACTATATTTGGTAAAAGGTAGTGGGGACCACACCCACTAACTATCTCCTTTAATAAAGTGAAAAAACATATGTACTCTTACATTTACTTTTAAACATCATTAAATTAACTTTAACTAATATATGTGGGATCCATCTTCCACTAACTATCAAATTTAATCTAATTAACCTACATTATCATATTTTGCCTAAAAAACCGTGCAGTCTAATTTGTATCACTTATTTTGAAACGGAAGAAGTATTATGTTACCTGGGATTCAATTAGGCCCCGATGTAATCCTCCGTAATTCTCTGTAATTGTAATTCAATTACATTACGGAGAATGTTTGGATGGACTTCTTTTTTGTAATTCAGTTACAACGTAATTTCGAATTACGATATTCGTTGTAATTGAAATCTGTCCCGACACCCTATGAATTCAATTACGGTTCTTCAATGAACTTACAAATTTGAAAATTTTCTATGCTTCAGGTTTTAAAATCGTTCAAAAATGTTTAAAAAAATTAAAGAAATTAAAAAAAAACAAAAAAAACATTAAATTTTTTTAAATAATAATAAAAATAAATAATTAAAAAAATAATAATAAATAATAAAATTTAAAAAAAAATCTAAAAAAGTATTAAAAAAAATGCATAAGAATTGATTTGAATTCCAACTCAAAATTTTTGTGGCCAAACGCATAACCTTATTCAATTACAACCGAATTTAATTCCAACCGAACTCAATTACATTACGGATGATTACGTTGAGTCAAACGCCCCTTAATGTTTGAAAATTCCGATAAGAAGACCATATATGTCTTTCTATGTTTTGCAAGTGTAGTGTTGCACTGCTCCGAATCGTGACAAACACTGACATTTTAGTTTTTGGCAAATCAGTGACACCTCAGCTGATACGTCAACTGACACACTCATGTCAACAACACCATTCACTTATTATTTCATGAGAAATGATATTTCTTCCTATTTTTTCTTACATTTACCAGGTTTGGGTTGACCCGATTAAACCCGATAACATCAAATATATGAATTTTGAAGTATTTATGCATTTACAAAGTTCTTACTTAAACTAATTAATGTCTTGCATATATTAATTTAATAATTGTTTAATATAATAAAAATGAAATTTTTAATTAATATGAATTTCTAATTGCTGTGGTGATTTAATCGATATTATAATAACACAAATGATTGTATTTAACATGATAAAGACTTATTGTTCTGAACAAGTTATATTTGGTCCGCGCGTTGCAACAGAAATTTAAAGCGTTTTTTTCTAAAGCAAAACCTAAGATTTGGTTTATATCGAATTTAATTTTTTTATTTATGAACACAAATTTTTAAGATATTTCATAAAGTTAAAAATAACAATATTAACAATAAAATAATAGTAGTATTACTTTTGAATGGTTTGTTCAAGGTAGTTCATTAATTTCATCTAGTCCCACGGAACAATTATTAGCCCTTGGATCAAGAAAAAATCAATGGTCAAGATTAAAACCACCACCCCCACTACAAACACATGTGCTTCAATACATCAATACCCCACCCACCTCCAGTGGCCGGAGACGGCGGCCGACAGCCGGAGGTGGCCGCCGACGGTGGTGACCGGTGGTGGTGGTCATGACTGGAAGCAATGTAACACACCGATTTTTCAACCCAAATTAAAACTTTTAAAACAAAGATTTAAGTCTTTACAAACCGAACATCTAAAATATGGTTTAACTAAAACATTTGGAATAATTAGTAAGTACCAAAACCGGTGTTACAAATATATTAAAACTTTTAAAACAAAGATTTAAGTCTTTACTTACTCTATCAATTCAAATCCTTCCAAATGCTAACTACGGGCCGCCTAATCTTTAGCTCCCGAACCTGAGTACATAGTCAAAGTAAACGTAGTACGTGAGACAAATATTGTCTCGTGAGAAACATGGGTTTAGACCCGGTTAGAAATAATTTGCAATAAAATAGTAATTAAATAATTAACAAATTGCAAATAGTCAATCAACTCTAAGGCTTGCCATAAGTCAATCACATACGTAACGGGCCTCCCCGAAACAACTCCCCCGATATGGGTTATCTAGGTAAACTCCCCCGTTTCCGGGTTATCTATTTGCTCCCCCGATTTCCGGGTTATCTCAAACTCCCCCGCTTTCCGGGTTATCTATTTCTCGACACACTACCCTTGCGCAGGGTGGTACCGCCCCAAGTAGGTGTCACTAACTCCCTCAACTTGTGTGGGTTATCTAGAATCCAATTGATTAGCTACCACATAACAAATCATCTACTTGGGTCAATGCCCATATCACAACTCAATCATACTAGTGGTAACTACACAATCAAGTACAATACGATTCAATTCAATTCAATGTAATTCAATTCAATTACTTACTCTATCAATTCAATCTTTTCTTTATTAAAACAATTATCTAATAAAGACTCTAAAAATCATTTCAGTTATAAGAACATGGTTTACTATGTACTCAGAAAGATCACATGTACTCACCTTAGCAATGCTATCCAACAATTGTGTTCAACAACACAATCCTTACTTCCAAATTGAGGAAGTACTTCCAATCTCAAGGTCTTCTTGACCTAACATCAATATCATTACAAAATCTAGTTATAATCCATAACTAGCTACTAAGTAATCCATCTAAACATTCCCAACCACCAAGTTCATACAACTTGGTGGAATCTCAAACCCTAGTTCAAGATTTTCCATCATCAATCCCAAATCTAACTTGTACACATTGATTACAAGTCCACAAGGAGTGTTTTACACTCATGAAAGTTCATCTTCCCCAAAGATGATATGGTGGGTTCCCAAAACCACCATTGTTACCCATACCAAGCTCAAAATGAAGGTAACTAAGTGAAATAAGCAAGAATTCTTACCCTTGATGCTTAAATCCTTCAAGATGATGAAGATTTGAGCTCCTTAGCTCCAAAAACCGTCCAAATGCTCTCAAAAACGGCTGCACTAAGTCTAGGGTTCGTAGGTGTTATGAGCCCTAGCTTCTACACAACTTTATATACTCCAGACAGACCTCGCGCCCCGCTCGCGTTTGCCTCGCGCCGCGAGGTGACGCGGGTTGTCTTCTTGGTCGCCGCAGGAACGCCTGACTCGCGCCCCGCTCGCGTCTGGCTCGCGCCGCGAGCTCGACGCGAATCTCGAATCGAGCGCGGCGCGAGTCTCTCGCGTCCGGGCTCTGAACCTTCTGTTCAACTTCGCGCCTGGCTCGCGCCTGGCTCGCACCGCGAGGGCTGTTCCAGCCAGATTCTTGGCCTTTAAACTTGTTTCCATCCAAGTTTTGACCCATACTTGGTTATGCCAAGTCCCAAACATTCAATCATTCGATAAAACACAAACCGAAATGTAAACTAATATAAATGACGAAAATTCACATAAATCCCGAATAGATACACGAAATGAAAAACGTAAAATTACGGTCGTTACAAGCAACATGTGTTTGAAACACATGTGTTTCACCTTTTGAAACACATGTGTTTTGAAAATAAAGGAGTATATATGTACAACCAAGCACATGCGTTTCATGACTTGAAACATATGTGTTTTGTTACTAGAAGCACATGAGTTTCAGTAATAACAGTTGTTTTGAAAATAAAGGAGTGTATATGTACAGCCAAACACATGTGTTTAAGTAATGAAGCACATGTGTTTGTAAGCTAGAAGCACATGTGCTTCACTAATAACATATCTTTTGAAAACAAAGGAGTGTATATGTACAGCCAAGCACATGTGTTTCAAGTAATGAAGCACATGTGTTTGTAAGCTAGAAGCACATGTGCTTCACTAATAACAGGTCTTTTGAAAATAAAAGAGTGTATATGTACAGCCAAACACATGTGTTTTAAGTAATGAAGCACATATGCTTTGTATGCTCCCGTGTGTGTTTGGAAACTCATGTTTTTAGTGACTTGAAACACATGTGTTTCGTGACCTGAAGCACATGTGCTTCGAAATAATATGATGTGTTTTAGTGAAGCACACGTGTTTCAATAAATCAATACCACCACCACCCCCATTACCACCAGCACCTTCGCTGTCAGCCACCACCACCGGCGGCGGCGGGCGGTGGCTGGAGGCGGCGGCGGGCGGTGGCTGTAGGTGGTTGTAGGTCGGGGATTTGATCTTGACCATCTTGATCCAATGGATAGGATTTGTCCTTTGAGACTATGCAAAACCTTTGGACTGTCTAGAATACAACTCTATAAAGATATAAAAGTAAAAGTGGTAAGGTGAGAGAATATGATATATATTAGGGTAAATTACAGTTTTTGTCCCTGACCTATGGCCGATTCGGGGTTTTTGTCCCTAATGTTTTTTTGTCGGTTTTTTTGTCCCTTAAGTTTTTCAAATTCTGGAAATTTTTCCTTCCGTCCAAAATCTTCCGTTAAATGACTAAAAATGCAAAAACAGTAAGGGTATTTTCGTCCAAAATCACCCGTCATTCTCTTTCTGTAGATCCATTCAAACCCACACCCAGATATGTCACCAGAAACACAATCTCCGGCGAACGGTCATCTTCTCCGGCTAATCATCTTCACCATCTGACCTCCTCCGCACCTCCGATGTACCTACCGCCGATGAAAACCTTAGGTAGGGTTAGATTCGTCTTTCAATCTCATCCTCACCGCCTTCCGCCATTAATTCATCGAGAAATCTGGAGTCCATTGATAGATCGCGTTCGTCAATCGATACACGGAAGCCACGTAAGATCGATTGGACAGTGTGGCAAGCCTCTTAAGATTGATTTAGCCATTAATTCGTCGAGAAATCTGTTGTGATTTTGATTCCGGTGGAGATTTCTCCGGATTAGGGATTTGTTTGGTGGAGAAAGCACGTGCGATTTTGTTAGCGAGATGAACTCATCACCGTCAGAATCATCTTTGTTAGCGAGATGAACTCATCACCGAACACGGAGACGGTTGCTCTAGGGTTTTGTTGAAACCATCACCGTCAGAATCATCTTTCGCGAATAGATTCTCAACATCCTTCAAAATCACAACACAGGAAACACCAAAACTTGTTGATTTAGTATTTAGGGTTCATCAATTTGGGAGATTAGGGTTCACTGAAGGTAGAAGAAGGATAGAATATGGGTAATTTGGTAAAATGGACAAAAAAAACGTTAGTTAACGACCAAAATTGGACGGAAGGACAAATTTCCAGAATTTGAAAAACTTAAGGGGCAAAAAAACCGACAAAAAAACATTAGGGACAAAAACCCCGAATCGGCCATAGGTCAGGGACAAAAACTGTAATTTACCCTATATATTATATACCCTAATTTATAATCCCTCCGTCCCGTAAAAAACTTTTCATTTCATTCTAAATTTTTGTCCCACAAAAACTTCTCATTTCCCATATTTGATGGGCTCCACACAATAAAAAATACTATTACTAAAGACCCACCACTAATATCTACTAACTATCTTTCTCTCTCCAACCCAACCTTATATTTTAATCAAAAGTATTGTTAATGACCTCACCACTAAGTATCACCTAAAAACTTGTGCAAAACCAAATGAGAAGTTTTTTGTGGAACGGAGGGAGTAATACTTATATTTATAAATATAATAGTTAACATTTATAAGGATTTATAGAAGACTATAAAAATTGGGGTTGTGTATGAAACAAACAAACACATATAACTTTCTTGTTCGTATAGATACAATCAAACAAAGAATGTACTTGTTTTATTTCACATAGATTTATTGAACTTTTATGTGCAGCCTATATATAATTATATTCTTAAATTTGAATGTATTTTTATTTATCAATCTAATTCATTCAAATCACCTTTCTTACATGAAAAGGATAAATTAAAACTATTACACAATAAGAACAGTATTATATTCCAAAGGTATTGGCGAAGTAAAAAACAGGAAAGGGGAACTTGTGATGGGAGATAAATATATTCAGCATGTGTTATAATATACAATAAGTATTATTTTGTCTTTAGTTATAAACTGTAATGAATTGTTTATAGATTCAGTTTATTCGTTTTTTCTGTGAATTCAACTTAAAATGGAGAAACAAAAATATTTTGTATTTTCTTGTTTATTTATTGTTGATCGAATACCAACAAAAACAAATAGCCCATCAAATCGGCGTTATATTGGGCCCTTAATGGGTTGCGTTATCCAGCATTGAAAATTAGTTAAACCCGCTATTTGCATGATTAATAAAGTGATTATATAGATTTTATATTTTTTTGTTACACATTTATTAAATAATCTATTTTATCAGATTTATATGTTCCATTAACCATAGCACTTATGGGATGTGAGTCAAAACTATAGACTTAATATAAAAGGGCTATTGGCTAACAATATGTGAATTATTTGTTTGTAGGTTAAGTCTAATTGCATGCTAATTATAATCTTTTGCCCTTAAGAAAAACTAGTCTTATTGTTGCTTAGTGACAACAATCATATACAATATTACACCTGATTTTGGAGTGTTTATCAAGGCATAACATATTATGCATTTCCAAAATTCCGTTGTTAAATTTGAAACTAAACAATTTTGTAAGGGAGTTAATTCCACATATATTACTTCTTCTCACATCACAATAATTGCTTTAATATATTGAATAATCTGTTATAACAGATATACACTGTAGTGTTTAAAGTGATTTTTTATGGTTTCAAAATCTATCTCTTCTTTTTGTAAGCCTGAACATTTTGATGTATAAATATACTAGGGAAAAAATAGAAATAGATAGAAGAATTTAACCGATGAATTTAACTACTAATATTACCAACTCTAGACTTAATCCAAGAAAAAATAAATAAACAAAAATCACATAAAAATGTCACCTTTCCTCAAATAACGATGATACTATTTGATAATTTCAAATCGCCCAGAAATAAGTAACAATAATGACAAAATGTGTTGCTTCTTCGCTAATTAGGCGGATCATGAACTTAACCAATCTTGCCGATCATTGTCTGAACATAATCAAAACATAGATATGTCACATGACACCAAATACGAACGGCATGTCAAATACTTCGAATAATATTACAATAGATAAACAAAGGCATGTTGATCAGACTCAACAGTTCAACTGATTATTCAAGACTCACAAATACACTTTAACTATGGCCAAGTATTTTGAATGGGCCAAAAGAGACAAACGGGCCATAATAAATTAGGCCTAAAATGAAGTCCAAAATAATAAATAAAATACATAAAAACGCAAATAAGTGTCCAAAAAACAGTTTTTTGGGCCGGAAAGTTCAGATGTAGTCCTCGTCACAAGCTTTTATTTGGTTACCCGAGACAAAAGTTATGACATTTTCAGTGAACTTATTTCTTTACACGATCATGAACTTCTAGAAATATAAGAGTCCGCTCTTCTACGTTCGGTGGTCTTCATCATCACACTAGCTTCGTGAGTTGGTGTGGGAATATCTGTCGTATTAAATTTTAAAAGAAATAATAATGATAATGAAAAAGGAAAATGGAGCTAGGTAGCCAACTGGGCACTTACAAGCAAAGTTGGCTTTATGTGGCTAACATGTGCCGAATGGGTGTGCAATGACCCACACACCTTCCTCCCTACAGAATCAGTACATATAACAATACATTCATATATGCACTCTGATAATGTGGTCCATGAATACGGGTATATATGGGCTCTCATTTCATAACCACCCTCCTCCAACACACATTGAGTGTGTTTTGTAAGTTATCTTCACATTTATCAAATGTTGAGAGAGATATAGAAGAATCTTGAAGACTGTAGAGCTTAACTAGAGTCGATATCGAGAGTCATGTTTTTCCACAGCTTTCTTGAACTTTCGTAATTCACGTTTTTCTCAAGATTTCTCTCATTTTACATGAATTCCCTCTCAATTCTTTGGAATTCGGGTGATTAAATGAAGTTCAAGAAAGTTGTGGGAAAATATGGTGATTCTACGGGAATGAAGATTCGACTTCTTGTTCTACTTATATGGATTTTGGATTATGGCAAAGGTTAAATCTTTCGTTCATTTCTCTCATTTTGGTTGACTCCTTGTCTTTATTTTGTGGGATATTGTTTCACACTTTCATGATACACCCAAGGTAACATACTTCAGAGTATATGTTAAATGTAGATCCAATTTTATTTTAAGGTTATTCCAATTTATGGCAGCCCCCAATGTGACCGATCTTATTCTCGGTATTTCAATTGGGGGCTGTCATAAATTGGAATAACCTTAAAATAAAATTGGATCAACATTTAACATTTACTCTGAAGTATGTTATCTTGGGTCTATCATGAAAGTGTGAAACAATATCCCACAAAATAAAGACAAGGATCAAACAAAATGAGAGAAATGAACAAAAGATTTAACCTTTGCCATAATCCAAAATCCATATAAGTAGAACAAGAAGTCGAATCTTCATTCCCGTGGAATCGCCATATTTTCCCACAACTTTCTTGAACTTCATTTAATCACCCGGATTCCAAAGAATTGAGAGGGAATTCATGTAAAATGGGCGATTTGAAGTTATCAAATAGTATCATCGTTATTTGAGGAAAGGTAACATTTTTATGTGATTTTCGTTTATTTATTTTTTCTTGGATTAAGTCTAGAGTTGGTAATATTAGTAGTTAAATTCATCGATTAAATTCTTCTATATATTTCTATTTTTTCCCTAGTATATTTATACATCAAAATGTTCTGGCTTACAAAAAGAAGAGATAGATTTTGAAACCATAAAAAATCACTTTAAACACTACAGTGTATATCTGTTATAACAGATTATTCAATATATTAAAGCAATTATTGTGATGTGAGAAGAAGTAATATATGTGGAATTAACACCCTTACAAAATTGTTTAGTTTCAAATTTAACAACGGAATTTTGGCAATGCATAATATTTTATGCCTTGATAAACACTCCAAAATCAGGTGTAATATTGTATATGATTGTTGTCACTAAGCAACAATAAGACTAGTTTTTCGTAAGGGCAAAAAATTATAATTAGCATGCAATTAGACTTAACCCACAAACAAATACTTCACATATTGTTAGCCAATAGCCCTTTTATATTAAGTCTATAGTTTTGACTCACATCCCATAAGTGCTATGGTTAATGGAACATATAAATTTGATAAAATAAATTATTTAATAAATGTGTAACAAAAAAATATAAAATCTATATAATCACTTTATTAATCATGCAAATAGCGGGTTTAACTAATTTTCAATGCTGGATAACGCAACCCATTAAGGGCCCAATATAACGCCGATTTGATGGGCTATTTGTTTTTGTTGGTATTCGATCAACAATAAATAAACAAGAAAATACAAAATATTTTGTTTCTCAATTTTAAGTTGAAATTCACAGAAAAAACGAATAAGCTGAATCTATAAACAATTCATTACAGTTTATAACTAAAAACAAAATAATACTAAATTCATCTTCTTCACTAAGATCACCATGGATCGTCATCATGAAAACATGAACTGAATCTGTATTTTGTGTTCAACAGGTGACTTCCAAAATATGGGAAATCAAGAGATGTTATGATGAAATAAGGAGCTTTGATGACGTTGAACTTGCAAAAATGATGATTATGGATGCTTGCTTCATACTTGGATTTATTTACCAGCTGAGATCAGAATATGATAATCCAACAAATAAGTTGCGTGCCAGATCCATATGTTATGATCTTGTGCTATTGGAAAACCAAATCCCTTTCTTTGTTCTCGAGGACATGTATGAGTGCACTTTATTGAAATTTGACCAAAGTGTCTCTTTGGTTAATGTTAGGACTTATTTATATTATAAGTAATAGTCTAGAGGGTAATGTTGCCAACATTGAATAGTTATTAGATTAGTTTAGGTAGGTCTTTAGGATTTGCCACATTAATCACAATCATCTTTTGCAAAGCTCTCTCCTCTCTCTCTACTTTCTCTCTCTAAAAGCCTCTTTCTTTCTTATCAAGTTTCATCCAAAAACACAATCAAAGATTAAATTATGGATTAAATGCTCTATCTAGAATTAACAATTGGTATTAGAGCATAATCCTTCAAGTAATAGATCCAAAAGCGTTCAATATTTGGTCTGATTTGAAGAAGTTTACAAGTTTTTGGAGAAGAAGAGCTTAGATCTGGAAATCGAAATTTGAGGTATGTATCATCATTTTTAGTAGATCTTTAGATTCCTCTCGTAATTCTAATCACATTAGAATCAAATTTCGATTGAATCCATCAACTATTGATCTCAATTTCGTGATATTAGTGAAAACAATGAAAACTCATTTTTTTTCTACTGTAAAATCGAAATTGTGATATGATTTGTTGTGTTTTGAGCTGGTTTATTGGATCATTACGTGCGAAAATTGATTTCGAGTAGTTTGGGATTTGAATCAATCGATTTGGTTAAGATTTGAGGAAGTTAGGATAATTTTAGTGGACTTTTTTTCTTGCTCGGTTGCGTTCTGCTCGACACTAAGCACTGTTCTCGACCCGACCCTGAAGAACGATCTCGAAACGAGAATAGTAAACATCTCGACTCGAGAACAACGAACATCTCGACTCGAGAACCATCAAACATCTCGACTCGAGATCCATCAAACATCTCGACTCGAGAACCATCAAACATCTCGGCTCGAGAACCTCAAACATTTCGGCTCGAGAACTTGTAACTTCTCGACTCGAGAACTTCTAATCATCTCGGCTCGGGAACTTTCAAACATCTCGACCCGAGAACTTTAACATCTCGACCTGAAAACTTTAACATGTCGAGTCGAGATCGAAATCCTTACTTCTCAACCCAATATCGCTTGAGAAAAGGGGCTGTATTAAAACGGTCATAACTTTCAACTCGGGTGTCCGTTTCAAGCCCACGACTAACCAAATCGAAGCTCGAAACGAAGGCTACGACGTGAGAAGTTAAACTCGCCAAAAATCTAACAATATTTTAAAGCAAAGAGATTGAGTTCAAAAGCATACCACTTGCAAATCTTGAGGTGAAATATTTATTACCTCTCCATTAGACATCTTTCTTAAATATTGTAATAGGAAAATGGAACTATAAGCAGTTGAAGATCCATTTCCCAATTTATGCCTAATAACATCTTCAACTGAAAACAACATTGAAATCCAATTAGATTATCACATTAATAACAAAACTTGATAATCAAATCAATATACTATAAGTAGTAGACAGTAGACACAATGAGAACATAATTTTATATATACTACTTGCTACTGCTTTTTCAACATTTATGGTATCTGAACATATATTAATTTTCCAGTTTTCCTTATATTGATATCATATTTATGAACATGACTAAGATCAACTTTGAACGTGGAAATTAAGATTTTTGACCACGAAAGTCAAAACGGAATTTTCTTTAGGAACATAGGAGAGTTTTTTTTTATTCTTTTATTGTTTACATTTCTAGGCTCTGCTGTAAAATTATTTAGTTTTAAATGATAGCTTAAAAGAGTAGAAAACAAATTTTGTTTTTTTTTACATTTGATCAAAAAGCCTAAAAAACATTATCAACAAAGAATTTAAGTAAGATGTGAACAAAACAAGCATTAACAATTTGTAAATTAATTTGTGTTTAATCTTCAAACGATAATCAAATCAACATTTGCTAATATCATTTAACCAAGCTTCTCTTTGCCATTTCATCGAATAGGTGGTGTGCATAATCGAACAAACTATTAAAAACTTATAATTTATGACAATTCACTATTAAAACTGAAGCTTTTGCATCTCTATTTGTACCTGAACACAATAGAGATAGTAGGGTTTGGTGTTGTCAGTATACGATGACGGTGAAATCTATGGAGAGACATAGGTTTCTAAAACTTAAACGTACTGCCTAATTTACTAAATGGCAAAACCTAATTCACACCGATTATATCTGGTTTCTGAAATGGAGTTGGATCAGGATTGGGATTCATATAAATTTGAAGGGGATAATGATAGAATTAGAGTACATAAAGAAAAAGAAGAATCAACTAACTCATTGTTGTCCGTCGTTAGGGTGGATTGACATGGATGAGAGAGAGAAAGGAGATGAAATTATGGTTAAAATTTTGTAATTCCATTTTGTAACTAGTACAACAAGGATGACAGATCACATGGGACCCGCTTACTCGCAGCTTCTTAACGAAAGTGGAAGTTTGTTTTAAAAGTAAAAACATAAAAAAGGTGTTTGGCTAAAGCCCATTTTTCCAAGGCGTTAAGAAAGTGGAAGTTTGTTTAAAAATTCGATTAAGATTTGAGGAAGTTAGGATCATTTTAGTTGACTTTTTTTCTTGCTCGGTTGCGTTCTGCTCGACACTAAGCACTGTTCTCGACCCGACCCTGAAGAACGATCTCGAAACGAGAATAGTAAACATCTCGACTCGAGAACAGCGAACATCTCGACTCGAGAACCATCAAACATCTCGACTCTAGATCCATCAAACATCTCGGCTCGAGAACCATCAAACATCTCGGCTCGAGAACCTCAAACATTTCGGCTCGAGAACTTGTAACTTCTCGACTCGAGAACTTCTAATCATCTTGGCTCGGGAACTTTCAAACATCTCGACCCGAGAACTTTAACATCTCGACCTGAAAACTTTAACATGTCGAGTCGAGATCGAAATCCTTACTTCTCAACCCAATATCGCTTGAGAAAAGGGGCTGTATTAAAACGGTCATAACTTTCAACTCGGGTGTCCGTTTCAAGCCCACGACTAACCAAATCGAAGCTCGAAACGAAGGCTACGACGTGAGAAGTTAAACTCGCCAAAATCTAACAATATTTTAAAGCAAAGAGATTGAGTTCAAAAGCATACCACTTGCAAATCTTGAGGTGAAATATTTATTACCTCTCCATTAGATATCTTTCTTAAATATTGTAATAGGAAAATGTAACTATAAGTAGTTGAAGATCCATTTCCCAATTGATGCCTAATAACATCTTCAACTGAAACAACATTGAAATCCAATTAGATTATCACATTAATAATAAAATTTGAAATCCAGTTGCTGCAAGGGATAAGCCTAATATAGTTGCCCAAGAAGTAGAGACAGAGTGTTCTTTACTAGGAGACGCTATTAAAGAGTTTTTCATAAACTGTACCTGGGTTATGTTTCTATGGGGTTGGTTACCTACATGCTCATCTAGAAGGCCACTGTAGTTCGTATCATTAAGACAAAGGTTACAAACTTGCACAAGTGGGAGTCTGAAGGATTTATATGCACAGTTAGTCAACCTATGATGATACTTCCATGCTTACGAAACACTTAAGGGTCACACCGGTGAGTGCATGTTATACGAGCAAGATAAGCAATGATACTACGAAGAGGAATGATTCATAATAGTCATTATGAATCAGTTAATTATTAAGTTAAGTTTAACTTATTACAAGATTAGTTTAACTAACTAATTAATACAAGTGCTTGTATATTTGTTAGTTGAGTAAATATACAATGTGTTAATTATAGATTATCCATAATACGATTTAAAGCTATTAAATCATATAGTGATTGGATAATATTGTTGTATAAATTATATAAAGGTTATTATATAAATAATTATTAAAAGTATAAATACAAGTATATATAATTCGTGTATATGGGTACCGGATTATTAGTATATTATGTAGGGTTTATGTTTAATAGGTTTAATTATTATTTTAATAGATTTATTAAGACTAGTTCTTTAAACCTAGTAATTTAAACAAAGTTTTATTGTTTATAAGGTTTAAATTAAAAAGTTTAAATAAATTTATTAAATGTTATAATCTATCTTAGAATTTAAACAAAGTTTATTGTTTAGATAGGATTGATTAAAAGGAATTAATCTTTTAATAAATAATGTTTTTGATCAAGAAAGTCAAAACCCTAATTTTGATTGATCAAGAACAAGATTAGGGTTTATCTAATTCATTTAAGGAATTAATAAGATTAAAAGAAGTGTTGATTTTAAGTTCTAAAATTAACAAGATGTATTTATATATATATATATATATATATATATATATATATATATATATATATATATATATATATATATATATATATATATATATATATTCGGAATTTTAATTATTTAAAAGAAAATGAATTTTTAATAAGTTTGTACGTATTTTTAATTAGATTAAGTTAAAATACATACGTATAAATTAGATGTAATATTCTTATTAGAATGTTACAAATTTATTATAAAAATATACATATATACGAATATATATTAAATACAAGATAAAATGGAACAATTAAAAGAGTAATGTTATTTTGATCTTAAAGGATAATAGTATAACTAGTTATTGTATAAAGTTGTTATATAATTAAAACTAGAAAGTACAAAGTTATATTATAACTAGAAATTGTACAAGTTGAAATTATATGATTAACTAGAAATATACAAAGTTATAAGATGTATAAAGTTATAAGTTATTATAGCTAGATAATTATACAAATATAATATAAGTATTTTACAAGTCATGTAATATACTAGATTAATGATCAAGGATAAATAACAAGAACCTATATTTAACCAGTTCAAGTTAAATGTAAGAAAAGTTTAAACAAACTAAGAATTATTATATATAGTCTTTATATAATAAGTTTAATAGTTTCACCAAGTGTAAATCAATGATTGTGTTAGCTTAAGTTCCATCATGGTTGTTGGAGCTAGTGGGAGCTACACAAGAAAATCACAAAGTTTGTAAGTGTGTCGTTAAGACATAAGTTTTGGTCGAATCTAATAAGTCAAAACAAATGTCTAATTTCGTTGTTAGACATATGAAAAACTAGATGTGTTAAACTTGTTTTATGTTTCAAGTTTATGAATCATAAAAGATTTAAAAGTTTAACATAAGTTTTAAGTTTTACAAGTAAGATAAAACAAATAAGTTTTATTATAGATAAAGGTTTCTCATAAAACCTAGTAAAACATTTTGTACATCTCGTTTTAGGTATACATATAAAATCGTGCAAATTCTTGAAACTATAAGTTTTAAAGAATAGTTCTTAAGTTTTAAAAAGGGCGTCTTGTAGAATTCTTAAATTCACAAGTCACACATTTTAAACAAGGATTAAAATTAGAATAAAGGTTTAAGTTTAGTTTTAAGACTTAAACAAACCCAATAAAATCTTAGATCGAAGTACTATCCACCTAATGGAACACCTCACTTGTTCAACGATATTCATATTGTAAGGATAAAGAACCTTAGATATGGATTCAAATCATTGCGAGTGTCAGGGTGCGTAACGTTCTATGATAATTGGGAGTCCCGGCGCAGAGCATCGCACTGCCTTAGATGGTCTGATCTATTTTGGTGATAATCGGGAGTCCCGGCCCAAAAAGTACTTGAGTAGAATAAACATACTAGACTTTATTACTAACTTAGAAATGTACAATTAGATTGTACAAGGTTGTAATAAGTTATAAGTCTAAAGATTCTACGACCCCTAGGAATCGTGTCAAGTCTTGATACGATCGGTAAGGATGTTACCTACCAGAAACAGCATGTCTCGTCGAGGAAGTGACCAAACCTTGCGGCGAGAATGTGATATATGGATCCTAGGCCTAAAATATTAATTATGGGTTTATAATATATTTTAGAGATTGTTTATTGATGATTACTAATTAAACTGAGTTTGATTTGTAGATAGCAGCAACAACCACGACGACAAGTACCAACAATCTCTCACTTCGCCAATCCTCGAAAAAGACAAGTTGACTGGGTCAAACTTTCTCAACTGGGAGCGCAATCTTCGAATTGTGCTCAGGCATGAGAGAAAGTTATATGTCTTGGAGAGAGTGGTACCAAATGCTACTGCCGTTAATGCTAGAGCAGAAACGAGGCAAGCTTATGATAAGCATGTCAGTGATGCACTCGATGTGAGCTGTCTAATGCTCGCCACCATGAGTCCTGAGTTACAAGCGGGACTTATGGATGTGCCTGCATTTGAGATGATCCAGCAACTTAGGGATTCATTTCAAGAGCAAGCTCGCACTGAGAGGTTTGACATCAATCGAGCCTTCAACTCATGCAATATGGTCAAAGGAACACCGATGAGTGCCCACGTCATGAAAATGAAAGGGCACATGGATCACCTCGCTAGACTTGGCCACCCCATACCGTTGCAAATGGCAACATATACTATACTCAACTTGTTATCTGATGACTACAAGTCTTTTGTGGTCAACTACAACATGCATAATATGGAGAAATCCATTGCTGAGCTACATTCTATGCTCAAGACAGCTGAGTTGAGTTTGGGGACCAAATCTAAGGATGTTCTTATGATCGGTAATGGTAGTGGCGGTGGGAAGAAGAGAAAAGGGCGTGGTGGTAAAGGAAAGGGTAAAACCTATCCTAACCAAGGAGTGCCAAATGGTAAAGGTGTCAAACAAAAGGTCAATAAGGTTAAGCCTAACACAACGAGGACCGAGAATCGGTGCTTCAAGTGTGGTGAGGCTGGGCATTGGAAAAGGAATTGTCCAAAGGGTGCAAGTGGTGGTGGAGGAAACGCAAGTTCCTCAGGTAACACAACCACACTTCTTAATCACTTTAAGATACTTGTAAAATATATTACGAGTAATCTAACTTTTGCAATCGTTTATTGCAGGAGGAGATGGAAAGTGATGATGACCGGCATGAGATGGTGATGATCCCACGAGCACCAAGATTTTATAATTCAGTAGTTTTATGGATTCAATAAAAACAATTTTATTTCATTGTTTTTTGGATAATTTTTATTTTATGTTAAAACAAGTTTTTCTTTGGTTTTAATTAATTTCGAATCCATGGTTGAATTATTTTGTGTGCATGTGTGATAACTACACTAGTCAAGGTTTATGACTAGATTGTAAGTCAAGTTTTGATTTACTTTATATTTCATGTTTTATACTTGTTTGATTGTTATATGAATGAATAATGTCTTGATAACTCAAGGTACTTAGATACTAGTAATTAGAAAGTTTTTTCTAATGAAAGTATTTAAGAGTTTTATGGAAGCATAATGTTCAAAAGTTATTGAACTTAGTTAAAACATCTTAAGTAATAGTCATTACTTATGATAGTATGTTTTAAAGTATTAGTGTTAATATAGTATGATTATATTGGATATAATCAAGATAGACTTTAAGAGTATTATTGCAAGTCTTTTATACTTGTGATAAGGAATTTAATGAAGTCATAATTCCCTAATAGGAATGATTGAATATTCGTAAAATCCAAGTAAAATGACTTAGACATTAAATGAACTCTTAAAAGAGACAAACTATATTAAAGTATTTAAGAATTAAAAGGTATTATTGCAAGTCTTTTATACTTGTAATAAGTACATTATTTAATCAAGTCAAAATTCCCTTATAGGAATAATGGATATTTGAGAAATCCAAGAAATGACTTTGGCATTAAATAAAGTTCTTAAAGAATACTAATATGTTTAAGAATTGAAAATATCATTTCAAGTGTTTTATACTTGTTAGATACATTAATCAATAAAGGTCATGATTCCCTAAACAGGAATGTTGGATATTCGCAAATCCAAAAGATGATCTTAATTATTGATAGAATTCTTGAAAGATTAAACTACAAGTTATTGACTAGATCAAAGTAGTTTAAGAGATGCTTAAATTCCATAAAAGTGAGTGGGAGCTAAGACTAACATAATTCATTAAAGATGTTAATGAATTTAGTAAGTTAGTAAAGACATTAACAACAAGGTTTTACCAAGTCGTTAGCCAAAGAGTTAAGAGAAATAAATGATCATTAATTAGACTATTGCAGACCTAATAGCGTGATCACAAGTCTTGTGATTAATTATTGCATATGTAATAGGTTGTTCACACTCCAGTGGATAACATAATCATTTAAGGAAATTTCTTTAACTAGCAATGATATATCTACAAATCAAGTAACTAAAAGAGACTTTAGTTACAAGGAGAATTTTATGAATTCAAGAAACTAAGGAGTTAATTTCCAATCCTCCTATGTTTACCGAATCGCATAAAAGACAAGACTAGAATATGCTCTAGATTGTTGCAAGAACAAAATCTAGCAAAGGCAAAAGAAATAGTATCTTTCAAATACTTGTCTTATGTCTTTAGTTTAATAGAAATGATTGATTTAATGATAAAGTTACAATTAAAATTGTAAGAATCATTAAGTAATCAACACGAACAAAAGGAATAAGTAATGATCCAGTAATAATTCGGTATCTATGTCCAGTAAGGAATAATACTTGAGTTAGTATCATTTTTATTTAGACTTTGTATGTTTTACATATCCATGAATAAAAGTCCTTTTATTCAAAAAGGTATAAATCCGTGACTACTCGTCTTGGTGGGAACCTCGATGGGACGTTAACGTCATCGCGATATTTGGTGGTAGATTCGAAGTTCTTCGAAGATAGCTACACAAGTTTTGTGTAAACCAAATATCGGTGATATTCTGTTGGAGCTCAACGAATATTGGATTGACCACCGTGACAATACTTCGTGGTTGAAAAGTTCAAAAGTATTGTTCACTAGGATTGTCCTTAAGCCTGCGGTATTTGGTTTAGGATACAATGACTAAGGTGCTTTGGTTCGTCTTAGACAATTCTGAAAAATGTCTGTCATACGAGGCGATACTGGGTACAAAGGAAGTTGTATTTTGAATCAAAATATAACAAGATGGAAATTGCACCTCCTCTTTGGGAGAGATATTTATGGGTCCTTTGACATGATGAGATAACTAGAAAGTGCATGGCCATGCCCAAACGTACTGGTTTGTTCTTTGTCGTTTATCACAACAGTTTGAATCAAGAAGTCATGAAATGATTTTGAATACCGGAGTTGATAATTTCTCCCATGCTCGTATTCGTTATCACAAATATCGTGCTGCAAGGGATAAGCCTAACATAGTTGCCCAAGAATTAGAGACAGAGTGTTCTTTACTAGGAGACGCTATTAAAGAGTTTTTCATAAACTGTACCTGGGTTACGTAAGCTGTTTCTATGGGGTTGGTTACCTACATGCCCATCTAGAAGGCCACTGTAGCTCGTATCATTAAGACAAAGGTTACAAACTTGCACAAGTGGGAGTCTGAAGGATTTATGTGCACAGTTAGTCAACCTATGATGACACATCCATGCCTACGAAACACTTAAGGGTCACACTGGTGAGTGCATGTAATACGAGCAAGATAAGCAATGATACTACGAAGAGGAATGATTCATAATAGTCATTATGAATCAGTTAATTATTAAGTTAAGTTTAAATTATTAATAGATTAGTTTAACTAACTAATTAATACAAGTGCTTGTACATTTGCTAATTGAGTAAATATACAATGTGTTAATTATAGATTATCCATAATATGATTTAAAGCTATTAAATCATATAGTGATTGGATAATATATATTGTTGTATAAATTATATAAAGGTTATTATATAATTAATTATTAAAAGTATAAATACAAGTATATATAATTCGTGTATATGGGTAACGAATTATTAGTGTATTAATACTAGACATTTAATAGTTAAGTGCAACAATAATAAACTAGTTAAACTATAAGGGATGAGAATGATAAAAGGAAGTTTAATTAAAGATCTAATATTAATTAAACTAGAAGGCTTCTAAGCGTAACTTATTTGTATATAAATAAGAGGCTTAGGGTAACCCTAAAACCCCTTACACCTCACACGAAAATCATCCACCCTCCTCCCCTTGATTTTCGGCCGAACCCCAAGAACACCATCACTTGGTGTTCTTCGTTCTTCGTGTTCTTTGTGTTCTTCAAGTATTGAAGAACAAGTTCATTGCTTAGATCAACTAGAAGATCGCTCGATTTGTTCATCATCAGTGGATCTATCTTAAGCAAACAACAAGGTATGTTTTGGGAAACCTTTTTCTCCCTTCTCCCCTCTTGGACGAATTCGACCAAAGAACCCTAGGGTTCTTTGGTTGATGGTCGAACGAACCAAACAAGCCATGTGTGTGTTCGAGTTCTTCGTACAAGGTTTCTCTCTTGGTAATCTAATCTAGATTTCCAACATCCCAATCCTTTAGGGTTTAAGGATTAGCTTTATCCCACTTCCGCTTTTAGGGATTAAATCAGCTAGTTGATTTTAACCGGTCAAGAACAAGTTTATGTTCTTGGTCAGTATGGTTCGAACCAAGCATACTAGGAGCTCGGTCCTATGAGTCGATCAGTCACTAGATGTGAGTGAAACCCTTCAATTTATACGTATGTATTTTAACTTAATCTAATTAAAATACGTATAAACTTATTATATCTATTAAAATTCATTTTCTTTTAAATATTAAAAATTCCAAAAAATTTATTTATATATATATATATATATATATATATATATATATATATATATATATATATATATATATATATATATATATATCTAAATAAATACACCTTGTTAATTCTAGAACTTAAAAAATTAACATTTTTTTAATCTTTATTGATTCCCTAAATGAATTAGTTAAACCCTAATCTTGCTTTTGATCACTCAAAACTAGGGTTTTGACGTTCTTAATCAAAAACATTATTTATTAAAAGATTATTCCTAATCAATCATATCTAAACAATAAACTTTGTTTAAATTCTAGGATAGATTATAACCTTAATAAATTTATTTAAACTTTTTAATTTAAACCTTATAGACAATAAAACTTTGTCTAAATTTTTAGGTTTAAAGAACCAGTCTTAATAAATCTACTAAAATAATAATTAAACCTATTAAACATGAACTTGTTTAATTAACTAGGTTTTAGATTGTCATCCTAATTAGTTCTTTTAAATAATTAAACTCAAACTAGTTTAATGTTCTACGGTTCTTTAGGATTTCAAAATTTTTAACACTAAGAAACTTTTTTTCCAATTAAACTAAGCTAGTTTAATATACTTGGTGTCCAAGTTTCTACCTAGATTTCGATATCTCTAAGGGATTAGGAAAATTTCCTTTTGACCAATTAAACAAATCTTGTTAAACATACTTGGTTCTAGGGTTTTTCCTAGTACACGAAATTTCTAGGGAGAAAAGGAAAAAAATCCTTTTGATCAATTTTTTTTTTTTTGAACAGCAAAAAGAAGGCCACGACGGGAGCTTCGGCATTGCCATCACCCCCTTCGAAACCTCGTACTCCAATAAATTAGTTTAGCAAAATACTAAACAAAATCATAACAACGGGTTTTTTATCCAGTCAACCCAATAAATCTTACAAGCTTGATTTCTGTGAGTTAACCAATTAAAAGAATGTAAAACAATAAGATCAAAAATATCTCCTTTTCAAATACTACCAATATCAAATAACAATGAAATTCTGAACCTCCAAATCATCCAGCACGTCGCCATCCCAATTGACTTCAACTTCATCACTACAACCCTCGATAAACACATACCATCGATGAACACCCACCAATCATCATTGGATCTGCCGTCAAATCTTCTTATATCACACCATCTCGAAATTGCACACCAAACCTGCTCCGCTATAGTACATCCGAAAAGAGATGTTCCACCGTCTCCATGCAAGATTGACAAACCGGGCAAACGATAGATTGAATTTCCATACCTCTTCGGGATAAATTTTGACTAGTCGGAAGACGATCCAACCTAAGCCGCCACAGAAAAACATTAACTTTGATCGGGACAAAATTATTACAGCTCGTACTAACATTGATGCCCGGATGTAATGAGTTATCTATTAATTTCCTAGCACCCGCAACTGAAATCCAGTTGGTTATCCGCAGCCCAAACTACTTTATCGGTTCCAAGCTGAACATTAACTTGATCAAGTAAAGACAATAAATTTTCAAATTGTTCCGTTTCAATGCCGCCTCGTAATTGTCTTCTCCAATGCCAAATCCAACCCCCTCCATTCCATTTATCTTTAACCAAGCACTCATTTTCCAAATCTAACCGAAATAACCGATTGAATTTTTCCTTCAACGGTTGATTATAAATCCACACATCTAGCCAAAACTTGATCTTATCCCCACTAACAAGATCATATCTAATAGAGCTATAATCTATAATATGGTTTTCATGAAGAAATTTATTAGCCTCTATTATACGTGACCACGAACCTTTCAAATAACGATTAGAATTTATATTTAAGAAACCTCCATCATCTCCATACAACGCTTTAATGACCCGGAACCATAAAGCATTCGGCTTTTTAAACAATCTCCACCGCCACTTAATCAGAAGCTAAAATATTATTCCAAGACACCCAATTTATTTTGTTTTCATGCTCATTACAACCCCACAAAAACCGAGATCTCATTCTTTCCATCTTTTTAATGACACTCTCCGGAACCTTGAAAAGCGACATCCAATAAATTCCTACACTCCCGAGCACCGATTTAATGAGCGTTAGACGGCCCCCAAGGGAAAGCATTTTGGCTTTCCAACTTGACAGCCTTTTACGAAATGCCTCAATAACCCGAGACCAACTACCTTACCGGTTCAAATTTCCTCCAGTCAACATTCCAAGGTATAAGCACGGGAGTTTAGCCGCTGCACATCCCGTTTGACATGCTATTCGATCAATTTCAACTTTATTTACACCCACTCCGTACAAATTAGACTTTTGAATATTAATCTTCAAACCAGACTCGTAATAAAAATCGTTTAAAATCTGAATGATACCATTCATATCGTCTTCAGTCCACTCTGACATCACGATCACGTCATCTGCATACAAAAAATGAGAAATATTTAAGTTAGCCCCGATACCTGCCCCTTTTATTCGATTCTGTTCCACCGCTTTATCAATAGAGATCTGCAATCCTTCCATTGCTAATATGAATAAGAATGGCGATAAAGGGTCTCCTTGTCGGACACCTCGAAACATACTAAATTCCTCCGTCGGGCTTCCATTTACCAAAACTGATAAAGTATAAGAGGAAAGACACGACTTCACCCACGTTCTCCATTTTAAACCGAACCCCATTCTTGACATAATAAAGTCCAGGTAATCCCAACTCAACGAATCATAAGCTTTTTCAAAATCGACTTTAAAAAGCAATATTTTTTTCTTTTTCTTCTTATAAAACTCAATAATCTCGTTAACCATTAACGGCCCGTCTAAGATTTGTCTTCCTTTTATGAAACCCGACTGCTCACAACTTACAACACTATCAACCACTTTAGCTACCCGCATCGCTAGCAATTTAGCAATGATCTTATATTGCAAACCAATCAAAGATATAGGACGGTAATCTTTTACCAACGAAGGGTTATTCACCTTAGGAATAAACGAAGCGTTGCACCCTTTAGGTAATTTAGCCGTAACCATAAACTCTGTTACCGAACATAAAATATCATCCTTCAAAACCTCCCAAAAATTCTTCACAAATTTAAAATTAAAACCATCCGGCCCTGGAGTTTTATCACTACCACAACTCCACACAGCCTCCTTCAATTCCTCCATCGAACATGGTTTTTCTAGATCAACAATCTGATTCATGTCAAGCTTTTTAAATCTATCTTCCTCCAAAACCGGAATAGAAGTAATTATCGCCTCGAACTTACTCTTATAATAATCATAAAATATAGACTTAACTGTTGCCGCATTCGTATGCCATTCCCCATCTTCCATAACACCTTGGACCATTTGCCTTCTCCTTCTTTGTTTAAGAAGGCCATGAAAAAATGCTGAGTTTTCGTCCCCTTCCACTTCCCATTTTATTTTTAATTTTTGAAGAGCATCAATATTATCACTTCTCTCCACATCGGACACTTTTTTAATAAGAGCTAACCGCAAATTAACTTCTGATTCGGACACCACACCACTATCCATTCGGTCCTCAATGAACTTAATCTGATTTTGCATTTCAATCAACTGATTTTTACGAGCCCTTAATAAGTTATTTGGCCACACTTTGATTTTTGTTTTAAAAGTCTTCAATTTGTCTTTCAAATTAACAATAGCAGACTCACTTTTCGGCATAAAATCGTCACAACAAGTCTTTATAATATCACCAAATTCATCTAATTCCAACCATGTATTAAAAACACGAAAAGGTGTCGGGCCATAATCAAGCCTTTTGGAAGTCAACAAAATCGGTAAATGATCTGAAAGTTTCCTTTCCAGCGCCACGACTTTCATATCGGGGTCGTTATTCACCAAGTTTTCCGATACAAGAAACCGGTCCAACTTACTCATTTTAGAGCCTTTTTTATTCATCCATGTATACTTCCGGCCTCCAGTTTCCAAATCAATCACGCCACAAACATCAATAAAATTATTAAAAAAAGAAGCACCTACCGGATTAAAAGCCGAACCAAATCTTTCCGACTCATCCCGAACTTCATTAAAATCACCAAAAATCACAAACTTTCCTTGTTTTCCATCCATATACACACGTATTTCATCCCATAAACACCTCCAAGCATCAACATCTTGAGGCGCGTAAACATTTATAATGAACACTTTTTCAATGATTCCGAACCAAACGCCTTCTACTATAACAAAATACCTACCACAAAAAAAAAAAAAATCTTAGAGAAAACCGCCGTATCCCAAATCGTCACAATACCCCCTAAACGCCCACTAGCCGAGCTACAAACAAAATCGAAATGATAGTTTCCCATATCGATTTGAACCGGAATAAATCCGGTTTAGTCATCAACGTTTCCTGAATTCCCAACAATGAAACACTATGTTTGTAACACATGTTCTTAATCCATTTCCGTTTATCCACGAAACCCAAACCCCTTGCATTTAAAGATAAAATATTCAACATTTAAAAACATCTTCATCACCCATCCTACCTCCAATATTGACCTTGTGACTTTCACCCACTTCATCGCCCAACACCGAACCACTGGGAGGTTCAAACACGTTTGCATCTTGTTTATCAGTAACTACACGACCTTGTTTCTTGCACATCTCGAAGCCCGGTGGCCAACTGACGGAGTTGTTATCATTATTACTTGAACCAATATCATTACACTCCTGATCCTGTTCGGTTACCCCTGTATGTTGGTGTTTTTCACCCCTCGTTGCCACTTCCTTTTCGATACCCGAATTTCCATCTTCTACAACCACGAATACCTCTTCCACGTCAGAGTTCACTACTGTAGTATCATGAATTTTCTCCTCCACTTTTTTCTCCAGTATAATATTCTCCTCCATCTCAGACACACGTTTGCATCTTATATGCCTTTTTTTTAAATTAATTAGTTGATCCGGGTTTAAGGGTTTATATTTTTTAATATTATTTTTTAAGTGTGGATGAGTTAGTGTTGTGTTGTTGTTGGCACGACCTTGTCAGTAACTCTTCGGTAAGGATGAGGGTGATGTGGCGCTACTGATGAGTTTGAGAATACGTCACTGTTAGGAGAGGCCTTAGTGACATAATCAGGTTCTGTTTAATTTGGTTTTGACTTTGTTCATGGTTTACTAATTTTATGGAACTTAAGCTCTTCATTTCAATGCATCAAGTGGTTCTTATTTTGCTAATTAAATGTTTAATACGAAAAACATCACAGAGATAAGATATAGTTTTACCAGATGGACAAGAGAAAGTTCGAAAACAACCACGACAACAGTTAGTTTGCGTACGTCACGAGCATAAACTAGACAACATCAAGAAACCCTTATAACAGAAATACCCTTCTTTAAAAATGAAGTATAGGATATAGCTTTGAAAGTATATCACCCCATAGGTTTTAACCTACATCATTTAAATGTAGTGTATTTTAATTCAAAATTTGTTTTAAAAATTATACTTTCTAAGAGGTTGTTTGATTTATCTTTGACTGTGTCTAGTAAGAAGTGACATTTTACTCGGTACGAGTCAGAGCCTTTGCTAAGTAAAATTTCCGCGCTCTTATTAGATTTAAGATTTCGACACAGCTTCTGAAAAGTTAGAGGAAAAATGTTGTTGAATCCAATTTACGAGTTTGAGCTATCGTGTGCATGGTTGCAGAACTCGCTATTCGCTACCCGTTCGTTCGACGACCTTGTAGCGAGTACTCGGTAACTCGGTGAGTACTCGTCGAGTACTCGGATTGAGATTTCATATATAATTATTTAAAAAAATATATATATACATATAATTTCCATATTTCTTAAAAATACAACATATTTTGGAGAAATTGACCGAATTTTAACCGAGTTTCTTAATTTTGACCGAGTTTTTGAATTTTGACTGAGTTTCCAAGTTGGACAAGTTTTGACTGATTTGGCCGAGTGTTTACCGAGTTGGCCGAGTTTTTACCAAGTTGGCCGAGTTTTCACCGAACCGAGTTGTCACCGAGTTTTATATTGACCGAGTATTTTGACCGGTTCAGACCTACGCAACTCGGCACACCACCGAGTAGCGGTTACCCGGCGAGTACTCGGCCGAGTAGACCGAGTTTTACAATACTGATCGTGTGTATTGAATGTGAGATTTCAAATCTTAAAACAAATTTATGAAATAGTGATCCTTAACTAGGTTTTAGTTATGAATTAACCAGACAAAATATGTTTCCGTTGCTATCACGATTTGTGTTAATTACAAGAAAACCCAACATCAATAACTATCAAAGAGCCGTAATTAGATCTTTTACAATCTTGTATAGTTTATAAAATACACATTTTAGCACTCTGGATTGACTAGTTGCACGTCAATAAACACTAGATACTAAAATCTATGATTTTAAAAATATATATCTAATAAAAAACCGTTAATTTTTTTTTTCTTAAAATAAAAGTGGGCATCTTTGTACCAGTCTGCCTAAATACAAAATGCATTAACTTTATTTAAAGTACACAAAAATTTAATATCATGGAACAAGAGCTTTTATTCAAGTGTACTTGCTCCAGCCTAATAAAACCAAAATCTGCTTGTACCTTTAGCCACCTAATTAGTACAAGGATGAACAGATCATCACATGGGACCCGCTTACTCGCAGCTTCTTAACAAAAGTGGAAGTTTTGTTTAAAAAGTAAAAACATAAAAAAGGTGTTTGGCTAAAGCCCATTTTTCTAAGGCGTTAAGAAAGTGGAAGTTTGTTTAAAAATTAAAAACATAAAAAAGGTATTTGGCTAAAGCCCATTTTTCCAAGGCGTTAAGAAAGTGGAAGTTTTTTTAAAAATTCGATTACCAATTAATATAGATGGATTGATTATAAGTATCTTTTAGTTAACCATCTTCATTTTGTGTCCGTTCATTTTTTACCCAATTTGCTACACAACTTTTAGAATTTTCATCTGTCATGTTAAAAAATTAGTGTTTATTAACAGAATAATAAAAATGATTTTTTTAATATGTGATTACGGGGCATATCATAGTAATGTTAAATAACTTTTATGCTTATGCATTTAATTCATCAAAAACCTTCATTTTTAATTATGGTAAGGATAAATCGATATAACACAAAAGTATTAATGACTCATAAATATTATTTATCCTAATTAAGGAAATTTTGGTTTATTAACGTTCGTATGCCCATATGACACGTATTAGCAAACCCAAGTTAAAATTATGGGGGAGTCACTTATATCGGATCAGCTGCCCGAAACCCGTAGCTAAACTTATTTTTTTGGTTAACGAAATTTAAAATCCTACAGTTCAGTTAATTTGAAGGGGTTAAATTGTGGGTTGGTTTATTCGATTTGTGAAGGTTGGGCTAAAATAAGTGAACGCCAGCTAAACTTAAAAGTTCTTCACACAAAAAACCATGTGATCCCATAACATAACGTGCGCGCCACCCTAACTTTTTGAATTTATATTTCTGTTTTAATGAAAAATTTAATACAAGTTTCGGAAGCACAAGACTGGCAGTAAATAGTGATCAAACGTAATTGTGGTTATTATTGCCACCTCAGTGTTACCTTAAATTTCACTTCTGCAACCGATATGTGATTAAATGCATTGTCAAACCAAATGCAAGAGCTACTAGGTCCAGCCAAAATCAAAGATTAGATGACACATCTGGATGGGAGAGTGCAAGGGTTCGGTCGCCTGATTACGACCGATCTAAACAATTACGCTCGATTGAATAATATTATAAAGATTATATGTTTAAGTTAATAGTTTTTATTATTTTTTAGAGTAAACTACATAATTTAATTATGTGGTTTCCAAATTATATTAAAGTTCCATCTATCTTAACTTTTTTTTACAATTTATGTTTATGTGGTCTTCAATATATATCTTCAAATTATATCTTTTTTTTTTTCTGATTAATTTAACTGATGGATTGTTAAATATTTTAAATAAACAAAATATCTTTTCTCTGTTTTTGATTTTTTTTCTTTCTATTTTCTTGTATTTTTTCTTTGTAAACACAATCACACACAAATCACACGGTTAACACATCACCGCAACATAAAAAACGAAACGGTTCACCAAGTTGTATATGTTTAAAATTTAAACACATATTCCATAAGTGGGCTCCATTTTCATAACCCTCACATGCTTCCCATGTTATTGCACCGTTACTCCCCTTGTGCCATATGTTTTTAATTTTCAAATATTATATAAAAAATATTACCTAATTATAACTTTATGTATAAATTGTAATTTATGGAAGATAGAAGTCACAACATGTGTATATTTAACAAGTTAGTTCAATGTGTAATAAGTTCTTTCTCAACGATTAATTCATCTCTTATTTAGTATTTTTTGTCACGTCAACGCCATATAAACTTCTAACCACTCAAAAAAACTGGTAAATTTGTACCAACATCTCTTCTTTTCATCTCTTCTTACTCTTTTCTTCCCCACACGGCCACACCTTCTCCTCTTTGGAATTAGAATTAGAAAAAGTTAAATTGATTACTATTATATATTAAATTATTGAGATGATATGGAAAGAAGGTGGGATATGATGAGAGTTTTGTCATACCCAATATTCTTCTTGGGATTGGTGGTAAAAAAAACCTCATTTTCTATATATACAAGCCATTCTCTCCTTTTCAACTCACCACCCCATCTTTCTTCTTCACACTCTACACACACAATGAGTGTGATTTCAAGAACTCTAAATATATTAGGGTTTCAATCAAGAACAAGAATCTTGAAAAAAAATGATGCTCTTTCTGTTCTTCCACAGCTTTCTTGAACTGCAAGAGTGCAAGCTTTAATCTTGATATGTTGGATCTGTCTTTCTCGTTTTGGATTGAATCTTTGCAGTTCAATAAAGCTGTGGGAAGATAGAGATAGGATCAAACCACAAAACTAAAACTAAGAAAATAACAACAAATTCCCAGTTCTACTCATAATTTGCATGGAGTATGTATGTATATATCTCACCTTTTTCTGATTAATATGTCTTGTTCTTCCTGTTATTGGGGTATATATTTTCATCTTATATGATTTAAATTGTTAGAGTTCTTGATTTCCTCCTCCGGCCTGTGAAGAAAACAAATTTCTAACCTTTTTTTGTCTTAATTTTTTTAGCGACGGTTGTTTGCAACTGATGACACAAATTGGGTGCCAAGAAAGGGTATCTTCTTGTCGGATTCCTGAATAAAATGTAGATTGGTCCACAATTATATTACTCCTCATGGATATGTGATGTTTTCACTTTCTCATACTGAAATTGAGAGCCATTTACGTGAATTCGGTATGTATACGTACAAAGGCAAATATATTTATACTTACATATTTAGGGAATTAATTAATGCATGATCTACGAAGCTTGAGTATAATGTATCTCATTAATCAACAAATCTTATTTTTTTTCCTTATCTATTGAATTGGATCATTATTAAAACACTTTAAGGGTATTTGCGTAAAGTAACGATTGATTATTGTTTTTTCCTATCATTGTATAAACGGTTTAATTAAATTTAATTTGTACAAATTTAGCAGTTGGATAATATGTTCAATTTACTCTACACTTACTTATAGTATAAGTAACTCATATTTTTCTATAATAAGCAATTAAGTTTGTCTAATGATTTTTAAGTTTTTATATTTAGTAAGAGAAATGATATTTAGTCCTACCATTTAGACCTACTCATAGGTCTACCCACTTGATAGGATGACATGTGTAATCTACTAATTCTCTCTCCTAATATTATCCCTTGATTTTGACACGTGTCTTCATCTAATGAGTAGGCCTATGAGTAGGTCTAAATGGTAGGTCTAAATACCATTACTCATTTAGTAAACATCATATAAATACATTGTAATGTAATTAATGTAGTACACAAATATAGAAAGTAAAGTTTCCCAAAATTGGTACTAGGAGTTCATATCTAAATTATGTTTGAAGTTGCAAAAAGTAAGATCACGTGAGATTTTAGTAGGGGTTTCACCGTGGTAATGTTTAAAAAGGAGTGCCAACGTATCAAAATGTCAAAAGGAAAAGGTTACCTATTTAGACATCCTCCAAATCTATCCAAACATCCCTAATAAATGATAACAATTAAATATTTATTAATTAAGTAATTATTAATTTTATTAAATACTTCTATTTTATAACTTCTAATTTATAAATTTTTTTTTATGTTATACTTTTATTTTTTAATTTATAATTTTATTTTAAATTTTATAATAATAAAAAAACGTTAAATAAATATGATAAGTTTTCATTTTAAAAAAATATATAATTTTCGACGAAAAATTAATATTTTCATTAATCACTATAAATTATAGAAATAATATTTAGTTCTAAATAAGAAGATAAAAATGAAGTAAAATTCATAACTATTTAAAATATTAAAAAAATTAAAAAATAAAGATATAAGAGTAGTTTTTTTTTTTGAACAACGAAAAGGAACCACGACCGGGAGCTTCGGCAATGCCATCACCCCCCTCGAGGAACCTAGAAACTTTATAAATTAAACGAAAGCAAGCAAGGAGCTAGCAAAATACAAAACAACGAAAAAAGGAAAAACACCCTAACGCCCAAGCATCAGACTATACAAACTGAAATCAAACAGTTGTCCCAAAACACGCATTAGGGTCCGAGACCCAACCACCCCACATTCCTGGCCCGATGGCTCCACTCGACCTGCTTTTGAGCCAAAAGAAAGACTGAGCTTGAAGCTGGGAAATATCTATTTTGAATATATTCCGATCTACAGGCTTGAATACAAGATATAAGAGTAGTTGGTAAAAAGTTAATTAAAAAATAAAATAATAATAACTAAAAGTAAAATTGCTAACCACTATGTAATCTCTCAACTTTCATTGGCCTTTAACACAATTTCCAAGGTATAAAGTATGTGAATTTTGATTAAGGCCTTAAGGGTGTGTAGTTGGTTGAGAGAGGTGTTTGAATAGGAGGACCCTTGGTGAGTTTGGCTTTGCCTAAAAGATAAAATCTTTTTTGTTTCCTGAATCAACCATTTTTAATACATTACGAATCATAAGCATGATCGATCCCGCTAGCTTTTACTAATGCATTTGACGTTAGAAAGAAACAAATCGTTAAGAGCACAAGGTGTGGAAGGTGTGTTATAGGCATGTTATAGGAATTTTGGGCTTATAACTTGGCTATAACTTGGGGAGGAAAAAGTGGCTCCCTGGTGTTATAGTTAAAGTGGTGTTATAGGGGTCCCACATTTGTTATTTGATGTATTTTGATTGGTTGGACATCCCCACCCCTAACCCCCACCCCCAGCTGCTTCCTTTGGTTGTCCGCCATAACCACGGCGAAGATGCTATGGCGAGAGGATAACGAAGGAGGGAGTGTGGCCTTTTCAATTTAACCCCGTTATAGGGTTTGTTTGGCGGGGCAATAACCATCCATACCCCATGCTCTAATACAAAAATCACCTTTAAAACTTAGAACATTAGTCTTTGTTTTCTTCTGCTAATTAGCTTGAAGTATTGATGGTTTGCATATAATTTTCGGTTCGAAATAGTCTATTAAGAATTTATGTGTTGTTTTAGCTCAAATCATCGTTTATTTCTATTAGTATATAAAACCAAAAAAAATATTATTTTTACAAAAAGAAAGGTTAAGGTTTCAATTCACTTGTCCTTAGATGCCAAGTATTATTCTTTATTTCTCTTGGGATCAAGAAAATCTTCATGGAATTATTGTTTTAATGCATCTGCTTTAACTCACAAGGGTGCAAACTCCATATCTTAAGCTATAATGTTGGCTTAAAGTTAAACATATGCGATTAAATTATATTTTGAAGCCACTTTCATCTCAATCACCCATGTCAAAAAGGCGATTCTTTTTATAAAGAACCATTTAAATCCGATATTGTTGCCACAACGGTCAAAGGTCAAGAAACAACTGCCTTTTTTTTTCAAACTCATATATATTGTTTATATTTCTTTACTTTAGGAGAAATAATAACGGCAACTCTTAATTAGATCTATTGTTCGGAATTCATAATTTATGAATTAATTAATAATGGTTTCCTACATTTAAGAAATTCGTCTTTCTTATTTTAAATGCTATAATTAGTAACTTCAGTAAGACGACCCCAAAATAAGTAAATCAACTTTTGTATTTTTAGTTATCCATTATGCATTAACTACTGTAAAAAAGCTAGGTTTGAAATTGTAAATTGAATATGGTTCAATTCAATGTTTCGATATATCTTTTTGACATAAAGATAAAGATAGAAGGGTGGAGAAAGGAGATTGGACACCATTTGCTTTTGTTGTGTTTTGATTGACAAGAAAGTTTTTTGTCCTCATTAGAATATAGAATGAATCATGATCTAGTGGTAAAAATATTGTAATAACTTTTAGCTACAAGTTGGATCCTTCATTTAGTAGACATTTATCAGATTTTAATGAAACGATTCAGAAATGATAACGACAACGGTAAGATTGCATACATCTCGATTGTAACTTGGTCACCCTGAAGAGCCCGTAATAAACAAGAATACCATTTTGTAAAAAAAAAAATGAAAATAAAATAATTTAAACATTTTCAAGAAAAAAGAAGTTTATTTGGACCACTGAAGAAAGTTAGAATTGATATATGCTTGCCTTTCACACTATTATGTCTTTTTGTTCGTGATATGGAATTAAATCTTGGCCCAAAGGTATATCAATTGATTCATATTTTTGGCCATTTGAACACATACTATTCTATTACCCTTTTAGTTACTCATTTATAACTTTCAAGAAACTATACATATCAGACTATATGAAAGTCCAATCAATAACGGTAGTATATGTCTTTAGTTAGTTGTTGATGTGTTTTTTATAGTTATCTCGTCTCCATATAGTTTGAGAAAAATGAATTCTGGTCAACACTATAATGATAACATATCGTCACCATAGCGGTAAGGTTTTGTCGCTATATAGCTAAATTCTTATAATGTGAGAATTTTTATTCAACAAATAAACAAATAATAACTTATAATATGTATTAGTCGATCTATGCATCTTTATTGATTTACTAAAATAGACCAACCAGATTTGCCACACACATATATATACACAAAATAACGCACATGCAAAGGCTATATAAAAATAGGAAAATGATAATGACAGCGGGCTGTCACTAAGAAGTCAAGACACGCAAAAAAAACTTGTATAATAATCAATAACCGCCCCCTGCATTTTAGGAATCAACCCCCACCACTGAAAGTACAAACGATTTATGCACGTAACCACCTCTTAGGGCTGTCATTAACAAAACCCATAAAAATAATTGAAACGAGTGCAGGTGATGGGAAGTTTCACCCACTTGGAACAATCGAATTGAATTTGGTTATAGTATTGTTTCAATTTTCTTGTACAGTATCTGTTGTTTTGCACAAATACGACTAATGTTATGCTAAACAATCAGTTAACAATAAGTTGTTATTTCTTCCAAGTGGTTGCCGAAAGTAAAATTGCCCAAACCGAAAAAAGAAGCGATTTTCTTAATTAAATTGACAACAAATGAAAGGGTTCTAGAAAATGTAAGTTGTCTTTATATTATGTTACCTGGGATTCAATTAATGCTTGAAAATTCCGGTAAGAAGTCAGTATATGTCTTTCTATGTTTTGCAACTGTAGTGTTGGGCTGCTCCGAATGGGGACAAACACTAACATTTTAGTTTTTAGTAAATCGGTGACATCTCAGCTGTGACATATTAATGTCAAAACACCATTCACTTATTATTTTATGAGAAGTGATATTTCTTCCTACATTTTCTAACATTTATCAGGTTTGGGTTGATCCGATTAAACCCGACATCATCAACTATGAGAATTTTGAAGTATTTATGCATTTACAAGGTTCTTACTTAAACTAATTAATGTTTTGCATATATTAATTTAATAATGATTTAATATAATAAAAATAATGTTTTTAATTTAAATGGTGCTTTCTAATTTCTGGTTGGTGATTTAATCGATTTAATTTAATAATGTTTAGAATAATTCTCAAACTCAATCAATAGCTTCATTTTAAAATAATCACCAAGAGATCAATTTACCAAGTATTTCATAAAATGTTTCTTATAGGTGAAACTATGTAACCCGACTAATTCGATCAGGTCAATATGACCAACGCGATTCCTTATATGGTTGGGTTTCGGGTTAGATTTTCAACTATAAACCTGACGGGCCCGAGTTGATAAGAGACTAACCCAACCCAACAACCTGATTTGACAGCCCTAACGAGGAGGAAAAGAGAAATTACATGGATCGAGAATTACTATTCCAATCTACAAGTTATATTTTCCTCCTGTTTATTCGATTATCCAAACATACCCACTGTCAAAACTTAAATGTAAAAAGGAAATGGGATTATGGGCAGAGATTGGGGGAATCTTGCTGCAAGAGCATTCCATCCGAAGGCCTATCAGAGGTTTGATTGAATGTTCAGAATTTGAAGTGAAACAAAAAAAATCAATCTCATGTAATTCAGATAATTCAATCTCACACTCAGTAAAAAAAAAAGATTCTCTTTTCATTTATACCTTTGTACATCTCCATGCATGGGATACTTTCTTTTTACATCCATAATTACTTTACTTTCCATAAATAACCACAAACCAAAATGTTTAGAAATGAAATATACTGAATAATTAAGAAAATAATATATCACCATTTTTTTATCTACATTTAGAGCAATGGTATTGCTTCCTATCATTTATTCTTACTTATCTTCCTACTTATAGATCAAGGCATGTGTCAAAATCAAGGGATAATATTATGAGAGAGAATTAATGGATTACATATGTCATATGTTGGGTTAAATTTGTTGTAACCAATAGTCTAGGGGTTAAAAGTGTAATTAGTCTAAATTAGGACTTGGTACAAATACCTAACTCAAAGGATAATCATTAAGCTTCGCCATAACATTAATGTTCATATCCTAATGCAAAATAATTCTCTCTAAACTCTTCATCTTAATTTTCCAAATCACATCATTGTTCTTACTTTATCCTTGTTTAATCACGAATTCACAATCCACAATTGGTATAAATCTCAATTGATAAAATCCAAATCAGTAGATATTAAGCAATTTTTGAAGATTTTGATTGGTTTTTGAAGAAAAAGTTGAAGAAAACCGATACTGATGAAATCCGAAGGAATGAATCATGTTTTTGATACTATAAGTTTGTTCTATTATTGATTTCGAGAAAATCAGTAACAAATTTCACTTGAAAATCATTAAAAATGAAGTTTAATTTCAGTTTTAAAAGTTCAAAAATGATGAACATGAAGAACATCAAATTTTCGGAATTTTCCGGCTAAATTAAGAAAATCAAAGATTGTTTACGAAAAGGTGTTTGAATAGGACCGTAGGTAATTGAAAAACGGACGTAAGAAAATAATGATAGTGTATATCGATAGAACGATAAAAAAATATTGCGTCAGTCAAGAACGAAATGACGGAACGATATGACAAGAGCAATATGACGGAACGATATGATAAGAGCGAAATGATGGATTGCGTGAGTATCGATGTCGGTCAAACGATAAAGTTCTTAAAAAATGACCCGACTCGAAAATTTTAAAAATCCAATAAAATCATCGTAACTTTATCATTTCTTAATGGATTTGAGTGATTCTTTTTGCAAAATGTTCGATTTTCAATTAACTACAATCCTATTCAAACACTTTTTCGAAAACAATCTCTGATTTTCTCAATTTAGGATCTAAACCTCCAAAAATATTGTGTTCTTCATGTTCTTCATTTTTAAACTTTTAAAACTGAAATTAAAACTTGTTTTTAACATTTTTCAAGTTGTTTAGATTTGCTCGAAATCAGTAATAGAACAAAGTTATAATATCAAAAGCATGATTCATACCTTCGATTTTCACCAGATTCAATTTTTATGCACTTTTCTTCAATAAAATCTTCAAAAAACCATTTGAATCTTCATAATTTTGCTTAATCTCTTCTGATTTGGATCTTATAAGTTAAAATTTATGCTCTATACCAATTGTGGATTGATAATTTGTGATTAAACAAGGATTAAGCAAGAACAAGTTAAAGATTTGAAAGATTAAGATGGTTGAGATTTTAGAGAAAATATTTTGCTAAAGATTAAACAATTAGAATTATGGCAACGGTTAATGGTAATTAGCTTAGACTTGTGTATTTATACTGAGGTCTAATTACGATTAATTACACATTAGACCCTAACTTTTAGTTACAACAAATATAACCCAACATCATCCTATCAAGGTGTAGGAAAATGAGTAAGAACAAATGGTAGGAAAATATATCAATTCTCCTACATTTAACCATATGTTGAGAGCCTAGTGGTAACGGCTCGTGAATGACTTCATAGAGGTCACGATTTCGATTCCTATCTAGGTGCATATTTACTAGATGGGTCAAGGGAATAGTTAGGTCGTGTAAATATCGAGCATAAGACCGGCCACGTCGGACCGTCATACATTGGAATAACCTTGAAAAAAAATTGGATCTACATTTAACATTTACTCTAACTTTTCATATTTTGTTTTGGTCTGTCATGAAAGTGTAGCCCACAAAGTAAAGACAAGGAGTCAAAGAAAACGAGACAAATGAACGGAAGATCGAACCTTTGCCATAATCCAAAATGCATAAGTAGAACAAGAAGTAGAATCTTCATTCCCGTAGAATCGCCATAATTTCCCACAACTGTCTTGAACTTCATTTAATCACCCGAATTCCAAAGAATTGAGAGGGAATTCATGTAAAACGAGAGAAATCTTGAGAAAAACGTGAATTACGAAAGTTCAAGAAAGCTGTGGAAAAACATGACTCTCGAGATCGACTCTAGTTAAGCTCTAGGAAATCTTCAAGATTCTTCTATCTCTCTCTCAACATTTGATAAATGTGAAGATAACTAACAAAACACACTCAATGTGTGTTGGAGGAGGGTGGTTGTGAAATGAGAGCCCATACCCGTATTCATGGACCACATTATCAGAGTGCATATATGTATGTATTGTTATATGTACTGGTTCTGTAGGGAGGAAGGTGTGTGGGGCATTGCACACCCATTCGGCACATGTTAGCCACATAAAGCCAACTTCGCTTGTAAGTGCTCGGTTGGCTACCTAGCTCTATTTTCTTTTTCCATTATCATTAGTATATATTTCTTTTAGAATTTAATACGACAAATATTCCCACACCAACTCACGAGGCTAGTGTGATGATGAAGATCACCCAATGTAGAAGAGCGGACTCTTATATTTCTAGAAGCCCATGATCGTGCAAAGAAATAAGTTTCACTGAAAATGATATAACTTTTGCCTCGAGTAACCAAATCTAGCTTGTGACGAGGACTACATCTGAACTTTCCGGCCCAAAAAAACTGTTTTTTGGACACTTATTTGCGTTTTTATGTATTTTGATTATTATTTTGGACTTCATTTTAGGTCTAATTTATTATGGCCCGTTTGTCTCTTTTGGCCCATTCAAAATACTTGGCCATAGTTAAAGTGTATTTGTGAGTCTTGAATAGTTGGTTGAAGTGTTGAGTCTGATCAACATGCCTTTTTTTATTTATTGTGATATTATTCGAAGTATTTGACATGCCGTTCGTGTTTGGTGTCATGTGACATATCTATGTTTTGATTATGTTCAGACAACGACCGGCAAGATTGGTTAAGTTCATGATCCGCCTAATTAGCGAAGAAGCAACACATTTTGTCATTATTGTTACTTCTTTCTGCGTGATTTGAAGTTATCAAATAGTATCATCGTTATTTGAGGAAAGGTGATATTTTTATGTGATTTTCGTTTATTTATTTTTTCTTGGATTAAGTCTAGAGTTGGTAATATTAGTAGTTGAATTCATCGGTTAAATTCTTCTATCTATTTCTATTTTTCCCTAGTATATGTATACATCATAATGCTCTGGCCAGTGTACTTTCCTAGAAGTACATTTAAATTTAAATGTCTTTACAAAAGGAAGAGATAGATTTTAAAATCACAAAAATCACTTTAAACACTACAATATATATCTGTTTAGCAAATTATTCAATATATTAAAAGAATTGTGTGATGTGAGAAGAAGTAATATATGTGGAATTAACTCCCTTACAAAATTGTTTAGTTTCAAATTTAACAACGAAATAATGGAAATGCATAATATTTTATGCCTTGATAAACACTCCAAAATCAGGTGTAATATTGTATATGATTGTTGTCACTAAGCAACAATAAGACTAGTTTTTTTTAAGGGCAAAAGATTATAATTAACATGCAATAAGATTTGAACCCACAAACAAATGATTCACATATCGTTAGCCAATAGCGTTTTTATATTAAGTCTACAGTTTTGACTCACATCCGATTAGTGATATGGTTAATGGACCATATATATTTGATAAAATAAATTATTTAATAAATGTGTAACAAAAAAAATATATAATCTACATAATCACTTTATTAATCATGCAAATAGCGGGTTTAACTATTTTTCAATGCTGGATAACGCAACCCATTAAGGGCCCAATATAATGCCGATTTGATGGGCTAATTGTTTTTGTTGGTATTCAACAATAAATAAACAAGAAAATACAAAATATTTTGTTTTACAATTTTAAGTTGAAATTCACAACTAAAAACAAAATACGAAGTATTATAATTGTACTCGCTCGTCCCAAAAAAAACTTCTTATTTCACTTTGACATGAGTATATGGTAATAGTTAGTGGTGTGGTCATTAGTAATAATTTTGATTAAAATATAAAATTGATTTGGAAAGAGAAAGATAGTGGATAACTAATAGTGGGGTCCTTATTAATAATAATATTTTATTATATGGAGGCATTGAGCCCATCAAATGTATGAAATAAAAAAAATTGTAGGAAAAAAATTTAAGATGAAATGAAAAGTTTTGTGGGACGAAAGGAATATATTATAACACATTTTTATCTCCCATCACAAATTCCCCTTTCTTTTTTTTACTTCACCAATACCTTTGGAATATGATACTGTTCTTATCGTGTAATAGTTATTCAATTATCTTTTTCATGTAAGAAAAGTGATTTGAATGAATTAGATTGATAAATAAAAATACATTCATTCAAATTTAAGAATATAATAATATATAGGCTGCACATAAAATAGAAAAGTTCATTCTTTGTTTGATTGTATCTATACGAACAAAAAAGTTATTTGTGTTTATTTGTTTCATACAGGGGATTTTATAGTCTTTCATAAATCCTTCTAAATGTTAACTATTATGAGTTGTATTCTAGGAAGTTTAAGGGTTTTGTATAGTCTCAAGGTACAAATCCTAGTCATTGGATTAAGATGGTCAAGATCAAATCCCCCACCTACAGCCACCGCCGGCCCCACCGCCCGCCGCCGCCGATCTCCGCCGTCCGCCGCCGTCTGGCGGCGGCGGCCGGTGGCCGGTGGCGGTGGTGGTGGCTGACAGTGAAGGTGCTGGTGGTAATGGGGGTGGTGGTGGTATTGATGTATTGAAACACGTGTGCTTCACTAAAACACAGCATATTACATCGAAGCACATGTGCTTCAGGTCACGAAACACATGTGTTTCAAGTCACTAAAAACATGAGTTTCTAAACACCTAGGGGAGCATACGAAGCACATGTGCTTGATGTAACGAAACACATGTGCTTCAGTAACAAGAAAAAAAAATCAAAACAAGTGACGAACATATCATTATGAAGCACATGTGCTTCATAAAGTCAAGAACATGTGTTTTTGTTCCTGAACACATGTAACTTACAAGCAAGTCATTTGTGTTTGAATCACGAAGCATAGCATGTGCTTGACGTTATGAAACACATGTGCTTCACTAACAAGAAAAAAAATCAAAATAAGTGACGAACATATCATTATGAAGCACATGTGCTTCATAAAGCCAAACACATGTGTTTTTGTTTCTGAACACATTTAACTTACAAGCAAGTCATTTGTGTTTGAATCACGAAGCACAACATGTGATTGACGTTATGAAACACATGTGCTTCACTAACAAGAAAAAAAATCAAAACAAGTGACGAAAATATCATTATGAAGCACATGTGCTTCATAAAGCCAAACGTGTGTGTTTGTTCCTGAACACATGTAACTTACAAGCAAGTCATTTGTGTTTGAATCACGAAGCACATGTGCTTGACGTTATGAAACACATGTGCTTCACTAACAAGAAAAAAAATCAAATCAAGTGACGAACATATCATTATGAAGCACATGTGCTTCATAAAGCCAAACACATGTATTTTTGTTCCTGAACACATGTAACTTACAAGCAAGTCATTTGTCTTTGAATCACGAGACACATGTGCTTGACGTTATGAAACACATGTGCTTCATTACTTGAAACACATGTGTTTGGTTGTACATATACACTCTTTTATATTCACAACACATGTGCTTCCAGTCACTACCACCACCACCGGTCACCACCGCCGGCGGCCTCCTCAGGCCGCCGTCAGCCGCCGCCCATCGCCGCCGGCCGCCGGAGTTGGGTGGGGTATTGATGTATTGAAGCATATGTGCTTGTATGGTTTGAATCTTGATCTTGACCTTTGACTTTTTCTTGATCCAATGGTTATTAATTGTCCCTTGGGACTAGCTAAAATTCTTGGACTACCTTGAACATTTCTCTAACTATTATTATATTTATAAAATAAAGATTACTTCCTTCGATTTAAAATAAGTGATACACTTTCCATATTTGGGTGTATCAAAATAAGTGATACACTTTGAAAACTTACCTTATTTGGTAAAAAGTAGTGGGACCCACACCCACTAACTATCTACTTTAATAAAGTAAAATGACATCTTTACCCTTACTTTTACTTTTAAACATCATTAACCTCATTTTATTTAAAATTTGTGGGACTCATTGCTCACTAACTATCCAATTAATCTAATTTAATTATCATTATCATATTTTGCTTCAAAATTCGTGAAACACAACAATATATGACTTATTTTAAATCGGAGGATGTATAAATTAGGGTATATATCATATTCTCTCACCTTACCACTTTTACTTTTATATCTTTATAATCAATTACTTTAAAAATGTGATTGTAACTTTGGATCTCACGACAATGTCATTATCATCAAACAACGCGTTAATGGGTAATTAAAGCAAACATATTGATTATTATTTTGAAGAAATCTTTTTCTAAAGATAAGAATTTTAACTTACTTATTTTTATTAATATTTTTAAAATAGGTGTAAATAAACAACTAATAAACGTAATTTTTTTTTCAGAAAAAATATCTTTCCATTTTTATTTATTTTAAAAATAGAATTATCTTTTACAGTTAATTCAGTTTACGCGTTTTGTGGGAGCTACTCATCAAACAGAATTTATTATTCCGAAAATAAAATTCTCTTCAAAGAAAGTCGCCAAATAACGCGTGAAAACACTCCCCCTCTCTTTATCAATTCACCTCAACACACACACACACACACACACACAAGGCTGTTACTCCTCTGTTTCATTGAAGCTTCTTTCTTCAGAGGATAAAAATGGCTATATTAACCACTGTTTTTCTTGTTCTTCTTTTCATAATTAGCCTTATTTCAACTGTTTCTAGAATACCCACAAAAAAAGTTGCAACCTTTTTTCAATTTCAATCTTCATCCAATCAAAATTCAGTCAAAATCAGTGAAGATTTGATCAAGAACCAAAGAGGTGAGGAACAAACCAAGAACAACAAGAAGGGGATCATTGATTCTGATTCTATGGAAAGGAAAGCAGAATTGAAGAGTGTTTTTGCCACTTTTGACAAAAACAAAGATGGGTTCATCACAAAACAAGAATTAAGTGATTCGCTAAAAAATATTGGAATATCAACAAGTGAAAAAGATGTACTGGAAATGGTTCAAAAGGTTGATGTTAATGGTGATGGATTGATCGATTTCGATGAGTTTTGCGAGCTTTTTGAGTCGATGGTGAGTCGAGAAGACGAAAAGGGGAGTAAGATCGATGGCGGTGATGGAAATCTTGATCATGAAGATGGTGATTTGAAAGATGCTTTTGATGTATTTGATGGTGATAAAAATGGGCTCATAAGTGTTGAGGAATTGGGGTTGGTTTTGGATTCTTTGGGTTTTAAAGAAGGGGAAAAATTGGAAGATTGCAAGAAGATGATAAGCAAAGTTGATACTGATGGTGATGGTATGATCAGTTTTGATGAATTCAAGAACATGATGAAGAATGGTGGTAGTCTTATTTCGGTTTCTTGATTTATGATTTCTCTATTAAAATAGGAAGAATCTTTGATTTTTTTACGTTAAGATTTACTAGTTATGTACGCGTGTAACAAAGTATTCAGAAGTTGTTGTTCAAAATAGGAAAATGTATATAGAGTAACATTTGACTTGATTTCCCTCATTTATGTATTTGGTGGTTTAAATGTAATGGTAGTTGCTTGGTTATCAACTAGAGTGTAGCTTACTTTATCATATGTAGTCAAAAAAAGGTGGTCAATTAACGGCCTCTTACATTATTTTATTTTTTCTTGAATTTCCGACCTGCTTTACGAACTAATCACTATGTGAAAAAACAACCTATTAAATATAGTGACAGAATATTTTATTTGGAGATACTTCATAACAAGTGTGAAAATTGTATTATTCAATTTGGACAAGAGTTATTTGGTTTAATTCGCTGGACTTTTAGTATATTACTAGTTATTTGTTAAGTTGAGGTCAAACAAGAATTATTCAATTTGGGCAAAAACAAGTTTTAGTATCTACACTTATTGAGTGCAATTAAGCACACGCATCGATTCCAAATTCGATTACCAAAAATTATAAAGTTTGGATCTTTGTGCAAAACAATTATTTGTAGAATATGTCAACTGACCAAAGTAAAAAAGGTTACTTTGACAAAATGACCCATGTTGGATGAAGCCAAGATAGTACAAGAAAAGAAAACTACTTCATATTATCACATTCTAACAACTTTGGGGCCCAATTTTGGAAACTTAATGCTTCTCCATTTTGCAAATGTATAGTTGACGACAAAAGCAAAATATCTACACAAAAACTAGCCTAAACATGACAGACACATTTAATTTCAGGGTGATTAAAGTGAGGTTAAATAAGCAATTATAAAATGATCGTAATCAAAATTGTAAAATATAATTGACCCGATCTAATGTCATGCGGTTTATGTTTGTTTGATTCTTATCCACACCACTAACAGAACTCCAATGGGGGTGCATCGACTGTCAAGTTTTGGCTAAATCTTAACGTGTGGCTAAACTCAATGTATTTCATCAACTGGTATAAGTTGGAGTGTAAGCTGATCAAATTACATTTCTTAAACCTCATGATCGTGTCAAGAAATGTGTTATACTAAAAAGGGGAGTCTTTGGTTTCAGGCCCACGAGTAACCAAATTGAAGCTTGCGACGAGGATTACGTCATGATAAACAGCCGTAGGCGGTTTACCAAAATTTACAGCCCAAAAATGCTGTTTGTGGACACTTATTTGCATTTTATGTGTTTTTCTTATTATGTTGGACTTTGTTTTAAGTTCAGTTTATGGCCTGTTTGCCTGTGTTTTTGCATATTCAAAATTTTGGGCCTTATTTAAAGTATATTGTAGTGAATGCAATAATCAGTTGAATTTTCTCTCCTAAAATTTTATTTTTTGTGTTGAACAAGTTTTGAAGGCTAATCTCACGGAATTTTTGAATCAACATGGCTTTAATTAGATTGTCCCGGTTAGGGCTGTAAATGAGCCGAGCCGAGCTCGAGCTCGACTAGGTTCGAGCTCGGCTCGTTTAGTTTACCGAGCTCGAACTCGAGCTCGGCTCGTTTCGAGCTTTATGTGTAAAGCTCGAGCTCGATTCGTTTAGATTTTTCCAGGCTCGGGCTCTCCTCGATTAAGCTCATTTAAGCTTCCATATATACGAAGTATATAATTCTTTTAATTAATCATAATATTTAATATATGATGTAAATCTTTTCTTTTATATATATTATTTTATATATGTATATGTATAAATGTATAATATATATACACATAATTAGATAAATACGTAATATGTTATATATTTTTTATAATAATCAACTATTTTAGCTCGCCTAAATGAGCTCTTAGTATGAAGCTCGGGCTCGGGCTCGTTTATTAAACGAGCTCTAAGTTAAGCTCGAGCTCGGCTCGAACTCGTTTAACTCGAGTTTTTATCGATCTTTTAACGAGCCGAGCTCGAGTAGCTCACGAATAGCTCGGCTCACTTACACCCCTAGTCCCGGTTGTCATTGTATCAATGGGTCCAATCTGTAATATATATTTTAGTCTACATCAGAAATTCACCTATATAAGGAGTTTTTGGCCATTGAGTTTTCCATCCCAAAACACACAAACATCCTCATTTTGTAGTTATATCCCTCTATATTTTTGTAATATATTTCTTCTATATATAAGAAATATATAGTTGGTGGTGTTGGAGGAAGTAGGCAAAAATTGGGGCGAACCTCTTAAAATCTGGGTGTTCTTTCGTATTGATTACTTTCGGTTAGCTATTATGGGTACAGCAAGTGTAGTGATATATTGTGCTAGTGAGGTTTAACTAGGAAGCTTATTACTTGTCTATTAATTATTGCAAATGTATAGTTGATGACAAAGTCAAAAAATGTAGAGGTAAACATGATAAACACATACAACGGGTCTAGATTTGGCCAACTCACATTGTGGTAGCTAGAACTTAAATGACAGCCTTCACTGAAATTTATTACACGTGACGTAGGTACTATAGTATTGACCAAAAGTCGGTCTTCCTCTCTACAATTCATTTCATTTGATTTTAAGTCACCTACAACCTGCTCACCTTTGTTTTCAATCTGAATGATCTTATGCGTTTCATTTGCCTATTTAGAAGCTCCATCTCAAGGGTTTCCTTACTCAAATATATAAAATAGTCTCTTACCCTTTAAAGTTCCCAAATGGAAAATACGGATGTGGAGCCTGGAGATGTCAAAATTAATATCCAAGACACGGTAAAAAGTCTTATTGCTGAATGTAAAGAGAACCAAAATCAAGGGAAATCTACAAAATCGATTTACAGGGCTCCAAGTGCCCTTAGAAAACTTAGCCATAATTCTTTCAACCCTCGTGTGGTATCTATTGGGCCCCTGCACAATACAAATCTCACGCGTGAGTTTGAAACACAGAAAGCGAAATGTGTGAATGATCTGTTCGATCTAATAAAAATCCCGCTAGAGAAAACGCTTGAAGAATGTGTGGACAAGGTGGCTTCCAAAATAGAAGAAATCAAGAAATGTTACGATGGGAAAAAGAGCCATGATGAAGGCGCACTTCCAAAAATGATGGTTATGGATGCTTGCTTCATACTTGGATTTATTTACCAGCTGAGATCAGAATCTGATAATCCAGTAAATAAGTTGCGTGCCAGATCTATATGTTATGATCTGGTGCTGTTGGAAAACCAAATCCCTTTCTTTGTTCTCAATGACATGTATGAGTGCACTATCTTGAAATCTGACCAAAGTGTACATGTCTCTTTGGTTGATTTTATCTTTCCAGTTCTCATGCATGTCAACCTCTTTCATACAAATTTAAGAGTCGGTCACGAAATTAACAAAAAGCAGGATAATATTAGTCATATTCTTAGCCTTCTTCATATGTGTTACAAGCCTGATCAGCCTCAATCTAATGCTTTATCTTTTTATTCATGTTCAACATCCCGTTCAGCTGTTGAACTGGATAGGGCGAGTGTGAATTTTAAGCCTAACAATGATGAAAAAAGGCCAATGGAGGTGAAAGTCAAAGTATGCAGATATCCATGGTCTTGGGGTAAGCCGGCTATCATAATGCCAGTAATGCGTCTTGATAATTTCACTGAGTCGGTTTTAAGGAACCTAATTGCGTATGAGATATCCTCTACAGACTGTCATTATGTTACATCATTTGCAACTACTATGGATATGTTGATTGATACTAAAGACGATGTTGCTTTGTTGGTACAGTCCGAAGTTCTTGTCAACAAAATGGGATCAAATGAAGAGGCCGCAAATATAATTAATAAGTTATGCAAAGAAGTTGCTTGGGTACATTCTAAGGGCAACACACAGTGGGAAAAATTGGACAACTATTGCAAGAGTTACTGGCCAAAATATATTGAGGGATTCAAGCGTACTTATTTCAGTAGTCCATGGACTATGATTGCTCTAGTTGCTGGAATTCTCTTATTTACTCTTACCGTTATTCAGACTTTCTTCGCCATTAACCCTCCTGGAATCAAGGAGTAGTTATGTGTCGGTATTCTCATGTTTCATTAATAAGCCATTGATCTATGTTCTACAATAAGAGCACACGGAGTTAAGCCAATTAGATCTTGTGGTTGTTTTTCCTTTATTTTGAAATTTGTGTTTAGGAATTATCATGGTTTGGAAAGTTGTTCTCCAAGTAATATGTTGTCCATGCATTACTCACTTGTATGCTAGTATGCTATGAATCACCAGTTTAGAAAATTAAAAACTTGTATCTTTGTCATTTATAAATCTAATCAAACCTATATTTCTACAATTGAGAGATGTTGTGCATGCATGCTCCGAGTGAATTTGGTCCCAACGAATACTAGAAAAATGCTCGTGAAGCAAAATTAAATGTTACAAATGATTGTAAAATATTTATTAAAGCCAATCTTATTATTTTTGTTAAACAATCAAGTAATTCTTCGATCTTTTTTGTTATTTCGTTTTTTATTTTTGCTATAATTTTTTATAATGTTTTGTTATGTAAAGGTTGGGATTTTGTTAGCTACTATACGCACAGATTATATGGAACAAACTAATTCCACCACCGATGAGAATATGGTGAAAGATAAATCCAATAAAGGAGGAAAAAGAAAAATCACATAGAATTAATTAGAAAACATTAAATGCATCGTAGTAAAATCTCAATTAAGCTTTATGTCACTCAAAATGTCGCTAAATTGCTTTTTATTTTAGTGATTGTAGTATAGTGGTAAGTTTTCCCATGTTATGCGGATAATCTGGGTTCGATCAAACTTTAATTTTAAAATGTGATTTTGGGCCATATATTATCTGTCATCTCAAACTCCAGGTCAAGTTGAGGTCAACCAAGAATTACTCAATTTGGACAAAAGCAAGTTTTAGAATCTACACTTGTTGAGTGTAATTAAGTGCACACATTGATTCCAAATTGGATTACAAAAATTATATAGTTTGGATAAATTATTAGTAGAATATGTCAACTGAGCATAGTCAAAAAGGTTACTTGAGAAAATGACTCATGTTGGTTGAGGGCAAGATAGTAGAAGAAAAGAAAGCTATATAGTATCACATTCCAACAACTTTGGGGCCCAATATTGGAAACTTAATACTTTTCCATTATTGCAAATGTATAGTTGACGACAAAAAAGCATTAATATCTAGACCTAAACATGATAAACACATTCAACCCTTTAAAGTTTTCAAAGTGAATGAGCTTATTCATTTCATTTGCCCTCTAAGAAGCTCTTACCCTTTAAAGTTGCTACTATTTGCAAATGGAAAACATGGATGTGGAGCTTGGAGATGTAGATATTATTGACACGGTACAAAGTCTTTTTGATGAATGTACAGAGGAAAAGAGTCAAGGTAGGTTTACACCATCGATTTACATGGTTCCAAGTGCCCTAAGAGAACTTAGCCCAAATTGTTTCAACCCGCGGGTGGTCTCTATTGGACCGCTACACAAAGATGATGAAAATTTGCTTGCATTTGAAAGACAGAAAGTGAAATATGTGCATGATCTATTGAGTCGTCTAGAAACCCCAATAAAGCAAACGCTGGAAGAATGTGTGAGGAAGGTGGCTTCCTCAATAGAAGCAATCAAGGGATGTTATGCTGCAGTGTCTATTGAGGGCTATAATGACAATGCACTTGCAAGAATGATGGTTATGGATTCTTGCTTCATTCTTGAATTTATTTACCGAGCGAAATCCAATGACAAAATTCCAGTAAACATGTTGCTTTCCCAATCTATATTTTATGATCTGGTGCTGTTGGAAAACCAAATCCCTTTCTTTGTTCTCAATGACATGTATAAGTGCACTATTTTGAAATTTGACCAAGGGTTCTCTTTGGTTGAATTTATCCTTCCGGTTCTCAGGCGCGTCAACCTCTTTAAAGAAAATATAAAAGTCGGTGAATTTCACAAAACTCGGAGTATTCGTCATATTCTTAGCCTTCTTCATATATGTTACCAACCTCATTCTAATGCTTTATCTTATTTTTCAAGTTCAACAATCCATTCGGCTGTTGAACTTGATAGGGCAGGTGTTAATTTTGAGCCTAACAAAGATGCAAAATGGCCAATGGATGTGGAAGTCAAAGTACGTAGATTCTTATGCTTTCCATGGCCTGGGGGTAAGCCTACCATCAGAATGCCGGTAATGCGTATTCATCATTTCACCGAGTTGGTTTTAAGGAACCTAATTGCCTATGAGCAATCCTCTAAAGATTATAGTTATGTTACATCGTACGCGATTACTATGGATATGTTGATCGATACTCAAGACGATGTTGCAAGGTTGGTAAAATCCAAAGTTCTTGTCAACAATATTGGATCAAATGAAGAGGCTGCAAATATAATGAATAAGATATGCAAAGAAATTGCTTGGGTACATTTCGATCCCGACAGACAGTGGGAAAAATTGGACAAGTATTGCAAGAGTTACTGGCCAAAAAATATTGAGCGATTGAGGCGTACTTATTTCAGTAATCCATGGGCTATTATTACTCTAATTGCTGGTATCCTCCTATTTATTCTTACCGTCATTCAGACTTTCTTTGCCATTAAACCTCCTGGAAGCAAGTAGTAGATCTGTATCATTATTCTCATGCTTTATTAGCAAGCAGTACATCATATGGTTGTTTTTTCTTTTTTTCAAATTTGTGTTTTTTTATCTATCGACGAATTCTCATGGTTTGGAAAGTTGTTCTCCAAGTAATATGTTGTCCATGCATTACTCACTTGTATGCTATAATCACCAGCTTAGAAAATTAAAAACTTGTATCTTTGACATTTATAAATCTAATCAAACCTATATTTCTACAATTGAGAGATGTTGTGCATGCATGCTCCGAGTGAATTTGGTCCCAACGAATACTAGAAAAATGCTCGTGAAGCAAAATTAAATGTTACAAATGATTGTAAAATATTTATTAAAGCCAATCTTATTATTTTTGTTAAACAATCAAGTAATTCTTCGATCTTTTTTGTTATTTCGTTTTTTATTATCGACGACTCCCTCTTGCTTGATTGATTTCCCTGTTACCAGATAATGCATAAACTTACAAACAAACACAGCAGAGTCTTCTTCCCTTCCTTGAGGTATGCGTTTGGCGAAACCAAGATTCGCCTTAACTTGGGGGTTTCTTTCTTCATAGGAGAAACTCCTTTTAAAACCGGGCAAAACATCTCGCCAACGTTTTAGGGTTGCCTTAAGCACGTCATGGTTTATGGAACGACGACAACTGCAAATTAAAGATGTATCGTTGCTAACAAGATCCATCTGCACAAGCAACCAAACGTTATCATTTAAACGTAACGGGATGTATAAGACATCTACGTCCCCCCAAGCGGGGTAAGGTGTCAAGCTGCCATCTGCATATTGTAAAGCATCTGATCCGTGAGGTGGTAAGAGTAGAGACTCAAACTTGGTAGGCATTATTGCCCATCGCTTATATTCTCCAGTTTTATAGCCAACATACCACCGATAACGCATCCATCTTCTAACCCAACAATCTATATGCTGTAATAAATATACAATTATTTTTACCTTCGAGATTTTATTGAAAAATATTGATAATAACATAATTAAATTACGTACCGCACGGAACAAAACAGAGCTGGAATTTTCATCTAACAGGGTACTCCAAAACTCCCTAGGTACCTGGGTACGACCTAAGAATACAATATAGCAAAAGGTTTCATTCCCGCGCCTATCCCCGTTCAAGTAAAATTCCTCCACACTCCTAGCCCAACCATACTCCTCAACCAAGTCAATTGTGTCTGGTTGTTCAATACCTATTGAGGAGTTTTGAGTTTGCTGCTCAACAACATGTAATGTCGGTGGAGGCATTTCCCTCGTACGTTGCATATCCGACTCCTCCTCCATCGCCCCTACATAAGCCAGGTTATCCATTTCATGAAGGGTACGTTGCATCTCTTCCATGATAAGTCGAAGCTCACGGGCTCGAGCTTGTTCCCGCATTAGGTCAACTCTCTCGTCTAACATCTCAAGCTGTAGGTTAAGTTCATATATTAAGGCTTTTTGACTTCGCCACATCGTAATAAAAAATGCTACTTTCTTTAAGAAATGGGGTAAATGTGTAGGAAGTGTTTTTATGTGGTAAATGAGTGTGTAATAATAAAAGTGAAGTACGTTTATATAGGACTGCATCGAGTTGGATCCGGGCGTGCCAAGTGGGGATACCCCAAGGGGATCCGGGCGTGCCACTCGGGGATACCCCTAGGGGATCCGGGCCTGCCACTCGGGGATACCCCAAGGGGATCCGGGTGTAGTACTATGGTTTCCTGCATGAAAGTACGCAAGAACAGAACGGTACAGACGAGTATGCAGGCTTAAGTGGGATCCGGGTGTGGTACTAGGGGAAGGAAGGGGATCCGGGTCTCTTACTAGGGGATAGCATTATTTTTGCAAAGCCACCAAAAACATCATTATTTGTACAATTTAGATACAATCTGCATTATTCTTGCAATTTCGTCCTATATTTCTACAATTAAGAGATGTTGTGCATGCATGATCCGAGTGAATTTGGTCCCAACGAATACTAGAAAAATGCTCGTGAAGCAAAATTAAATGTTACAAATGATTGTAAAACTAAATATTGGTAGCATTCTAAGTTTCTCAAAAGTTAAAATTGGTGTGTACGTTCTCTCTGTAACTAAATTGGTATAACCATAAATCTGTCTAACTTAATGATCCATGAGGCTATTAAGTAGCTAAAAACATTGACCATTTAAGTGCTTGAAGCCACATATCTGCGATCAGAACCCCTACGAATTCATATAATACTCAACTATCGATAATCAGAGCCTAAACACACACAATCGTAGGCATAATATATCTTAGAAAACAAATTCCTGGCAAATTCATAGAGGCAAACACCTAAAATTAATTACATACACTGCAATCACATGTATACGTACATGTAATCGCACACACACACATATATTTATGAGAATCTGACCTTAATTTTCATAAAACACACAACTAGCAATAATCAGAGCCTCCGTAACCATAAATTTTCAAAAACATAACCCTAGAATAGTGATAAGAGCAAACATCTAAAATTAATTAGGAACAAAACACATACACTTACAACTGGAGCGCTCGCTGATGATCTGTCCGAGTTTTCGATGATGATCGATCGTGAGCAGCGATGGAGAATGATGGTGAGTTTCCGATTAGTGATCTGATTTAGGGCTATTCTTAATTGGGCCTTTTCATTAGCCCGTTGAACTTATATAGTAGTAATCAAATAAGGCTTACTTTTTTTAAACGGACTTTCAAAGGAGGAGGAATTGATAGAAGCTTTAAAATTCGAAAAATATAAGCTCCAGCCACTAAGTAATGTTTAGAGACCCATGACCCTCAGCGACTCATGGTTCTTCAGTGAATAAGCTTACTTCAACAACATTAAGATTGAAACTTAGTCATTGCATTTGTATTTGAGACTCTATGTATTTTTGTCAAACACAGACTGAACCTACTACGATCATCTAAATTCATGATAACTCTCTGATTCCGCACGGGGATAGTAATCGTTAATTCTTTACTTGGTCAGATAGTGTAGTGTGATGATCAAGATCTAAACATATAACAAACCTAATCACCCACAAAATTGAAACATCTATTCACGTTGTTTTCTAACTATATCTATTTGTCTTCATTAAATTCATAGTAGGTAAAGGTTACCTTCAATTACCTAACATAGCTTATAAAAAACTGAACTTAAACAAAGTAATCAATAAGAGCAAATTCGTCATATTACAAAATTTTAATTCCATTTCATGCCAATCAAATAAAATATTGAATTGAATTCTAAATCCTCTTTTCTGTCAACCAAACTGAATATGAAATTAGAATCAAATTCCTGATAGATTCCAATTATTTTCAAGATTCTAATTATATCATAAATATTATGTGAACCAAACAACAAGTCAACAATTGCTCGTTCTACTTCTTATCAAAATTTCTGGTTTCTAGAAAATACTAATTATAATTTACTACTTTAATTACTTTGTAAATTAAGAAAATGTCGATGCAAATAGCATGCATATAAAATTAGATTATTGTTTTACGGTTTTTATTTTGGGAAATATGAGAATATGATATGCTTACTTTCAGCAAACTTTTGTACGAATAAACAAAAGGCCCAGTAAAAAAACCCCACTTACTAGTTGTTGATAGACAAACACAAACCAGTTTAAAAAACGAAATGGTATTAAAATCGCATCGGATTCGGTTAATGATGATCAAAACCGGTTTGGGTCGAAATGGGATCGGATTCTGTAAATGATGATCAAAACCAGTTTGGGTCGAAACAAGATTGGATTGGAACCGGATTTGGTTCAAAAACTTAGAAACCAATAGACACCGGATTGGATTAGATCGAAACCGGATCGGATCGGACCAAAACTGGATTGGATCTGTGTTTTTGTACATTTGTCACCCCAAATCACTTATTAATACCCGAATCTGGTTTTGAATCCGGTTTTCCCCAAACCGGTACCAAATCGGTTTTCCCTAATTTGGTTTTCAAACCGATCTACCTAAGGATACTCAAACCTATTCCAATATGTTAGTTTCGAATCTGAACCGATCTGGTATGTTTTAGTCAGGTTCTAATTCAGTTTTGAAATTGGTTCTGAAACTTAATCTTTTGACGTGCAAATGTAGTTGTATTTTTTTTGAAACGACAAATAATATCAACGAAAGCCTACTAGCAATATTTCAACGAGCACCCCCAGGTTCGGGCTCCTTTACAGGACAAACCTAGCCCCATAGGGATTTTCAGGAAAAAATCCCCTATACTTGGCACATAAGAGGTATTTATAGGAATCGAACTTCCGACCTCAAACTTTATATATAAGTAAAGCTCATGTATCAATTCAACTGGGCTAGACATCATTTGCGCAAATCTAATTGTTGAGGAGAAAAGATAACCCAAGAAGCCCACATGGATGAATGACTTACGCGTGACGCAACAATATTAGATAAGCCTTACGCCATCATTTTATTATTGCAAGTAGTTGACCTATAGGCTATATCTAATAAGGCCCCTACATATCCAAATTGGTAAAAAAAAGTATTTAATAGCATTCAGGATTATAACAAGCTGATTTTTTATAAGGCCCCTACATATCCAAATTGGTAAAAAAAAGTATTTAATAGCATTCAGGATTATAACAAGCTGATTTTTTATAAGACGTGGTGTATATGATCTAACTATTATATTTGATTGTTTCAAATATTCATCTAATTATTTATTAATGTTTACATATAAAAATAATCGAACATGTGAAATTGATACAAAACAGTTTTAAATAGCCAATTATTGTGAAAAAAATTCGTATAGAATGCATTTCTATGCATGCAATATCGATGCATTTTGTAAAAATTAAAATATCATATGCTTTTACAATCAAAATATTTGAATGATTCAGTTTGACTATCCCAACATAGCATGTTAAAATATATATACTACTTCGTATTTAAAATTAAAGTCTACTAAAAATATTTTTTGTAAGAATTATAATAACTTAGGGAATAAAAGAAAATGAAAGAAAGTGATCACGCACTAGGTTTTACGGTAACGATACTAATAGTGGAGGTAGCATGGTTGTGATGGTGAGTGGTTACAGTAAGTGATTCAGGTGGTGAGTGATGGTCGTGGCCGTGGTAGTGAATAGTGACGGCGGTAGTAAGTAGTGATGATCAATTAAATAATATGACTTTAGAGATTAATAAAGTTAATAGGATACATATATGTAGCAAAAAAGTTGATATCCGGCAACCCCAACATGCCCCATCGACCTAGCCTCCAAGGGTACTTGACGAGGGGACATATATTTTACTCGCTATGCGGTTGTGAATCATAGGGGGGTCGGAGCTTGAACTCGCGACATGCCTGTTATGTAGCAAATCTCACCTATGTCTTACCAACTAGGACACACACGAGAAGCAATAGGATACACATTATTATAATTGCAGTCCTAAATAACACATAATTAAATCAAAAACATTGATTAGTAATTTTAAGAAGACTTTATCTAAAAAATAACTAGTATATATTTATTTATTAAAAGTTAATTAAAGCAAAAACATTAATAAGTAATTTTAAGAAGACTTTATCTAAAGAAATAACTAATACATATTTATTTATTAAAAGTTGTTACTAAAATAATTAAAGCAAAAACATTGATTAGTAATTTTGAGAAGACTTTATCTAAAGAAATAACTAGTACATATTTATTTATTTATTAAAGTTGTTAGTAAATATTAACACGATCAATTATTGTAGTAAGCCGGCCATGACTTTATTTTATATTTATTGTATAAAAATGGATGCATTAACCACCGTCTTTCTTGTACTTTTCATAACTAGCCCTATTTCAATTCTTATTTGATCACTTTCAACCATGAGTTTATTCCTTTCAATTGCCTATCTAGAAGCTGTCAAGGGTTTCCTCACTCAAACTATAAACTAGTTTATTTTTTAACGGCATTTAACATTAGCAAACTGGCAAGAGCTAGCAGCAAAAAAGACGAAATATACTAGTCTCTTACCGTTTAGAGTTGCTACTTTTCGCAAATGGAAAACAATGATGTCGAGCTTGGAGATGTAGATACTACTCTAAAATCGATATTATATATTTATGATAAATGTCTACTGAACCAAAATCAAGGGAGATTGACACAATCGATTTACTACGCTCCATTATCCCTTGGAAAACTTAGCTCGGATTCTTTCAAACCTCGTGTGGTCTCTATTGGATCATTGCACGAACATGACAATAATTTATATGAATTTGAAGAAGAGAAAGCGAAATATGTGCATGATCTGTTTATTGGTCTAAAAACCCCAATAATGCAAACACTGGAAGAATGTGTGAAGAAGGTGGCTTTCTCTATAGACAAAATCAGGGAATGTTATCGTGGAAGTATGACGGAATATGCTGACGTTAAACTTACAAGAATGATGGTTATGGATGCTTGCTTCATACTTGGGTTTATTAACCAGCAGACATCAGAATCTGGTAATCCAATAAATAAGTTGCGTGCCAGATCTATATGTTATGATCTGGTGCTGCTGTTGGAAAACCAAATCCCTTTCTTTGTTCTCAAAGACATGTATGAGTGCACTATCTTGAAATCTGACCAAAGTTTCACGATCTCTTTGGTTGAATTTATCCTTCCGGTTCTCAAATATGTCAAATCTCTTTGCACTTTTGCACTACAAGAAAAACCACCTATGACGACGAAACCTATAGCGACGACATTTGTCGTCGCCATAGCTCGGGCTATAGCGACGACAAGTGGTCGGGACAGAAGAAAAAAACTTTGACCGGGACTACCATTGACTTTAGTTATGGCGACGACAAATCGTCGGCAAAAGGGGAAAACGAAATCTCGACTTTGACTAATATCTATACCGACGACATGTGGTCGGGACACATAAAAATAAAATTAATTTTCATTTTCTTTTATTAAGTTTTGCGAAAATTACATTTTTGTCGTTTTGCGGATACCTATGGCGACGACAAGTGGTCGGGACAAACAAAATATCATTTATTTTTTATTTTCTTTAAATATAGGTGTCGGAGATAGAAATGACGACACCCTATGCCGACGACATATGGTCGGTATAGGTTAAATTCAAATAATTTTTTATTTTCTTTTATAAATTTCACCGGAGAATAAAACGATGTCGTTTGGTTGGAATCTATAGCGACGACATGTAGTCGCCAAAAATAAAAATAAAAACAATTTTTTTGATTTTTTCCTATAGCGACGACATGTCGTCGCTAAAAGCGTTTTAGGGATTAGGGGTTAGGGTCTAGGGTTGATGTGTGCATTTCGGGTTTAGGTTTTATGTGTATTTATAACTCTCTGAATGTATATATCATTGTATTCGGTCAAGGGATGTATCAGTGCATGTACTCGTATCAATGTATGTATGAATCCATGTATATCGATCTCGTGTGTATTACATGCATATATATCTCGTGTGTATTACATGCATATATATCTCGTATCAATAGATGTATCACTACATGTATCCGTATCAATGTATTTATCGCTTTATGTATGCATCACTGTATGTTTGTATTCGTGTATGTGCCAATGTATATTATCAATGGATGTATCACTGCAAGTACTCGTATCAATGTATTAATTAGGAGTCCATTTATATATCTCTTACGTGTATACCTGTATTAATGCATATTAGGTATGTATTCCAGTATACATACATATATATATACATACATACATACATACATGTAATAGAATGATGCCCACATTCAAAGAATATACACAAATGATACGTACATCAACAGTAGACCGTTACCATAAAACGTATTCGAAAACCCTAAAAAAGATCTATAGCGACGACAGGTAGTCGCTATAGACTCTGTCGCGACAATATGTGGTCGGCAAAACGTTGACCGGTCAAGGCGGGAGACGAAATTTTTGGCGGGTTGATGAAAATGGTTACGCGGGGATTGAAATCTTTTTTGGACGTCCAGCCACCACCAAAACCCGAAAATCATGCAAAAATTGTTGTTTGGAGATGTTTTTGGCCACCACCGGTGGTGGTTTACGGTAGCTGCCGGCGGGTTAAGGTGGCTGGCGGTGGTAGATGGTGGCGGCCAGTGGTGGATGGTGGCTGTCGGTGGTGGATGGGGGCTGCTGGTGGTGGTTGGCGGCTTCTGGTGGTGGTTGGCGGCTGGTGGTGGTGGTTGGTGGCTGCCCGGTGGTTTAGGATGTGAATGTGATTTAGTAACTTAATTGATTTAGTAAAATTAACTTAGAAATACCCGCCCGAGATTGATTTAGTAATGAATTTCGGGTTGTCCCCATTTTGGGACTGCTTTTTGAATACATTATCTTATTTAGGATGTGAATGCGTATTGCATGATTATTTGTTTGAGAAAGATTTGGTGTCGTTTCTTCTTTGCTCCTTGGGTATATATTTGTATATACTTGGTAGCTAAGGGGAAATGCTGCTGAATTTTTCTCAGATAAATATTCCTGCAATATGCAATCACATATGAGGTAATGTATTCAAAAAGTGGGTGTAGAAGCCTATGTAGGGTTTCACATGACACTGATCGACCACTTGGGTCAACCTCCTAGTATACTTGGTTCGACCACACTGACTAAGAACATGAACTTGTTCTTGACCGGTTAAAACCAAGTAGCTGATTCAATCCCTAAAAGCGAAATTGGGATTAAACCTAATCCTTAAACCCTAAAGGATTGGGATGTTGGAGAACTAGATTAGGTTAACAAGAAAGAAACCTTGTTCGAAGAACTCGAACACACACATACTTGTGTGTTCGTCGACTACTACCAAGAACCCTAGGGTTCTTGGTTCGACTTCGAACAAGAGGAGAGGAAGAAAGAGTGTTCCATGAATCATACCTTAGGTTAATGCTTAAGATAAATCCACTGATGATGAACACGACGAACGATCCTCTAGATGATCACTTGCAACGATCCTTGGATCTTCGAAACTCGAAGAACACGAAGAACGAACGAAGAACACGAAGAACACAAGCTTGTGTTCTTGGTGTTTCGGCCGATCGAAGGGAGTAGGGGAGGGAGTGAATTCGTATGGTGATCAAGGGGTTTTAGGGTTACCCTAAGCCTCTTATTTATATACAAATAAGTTACGCTTAGAACCCTTCTAGTTTAATTAATATTAGAACTTTAATTAAACCTCCTTTTAATAATTCCATCCCTTATAGTTTAACTAGTTTATTATTATTGCACTTAACTATCAAATGTCTAGTATTAACACACTATAATTTCGGTACCCATATACACGAAATATATAGACTTGTATTTATACTTTTAATAGTTAATTATATAATAACCTTTATATAATTTACACAATAATATTATCCAATTACTATATGATTTAATAGCTTTAAATCATATCATGGATAATCTTTAATTAACACATTGTATATTTACTCAACTAGTAAATGTACAACTACTTGTATTAATTAGTTAATTAAACTAATCTAGTAATAAGTTAAACTTAACTTAATGCTTAACTGATTCATAATGACTATTATGAATCATTCCTCTTCGTAGTATCGTTGCATAACTTGTTCGTATTACATGTACTCACCGGTGTGACCCTTAAGTGTCTCGTAAGCATGGATGTATCATCATAGGTTGACTGACTGTGCACATAATTCCTTCAGACTCCCACTTGTGCAAGTCTGTAACCTTTGTCTTAATGATACGAGCTACAGTGGCATTCTAGATGGGAATGTAGGTAACCAACCCCATAAAAACAGCTTATGTAACCCTTGGTATAGTTTTATGGAAAACTCTTAATAGCGTCTCCTAGTAAAGAACACTCTGTCTTTACTTCTTGGGTAACGTTGTTAGGCTTATCCCTTGCAGCACGATATTTGTGATAACGAATACGAGCATGGTAGAAATTATCAACTCCTGTATTCGAAATCATTTTATGACTTCTTGATTCAAACTGTTGTGATAAACGACAAAGAACAGACCAGTTCGTTTGGGCACGGCCGTGCACTTGCCAGTTTCTTATCAAGTCAAAGGACCTATAAATATCTCTCCTAAAGAGGAGGTGCAATTGCCATCTTGTATATTTCGATTTAAAAATACAACTTCCTTTGTACCCAGTATCGCCTCGTATGACAAACGTATTTCAGAATTGTCTGAGTTGAACCAAAGCACATTAGTCATCGTATACTAAACCAAATACCTCAGGCTTAAGGACAATCCTAGTGAACAATACTTTTGAACTTTTCAACCACGAAGTATTGTCACGGTGGTCAATCCAGTATTCGTTGAGCCTCCAACAGAATATCACCGATATTTGGTTTACACAAAACTTGTGTAGCTATCTTCGAAGAACTTCGAATCTACCACCAAATATCGCGATGACGTTATCGTCCCATCGAGGTTCCCACCCAGACGAGTAGTCACGGATTTATACCTTTTTGAATAAATATACTTTTTATTCATGGATCTTGTAAAACATACAAAGTCTGAATAAAAATGATACTAACTCATGTACTATTCCTTACTGGACATAGATACTGGATTATTACTGGATCATTACTTATTCCTTTCGTTCGTGTTGATTACTTAATGATTCTTACAAACTTAATTGTAACTTTATCACTAAACCAATCATTTCTATTAAACTAAAGACATAAGACGAGTATTTAGGAATACTATTACTTTGCCTTTGCTAGATATTTCTTGCAACAATCTAGAACATATTCTAGTCTTGCCTTTTATGTAATTCGGTAAACATAGGAGGATTGGAAATTAACTCCTTAGTTTCTTGAATTAATAAAATTATCCTTGTAACTAAAGCTTTCTCTTAGTTACTTGATTTGTAGATATTCTTACTAGTTAAAGAAATTTCCTTAAATGATTGTGTTATCCACTGAAGTGTTAACAACCTATTAGATATGCAATAATTAATCACAAGACTTGTGATCACGCTATTAGGTTTGCAATAATCTAATCGACGATCATTTATTATTTCTCTTAACTCTTTGGCTAACGACTTGGTGAAAAATTGTTGTTAATGTCTTACCAGCTTACTAAATTCATCAACATCTTTAATGAATTACGTTAGTCATAGCTCCCACTTTCTTTTATGGATTTTAAGCATCTCTTAAACTATTTTGACCTAGTCAATAACTTGTAGTTTAATCTTTTAAGAATTCTATCAATAATTAAGATCATCCTTTGGATTTACGAATATCCAACATTCCTGTTTAGGGAATTATGATCTTTATTGATTACTGTATATAACAAGTATGAAACACTTGAAATGATACTATCAATTCTTAAACACATTAGTATTCTTTAAGAACTTCATTTAATGCCAAAGTCATTTCTTGGATTTCTCAAACATCCATTATTCCTATTAGGGAATTATGATTTGATTAAATATTGTATTTATTACAAGTATAAAAGACTTGGAATAATACCTTTTAATTCTTAAATGCTTTAATATAGTTTTGTCTCTTTTAAGAGTTATTTAATGTCTAAGTCATTTTACTTGGATTATGCGAATATCCAATTATTCCTATTAGAGAATTATAACTTCATTAAATCCTTTACTACAAGTATAAAAGACTTATAATAACTGTAACACCTCAATTTCTAATACAAAACATTTGCCCAAATAAAAACATTTTCATAAATAGAAGACCAGTTCCAAAACACGGATTTACAAAAACCTTTGATATGAAAATCAGAGTATGAGGTTTGGTGTTACAAAATATATCAAAACCAAGTTAAGCACAAATCCGCTCTAATGATCTTCTACTCTAGGCCCCGCATATCTCAATCCATGCGCATCTAAATCCTCGGTCCAGAACCTGAGTACATAGCAAACAAACAAGGAGTACGTGAGACACAAAAATGTCTCGTGAGCTACATGGGTTTAGACCCCAATAATATCAAGTATCACATCGTATATAAATACATATTTATATTTTACCAACACATCTTAGTCACTCTATGGCGACTCTATCAGTCCTGCTTCCCTAGCATACATATCTAGTACATAAACATATATCCACTAGAACACAGTCATATCTGATACATAAACATATATGTATTAGAACACAAGCGAACCTAACACATAAACATATATGCATTAGATTCCTAGATCACCTACTACGCAAACATATGGGAACTAGAAGCACCTGTGTGCTTAGTGTACAAACATATGTACACTCGTCTCAGTGACCGGGATCTCCCCCGCGTCACCACCATCTATCTCTAATCATAACTCTATCAGTTATGCCAGTCAAAGCCTTTGGCTATCACATCAATCATCAACAAGTTAGTTAAATCTTATCATTATCAATAATATATATATACTAACTCAACACATAATAAGTCTAGACAAACATTAGATAGACCGATCATAAGTAATCAAATACTTCATATAGCTATGTACTCAGTAAAGTCCACACGTACTCACCTTAGCAATCTAGTGCTCCAACCGTATTCTTTCCGCCGGTTCCTTGCTCACAATTCGTCCACTTCAATACTTCACCGAATGTCTAAAACAATTATCACAACAAGATTATCATCACAAACTACTACCAATGTGTTCATCTACCTCTAGATAACACCCATCAATCCATTTCCCCCAAATATGGTGATTTACCAAACCCTAGGTTTAATCAACCCGTAAGATTCTTACAATTCATAATCATACACTTGTTTCCTTTGTTAATATACCATCTATTAAGTGTATACATCATTTATATCACCATAACCCATAACCCCAAGAACTAGGGTTTCAAACCCAAGCTTCTAAATCCTTAGATCTAAAGCTACAACTACAAAGGATTGAAGATATACCTTAAATCTTCAACTAGGAGTGAATAATCACAAGATTTGATGAAAAAATCAGCTCCAAATGATGGTTTACACCCAAAATCGTCCACAAACTCGAGAGGAAGAGAAACTAGGGTTTTGTATCCATTAAATGACCAAGATCCCGACTTTAATGCCTGCAGCGACGAAGTTCGCGTCGCTATCTGCAGGATAGCGTCGCTAAGTCTGTGCCCGCCATAATTCGCGACGGAGATAGCGTCGCTATCTCCGACGCTATCTCGGAAAATCTCGATTTCGCATTCGTCCAAATCGCTATTTCGGGCCACTGTTTGGAAGCGATAAGATCGCGTCGCTATCTTCAAGATAGCGGCGCTATCTTGCCCTTATGCAGCAGGGCTGCAACTTTTGCTTCCCGTTTCGACCCGGTTTCGCCCATAACTTTCTTATACGGTCTCCAAACGACACGAAACTAATTCCTACGTTCTTTAAACGATTTATCCTTATTTATCATATTTTTGTACAATTTATTTATAAATTTCGGGTCGTTACAACTATCTACCCCTTAAAAGGATTCCGTCCTCGGAATCACTAAGAATTTCAACCCACATACAACCGAGCATTCCGTTCTCACTCCCTTGTGGTCATTACCATCAGATTTTCCTCATTCCCATTCCGTTAACATTACATATCCAAACGTTCACTTAACTCCGTTAAGTCCGAACGGTTAAGACCCAATTTTTACAACTCATAATACTCAAACGGGTCAAAATTTCACAATTTGACCAAAATACCGACATTCTCTCGACCGATCTTTTCATTCTCGTAACAATGGTATGACACAATCATCCCATTAACTAGTTGATTTAAACGAATGTCAAACTCTAGCTTTGACCCAACCGATATATCCCGACATTGGTATATCCCCACATCATCTACCCTTTGACTTAAGCACAAAGTCAACTATACTTTAACATTTTCCTTTCTCGTTAAGGATCCCATAAATCCTCCTTTCCTTTACAATTGACCTTTAATTTATGATCCATCTACAATCATATACTCGATTCCCAATTTCAATCTTGACAACACCCAAACGGGTCAAAGTCGAATAATCTGACTACAACTATTTCAATTATTCCATCAATCCTTTCACGACCATACAATCGATACATTATGCCCTCAACATTCACTAAACGTTCATAACGAGAGTCAAAGCCCATCCTTGGCTAAGTCAACCAATCGCCAATTGGTTACCCTTGACTTTTACGTGAAGTCAACCATACTCTTTCAACTAACCAATTTCATACTCACGGGCACCATCACTAATATCTCACTTCCGGTTCCAATCATTATTGTCCCCTTAACAATTGTCCCCGTTTTTCCACACTTTCATTTTCTCTCCCAATTATCCGAGAGTCGTACATTCACATATGGTCACATCGACCTTTACCGATTCTTGACCAACATTTGGTCACTCAAACCATCACTTAGTTTTCTTTCAACTACCCTTGTGTCACATCAATCAGTCTCATAACTCTTATTCTCAATTACCGGAATTAGTTCTCCTATTGCAACAAATTCCACTATTTCATACGAGTTTACCATACTTGATTATCAACTGATAATTTGCTCACTAGGAGTTTCTCTTTCCTCCTATTCTATAAACCGTAGGCATCCCCTACACTTACATGACCTAAATGCATCCCGCATTTCGAACCAGGTCCTCATTTACCAGTCATAAAAGTAATACATCATTAACCACATGGTTCTACATTCGTTATACTCGTTCAAGAGCAACTATATACATGAGTATACATATTTATCCTGCTTGTTCCACCTAAGCATCTCTATCGTGCACACATATGCCATCCATTCATCTCAATCGTGCACATATGCAAACATATGCATATGCTGCACCAATACCATCTAAACATCATCATCATGCACATATACAAACATATGTATATATCACACCAATATCATATAAACATCATCATCATGCACATATACAAACATATGTATATGTCACACCAATGTCATCTGACATCCATCTTTTCGCATCGTGTAGCCTTGCTACTATCTTACCCATTCGATCATCAAATCATTTATCGTGCATTCTAGCACCTCTCCCACAAAACGCATTATCGTTTTCCTTCCCATTCGTATGTCTCCCATAGGACATATTACTTAGCACATTTCATATGATATAATATTATCTTTCCACAATTATATGCCTTCCAAGGCCATCACATGATGCACATGCATCGTACCCCGCGGGTAACTAATAACATTCTCTAATTGTTATTTACCGTTTCACTTACACATTAACCGCCCTTAACCGGTTCATTTCCTTAACAATTTCCGAGTCTTTTGACACCGCCGGAGTAGTTACCACTACATTCCATTAGACATAAATCACCGGCAATTTCAATCATCCTTGAGTCAAACATTCGACTCCGGCCCACAATTGCAACCCATGACGTAACAACCAATGGCCCAAGACTCGATGTTCTACCTTTTCACATCGTGGGGCTTAGGAATATTCTTTTCCCAATCGTAGTCTTACACTACACTATGTCACATATTTTCATACTATTATCATGACACTTTAGCAATAATCGTCATTTTCACCTTTAATGTTGAGTCCATCAACCCCGTCACAAGACTTGCTATGGCTATGTGCCAACCTTTACTTAACCGTTTTCAACGATCAAAATTCGTCATTCCCGACACTTATTCTTTACCACATATTTTCCATTTATAAATTCTAAGGTATCATCCTACCTTAGTCATTCTTTCCTTTACCATTCACGTATAGTAATATTACATTATTCGCCCGGGTTCTCGCCGAGTATCCAAGTTCCATTTTCAAGGTTTCTATTTTTAAAATTCTCATCCAAACAAAAATTTCATACCAAGACTTAGTACTTCATTATACCATCATTCGCTTGCCACCGATATTCACCGACCTCGTCCGACCTTTTATACTACTTATTAACATCGACCTTTATTTTCTTACCACATACGACACTACGGTCCAAAATTCTTTCCAAAAATCTAAGTTTTCATATTCATAAACACCCGGAAAGATTATTCTCCAATGAATATTTACATCATACAACTTATCTTAAATTTCTATGATCACTGATTCACGCGGCAATCCAACCGTTAAGCTATGATCACATAATATCTTGGCTCGGTGCATACCCAACCAATCCACACCGATAACCACGTCAAGTTTCCTTTATTCCCACGGGTAATAACTTGCCTTTAAACTTTTCCCATTTATTTGTAGCTTCCAAATTCTAATAACACATTCTACCATTTAGGTTATCCCATTTACCTTCGTTTTCACGTTTTTCATCTAACCATTCAATCGACACAATCTCTCTTTCTAGCAAACTCATGAGACACAAACAATTAAGTAGGACTCGATTCTACGATATATTTAAGTTGACAAGAAGTTAACAGATACAGTACCTGACACCCCATCGTGCGCCTCATTTGCTCCCTCTCGGGCGAGTTGGAAGGATCGTCCCTTCACCTTCGCCGGTTCCACCTTCTTTTGCGACGTGGATACAAATGATTCGGTTTTCTTCTTCGGGCATGCGTGACTATAATGCCCTTTTTCATGGCACGAGTAACACTCAACCTCAGCCGCCGGTTTGGATCTACAATCCCGGGCCAAATGCCCCGTCTTGCCACAATCATGGCAAATCTTCGGTTCTCCACGGCATTCGCCGGTATGATTCCTCCCACACCTCTTGCACGAGGCTACACTTTCTTGCCTAGAGAAGTTCGACGTGAACTTCCCTTTCTTGAAACTACTCGAGCCACTCTCGGCTTTCTTCTTCTCGCCCACATAGGCCCTCTCGGCAACCCTTTTCTCGTTCACCTCTTCCACACCTCGGGCGGCACTAATGGCCTCATCTAGCGTGACCGCCCTCTTGACCTCCAATTGATAATCCCAAGTTAGCCCACTAGTATACCTAACCACTCTCGACCTCTCCTCGGAGTAGGTCCTAGCAACAAACGGAAGTAATCCCGTGAATTCCCTCGAGTACTCCTCGACCGTCATATCGCCCTTCTTTAGGGTCACAAACTTCTCATGCATCTTCTCCAAATCCCTTTCGGGGCAAAACTTCTTTCTCAATCTCGTGGTAAACTCCTCCCACGACATTCTCTCTATCACCTCCTTCCCAAGGGTCTCATAGACTATGTCCCACCAAACCATAGCATCCTCTTTTAGCAATTGTGACGCGTACGTCACCATATCCGCTTTCTTGCACTTGCTACTTCCGATGACCCGCTCGGTCTCTCGGATCCACCTCATAGTCACCTTCGGGTCCGAACTACCCATATATACATTTGGCTTACAAGCCATGAAAGTCTTAAAAGAACAACCATCTTTTCCATCGGGTCGTGCCCTAGCATCACTACAACCACCCGTGGAGGATTTCTCCACTCGGGTGCCACCACCACCGGTTCTCTCGTCCGACTTGGCCTCGGATTCGGGATCCCCTCCTGACCTCTCATGGTTTCCAATAATGCGGTGCACCTCATCGGCCACCGTCCCTTTGATTTGATCAATAAAAGTTTGGAGATCCGCCATGGTTACCGGAGTCCTATTAGCTCCAACCTCCGACTCATCCACTCGATGCATCGATGGTTGACTTTCTTGTTCAACCCTCTCGACATGATGCATCTCTTCCTCCCGGTTTTCCGGGGCTTTCCCACTTCGACGAGTGTTCACCATTTCTTCCTGCCAAGACTATACGAAAGACATTAAACATTTAGTACTTCTTGTACAATCCAATAGTCGCATAAGACTCAATATCTATATTCACATCAACTTTCATAGGTCCCCTAGGTTCAACCCTAAACTTAAAATAAAGTCTCAAGGTCAACCTATCGATCTCAAGGAATCTTACATTCCTAATGCTACAGTCTAAGACTAGGATGGACATCCAACCTAATTCACTTAAACAGTAGCTCTGATACCAAGTTGTAACACCTCAATTTTTAATACAAAACATTTGCCCAAATAAAAACATTTTCATAAATAGAAGACCAGTTCCAAAACACGGATTTACAAAAACCTTTGATATGAAAATCAGAGTATGAGGTTTGGTGTTACAAAATATATCAAAACCAAGTTAAGCACAAATCCGCTCTAATGATCTTCGACTCTAGGCCCCGCATATCTCAATCCATGCGCACCTAAATCCTCGGTCCAGAACCTGAGTACATAGCAAACAAACAAGGAGTACGTGAGACACAAAAATGTCTCGTGAGCTACATGGGTTTAGACCTCAATAATATCAAGTATCACATCGTATATAAATACATATTTATATTTTACCAACACATCTTAGTCACTCTATGGTGACTCTATCAGTCCTGCTTCGCTAGCATACATATCTAGTACATAAACATATATGCACTAGAACACAGCCATATCTGATACATAAACATATATGTATTAGAACACAAGCGAACCTAACACATAAACATATATGCATTAGATTCCTAGATCACCTAGTACGCAAACATATGCGAACTAGAAGCATCCGTGTGCTTAGTGTACAAACATATGTACACTCGTCTCAGTGACCGGGATCTACCCCGCGTCACCACCATCTATCTTTAATCATAACTCTATCAGTTATGCCAGTCAAAGCCTTTGGCTATCACATCAATCATCAACAAGTTAGTTAAATATTATCAATAATATATATATACTAACTCAACACATAATAAGTCTAGACAAACATTAGATAGACCGATCATAAGTAATCAAATACTTCATATAGCTATGTACTCAGTAAAGTCCACACGTACTCACCTTAGCAATCTAGTGCTCCAACCGTATTCTTTCCGCCGGTTCCTTGCTCACAATTCGTCCACTTCAATACTTCACCGAATGTCTAAAACAATTATCACAACAAGATTATCATCACAAACTACTACCAATGTGTTCATCTACCTCTAGATAACACCCATCAATCCATCTCCCCCAAATATGGTGATTTACCAAACCCTAGGTTTAACCAACCCGTAAGATTCTTACAATTCATAATCATACACTTGTTTCCTTTGTTAATATACCATCTATTAAGTGTATACATCATTTATATCACCATAACCCATAACCCCAAGAACTAGGGTTTCAACCCCAAGCTTCTAAATCCTTAGATCTAAAGTTACAACTACAAAGGATTGAAGATATACCTTAAATCTTCAACTAGGAGTGAATAATCACAAGATATGATGAAGAAATCAGCTCCAAATGATGGTTTACACCCAAAATCGTCCACAAACTCGAGAGGAAGAGAAACTAGGGTTTTGTATCCATTAAATGACCAAGATCCCGACTTTAATGCCTGCAGCGACGAAGTTCGCGTCGCTATCTCCAGGATAGCGTCGCTAAGTCTGTGCCCGCCATAATTCGCGACGGAGATAGCGTCGCTATCTCCGAAGCTATCTCGGAAAATCTCGATTTCGCGTTCGTCCAAATCACTATTTCGGGCCACTGTTTGGAAGCTATAAGATCGCGTCGCTATTTTCAAGATAGCGGCGCTATCTTGCCCTTATGCAGCAAGGCTGCAACTTTTGCTTCCCGTTTCGACCCAGTTTCGCCCATAACTTTCTCATACGGTCTCCAAACGACACAAAACCAATTCCTACGTTCTTTAAACGATTTATCCTTATTTATCATATTTTTGTACAATTTATTTATAAATTTCGGGTCGTTCTATCTTGATTATATCCAATATAATCATACTATATTAATACTAATACTTTAAAACTTTCTATCATAAGTAATTACTATTACTTAAGATGTTTTAACTAAGTTTAATAACCTTTGAACCTTATGCTTCCATAAAACTCTTAAATACTTTCATTGGAAAAACTTTCTAATTACTAGTATCTAAATACCTTGAGCTATCAAGACATTATTTATTCAACAATCAAACAAATATATACATAAAACATGAAATATAAGTAAATCAAAACTTGACTTACAATCTAGTCATAAACCTTGTCTAGTGTAATTATCACACATGCACACAATATAATTCAACCATGGATTCGGAATTTAATTAAAACCAAAATGAAACTTGTTTTAACAAAAATAAAATTATCCAAACAATAAAGTAAAATTGTTTAAAAACGAATCCACCAAAATACTGAATTATAAAAACTTGGTGCTCGTAGGATCATCACCATCTCATGCCGGTCATCTCACTTATTATCTTATGCAATAAACGATTGCTAAAGTTGAGTTACTTGTAATAAACTTTTACAAGTAGGAAGCGAGTATCTAGAAGTTGGTCAAGTCAGCTAAGGAGCAAGCATTGCCTCCTACCCTTTGACCCTTGCCACAACCAAGACACCGTTTCTCGATCCTTGTTTGGCTTTACCTTCTTGACCTTTTTGTTTGACTTCATTACCCTCTAGGCACGCCGTGGCTGGGATCGGTTTTATCTTTTCACTTTCCACTGCGCCTCTTTCTCTGATCACTACCATCATCGGTTACTACGAGATCATTCTTAGACTTGGTCCCCAAATCAACTTAGTAGTCTTGAGCACGGAATGTAGCTCAACAATGGATTGCTCCATGTTATGCATGTTGTAGTTGACTACATAAGACTTATAGTCATCTAACAACGAGTTGAGTATCATTACTGTTGCTAACTGCAATGGTACTGGGTATCCTATTCATTCAAGATGATCCATGTGCTCTTTCTTTTTCATGACGTGAGCACTTACCGATGATCCCTTAACCATCTTGGAAGATTTGCACACCCTATAAGCGTAATATGCTTATCCTGGTTCATTTCTAGCATTCGCGGTAGGAGCATTTAGTATTGCTTTTTCTAGGACATTTCCTTTTCTCTCATGCGCAAGCATAATCCGAAGATCACGCTTCCAATAGAGAAACATTGACCCAGTCTGTAACGCCCGGAAATTAATAAGTAATTAAATATTAATTTTGTTAATTTAAATTACTTTATTCATTAAATCTTCTATGCGATTAGGTGTTTAACCGAGATGATGAGATTATGTGTACAATTAATTGAGATGATTAAATGTGAGACGTTTCGAATGAATAATTAGAGCGTTATTTATATTATTTTAGTTTAATGAGACATTAAAACGTTTAATTTACTGGGTGTGTTAAGTTATTAACTAAACGCCAAATCCCGAGCTTTGAACTAAGTATATTATCCGAACTCGAGTTAGTGGCGGTGCCGGCCAATAGGCCAAGGCTGAACCCTCCCTCGTCATTTTTCTTTGAGCCTGATTCGTTTGAAGCCTAAGCCCGAGAGTGAGAGATGGGCCGGTGACAATTAAAAAGCCTTATTCCTTATTTTGCTTAAACCAAAACTCCCCTATTGTCCTAAGAACCCTACGGCTGTAGAGCATCTCCGATATCCCCATTGCAGCCGCAAGCATCTCCAATCATTTCCCAGCGTGTTCCTTTTGTTGAGATGACATCATCAACCAAGCATGCTCGTCAATTAATTCCTTGGTCTCGTGTGAATGGAAGCACCCAAGCATGCTCGTCAATTAATTCCTTGGTCTCGTGTGAATGGAAGCACCCAAGCATGCTCGTCAATTAATTCCTTGGTCTCGTGTGAATGGAAGCACCCAAGCATGCTCGTCAATTAATTCCTTGGTCTCGTGTGAATGGAAGCACCCAAGCAAGCAGGTCAATTGATTCCTTGTCTGGTGTGAACGGAAGCAAGCACACACCCTCGTCCAATTTTATTCTTGGTGATGTTTTGTTTCATTAATTCGGTAAGTCCTTGTCCTTCTTCCTGTTTTCGTGATTACTCGATGTGTTCTTAATCCGTGTGTCAATCAGTGATAGAGAGAGGTGGAGTAGGGGCGGAATTGAGCAAGGTATCGAGTGTATTGATAGAAGAATTTGTCGCGGGTCAAGAGGAGCACAAAGACAGTGGAGTATCGAGCATCGGGTGGAGAGAAATTGTAGTTGTCAAGCCATGTAGTAAAAACTCGGTAGATTTCTACCCTTGTTGTTTTCCTTCATATTCGTGACTGATTCTAACCCCTTTTTGTGCAGAGAGTTGTGACCAAACCATAGGGATGTTCGGGTTCTAATTAATTTCTTTCTTTTTGTTATCGATGACGTCGGATTTTGAGTGTTAGTTAGTTATTTGTTTGAGAGTCAAAAACCGTTTATTCGTTTCCTTTGATCGTAAATTATGGTGCACGTCCATGGTGACTGAATTTTATGAATGTCGGGTTCTAACCACTGAATTTGTAAGAGTTTCGGGTTGGGTAAAAACCGTGGTCATCATTAAGACGTTTTTATAACCGAAGAACCGGAAACCGAACCCTTAGGTTCTTGGTTTCCTAAATCGAATAGCTTTATCAAATAAACTAACGAATTTTCTTCTTTTGTGAATAATGAACTACTTTGATAAAAAGTGATTTCCGGGGCTGTCGGGTGCCTCGGGAATAAATGAGTTAATGTCGAGTTTTAAAACGGGGTTTAAACTACATGTTGAATTTTTGGGCAGATTCTGTGGGTCGAGTTCGAGTCTGTTTTGCCACACTTAAAATATGTTTTTGGATTTTTGGCCCGTGCTGGTCACTTGTTTTCTGAGTTAGCTTTTCAATGCCGCAACCCTCTCATCAATCCGAATTACGGTTTAAAAGTTATAGTCAATTTAGTATGCTGCTGTTAGGAAAATGACCAGTGCAGCTATGCTGTTTTGTGAGCCTGTTTTGAGGCCCTTAGAGTCCGATTTTGGGAAAAAGCCACTTGAGAGTGTTTTGTAGTATTCTGAGTCTAGTTTCTGTGGTAAAAAGATGGGAAAAATCTAATGCGCCGTTTAGGAGTTATGGCAGTTCCCGTGAGACTGACGGGTGCTGCCAGTTCTGAAATAAGCCCTCGGGTAGGATTTTAATTCCGGGTTTCGCTTTTTGGTTGTAGGACCGTCTAGGAGATAACGTGCTGTACCTTTGACTGTCGGGAACCCTTTGGAGCTTACGTTTCTCGAGGTGAGTATTCTCACCGTGTATTCAGTTTTAATGTTGTACATGCATGACTTATGTGTTATATTAGTTGAACCTTATGTGTTATCTGAGTTGATATGTTATCTGAGTATCTGAGTATCTGTTGATTTATTTTGATCTGAGACATTGTGCCTGGGTAACCGAGCTCGGCACAGGGTCATTCTGTGCTACTACTTGCTAGGGCATCTGAGATAATTATGTTAAAGAGATAATAAAACATAATAACACACATCTGAGTTTTTGGCTATATGCCTATCTTGGGATCACCTCCCGTCTGAGTTTTTGGGATTATTCCCGTCTGAGTTTTGGGATCACTCCCGTCTGAGTTTTTGGCTTACGCCTATCTGAGGTGTGAGGAGGGGCGAGGTTGATCTCTCGTCCCAAATCACACAAGCGCGCTATATAAATTAAAATCTGAGTAATAAAATCTGAGAAAATAATCTGAGTAGTTTTTGACTAGGAGTACACCGATGTGCCCTCATGTGTTGTATGTTAAGATTGTTTGCATTTTGAGATTATTCACTCAGCTTCCCCAGCTGACCCCTATTTCCCCCACATTGTTTCAGGTACCAGTAAAGGAAAGGAGAAGGTGGAAGGTCGACTGCTGTATCTCATCATCACTGATGTGAACCCCAATTAATATTTTTAAAAAAAACACTTTATTTTATTTTAACTATTTCCGCACTAAATACGTTTTAAATGTTAAATAATTATATCTGATATTTATAAATGGGACCTTTTGATTATAATTTTGTTTTCAAAAATTTTAAAAATCTTGTAAATTTTAGGGTGTTACAAGTTGGTATCAGAGCTCTGACTTGAGGGATTTGGGTTCGCAAGGGGCGAATTCAAACTCAAGTTTGAGTATCAAGTTTTTGAAACGAGAAAAGAGTCAAATATTTTTCTGAGAAAAGTTTCCACATCAAGTATACAGCATGTCACGTCGACCTCTCGCTTCCTACTGCCGGTAATATTTAAGAGTATTGTTTATTTGAGATTTTGTTATATTCGGAGTGTAGACGAGTAGTACGAGAATTTTTGGCTTATTTTCTGAGAAAATTTCTGAGTATATTTTTCCGAGTGTAGTTTCTGATTTCATCTGTGAAATAAACGTTGAAAGTTATAATAACCTGAGAAAATTTCCTGTGAATTGTACGACTAAATAATATGTATATATAGATATACGAATGTGAGATTTTATAATTCCGAGTATAATTTAGAGCATAATTATGAGGAAAATTCGGGTTTTAAATTCTCAGAGTTTTACATATTTATGCATATACAAATACGCATACTAGAGGAATTATACATTTTAATGAGAATAATAAAAGTTTCCAATTTAGAGGAATACCTAATAGAGATTGAAATGAGATTTTATAAATTTTGAGAAATTTTAACCAAAAATGTAAATTAACGGGATATGAATTTAGGATTCGCATGCTTTGAGTGATGAGAAATGAGGAAATCATAAACATTAGAGAGGAGTACTTAACATTGTATTGGGGGAATATTAAAAAGTTTCATATGGGAGAAAACACTTAATAGACTGAGTCATTTAAACGAGTAAATCAGAGATTAGTAAATCAAATTGATTAAGGATATTTTAAGAGGATTTACCAAGTTGAGTAAAAGAAAGAAATATTAAGTCAATAAAATGGGAAATAATTACATTTAGCTAAACGAGAACTATTAACAGGATCTGAAAGAGAATTATTGATCAGGGTTAAAAGAGAAGTTATCTAAATGAGAAATTAAATTTTTAGTGAATACAACGAATCACGAGATATAGTAGTTAAGCAAATTCCATATTAAGGTCAACAAGTTAGTATTTATTTAAGAATCATTAAATTGAGATAAAATGGGAAAAACATTTCGAGTAAGTAGGTTAAATTGCCGAGTGCAAAACTAAATGTGGATGACAAGTTAAGTGACAGATTAATGAGTTCACACTGACAGCTTAAAATAAACTATGTAAGTTTAATAGACTAATTAATTGAGAAATTGTTGAGTCAAATTAATCAGATATTATTGAAGCTCATCTTAAAGAGTAATTATATAAGAGGATTAAGAGGAAGCTAACGTCATCAATTTGATGATGATTTATTTAAAACGAGTTAAAAGAGCGATAAATTGAATCAAACTAAACGAGGAACGCAACAACTGAGAACTCTGATCAACAAGATATTAATCGACATGCTCACAAATTACAATAAATTTAATATAACTGTGAAGATGATATAAGTTATATTTATGAGGAATGATAAATGGCATATCCAAATGAAAAGTTTAAAAGGAGATTTGTATTGTGAAAATAACTAGGTGGAAATATTTCTATGAATCTGAGTATCCGAGTATCGCGTACGAGACTAAATGTACGCATGATTTTCTGAGAAATGGTTATGAGATTTTGAGTATGCACTGTTGAGTGCATATCTGTATTTATCAGATATTGAAAATAAACTTCCTTTCTCCTGAGTGTGATTAAAATTCCTTTCTTCCGAGTGTGATTTGTTGGTGGGTTTATATGTGGGAAGTTGTAAACTTTGGGATTGACTCGTGACCAAACAGAAGTAGGTGTCGAAAGTAATAGAGGGCCCCTATTATCGTACACACCGAACTTTTGGTTGGTTAGGGGGAAATTTTGAAGGGAACAATGGACCAATGCTTGTTATTGTGAATTTAGTATGTGTATCCTAATTGTTTGTGTGACTTCATACTTGTTTGTTTATTTTGGTAGACAATAATAGTTCCAAACTCGAGGACGAGTTTTTCTCCAAGTGGAGTTGAGTAGGAGTAAAAAGAGAAATTTCTATAAATAAAATAATTATCATTATGTATTATTTATAAATATTATGAGCATGATGCTTATGCATGGAGGTTTTATTTTTCTGAGATACATACACATGGTTAAAGAATTTATAAAAGTAATTATTCAACCGAGTAACACGAGTAAATTCATTTTTAGAGTAACTATCAAATTGAATAGTTGGGAATAATTAAATTTATTTTATGGGGTAATTATAGAGTTTATAACAAATTGATAAATCGAGATTAATTGAGAAATTAATAAATCAAGTTAATTGAGGTGAGTGCAATCGTGAAAAGAGAAGTAGTAAATACTATAATAAATCAAGTGAACTGAAGAAATGAGGTAAAATGACGTCGCTAAATTGAGTTGATAAAGAATTATTAAAACAAATGAGAAAATTTTATCTTTATCGGTTATTGAGTAAATTCTGAGTTTATAAGAAATTTTTGAGTAAATTTTATCTTAAGCGAGTAAGTTATTAAAACGAGTTAAAAGACAAACATTTTAAATTACGGTGAGTTTTATCTAAAAGTTTTGAAGTGTGCAAAATTTTTATCATGAGAAAACTTTATTTTGAGTAATATATTTTGTTTAGAGTTTGTCAAATAATACATTTTGTTATTAAGTGATTGAATAAAGGGTAACTGAGTATTGAGTAAATGAGAGTTAACGAATTAATTCTCAAGTTGAGTGATAATAAATCATTAATATAGGATGATGTTAATTGATTTGATAAAAAAAAAAAAAAAAAAAAAAAAAAAAGTGGATAACCAGAGTCAACGAGTAAATATGTGGTTGAAATAAGCTAGAGAAATGTTTTATGGGGAGTCATTAATCGAGGTTTGAAATAAGTTAGTTGTATGTAATTTTAATCAAGTGTAATTGTAATATATGCAAATTGAGTAATTTGAAAGATTATATTTAATATTAAAAATAATTCATTCCGGATGTTGATACATATATCTTAATTAGTAATTGAAGGTGATCTAATATACATAAAAGGAGTAGATGAGACGGATGTGCGTAATTATGTTTTTATGTTTATATATGAGATTTATTTGTGGTAGGTAACGATATTACTGATAAATATTTCCACATTCTGAGTTACATTCTGAGTTAAATTCTGAGTTACATTCTGAGTTATATTCTGAGTTATATTCTGAGTTACATTCTGAGTTACATTCTGAGTTATATTCTGAGTTATATTCTAGACCATATTTCTGAATTATATTCCTGAGCATATGAGAATTTGTGTGATATGTATACTCCTTGTGAATAATTTACCTATTTTTGTATTAGTTGATAGCGGTGCGAACCACTAAATTGCTTATTATGCTTGAGGCAAACTGATGTCCCATAGAGTAGAGGACCTTTTCCGAGCCATTATTGATAGAGATTGGCCATAATAAAATTTTATTTGGGGATAAAGTGTATACTGTTGTTAAATGGAGCTGTGTGGGAAGAAATTTCCCATAAAATTTGTTGTTATCGCCCTGAGAGTGTCGAGTGGGATTGTGAGAATGGTTTGGATGACCAAGTTCCACGCCGAGATCATCTAACATCATCAACCAAACCGTAGCAAACCTTCAAGTGGAGTTGAATCGGAGATTCAACGCAACGTTAACCACTGGGCGCAACAACTGTGTCTGACTACGAGAGCAAGAAGACGTCTTTAACAGGGTATCGTAGAGCATTTTGTATTTTCTACAGTCATCCATTTTTTTTTTGTTGTTGGGATAAATCGAGATCCTTAGAGAGCACTACGGTATTCTATTCTTTTAGCTTTATCATTTTGCGCCGCTAAAGACTGAAGAGTTATATGAGCAGTTGCCAGACCCGAAGATTATTTCGATTGAGTACGTCACCCTGACAAGTGCCTTGTATTCATAACCTTACCGTTTTGGTTCCGTTTTTCCATTGCGGGCGTGCCGTGTGTGTTTCCTTTCTTCTTTTGCGAGTGTGTGTCGTTGATGAGCCTAAGTGTGAGATTGTGAGATCGCCACTTGAGTTCTTCCGAGCCATGACTTCGGGGACGAAGTCTGTTTCAAGTGGAGTTGAGTTGTAACGCCCGGAAATTAATAAGTAATTAAATATTAATTTTGTTAATTTAAATTACTTTATTCATTAAATCTTCTATGCGATTAGGTGTTTAACCGAGATGATGAGATTATGTGTACAATTAATTGAGATGATTAAATGTGAGACGTTTCGAATGAATAATTAGAGCGTTATTTATATTATTTTAGTTTAATGAGACATTAAAACGTTTAATTTACTGGGTGTGTTAAGTTATTAACTAAACGCCAAATCCCGAGCTTTGAACTAAGTATATTATCCGAACTCGAGTTAGTGGCGGTGCCGGCCAATAGGCCAAGGCTGAACCCTCCCTCGTCATTTTTCTTTGAGCCTGATTCGTTTGAAGCCTAAGCCCGAGAGTGAGAGATGGGCCGGTGACAATTAAAAAGCCTTATTCCTTATTTTGCTTAAACCAAAACTCCCCTATTGTCCTAAGAACCCTACGGCTGTAGAGCATCTCCGATATCCCCATTGCAGCCGCAAGCATCTCCAATCATTTCCCAGCGTGTTCCTTTTGTTGAGATGACATCATCAACCAAGCATGCTCGTCAATTAATTCCTTGGTCTCGTGTGAATGGAAGCACCCAAGCATGCTCGTCAATTAATTCCTTGGTCTCGTGTGAATGGAAGCACCCAAGCATGCTCGTCAATTAATTCCTTGGTCTCGTGTGAATGGAAGCACCCAAGCATGCTCGTCAATTAATTCCTTGGTCTCGTGTGAATGGAAGCACCCAAGCAAGCAGGTCAATTGATTCCTTGTCTGGTGTGAACGGAAGCAAGCACACACCCTCGTCCAATTTTATTCTTGGTGATGTTTTGTTTCATTAATTCGGTAAGTCCTTGTCCTTCTTCCTGTTTTCGTGATTACTCGATGTGTTCTTAATCCGTGTGTCAATCAGTGATAGAGAGAGGTGGAGTAGGGGCGGAATTGAGCAAGGTATCGAGTGTATTGATAGAAGAATTTGTCGCGGGTCAAGAGGAGCACAAAGACAGTGGAGTATCGAGCATCGGGTGGAGAGAAATTGTAGTTGTCAAGCCATGTAGTAAAAACTCGGTAGATTTCTACCCTTGTTGTTTTCCTTCATATTCGTCACTGATTCTAACCCCTTTTTGTGCAGAGAGTTGTGACCAAACCATAGGGATGTTCGGGTTCTAATTAATTTCTTTCTTTTTGTTATCGATGACGTCGGATTTTGAGTGTTAGTTAGTTATTTGTTTGAGAGTCAAAAACCGTTTATTCGTTTCCTTTGATCGTAAATTATGGTGCACGTCCATGGTGACTGAATTTTATGAATGTCGGGTTCTAACCACTGAATTTGTAAGAGTTTCGGGTTGGGTAAAAACCGTGGTCATCATTAAGACGTTTTTATAACCGAAGAACCGGAAACCGAACCCTTAGGTTCTTGGTTTCCTAAATCGAATAGCTTTATCAAATAAACTAACGAATTTTCTTCTTTTGTGAATAATGAACTACTTTGATAAAAAGTGATTTCCGGGGCTGTCGGGTGCCTCGGGAATAAATGAGTTAATGTCGAGTTTTAAAACGGGGTTTAAACTACATGTTGAATTTTTGGGCAGATTCTGTGGGTCGAGTTCGAGTCTGTTTTGCCACACTTAAAATATGTTTTTGGATTTTTGGCCCGTGATGGTCACTTGTTTTCTGAGTTAGCTTTTCAATGCCGCAACCCTCTCATCAATCCGAATTACGGTTTAAAAGTTATAGTCAATTTAGTATGCTGCTGTTAGGAAAATGACCAGTGCAGCTATGCTGTTTTGTGAGCCTGTTTTGAGGCCCTTAGAGTCCGATTTTGGGAAAAAGCCACTTGAGAGTGTTTTGTAGTATTCTGAGTCTAGTTTCTGTGGTAAAAAGATGGGAAAAATCTAATGCGCCGTTTAGGAGTTATGGCAGTTCCCGTGAGACTGACGGGTGCTGCCAGTTCTGAAATAAGCCCTCGGGTAGGATTTTAATTCCGGGTTTCGCTTTTTGGTTGTAGGACCGTCTAGGAGATAACGTGCTGTACCTTTGACTGTCGGGAACCCTTTGGAGCTTACGTTTCTCGAGGTGAGTATTCTCACCGTGTATTCAGTTTTAATGTTGTACATGCATGACTTATGTGTTATATTAGTTGAACCTTATGTGTTATCTGAGTTGATATGTTATCTGAGTATCTGAGTATCTGTTGATTTATTTTGATCTGAGACATTGTGCCTGGGTAACCGAGCTCGGCACAGGGTCATTCTGTGCTACTACTTGCTAGGGCATCTGAGATAATTATGTTAAAGAGATAATAAAACATAATAACACACATCTGAGTTTTTGGCTATATGCCTATCTTGGGATCACCTCCCGTCTGAGTTTTTGGGATTATTCCCGTCTGAGTTTTGGGATCACTCCCGTCTGAGTTTTTGGCTTACGCCTATCTGAGGTGTGAGGAGGGGCGAGGTTGATCTCTCGTCCCAAATCACACAAGCGCGCTATATAAATTAAAATCTGAGTAATAAAATCTGAGAAAATAATCTGAGTAGTTTTTGACTAGGAGTACACCGATGTGCCCTCATGTGTTGTATGTTAAGATTGTTTGCATTTTGAGATTATTCACTCAGCTTCCCCAGCTGACCCCTATTTCCCCCACATTGTTTCAGGTACCAGTAAAGGAAAGGAGAAGGTGGAAGGTCGACTGCTGTATCTCATCATCACTGATGTGAACCCCAATTAATATTTTAAAAAAAAACACTTTATTTTATTTTAACTATTTCCGCACTAAATACGTTTTAAATGTTAAATAATTATATCTGATATTTATATATGGGACCTTTTGATTATAATTTTGTTTTCAAAAATTTTAAAAATCTTGTAAATTTTAGGGTGTTACACAGTCAATTCGTCCTTTTCTAGAAACAAGCGTAGTGAGAGATTGTTGGTACGTGTCGTTATGTGTGTTGCTGCCATCTACAAATCAAACCCAGCTTAATTAGTAATCATCAATAAACATTCTCTAAAATATATTATAAACCCATAATTAATATTTTAGGCCTAGGATCCATATATCACATTCTCGCCGCAAGGTTTGGGCACTTCCCGACGAGACATGCTATTTTTGGTAGGTAACATCCTTACCGATCGTATCAAGACTTGACACGATTCCTAGGGGTCGTAGAATCTTTAGACTTATAACTTATTACAACTTTGTACAATCTAATTGTACATTTCTAAGTTAGTAATAAAGTCTTGTATGTTTATTCTACTCAAGTACTTTTTGGGCCGGGACTCCCGATTATCACCAAAGTAGATCAGACCATCTAAGACAGTGCGATGCTCTGCGCCGGGACTCCCGATTATCACAGAACCTTACGCACCCTAACACTCGCAATGATTTGAATCCATATCTAAGGTTCTTTATCCTTACAATATGAATATCGTTTAACAAGTGAGGTGTTCCATTAGGTGGATAGTACTTAGATCTAAGATTTTCTTGTGTTTGTTTAAGTCTTAAACTAAACTTAAACTTTTATTCCAATCTTAATCCTTGTTTAAAATGTGTTACTTGAAGAATTGAAGAGTTCTACAAGACACCTTTTTAAAACTTAAGAACTATTCTTTAAAACTTATAATTTCAAGAATTTACACGATTTTACATGTATACCTAAAACGAGGTGTACAAAACGTTTTACTAGATTTTGTGAAAAATCTTATTTCTAATAAAACTTACTTGTTTTATATTACTTGAAAAACTTATAAAACTTATGTTAAACTTTTAAAACTTTTATGAGTCATGAACTTGAAACATAAACCTAGTTTAACACATCCAGTTTTCCATATGTCTAATAATGAAATCAAACATTTCTTATGACTTATTAGATTCGACCAAAACTTATGTCTTAACGAACACTTACAAACTTTGTGATTTTCTTGTGTAGCTCACACTAGCTTCAACAACCATGATGAAACTTAAGCTAACACAATCACCGGTTTATACTTGGTGAAAACTAATAAACTTATTATATAAAAACTATATATAATAATTCTTAGTTTGTTTAAACCTTTCTTATATTCAACTTGAACTAGTTAAATATAGGTTCTTGTTATTTTCACTTAATCATTATTCTAGTATATTACATAACTTGTAAAATACTTACATCATACTTGTATAATTATCTAGTTATAATAACCTATAACTTTATACATCTTAATATATATAACTTTGTATATTTCTAGTTAATCATATAATTTCAACTTGTACAATTTCTAGTTATAATGAAATCATAACTTTGTACTTTCTAGTTTTAATTATATTATAACTTATACAATAACTAATTATAATATTATCTTAAAGATCAAAATAACATTACCCTTTTTAATTGTTCCAATTCATCTTGTATTTAATATATATAATACGTATATATGTATATTTCTTGTAACAAACTTGTAACATTCTAATAAGAATAATACATCTAATTTATACGTATTCATTTTAACTTGAACTAATTAAAATGTGTATAAACTTATTATATCTTATAAAATTCAATTTTACTTAATAATTTAAAAATTCCGAATATTTAAATACATATATATAAATACATAATTAAACACACCTTGTTAATTTTAGAACTAAAAAATTAACATCTTCTTTATCAATTCCCTAAATTAATTAGATGAACCCTAATCTTGTTTTTGATCAATCAAAACTAGGGTTTTGACTTTCTTGATCAAAGACATCATTTTATTTAAAAGATTAATTTCTTTTAATCAATCCTATCTAAACAATAAACTTTGTTTAAATTCTAAGATAGATTATAACCTTTAATAAATTTATTTAAACTCTTTAAACTAAACCTTATAGACAATAAAACTTTGTCTAAAATACTAGGTTTAAAGAACTAGTTTTAATAAATCTATCAAAATAATAATTGAACCTTTTAGACATAAACTTGTCTAATTAACTAGGTTTTAGATTATTATCCTAATTAATCCTTTTAAACTATTAAACTTAAACTAATTTAATGTTCTAGGGTTCTTTAGGGTTTTCGAAAACTTAAGGCTAGGAAACTTTTCCACCAATTAAACTTAGGCTAGTTTAATAAACTTCGTATCCAAGTATTCCTCTAGATTTCGAAATCTCTAATGGTTTAGGAAAGAATCCTTTTGATCAATTAAACAAATCTTGTTTAACATACTTGATCCTAGGGTTCTTCCTTGGTCACGAAAATTTAAGGGATTAAAGAAAAGAATCCTTTTGATCAATTAAACAAATCTTGTTTAATATACTTGATCCTAGGGTTCTTTCTAGGTATTTTCGAAAATTGCTAGGGTTTACTAGAAACCTTCTTGACCAATTAAACTTAGACTAGTTTAATGTTCTTGGTCCTAGGGTTTCTTCCCCCATTTTCGTAAAACATGAAGAAGAAGAAGAAAAAACTTGAAACAACAAAAAACTTAAAATTAAAGTAAACAAACAATCTTTGTTAATCTAGTCTAGATCTCTAAACCAACGCTCTGATACCACTGTAGGGTTTCACATGACACTGATCGACCACTTAGGTCAACCTCCTAGTATACGTGGTTCGACCATACTGACCAAGAACATGAACTTGTTCTTGACCGGTTAAAACCAAGTAGCTGATTCAATCCCTAAAAGCGGAACTGAGATTAAACTTAATCCTTAAATCCTAAAGGATTGGGATGTTGGAGAACTACATTAGGTTAACAAGAAAGAAACCTTGTTCGAAGAACTCTAACACACACATACTTGTGTGTTCATCGACTACTACCAAGAACCCTAGGGTTCTTGGTTCGACTTCGAACAAGAGGAGAGGAAGAAAGAGTGTTCCATGAATCATACCTTAGGTTAATGCTTAAGATAAATCCACTGATGATGAACACGACGAACGATCCTCTAGATGATCACTTGCAACGATCCTTGGATCTTCGAAACTCGAAGAACACGAAGAACGAACGAAGAACACGAAGAACACAAGCTTGTGTTCTTGGTGTTTCGGCCGATCGAAGGGAGTAGGGGAGGGAGAGAATTCGTATGGTGATCAAGGGGTTTTAGGGTTACCCTAAGCCTCTTATTTATATACAAATAAGTTACGCTTAGAACCCTTCTAGTTTAATTAATATTAGAACTTTAATTAAACCTCCTTTTAACAATTCCATCCCTTATAGTTTAACTAGTTTATTATTATTGCACTTAACTATCAAATGTCTAGTATTAACACACTATAATTTCGGTACCCATATACACGAAATATATAGACTTGTATTTATACTTTTAATAGTTAATTATATAATAACCTTTATATAATTTACACAATAATATTATCCAATTACTATATGATTTAATAGCTTTAAATCATATCATGGATAATCTTTAATTAACACATTGTATATTTACTCAACTAGTAAATGTACAACTACTTGTATTAATTAGTTAGTTAAACTAATCTAGTAATAAGTTAAACTTAACTTAATACTTAACTGATTCATAATGACTATTATGAATCATTCCTCTTCGTAGTATCGTTGCATAACTTGTTCGTATTACATGTACTCACCGGTGTGACCCTTAAGTGTTTCGTAGGCATGGATGTATCATCATAGGTTGACTGACTGTGCACATAATTCCTTCAGCCTACCCTTGTGAATACTTTATCCTTGTATCCATATATGCATCAATGTATGTATGTATAAATTGTTATTATATAAAAGGTACAGTTATGACGATTGATAGAAGTTGGATTAAAGACCGTAACCGTAGGTCTACGCAATTTGTCGAAGGTCTTAAGAACTCTTTGGAGATCGCTAGGCAACATGTCAATGCGAATGGCCTTGTGCGTTGCCCGTGTAGAGACTGTGTGAATGCGTATCAACATGATATCAATACGTTTTATGCTCACTTACATGACCGTGGGTTTCTAAGCTCGTACACCGTGTGGACTTACCACGGTGAGAAATTTCATGTTACCAATTCACGCTTCAATTCACCTCCACGAGCCATAAAGTAATGAGATGTTTGATGTACTTGATGATGTTATTGCTGAACAAAATGCAAACGAAGAAAATAGTGACGAGGAAGACACAGGTTTAGACCCGGAATTTGATGTGTTGTTTGAGGAGCTCAAAACCAAGTTATACCCCGATTGTACTTGGATGTCTTCCCTGAACTTCCTAGCAAAGTTGTTGCATATTAAAGTGCTCTATAAATGGCCCAATGCTTCGTTTGACCAACTTCTAGAGTTACTCAGGTTTACCTTCCGAAAGAGCAAGATTCCAACCTCACACTATGATGCTAAGAAGAAGTTGAGAAAGATAGGGTTAGGATACCAATTGATTCACGTTTGCAAAAATGATTGTGCTTTGTTCTGGAAGGAGAATATTTCCTTGCCAAATTGCTCGATTTGCAAGGAGAGTAGATGGGTGGACACAGCCACAAAGGGGAAGAAGGTACCACAAAAAGTGTTGCGATACTTTCCTTTGACTCCTAGGATTCGACGAATGTATAGTTCTAGATTCACAGCAAAATATATGATTGGGCATAGTACGGGACGTTCAACGGATGGTATGATGCGCCATCCGGTTGACGGGAAGGCATGGCAAGATTTTGACCAGAGAAATCCCGAGTTTTCCATAAAACCTAGAAATGTTCGTTTAGGTTTGGCTGTCGATGGCTTTAATCCATCGGTAACTTTAATAGTACTTATAGTGCTTGGCCGGTTGTATTGACTACCTACAATACACCTCCATGGATATGTATGAAAGAATCATCTTTAATGTTGGCTTTGCTGATACCTGGCCCTAAATCACCCGCAAAGGACATTGATGTTTTCATGAGGCCTTTGGTGATTGAGTTGAAAACGTTGTGGGGCCCAGGAGTCCAAATGAGAGATGCATATACCGACCATATATTCAAGATGCGTGCAGTATTGTTATGGACTATTAATGATTTTCCAGCACGTAGCAGTTTGTCTGGATGGAGTGGTCAAGGTTATTTAGCATGCCCTACTTGTAACGAAGACACATCCTCCATTCGCGTAACAAATAAGATATCCTATGTTGGTCACAGGCGATTATTGCCTAAGAACCATCAGTGGAGGCAAAGTTTATTGTTTAATGGTGCACCTGAGAATAGACCCCACACAAGACAATTCACTAAGGCACATATATTAAAGCAACTAGATCGTCTCCATGTTTGTATTCCGGGTAAACATCCCGAGCATGGGGGGGTACAAAAAGAAAAAGAGATCCATGTTCGAATTGGACGAAACGAAGTATCTTCTTCGAGCTTGATTATTGGTCTTCCCTTGACTTACAGCACAATCTAGATGTTATGCATGTGGAGAAAAATGTGTGCGAGAGTTTGTTGAATACTTTATTAATGAACGAAAAAATGAAAGACACAAAGGGAGCAAGAGAAGACTTGAAAGACATGAGAATCCGGGAAGATCAATGGATAAAAGACAAAAACGACAAGAAAGAAAAACTACCACATGCTCCTTACTCTTTCAAACCTGCTAATCGAAAACTTTTCTGTAAATTCATTAAAGGCGTGAGACTACCCGATGGTTTTGGATCGAACTTTAAGAAAAAAATTGTTGATAATGAATCAAATCTTGTTGGGCTAAAGTCTCACGATTGTCACATCCTCATGCAACGATTGCTACCAATAGAGGTTCGTTTCCTGGCACCAGATGTTGCCAAAACAATCATTGATTTATGTACTTTTTAAAAAAAAAATTGTGCAAGGTCATTGGATATTAATGACATTAGAAAGTCACAACAAGAACTGGTGAAAGTATTGTGCAATCTTGAGCTGATATATCCACTAGCTTTTTTCGACATAATGATACATCTAGTTCTTCATTTACCTGAAGAGGCCATCCTCGGAGGGCCTGTGCACATGAGATGGATGTATCCCTTTGAAAGATACATGAAAAAACTTAAAAGTTATGTCAGAAACAAAGCCAGACCAGAAGGTTCAATAGCTGAGGGGTATATTGCAGATGAAGCCTTGACATTCTGTTCTATGTATCTTGAGGGTGTGCAAACCAAATTCAACCGTGTAGATAGAAATGACGTCCCCGACCTTCCCAAGAGACAATTTTCCGTGTTCTCATCACAATGCCGAGCAATCTCCAATAAGAAAATCATCGAACTTACTACAGAGGCCAAAAGTTCATTGCAATGGTTTGTACTAGACAACTGTGATGAGATTAAAGGCTACATTTCGTAAGTTTTGTTCCTGTCAACTTTTAAATACTCTTCAGATAACTTTATGATCTCCTTAAACTAATTTGATTTTTTTTGTCCAACATCTAGCGATTTCCAATCAGAAAAACCTGAAAGTGACCTGAAAACGGTCTTCCCTTCATGGTTCACTCGAAAGGTAAATACATTATATAAATATATTTCTAAAATGAATTAAATTATTACTTATATGTTTAATCTTATTACAACCCGATCTCTCTTGAACGTAAAGATATGCGAACCAGCGAATTAAATACGTTGGCATATGGTCCATTGCATGCATATTCTGACAGCGTGCTCAGTGCACTGTGTTAGATTTGTTGTGAATAGTCGTGATCTCCGACGTACTACTTAAAATAGTGGTGTCGTTTCAGTAGGAGAAAATGGTACACCATTCTATGGTCAACTGGAGGATATCATAGAGTTGCACTATTTAAATGGTTGCTCATTCGTACTCTTTCATTGTAAATGGTTTAAGACAACTGGTAAGGGAAGTGTAAAACAAGCAATACTCTTGTTATTGACACCAACCATGAGTGGTATGTCGGCCAAACATGGTTTGATACCAAACAATACATCTTAGCAACATAAGCAAAACGGGTATTTTATCTCCAAGATCCTTGTCGAAATACGGGATGGAAAATTGTGGAAGAGGTTCATCATCGAAAAAATTGGGATCATCCAAGTATTGGTGTTGAGAATGATGTCGATGAGAGAGATGTCGTAAACGACACTCGATCAACTGATTTTAGCTTCGTTATTGACTTAGGCCTCTTGCCTATGCGGACAACGATAGGTGAAGTTGATGAATCAAGTGGGCCACCTCTCATAAATGAGATAAATTTCATTAATGACACCGATGATGATCCTGATAACTACTCTTCAGATAATGAAGAAGAATTAGTAACCGAAAGTGAAAATGATGATGATGATCATGTAGAAGTGTGTTGTTCTAGTGATGATTATGATTAAAGGTATATGTTTGTGACGGGTTAATAGTTTAATTGTGTGTATGTTTGTGGTTTTAATTGTTGTTTAATTGTTATTTAATTATTGTGTATATGTTTATGTAATTTCTAACTTGTTATATTATTCTAACAGATGTCTGCACACGTGGCGCGGGGACACGAAGGTGATGGCGGGGATGGACCCCCACACGAGGATCCACATCGGATAGCCAAGAGTTGTGAGATTGGTAAGTTTTACATGAATTTATTTAGTATTATATATAATTTTATATTGCTAATTTTCTAAAATTTATTTGCCAATGCAGAAGGTTCGAAGAAACGGCGAGGCAAAGGAAAAAATCTCAACTTATTTGAGGAGTTTCAAAATAATAATTACGAACCACTAGAGCTTTTGTTAGATGAAATCGGGAAAACTTTTGAATTCGTTGGCCCATACTACTCTTTATTTGTGCGATACATATCAAATTGGATCAACAAACATGTGCCATTGCATTATCCAAGTTGGCAAAACGTTCCCGACAATAAAAAAGAAGACTTGTATCAAGGTTTATGCGTAAGTGTACAATACTTTTTAATTTTTAACCAATTTAATTATTTATTTTAATGAATCAATTATGTTTTTGAAGCACTATTTTGCGGTTGAGGCTTTCCGCGACACCGTGCACTGGGAAGGGGTTAAAACTGGGGTTAAACACGACGAAGCTAGAGCGTTCAAGGACCGGAAAAACTATAAGCATTTTCAAGAGATCGGTGGTTATGAAAATCCCGAATATGCTAGAATGAATCCTCCGCCCCATACCCCTATGGATAGGTGGCTCAATGCCATCAATAACCTCTTTTTGACCGATGCTTACATTAGACGATCACGGGTCAATAAGGCTAACCGGGCAAAACTTCCATATAATTCTTCTCATGGAAGTCAATCATATGCCCAAAGGCGGTACAAAGAGGTAATAAAACTTAATTAGATTATATAAACATATTATTAACAATTCTATAAAATTGATGCATTTTGGCTTATTATAGACTCAAGAAGGGGATAAAAGACGAAAAGATATTGAGGGGTGGCGGAAAATGCATTCCTCAGGGGAAAAAGGGTTTGAAAACCCCCGTGCCGAACACGATTGGGTAAGTAAAAAAAATTTAATATGTTAGAAATTATTTCTATTATTGTTGAAAAATTATTAACTTATTTGTTTGTTATATTTTTTTAGGGTTTGATACAAGATGAACTTGCTAGAATGAGACAAGAGCTTGGGCCGGGTCAAGATGTTGCTGAACAAGAGTGCATAAGACGTGCCCTCGGTCAAACACGCGGGCACGCACCTGGAATTGGAAGAAGTCCCCCGGTCGATCAATCCTTTATTAGCAAAGGCAAAGGCAAAGGCAAAGGCAAAGGCAAAGGCAAAGGCAAAGGCGAAGGCAAAGGCGAAGGCAAAGGCGAAGGCAAAGGAAGGCAAAGGAAGGCGAAGGAAGGCGAAGGCAAAGGCGAAGGCGAAGGCGAAGGCAAAGGCAAAGGCAAAGGCAAAGGCAAAGGCAAAGGCAAAGGCAAAGGCAAAGGCAAAGGCAAAGGCAAAGGCAAAGGCAAAGGCAAAGGCAAAGGCAAAGGCAAAGGCAAAGGCAAAGGCAAAGGCAAAGGCAAAGGCAAAGGCAAAGGCAAAGGCAAAGGCAAAGGCAAAGGCAAAGGCAAAGGCAAAGGCAAAGGCAAAGGCAAAGGCAAAGGCAAAGGCAAAGGCAAAGGCAAAGGCAAAGGCAAAGGCAAAGGCAAAGGCAAAGGCAAAGGCAAAGGCAAAGGCAAAGGCAAAGGCAAAGGCAAAGGCAAAGGCAAAGGCAAAGGCAAAGGCAAAGGCAAAGGCAAAGGCAAAGGCAAAGGCAAAGGCAAAGGCAAAGGCAAAGGCAAAGGCAAAGGCAAAGGCAAAGGCAAAGGCAAAGGCAAAGGCAAAGGCAAAGGCAAAGGCAAAGGCAAAGGCAAAGGCAAAGGCAAAGGCAAAGGCAAAGGCAAAGGCAAAGGCAAAGGCAAAGGCAAAGGCAAAGGCAAAGGCAAAGGCAAAGGCAAAGGCAAAGGCAAAGGCAAAGGCAAAGGCAAAGGCAAAGGCAAAGGCAAAGGCAAAGGCAAAGGCAAAGGCAAAGGCAAAGGCAAAGGCAAAGGCAAAGGCAAAGGCAAAGGCAAAGGCAAAGGCAAAGGCAAAGGCAAAGGCAAAGGCAAAGGCAAAGGCAAAGGCAAAGGCAAAGGCAAAGGCAAAGGCAAAGGCAAAGGCAAAGGCAAAGGCAAAGGCAAAGGCAAAGGCAAAGGCAAAGGCAAAGGCAAAGGCAAAGGCAAAGGCAAAGGCAAAGGCAAAGGCAAAGGCAAAGGCAAAGGCAAAGGCAAAGGCAAAGGCAAAGGCAAAGGCAAAGGCAAAGGCAAAGGCAAAGGCAAAGGCAAAGGCAAAGGCAAAGGCAAAGGCAAAGGCAAAGGCAAAGGCAAAGGCAAAGGCAAAGGCAAAGGCAAAGGCAAAGGCAAAGGCAAAGGCAAAGGCAAAGGCAAAGGCAAAGGCAAAGGCAAAGGCAAAGGCAAAGGCAAAGGCAAAGGCAAAGGCAAAGGCAAAGGCAAAGGCAAAGGCAAAGGCAAAGGCAAAGGCAAAGGCAAAGGCAAAGGCAAAGGCAAAGGCAAAGGCAAAGGCAAAGGCAAAGGCAAAGGCAAAGGCAAAGGCAAAGGCAAAGGCAAAGGCAAAGGCAAAGGCAAAGGCAAAGGCAAAGGCAAAGGCAAAGGCAAAGGCAAAGGCAAAGGCAAAGGCAAAGGCAAAGGCAAAGGCAAAGGCAAAGGCAAAGGCAAAGGCAAAGGCAAAGGCAAAGGCAAAGGCAAAGGCAAAGGCAAAGGCAAAGGCAAAGGCAAAGGCAAAGGCAAAGGCAAAGGCAAAGGCAAAGGCAAAGGCAAAGGCAAAGGCAAAGGCAAAGGCAAAGGCAAAGGCAAAGGCAAAGGCAAAGGCAAAGGCAAAGGCAAAGGCAAAGGCAAAGGCAAAGGCAAAGGCAAAGGCAAAGGCAAAGGCAAAGGCAAAGGCAAAGGCAAAGGCAAAGGCAAAGGCAAAGGCAAAGGCAAAGGCAAAGGCAAAGGCAAAGGCAAAGGCAAAGGCAAAGGCAAAGGCAAAGGCAAAGGCAAAGGCAAAGGCAAAGGCAAAGGCAAAGGCAAAGGCAAAGGCAAAGGCAAAGGCAAAGGCAAAGGCAAAGGCAAAGGCAAAGGCAAAGGCAAAGGCAAAGGCAAAGGCAAAGGCAAAGGCAAAGGCAAAGGCAAAGGCAAAGGCAAAGGCAAAGGCAAAGGCAAAGGCAAAGGCAAAGGCAAAGGCAAAGGCAAAGGCAAAGGCAAAGGCAAAGGCAAAGGCAAAGGCAAAGGCAAAGGCAAAGGCAAAGGCAAAGGCAAAGGCAAAGGCAAAGGCAAAGGCAAAGGCAAAGGCAAAGGCAAAGGCAAAGGCAAAGGCAAAGGCAAAGGCAAAGGCAAAGGCAAAGGCAAAGGCAAAGGCAAAGGCAAAGGCAAAGGCAAAGGCAAAGGCAAAGGCAAAGGCAAAGGCAAAGGCAAAGGCAAAGGCAAAGGCAAAGGCAAAGGCAAAGGCAAAGGCAAAGGCAAAGGCAAAGGCAAAGGCAAAGGCAAAGGCAAAGGCAAAGGCAAAGGCAAAGGCAAAGGCAAAGGCAAAGGCAAAGGCAAAGGCAAAGGCAAAGGCAAAGGCAAAGGCAAAGGCAAAGGCAAAGGCAAAGGCAAAGGCAAAGGCAAAGGCAAAGGCAAAGGCAAAGGCAAAGGCAAAGGCAAAGGCAAAGGCAAAGGCAAAGGCAAAGGCAAAGGCAAAGGCAAAGGCAAAGGCAAAGGCAAAGGCAAAGGCAAAGGCAAAGGCAAAGGCAAAGGCAAAGGCAAAGGCAAAGGCAAAGGCAAAGGCAAAGGCAAAGGCAAAGGCAAAGGCAAAGGCAAAGGCAAAGGCAAAGGCAAAGGCAAAGGCAAAGGCAAAGGCAAAGGCAAAGGCAAAGGCAAAGGCAAAGGCAAAGGCAAAGGCAAAGGCAAAGGCAAAGGCAAAGGCAAAGGCAAAGGCAAAGGCAAAGGCAAAGGCAAAGGCAAAGGCAAAGGCAAAGGCAAAGGCAAAGGCAAAGGCAAAGGCAAAGGCAAAGGCAAAGGCAAAGGCAAAGGCAAAGGCAAAGGCAAAGGCAAAGGCAAAGGCAAAGGCAAAGGCAAAGGCAAAGGCAAAGGCAAAGGCAAAGGCAAAGGCAAAGGCAAAGGCAAAGGCAAAGGCAAAGGCAAAGGCAAAGGCAAAGGCAAAGGCAAAGGCAAAGGCAAAGGCAAAGGCAAAGGCAAAGGCAAAGGCAAAGGCAAAGGCAAAGGCAAAGGCAAAGGCAAAGGCAAAGGCAAAGGCAAAGGCAAAGGCAAAGGCAAAGGCAAAGGCAAAGGCAAAGGCAAAGGCAAAGGCAAAGGCAAAGGCAAAGGCAAAGGCAAAGGCAAAGGCAAAGGCAAAGGCAAAGGCAAAGGCAAAGGCAAAGGCAAAGGCAAAGGCAAAGGCAAAGGCAAAGGCAAAGGCAAAGGCAAAGGCAAAGGCAAAGGCAAAGGCAAAGGCAAAGGCAAAGGCAAAGGCAAAGGCAAAGGCAAAGGCAAAGGCAAAGGCAAAGGCAAAGGCAAAGGCAAAGGCAAAGGCAAAGGCAAAGGCAAAGGCAAAGGCAAAGGCAAAGGCAAAGGCAAAGGCAAAGGCAAAGGCAAAGGCAAAGGCAAAGGCAAAGGCAAAGGCAAAGGCAAAGGCAAAGGCAAAGGCAAAGGCAAAGGCAAAGGCAAAGGCAAAGGCAAAGGCAAAGGCAAAGGCAAAGGCAAAGGCAAAGGCAAAGGCAAAGGCAAAGGCAAAGGCAAAGGCAAAGGCAAAGGCAAAGGCAAAGGCAAAGGCAAAGGCAAAGGCAAAGGCAAAGGCAAAGGCAAAGGCAAAGGCAAAGGCAAAGGCAAAGGCAAAGGCAAAGGCAAAGGCAAAGGCAAAGGCAAAGGCAAAGGCAAAGGCAAAGGCAAAGGCAAAGGCAAAGGCAAAGCAAGTTCATCATCGTCATATCAAGACCTCCTCGCTCAAGCTCAAATTAGAATTAACCGAGCGGAGGCTAAAGTTGACCGAATGGCCGATTATATGTATAACAACCTTCAAAATCAAAATGCATATTTGGCGAGCCGATTTTCGGATTATGTACCACCGGATCCTCCAAATTTTGATGATTTATTAAATGAAGATCCGGGGCATACTCAAGTTAATCCAAGTGCTCCCGTTAATGTTGAAGGCGATGAGGAGGGTGGGAACGAAGAGAGTGATGGCGATCAAGATGAATCTGATTCGTCGGATTAGTTTGCAAGAACGTTTTGATATTTGAAAACATTTGGATTTGTAATCAACGATTTGTACTTTATTTGATATTTGAATGTTTTTATGGTTTTGGTTTTTTGATTCTGCGTTTGATAACAGAAACTGGAAATTCTGCAATTTGGGGTAAAACCTGGAAATTCTGCAATTTGGGGTAGAATTCTGCAGCCTGTTTTCCACCTATAGCGACGACATGTCGTCGCTATAGCTTCCTAATTTTGACTTTGACTTTTCCTAAGGCGACGACATTTAGTCGGGACAGACCTTCATTTTGACTTTGACCTTTCTCTATAGCGACGACATTTAGTCGGTACAGGTATTGCCGGAAAATTTTTAAGACTACTTTTACCGACTACTTGTCGTCGGGACAGACAGTGCCGGAAAAAAATTCCGGCAATTCTATCCCGACTATTTGTCGTCGGGATAGAGTTTAATAAAACATTTCTTTTAAATGGCAAAATAACCACCGACGATTTTTCTGGGGACTATTTGTCGTCGGGACAGAGGAAGCTATGGCGACGACATCAATGCCGACGAAAAGTTTACCCTATATCGACGAAGTTGTGGCGACGAAATTTTCCCGACCACTTGTAGGCCATTTTCTGGTAGTCGCCATAGGTGGTTTTTCTTGTAGTGTTGAAACATATCCAAGAGTCCGTGTTGACATTATCCAAACTCAGCCTATTATTCATATTCTTAGCCTTCTCCAAACGTGTTACGAGCCTCAATCTAACGATTTATCTTGTTATTCATGTTCAACAACACGTTCAGCTGTTGAACTGGATAGGGCAGGTGTGAATTTTAAGCCTAACAAAGACGAAAAACAGCCAATGGAGGTCAAAGTGCAAATGAAAGTATGTAGATTCTTACCTTTTACATGGTATTGGGGTAAGCCTACTATCATATTGCCAGTATTGCGCCTTGATCATTTCACCGAGTCGGTTTTAAGGAACCTAATTGCCTATGAGACATCATCTACAAATCATCATTGTGTTAGATCATTCACAACTACTATGGATATGTTAATTGATACTCAAGACGATGTTGCTTTGTTGGTACAGTCAGAAGTTCGTGTCACCAAAATGATATCAAATGAAGAGGCTGCAAATATGATGAATACGATATGGAAAGAAGTTTCTTGGGTACATCTAGACAAACCAGGGAAAGAATTGGACATCTATTGCAAGAGTTACTGGCCAAAAACCATTGAGGGATTCAAGCGTACTTATTTCAGTAGTCCATGGAGCACGATTGCTCTAGTTGCTGGAATTCTCCTATTTACTCTTACCATCATTCAGACTTTCTTCGCCATTAACCCTCCTGGAAGCAAGGAGTAGATATGTATCGGTTTTCTCATCTTTCATTAATAAGCCATTGATATATGTTCTACAATAAGAGCGCACGGAGTGCCAGTTAACGTCGATCTTTAGGTTGTTTTTTCTTTTCTTTGTTAGTAATGAGATATGGTCCGTAATGACAACTTATACGGAAGGTAATCTGGACGGACGAACGGTCGCAACCTAACGAACGGTTCTAAGGTGCGAATCTCAACGGCGATCAATGTATCGAGCGCTTTTCCCGGAAAAAGCATTTCGAAACAAGCGCGCATTAAATGTGACTAAGACTCAAAGTCGGCTAGGGCGAAAGCCTCGCTTAATATCTTATGGATCTTCGGATACGGCCATACCCTTTACCCAACGGTTTTACCGGAACCTCGGTCCAAGGAAAGAAACCTCTTCTTTCCCGCTCAAAGCAGTTTGGCTATAAAGCATGCCCTTCGGCATGTATCCAGGTACGATCGAACTCCACCATAAATGCTTTCACCTAACATATTTCACACACACGCGTTCAATACTTCACCTTTAATTCGTTAAATCGTTGACTTGAGCGTCGGAGTGTTCTTACGGGGATCCACCCGGGGAACCTTTGACTTAGAGTTGTTCATTGATCGCAGGATCATAGTTGAAACCATCCTGCTTGCGGAACTGCAGAATACGGCTTCAACAGTTAGAGATTTGTATTTTTCTATTGAGAAATTCTCATGGTTTGGAAACATGTTCTCCAACTATTATGCTGTCCATTACTCACTTGTGTGCTACTTTTTATGCTATGAATCACCAGTTTAGAAAATTAAAAACTTACAGATATTTATCATTTATATCTTTAATTAAACCTATGTTTCTACTTTGGGTGAATTTGGTCCCAACTAATAAAAGGTTAGAAATATGATTTGTGAACCATAGTTAAATATTAGACGTAAGCTAAAACTAAATATAAGTTGCAGAGTTGTGTTGAGTTGTGTTATAGGTTGTCTAATTTTAAAACAAAGTCTTAAGGGACAAATCCTAACAATTGGATCAAAAAATCCATTAACAACCACTATTATCAAATCACATATGATTGAATACACAACCACCACCGGCGGCCACTGCCGCCTGCGGCCGCCGCCGCCACAATCGCATGTGATTGTATACACATAGTATGTGTTCCGGGATTCCCCTACGGGTATATCCGGTTTCACTACTAAGGGTATGGAGCCATGTCGGTCGTTTGGCTTAGAAAGCAAGATCCCTCCGTTTATCACTCTATAGAAAGAACATATTTCCCTCCTCTCGGAGATGAAATGTCGGGTTGTTAAAACTGCAGCTGTTTTGAGGTCTTCCTTCACGTGATCTACCAAAGATACTTAATTTCTTTACTGTATAGGTTAATTCCTGTGTTTAGGTCCCTACTAAGCATAATTCGTAAACTATGCAATGGCTATTTGAAGACCCACTGACTTGGCCCGGGCCTAAGTGAAAGTGAAGTGGTGGGCCTACCCATCCCAACCAGGGGTATGCTGGGATTCGCGAAGAGCAGCACTCTGGGATTGGGATCTTAGGGCACTGAGAACGGTCGTTTGGCATACTTCCCTAGGTCACTACGCCAGGGAAGCGAGACTGAGAGCCCGCAGTCGCAGCACCACTACCAGATCGAATGTATTCGCTCCGCTTGATTCTAGACCAAGGAATAGAATCAGGCCTCTGAGGTTTTGGATATTTTTTTAGATCTCCCAAAAAAGCTAGTCCTCTGAGACAGAGGGGAGATTTCGGAGATTTTAGACCTCTCATAAAAGCTAGTCGACTGAGACAGAGGATCAAAACGGAGATCTTTTCACATGTGACTGAAAGCAGCCGGTGGTGGAGACGGTGGCCGACAGAGGTTGGTGGTGGTGGTGGTGTGCAATCACATGTGATTTAATACACATGAGGTGGTGGCGGTATTGATGTATTGAATCACATGTGATGGTGATGGTGATTTGAGGGTTAATTGATCCAAAGGCTAAGATTTGTCCTTCATAACTTCATAAAAAAGATGGATGAACGTTTCTCATTGGTAGCATTCTAAGTTTCTCAAAAGTTAAAATATGGTGTGTTATCTCTATACCTAATTACGAATTTGGTACAACTATAAAATTATCTAACTTGTATCATTAAGCCGAACCTCATTAAATCTTGGTGTTTTTTCGTATTGTTTATTTTCAGTTAGCTATTATGAGGTATAGTTGTAATGATAATTGTGCTAGTGAGGTTTAGGAAGCTTAATACTTGTCCATTATATTGCAAATGTATAGTTGCCGACTAATCCAAAATATGTCGACTAAAACATGATAAACACAGTCAACAGGTCTAGATTTTTACCCAGTCACCTTGTGGTAGCTAGAACTTAAATGACAGCCTTGATGAAAATTTATTACACGTACTATAGTATTGATCAAAAGTCGGTCTTCCTCTCTACAATTCATTTCGTTTTAACTCGCTTACAACCTACCCACCTTAGTTTTCAATGTGAGTGAGCTTATTTGTTTCATTTTCCTCAAGGGTTTCCCTACTCAAATATACTAGCCTCTTACAGTTTACAGTTGCTACTTTTCGCTGATGGAAAACAAGGATCTAGATATTATTGTACAAAGTCTTATTGCCGAATGTATAGAGAACAAAAATCAAGGGAGATTTACACCATCGATTTACATGGTTCCAAGTGCCCTTAGAGAACTTAGCCCAAATTCTTTCAAACCTAGGGTGGTCTCTATTGGACCACTGCACAAAGATGATGAAAATTTGCTTGCATTTGAAGGACAGAAAGCAAAATATGTGCATGAACTGTTGGGTCGTCTAGAAACCCCACTAGAAACCCTGAAAGAGTGTGTGGAGATGGTGGATTCCTCAATAGACATTATCAAGGGATGTTATGCTGGAATTAAAAAGAGCTATACTGACGCTGAACTTGTTAAAATGATGGTTATGGATGCTTGCTTCATACTCGAATTTATTTACCGCAAATCAAAATCTGATGATAAATATCAAGTAAACATGTTGCTTTCCCAATCTATACTTTATGACCTAGTCCTGTTAGAAAACCAAATCCCTTTCTTTATTCTCACTAACATGTATAAGTACACTATTTTGCAATTTGACCAAGGTTTCTCTTTGGTTGAATTTATCCTTCCAGTTCTGAGGCGTGTCAACCTCTTTACCGAAAATATAAAAGTTAGTGAAATTCACAAAACTCGGAGTATTCGTCATATTCTTAGCCTTCTTCATATATGTTACCAGCCTCAACCTAATGGTTTATCTGATTACTCGAGTTCAACAATCCATTCGGCTGTTGAACTGGATAGGGCGGGTGTGAATTTTGAGCCTAACAAAGGTGCAAAATGGCCAATGGAGGTGGAAGTGAAAGTATTTAGATTCTTATGCTTTCCGTGGCCTTGGGTTAAAGCTACTATCAAAATGCCAGTCATGCGCATTCATCATTTCACTGAGTTGGTTTTAAGGAACCTAATTGCATATGAGCAATCCTCTATAGAATATAATTATGTTACATCATACGCAATTACTATGGATATGTTAATTGATACTCAAGACGATGTTGCAAGGTTGGTAAAATCCAAAGTTCTTGTCAACAATATGGGATCAAATGAAGAGGCTGCAAATATAATGAACAAGATATGCAAAGGAGTTGCTTGGGTACAGTTCGATCCCGACAAACAGTGGAAAGAATTGGACAAGTATTGCAAGAGTTACTGGCCAAAAACGATTGAGGGATTGAGGCGTACTTATTTCAGTAGTCCATGGACTATGATTGCTCTAATTGCTGGAATTCTCCTATTTATTCTTACTGTCATTCAGACTTTCTTTGCCATTAAACCTCCTGGAAGCAAGCAGTAGATTTATATCGGACGTTATTCTCATGTTTCGTTAGTTAGCCATCGACCTATGTTGTACAATAAGAGCACACGCGGTGGAACCAGTTACATCTTATGGTTGTTTTTTCCTTTTTTTGAAATTTGTGTTTATTTTTCTATTGAGGAATTCTTATGGTTTGGAAAGTTGTTCTCCAAGTAATATGTGTTGTCCATGCATTTTCTAGTCAAACCTATATTTCTCACTTGTATTCTATGGATCACCAGTTTAGAAAATTAAAAACTTGTATCTTTGGCATCTATAAATCTAATCAAACCTATATTTCTGTAATTGGTCCCAACGAATAAAAGGTTAGAAAAATGCTCATGAAGCAAATATAAATGTTACAAATGATTGTAAAACTAAATATTGGTAGCATTCTAAGTTTCTCAAAATTTGGTGTGTTCTCTTTGTACCTAAATACGAAATTGGTATAACTATAGAACTGTCTAACTCAATGATCCATGAGGCTATTAAATAGCTAAAAACATTGACCATTTAAATGCTTGAAGCCACATATCTGCGATCAGAAGCCCTACGAATTCACATAATACTCAACTATCTATAATCAGAGCCTAAACACACACAATCGCAGACATAATAAATCTTAGAAAACAAAATCCTGGTAAATTTATAAAGGCAAACACCTAAAATTAATTAGATACACTGCAATCAAATGTATACGTACATGTAATCGCACATACATACATATATATTTATGAGAATCTGACCTTAATTTTCATAAAACACACAACTAGCAATAATCAAGCCTCCGTAACCACAAATTTTCCAAAAACGCAACCCTAGAATTGTGATAAGAGCAAACATCAAAAATTAATTAGAAACAAATCATATACACTTACAACTGGAGCGCTCTGATGATTTGTCCGAGTTTTCGATGATGATCGATCGTGAGTTTCCAATTAGTGATCTGATTTAGGGCTATACTTAATTGGGCCTTTTCATTGGCCCGTTGAACTTAATTTGAGATATTTCATAAGTGTGAAAAACGACTAAATTACACCGAAGGTCTTTGTATTTGTCATTTATTACAGTCATAGTTTTTATTAGTTTTTATTCAATTATTACATTGGATGTTTTTGGTGTATATACTTTGTTACACACATGGTGCCTACAGGCTACAGCTTTTTAACTTTTTCTAAATGACGAAAAATACCCTTTTGGTCTTTTGTAATAAAGCGAAATTAAGGGACTGCGAATGTAATAAGTTATAAACAACAGGGATCATTAGTGAAATTTACTCTATTAATTGATTTTTTTTTCTTTTCTCTATTTAATTCATGTTCTTCCGCCACATGTAGACTCATCATCCACCTCTATCTCTTTGAATTCAAACATCAATCAATAATCATTATCGTCGCGGCACCAAACCCCCTGAAAAGTCAATCCATCGCCAACCCTGACTCTGGTTGCCTTCTACAGTTGTTCTGCCGTCGATGATGGTGGTGGTGGGCGGCGGTGGTGGTTGTGTATTCACTTATATGTTACTTGATGGTGGTATTAAGGGATTAATTTTCATCATTTGACTTTTTCTTAATCCATGCCAAAATTTATTCTTTAGAACTAAATAAAGATTAAGGAATACTTTGAATACAACTCTTTAAATTTATTATAATCTTTGAATTTAAAGCTTCTATCAATTCCTCCTCTTTGAAAGTCCGTTTAAGAAAAAAAGTAAGCTTTATTTGATTACTATATAAGTTCAACGGGCTAATGAAAAGGCCCAATTAAGAATAGCCCTAAATCAGATCACTAATCGGAAACTCACGATCATTCTCCATCGCTACTCACGATCGATCATCATCGAAACCTCGGACAGGTCATCAGCGAGCGCTCCAGTTGTAAGTGTATGTGATCTGTTTCTAATTAATTTTAGATGTTTGCTCTTATCACTATTCTAGGGTTACGTTTTTAAAAATTTATGGTTACAGAGGCTCTGATTATTGCTAGTTGTGTGTTTTATGAAAATTAAGTTCAGATTCTCATAAATATCTGTGTGTATGTGCGATTACCTGTACGTATACATGTGATTGCAGTGTATTTAATTAATTTTAGGTATTTGCCTTTATGAATTTGCCAGGATTTTGTTTTCTAAGATTTATTATGTCTACGATTGTGTGTGTTTAGGCTCTGATGATTATCGATAGTTGAGTATTTCGCAGATATGTAAATGGTCAATGTTTTTAGCTACTTAGGGCATGTTGAGAAAGCTTATTAACGAGCTTATTAGCTTATTAAGTTATAATAAGCTTGAAAATTTGAGCGAGCTTAATAAGCTCATAAGCCTCTGTAATAAGTTTTCCCAAACATGCCATTAGTAGCCTCATGGATCATTAAGTTAGACAGTTCTATAGTTATACCAATTTCTTCTTTAGGTACGAAGAGAACACACCAACTTTTTAGAAACTTAGAATGCTACCAATATTTAGTTTTACAATCATTTATAACATTCAATTTTGCTTCACAAGCATTTTTCTAACCTTTTATTCGTTGGGACCAAATTCACTCAAAGCATGTATGCATGACATCTCTCAATTGTAGAAATATAGGTTTGATTAAATTTATAAATGTCAAAGATACAAGTTTTAATTTTCTAAACTGGTTATTCATAGCATATATAGTAACATACAAGTGAGTAATGCATGGACAACATCATACTTGGTAGAAAAATTTCCATCCTCAACAGGAAAACACGAATTTAAAAAAGAAATAAAAGAAAAAACAACCATATTATAGGATGTAATCGACTCAACTCTACGTGCTCTTGTTATAGAACGTAGATCGATGGCTTACAAACAAAGCATGAAAATACCGATACAGATCTACTGCCTGATTACAGAAGGTTTAATGGTAAAGAAAGTCTGAATGACGGTAAGAGCAAGTAGGTTAATTCCAGCAACTATAGCAATCTTAACCCTAAACCCTAAACCCAATAAGTACGATTGAATCCTTCGATATATTTGACCAGTAACTCTTGCGATACATATCCAATTCTTTCCACTGTCAGTCGGGAATGAAATGTACCCAGGGAACTTCTTTGCATATCTTATTCATTGTATTTGCAGCCTCTTCATTTGATCCCATTTTGTTGACAAGAACTTCAGATTGTACCAACAAAGCAACATCGTCATGAGTATCAATTAACATATCCATAGTAGTTGCGAATGATGTAACATAATGATACTTGTAGAGGATATCTCATAGGCAATTAGGTTCCTTAAAACCGACTCCTTGAAATGATCAAGGCGCATTACTGGCATCATGATAAGAGGCTTATCCCAATAAAATGTACAATGTAAGTATCTACATCCTTTCACTTTCACCTCCATTGGCCGTTTTTCATCTTTGTTAGGCTTAAAATTCACATCTGCCCTATCGAGTTCAACAGCTAAACGGATTGTTGAACATGAATAACAAGATAAATCATTAGACTGAGGGTGATCAGGCTGGTACCACATATGAGGAAGGCTAAGTATATGAGGAATAGGCTCAATATTAGTTATGTTAGTTTCATGATGGAGTCTTTGATTTGTATGAAAGAGATTGACATACTTGAGAACCGGAATGATAAATTCAACCAAAGAGAAACGTTTATCAAATTGTAAAATAGTGCACTCATACATTTTATTGAGAACAAAGAAAGGGATTTGGTTTTCCAACAGCACCGGATCATAAAGTATAGACTGGGCAAGCAACATGTTCACTGGATTTTGGTTATCATGGTAAATAAATCATGATACATAATGCTCTATTTCAGCATAACATTCCTCAATTTCGTCTATTGAGGAAGCCACCTCCTTCACACATTCTTCCAGGCTTTTCTCTAGTTGGGTTTCTAGACGATACAACAAATCATATACATATTTCGCTTTCTGTCCTTCAAATGCAAGCACATTTTCATCATCTTTGTGCAGTGGTTTAATAGAGACCACCCGAGGGTTAAATGAATTTGGGTTAAGTTCTCTAACGACACTTGGAGCCTTGTAAATCGATTGTGTAAATATCCCTTGATTTTGTTTCCTTGGACGTTTTATCAAGACGTTGTCCTGTTTCTTGAATAATAAAACTTACATGTCCAAGCTCCACATCCTTGTTTTCTGACTTTGTGTATTTTATGACATAATTTGTGGCGTGAGACTTGATCATCCGAAAAAAATGTCAACAAATTTGTCACAATTTTGTGACATTAAGTTTTATGTCACTGAAAATGTCGCTAAATTGTTTTTTTCTTGTAGTGATTGTACTATCGTGGTAAGTTTTCGCCTGTCACGCGGATGACCCAGGTTCGATCAAACTTTAATTTTAAAATGTGATTTTGGGCCATATATTATCTGTCATCTCAAACTCCAAGTCTTAGATTTCTTAAATCATCAAGTTGAGGTCAAACAAGAATTATTCAATTTGGTCAAAAACAAGTTTTAGAATCTACACGTATTGAGTGTAATTAAGTACACACATCGATTCCAAATTCGATTACAATATTGTGACAGAGGGAGTATTAGTTGGTGGTGTTGGTGAAACTGTATCTCTCTCATTTGTTATATCTTGGTGTTTTTTTCGTATTGTTTATTTTCACTTTGCTACTATGGATATATCTTTTTGTGCTAGTGAGGTTTAGGAAGCTTAATACTTTTCCATTATTGCAAATGTATAGTCGCCGACAAAGCCAAAATATCTAACCCTAAACATGATACACACAGTCAACGGGTCTAGATTTTGACCCAATCACATTGTGGTAGGCTGGTAGCTAGAGCTTAAATGACAGCCTTCATGGAAATTTATTACACGTACTATAATATTGACCAAAAATCAAAAGTCAGTCTTCCTCTCTACAATTCACTTGATCTTAACTCGCTTACAACCTACAAACCTTAGTTTTCAATGTGAATGAGCTTACTCATTTCAATTTCCTATTTAGAAACCTGTTTCTTAGCCTTTAATTGCTATTTTTTGCAAATGGAAAACAAGGATGTGGAGCTTGGTATTATTCAAGACATGGTACAAAGTCTTTTTGATGAATGTAGAGAGGACAAAAATCAAGGGGGATTTACACCATCGATTTACGTCGCTCCAAGATCCCTTAGACAACTTAGCCCAAATTCATTCAACCCTCGCGTGGTCTCTATCGGCCCACTGCACAAAAATAATAGTAATACGCGTGCTTTTGAAAGACAGAAAGTGAAATGTGTGCATGATCTATTGGGTCGTCTAGGAACCCCGCTAGAGCAAATGTTGGAAGAATGTGTGAAGAAGGTGGCTTCCAAAATAGACAAAATCAAGGAATGTTATGCTGGAATGAAGAGTTGTAGTGACCGTGCACTTGCAAAAATGATGGTTATGGATGCTTGCTTCATACTTGGATTTATTTACCGGAAATCAAAATCTGATAACGAAAGCATGTTGCTTACCCAATCTATATTTTATGATCTTGTGTTGTTGGAAAACCAAATCCCTTTCTTTGTTCTTGATGACATGTATAAGTGCACTATTTTGAAATTCGACCAAAGTGTCTCTTTGGTTCAGTTTATCCTTCCGATCCTCAAGTATGTCAACATCTTTGAAGCAAATCTAAGAGCCAATATTGAAATTAACGAAACTCGGACTATTCCTCATATTCTTGGCCTTCTTCATATATGTTACCAGCCTCAATCTAATGTTTTATCTTATTATTCAAGTTCAAAAATCCATTCAGCTGTTGAACTCGTTAGGGCAGGTGTGAATTTTGAGCCTTGCACAAATGCAAAATGGCCAATGGAGGTGGAAGTGATTAAAGTATGTAGATTCCTATGCTTTCCATTATCTTGGAATAAGGCTACTATCAAAATGCCAGTAATGCATATTCATCAATTCACTGAGTTGGTTTTGAGGAACCTAATTGCCTATGAGCAATCCTCGATAGATTATAACTATGTTACATCGTACGCAATTACTATGGATATGTTAATTGATACTCAAGCTGATGTTGCTAAGTTGGTAGAATCTGAAGTTCTTGTCAACAATATTGGATCACATAAAGAGGCTGCAAATATAATGAATAAAATATGCAAAGAAGTTGCTTGGGTACATACCGTTCCCAACGAACAATGGATAGAATTGGACAACTATTGCAAGAGTTACTGGCCAAAAAATATTGAGCGATTGCGGCGTACTTATTTTAGTAGTCCATGGACTATGATTGCTCTCATTGCTGGAATTCTCCTATTTGCTCTTACCGTCATTCAGACTTTCTTCACCATTGAACCTCCCGGAATCAAGCAGTAGATATGTATCGTTATTCTCATGTTTCGTTAATAAGCCATCGATCTATGTTCTATAATAAGAGCACGTAGAGTTAAGTTGATTACATCTTATGGTTGTTTCTTCTTTTATTAAAAATTTGTGTTTTTCTACTGATGAATTCTCATGGTTTGGAAAGTTGTTCTCCTAAGTATGAGGATGTCAATCTGTCATAAAATGGGGCTTGTTTAATTTAAAAAATGGCAATATTGGTGGACCGGTTTTTACTTTATGAATTAGTTGTGTGTGAATAATAGTAAATTTGATACTGAAACAAGCGTTTGTAGAAGAGATGGCTATACAGTCATTGTTTATCGGCAAGGTCATGGGTTCAAATCTTGTCGTAAAATAGAACCCACTTACTAGCTAGTTGTTGATACACAAACCCAAACCGGTTAAGAAAAACGAAATGGTTTCAAAACCAGAGCGGATTCAGTAAATGATGATCAAATCCAGTTTGGGTCGAAATAGGATCAGATTAGAACCGGATTTGGTTCGAAAACTCATAAACCAATAGACACCGGATTGGATTAGATCGAAACCGGATCGGATAGTACACAATGAATTGGATCCCGTTTTTGTACATTTATCACCCGAAATCACTTATTAATACCCGAATCTGATTTGAATCCGGTTTTCCCAAACAGTTATCAAATCGGTTTTTCTAATTCGGTTTTCAAACCAGTTTGCTTAAGGATACTCAAACCGATCCCAATTAAGCTGCCAGTTTCGAATCTGAACCGATCCGATATGCTTTAATCCGGTTTTGAAAATGGTTCTGGAACGTAATCAATCTATTGATGCGCATATCTAGTTGTTAAGGAGAAAAGATGACCCAAGAAGCCCACATGGATGACTACGCGTGACGCAAAAATAGTGGATAAGGCTTACGTTATCAATTTATTATTGCAAGTAGTTAACCTATATATAATAAGGTTCATACATATCCAAAATTCGTTTAAAAATAAATATTTAATATTATTCTTGATTATAACGAGCTTCTTTAGGTGATTCATTGTGTTCGTGGTGTATACGACTTAACTGTTGTATTGACTGTTTCAAAGACTCATCTGACCATCTATTAATGTGTATATATAGAAGTAATCGAACATGTGAAATTGATTTAAATAACCAATTATTATGAAAAAAAATTCGTATAGAATGCATTTCTATGAATGCAATATCGATGCATTTTGTAAGAATTAAAATATCGGGTAATAATATTTAATCATATCATTTGATCCTACTCATAGTTTTATTAATTAGATGAAGACATGTGTTAAAATCAATGAATAATATTAAGAGAGAAAATTAGTATATTACACATATCATTCTATCAAGTTAATAAGACTATGAGTAAGATCAAATGGTAGAACCAAATATTATTTCTCTAAAATATCATATACTTTTACAATCAATATATTTGAATGATTCAGTTTGACTATCCCAACATAACATAACATTTTAAAATATATTATATAAAATCAAAGTCTACTAAAAATACTTTTTGTAAGAATTTTAATAACTTAGGGAATAAAAGAAAATGAAAGAAAGTGATCACGCATTTCTCGGATCTAATGTGTATTTCTATTTTTTTATAAATTAAATAAACCCATTTTAGTAAATTTAATATGACCCAAAATCAATTATAAAAATGAGATGTAACTTCTGATTTCACGACAATATCATTATCATAAACAACGCACAAATTAAATTGGTATATGCATTCTCTAAATAGTAGGGTAGTCGTGCATTAACGTTGCGTCGGGTACCATACATATAATTATATATTATGGTGACGATATGAATAATGAAGGTAGCATTGTAGTGATGGTCGGTGGTTGAAGTAGTGATTTTAAAGGCGAGTGATGATGGTAGTGATAGTTAATGGCGGTAAATAAAATAATATGAATTTAAAGATTAATAAAGTTAACAGGATACGTATATAACTTACGCAGTCCCAAATAACACATAATCAAAGCAAAAACATTGATTAGTAATTTTAAGAAAACTTTATCTAGAGAATAATAAATACATATTTATTTGTTTATTAAAAGTTGTTACGAAATATTAACATGATCAATTATTGTAGTAAGCCATTGACTTTATTTTATATTCAATAGAATAAATATACATCTAATAAAAGTAATATTCGTTTACAGAGAAAATATCTTTCCATTATTATTAGTTTTGAAAATAAAAATTCAATCTACAGTATAAAAATGGATGTATTAACCACTATCTTTCTCATACTTTTCATAACCAGCCCTATTTCAATTCTTATTGATCACTCCCAAGTCTCAAGTCTCAACCTTGAGTTTATTCCTTTCATTTGCCTATTTAGAAGCTCTCAAGGGTTTCGTTACTCAAATATACTAGTCCCTTTTTGACGACATTTAACATTAGCAAACTGGTAAGAGCTAGCAGCAAAAAACACGAAATATATAAGTTTCTTAACATTTAGAGTACGTTGCTACTTTTCGCAAATGGAAAACAAGGATGTGGAGCTTGGAGACGTCGGTATTATTCAAGAATCGATATCAAGTATTCTTAATGAATGCGTAAAGAACCAAAATCAAGGGAGGTTTACACAATCGATTTACTACGCTCCAAGATCGCTAAGAAGACTTAGCCCGAATTCTTTCAACCCTCGTGTGGTCTCTATTGGACCAATGCACAAAGGTGATGTTAGATTAAATATATTATAACAATAGTTTAGGAACTTAAAGTAACAATAGTTTAGGAACTTAAAGTAACAATAGTTAGTCAATAGTATAAATCCTAATGCAAAGTCTTGTCTCTTTAATCATTACTTTCTCTTTTTTAAATTGACACTAATCATAGACTAAGATCTTGGTTAACAGATGAACATAATGTGGTTGGATTTGAAGAACAGAAAGCGAAATGTGTGCATGATATGTTGATTCGTCTAAAAGCCCCGCTAGACCAAACGCTTGAAGAATGTGTGAAGAAGGTGGCGTTCTCCATAGACGAAATCAAGGGATGTTATGTTGGATTAAAAAAGAGCTTTACCGACGTTCAACTTGTTAAAATGATGGTTATGGATGCTTGCTTCATACTCGAATTTATTTACCAAAAATCGAGACGTGATGAACAAAATGCGGTAAACTTGTTGCTCGCCGGATCTATATGTTATGATCTCGTGTTGTTGGAAAACCAAATCCCTTTCTTTGTTCTCAAAGACATGTATGAGTGCCCTAGTTTGAAATTCGACCAACGTGTCTCTTTGGTCGATTTTATCCTTCCGGTTCTCGAGTATATCGACATCTTTGAAGCAAATCTACGAGTCGGTGAAATTAACAAAACTCGGCCAATTCTTCATATTCTTAGCCTTCTTCATATATGTTACCAACCTCAATCTAACGCTTTATCTTATTATCCAAGCTCGACGATGGATTCGGCTGCTGAACTCGATAGGGGAGGTGTGAATTTTAAGCCTAACAAAGATGCAAAATGGCCAATGGAGGTACTAGTGAAAGTATCTAGATATCCATGGTCTTGGGGTAAGCCAACTATCATGATGCCCATAATGCGTATTAATCATTTCACCGCGTCGGTTTTAAGGAACCTAATAGCGTATGAAATATCCTCTACGGATTATAATTATGTCACATTGTACGCGGTTACTATGGATATGTTAATCGATACTCCAGAAGATGTTGCAAAGTTGGTAAAATCCAAAGTTCTTGTCAACAATATGGGATCAAATGAAGAGGCGGCGAATATAATGAATATGATATGCAAAGAAGTTGCGTCGGGAAATTTCATTCCCGACGCACAATGGGAAAAAGTGGACAACTATTGCAAGAGTTATTGGCCAAAAAATATCGAGCGATTGAGGCGTAATTATTTCAATAGTCCATGGACTTTGATTGCTCTCGTTGCTGGTATTTTCCTATTTGCTCTTACCGTTATTCAGACTGTCTTTGCCATTAAACCTCCTGGAAGCAACGAGTAGATCGATCTGTGTCGTTATATATTCTCATGTTTCGTTAATAAGTCATTCGATCTATGTTCTATAATAAGAGCGCGCGGAGTTGAGCCAGTTACATCGATCTTATGGCTGTTTTTTTCTTTTCTTTTTTTGAAATTTTTGATTTTCAATTGAGGAATTCTCATGGTTTGGAAACCTGTTCTCTAAGTATTATATTGTGGTTCATGAATAGAAAATCAAAAACTTAATGCCATCTTCGGGATTTCTTTTTTTTTTGAAGTTTTCGCTTGGTATGTTACATGCTCAAATAAATTATCTATTTTATTTTTTTCCATCTTATTGCAATTGTTATTTTTTAAATTATTATTAGTTGAAAATTTCGCAACGTTATTTTTTAAATTATATACGTTAACCACCCAAGTGGATTTTAAAAAGTAGGTATTGTTAGCATCACCAGGGGTGTCTTTGAGGAGGTGTAACAGGTGCAGCCGCACAGGGCCCCTATTTCGGAGGGGGCCCAATTTTTATAGACATCCTATGTATAATCTAAAAGTTTTAAGTCAACTAATAAGTTAACATGAAAAAAGATTAGAAAGTCTATTTTTTTTTAATATATCTTGTATTTAGGGGCCCATATTCTTATATTCGCACAGGGTCTTCGAAATCTCGGAGACGCCCCTGAGCATCACATATATCTAATATCTATCATATATCATGTTAGGAGATCGCATGTAAATAAAGTTTGTAAACTTTTGAATCAAAATAAATATTACTTCCTCCTATTCAAGATAAATGATATACTCTCTTTTATGGTGATTGATTCAAAATAAGTGATACATTTTGAAAAATGACCTTATTTGACAAATAATAGTGAGACTCATACTCACTAACTATCTACTTTAATAAAGTGAAATCATTCTTTTACTTTTACTTTTTACTTTTAAATATCATTAATTTTATTTTATTTAAAAGGTATGGGACACATTCCCCACTAAACATTCAATTAATCTAATTTAACTATTATTAATTTTTTTACCAAAATCCTAGGTGTATCACTTATTTTGAATTGGAGGAAGTATATAATGATTGTTAATTGAACCTAAAAACTAAATTTTAAATGCACATAACGTTTAATAAAAAGTTGAAAAGAGGTTAGAAATAAACTTATAAAATTGTACCTATCTTTATTCAAACACCAATCTGTCGTTGTAGTATAGTGGTAAGTATTCCCGCCTGTCACGCGGGTGACCCGGGTTCGATCCCCGGCAACGGCGTGTTTTTTTATTTAATGTAAGTTACAATTTCGATTTCATAATTTTGACCTTTCCCAAGGAGTATACTCCCTCATATATTTTAAGTTTTGACCGTGTGTGTTTTAAAAGAAATTGGTTTTACATGTGGCCTGATATGTGAATTAACATATTCTCGAAGAAAAAAGTTAGTTCACGCTTATGAATTAACATATTTTCTTTGTGCAGATTGGTGCTTCTTCTTCCACCATTCTTAAACGAGCATCAAATTCTCTCCCAATTGTTCGGTAAGCTAATACTCCACATCACTCTCTGTGTATAAATCACCATACAGTGTTTCTATCGGTATAATTTTTTTTAGATCGCAATTTGTGAATCACTGAGGAAATGATCAACGATCAATACTATAGCTCGAATCAAATTAAAAAAATTTAATCTGACACTTGAGTTACAGTTTCGACCTTCATTTTATCACGCAATTTCCGATTTCTTAGTTGTTGTATTTGTATATGTGCGTTGTTTATGCTGATATTCATGAATTTGATCAGTTCTTCTTGTTTATATATCTAATTCTAGATGTTATGTAGGTGCATGTGATTACAGTATTTCAAAACGATTAAGGAAAACACATGATTGGGTTGTTGCACTAAAAGCATTAATGCTTGTACACCGGTTACTAGTCGATGGTGATGCGGTTTTCGGGCAAGAAATAATGTACCCAAGCCGAAAAGGAGCCCGTGTTTTTAAATATGAACAAATAAATGATAATTTCATGGCAGTTGACTTTAAGAAGAAGGTCAACTACCATATAAATTAAAGTTTTAAGAAGAAAAAAAAATCACAGCAATTTTGGTATTCAATCTTAACCATCGAACACCGAAGCTGCAACTGTCTTCAACGATTCATATGCTTTCTTGAGATCAGATTCCGTGTGAGCAGCTGAGACAAATAATCTGATTCCAACAGCCAATTTGCACTTGTCAAGTGTTGATCTTTTAGACGGTACAACGAAAACCGCATGCTCTTTCAGTACCTAAAACACATCATATAGATACAGATATAGATATAGATAAAGACTTACATATAGAATAGATATAGATATAGACTTACGCGATTGGCAATATCTTGAAGCAACTGAAGATCACCCTTTAAAGACCCTGTGGATTTCTTCAAAACGAGGAATACTAAAGGTGATAATAAATCACTAGCAATTTCAAGTCCTTGTATTCCCGATAATCCTGCATATATTAGGTAAGATTTTAAGAACCATTAAATGTAAAACTATAATGATAGATACACAAACCTGTAAGTAATGTTTTGACATTCTCTCTTAACTTAATTAAAAGTTTAGGGTTTTCATCTATCACATCAATGGCAGTAATTGCAGCACTTGCTAAGTATGGCGGTAGAGAGGCTGAGAACACGTAACCAGAGCTGCTGAGTCGCTACATAAAATTATATTATTAAATAATTACATAATTAAGTAAATATTAATTAATATTAATTGTTAAGTAGATATGATTATACTTGATGATCGATAACGCGATTACTTCCGGTACAGAATCCACCTTCTGAGGCTAATGCATGTCCCATTGCAGCAGTTATTATATCTACTTTATCAATCTACAATATTAAAATTAATTGTTATTAATGTTTTGTGAATTTATAAAAAAATATTATTAAATTAATTACACCAAAAATGATTATGAGAGATTTACAGGAATGTTATAGTGTTCGGTCAAACCTCTACCAGATTTCCCGAGCACCCCGACAGAGTTGCTTTCGTCTAATAAAACACGGAATTTGTATTTTTCCTTTAGTCTTATTATCTCATCTAATCGAGCAATTTGACCCGAATTCTGAAATATATATAAATATAAAAATAAAATAAAAAAACAAATGGAATCATATTTTACATATTAATAATTAAATTATAAAAAATAAATAAAATACCTGGTACACAGATTCAACGACAATGTAACGTCTCAACTTCTTAGCCCGTTTATTGTCTTGTGTAACTTTCTCTAATGTATCTTGTAAAGACTCCATATTATTATGCTTAAAGTATACAATTGTACTTCTTGATAGATATAATCCATTTTGTATGCCCCAATGAACACCTTCATCTCTGAAAAACCAACCAATATATTAAAAAATTTGACTTTGACTTTGACCCTCAAAAGGTCAAAACTTACTTACACGATAACAATATCTCCTTTCTTGCAAAAAGCTGGAATTGCACTGAACATAGTCGAAAGCCCGTAAGAATAAAGTATGGAATCGGGAGTCCCCAAAAACTTTGCTATTCTCGCTTCACAGTCAAGGTGAACATCTACAAAAATAATAATAATAAATAAAGAAAGAAGTGAATATTTAAAAGTTTATTAAGTTAGTAAATTATTCTGCTATTTGTACCAATTGTTCCATAAAATCCACGGGGACCACAAGAACCAACACCGTATTTCTCAAGAGCAGAGCTACATGATTCCTATTAAATCAAAATATGCATAAAAATTAAGCCTTTTGTAGTAAAAGTAAAAGTAAATAAATTAAGATGGTAGTTTTCTTGACTCACAAGTAATTTCTCATTTCCCATTAATCCTAGGTAATTAGCTGATGCAAAATTCACCACTTCTTTACCGCTGATTATTGTATGTGGTCCTGCAGCACTGCATAATACATAAAATAATGCCTGTGTGTGTGTGTGTGTGTGTGTGTGTGTGTGTGTGTGTGTGTGTGTGTGTGTGTGTGTGTGTGTGTGTGTGTATAATGTATGTATGTATACCTCTCTAGTATTTGAGGTTCGTTTTTCATTTCTTCCTCTATATGTGGAATAAGAGACTCGGGTACCCATTCATCACAAAGCTCGTCTATTTCCTACACACATAAAGCTAACAAATATATTAGATTTATTTATCAAAATATAACCAAATGTTAAATTAAGAATTATCAGATGAATTCGGGTATAAGTAGTTGTAGTTGGAGCTGTAAGCTGGAACTTTTATTTATATAAATAGAAACGAAAATTTTATTTTAACAGGAGCTTATGTACCTTATTTGTTAAAGGGCGTTTTGGTGGCTTGTAACTCTTTTGAAATAATAAGAAGAGAATAACTACCAAAAGTAGACCTTCCACAAAATAATGGCCTACAAATTATAATACAAAAAAATAAAATTAATCTTAATATAAAATCTATTATAATGTTTGATGGTTAAAACTTGAGACTTTACCTCCAATTGGTACTCCAAACACAACAGCTGTAGCAAAAGGTGCATCATATGCAAATGTCACCCAATCAGATGCATTTTTCACAGAATTCATGAAGGTTGTAACGATGGTGTTTGATAACTCCATTTTTTATCTGTTATTTAAAATTAATTATTAATATCTCAGCTAATTCACGAACTTACAAATAATAACAAAAACAGTTAGTGATCTTCGTAAAACTGATAACATACAAACTACGAAATTTCAGAAGAAATAATTTATTAATTAGTAGAAGATTATGAATAACCTGATCTGACTGCGAGTCGAATCGATCGGAGGATTATATGCAGATCTAGAAGTGATTGTTTGACTCTATTGCTGAATTTAGAAGCTTAAGCTTCAAGGAGTCAATCACGGAGTTGAAGCTGGGAACCCTAATTTGGATTGAAATTGAAAATTAATGGAATTGGAGATGATGGAGAGGGACTCTGTAAATTGCGTTGAGGTTCTGTTGGGATTTTATTTGAATGATGGGCGAAATGTGTGACAAAACAGGCGGCGGGTTGGATTTGACGACTGATATGAGTCCCGGAGTATTTAAGTACGTTGACTTATATCAACGGGGCTTTTATAGAAAATGGGTTTCTGTCCCAGCTTTAAAGTTAGAAGTTCAAGTCCTGTCGTGAATATAGGTAAAAATTTTGATATAGATTAGAATTTGGCGTTCAAAAAATAAAGTATGTTAGACTTATTTAATCATAGGTATTATATTTTCGTTCGCCATTATCAAGCAAAACAACATGAATCTCGCATTTTCAAACACATCAATATAATATCACTCTCTTCCCTACCAAATTACTTACAAGGTAATGAAATATTTTTAATTTTTATGTTTCTGAGTTAGAAAGAAAAGAAGATAAACCTTCTAACTATTAATTTTTATGTGTTCTCAAATTAGAAAGAAATGAGAAATATTTATTAAGATTTTATCTTAATATGTTAATTAATTATACTAGATTTAGGCTAATAAAACTCTCATACTTAATATTTCACGTTAAAGAACGTTTTTTACATAGTGAAAGAAAACAAACGGGTAATAAGTTGTACCGATAATATTTTCTAACTATTAATTAATTATTTCTCTATAAATCTTCCTACTTTTACAACTCGTTTTTCTTCTCTCTTAATTTTAAAACACATTAACACAGGAACATAAAATAAGTATTTGGTTGATCAAGTATTGGGTCACGATTTGGATATATTATCGGTTAATTAAACTATCTCAATTTTAACCATTTAATTATGCTTGGGCCAATGCACTACTACATCAAGGTGGATATGGGCCGTATGACCCATATATCCCGGTGGGACCCGGCTTAAGTTTATTTGGCCCTTTTTCACGTGCAAAGCACATGCGCTACTTCATAACTGCACAGCTTCACTTGACACTGGTGGCACAAAACCATGTCGTCGAACGTCGTGGTGGTTCTCGACAACGGCGGCGGCCTAATCAAAGCAGGTATCGGCGGTGAACGTGATCCGACCACCGTAGTCCCAAACTGCACAGCTCGTCCACTTTCCTCAAAGAAATTCCTATTAGCAGACCAGCTTCTCTCTCCAACAGAAGACCTAACCTCCGCCGTGCTCCGCCGTCCGTACGACCGGGGCTACCTCATCAACCACGACCTCCAATCCACCATCTGGTCACACATTTTCTCGTCTCTCCTTCACATCACACCTTCATCATCTTCACTCCTTCTCACCGAACCCTTATTCAACCTCCCGTCAATCCAACGCGCCACCGATGAAATCGTCTTCGAGGAGTTTAACTTCAAATCGTTGTTCGTATCCGATTCACCGTCTCTCGTTCACTTGTATGAAGCCAGTAGACGCCCTTACGACGTCGTATCGAAGGCGCAGTGTAGCCTTGTGGTGGACGTGGGGTTTAGCTTCACTCACGCAGCACCAGTTTTTCAGAATTTCACGGTGAATTACGGCGTGAAGAGGATGGATTTAGGCGGGAAAGCATTGACGAATTATTTGAAGGAATTGGTGAGTTACAGATCTATTAATGTGATGGATGAAACTTTTCTAATGGATGATGTCAAGGAGAAATTATGCTTCGTTTCTACCGATGTTGCTCGTGATTTGCAGATTGCTAGGTATGAATATTCATTTTGATTCAGTGTTTGTTAGTCAATTAGGGATTCCTTGTGAGTTAAAATGAAATTAATCTACAAAATAAGAAAATCTGGCTTTGATTTTGAATCCAAAGCTCTTTTTTTATAATTTCTTGTAAAATTCTTCATTTTTTTTTTACAGGAGACGTGGAAATGACAATCATTTTAGATGCACATATGTGCTTCCTGATGGTATAACACATACAAAGGGATTTGTAAAAGATCCTGCTGAAGCACAAAAATATCTTACATTGTCTGAAGAAACCGAAGAAACTGATCAAACAGAAGTTATAAACAAACCACCAGAAAGGAATAAAGTTGATCTTACAAAAAATGTAATTAAATTCCTATAATTTTTGTCTAAAGATTATTACTTTATTGATCAGTTGAAAAACAGGAATTCAGCTTGAGCAATGAGCGGTTTCTTGTCCCTGAGATGATTTTCCGCCCAGCTGATTTGGGTGAGTAATAATTTGAATTTTTAATTATAATTAAGAGATTAAATTTAAATTATAATAAATTAAATATTTTCCGGGATTGTGAATATTATGCAGGAATGAACCAAGCTGGACTTGCAGAATGTATTGTTCGGGCTGTTAATTCTTGTCATCCTCATCTTCATCCTGTACTCTATGAAAGGTATTTTAATTAAGGAAACTAATTTTGGTCTTAATTTATCAGAATGAAAAACAATTAAAAATTAAAAAAAATATTAATGTTAAAAAGACTATAATGCCCTTTAGAATTAAAATCTAATTAATTGAAATGATTGGTCAGAAAGTTGTATATGGATATTAGTTGGCTGGGAATTTTATTTCATTAAACCCTAACCCAACCCGTTTAATTTATTATGTTGAAAACTTGAACCCTTATCCAACCCGTTTATTGGATGGGTTACTCGTGTTGACCCGTTTACAACCCAAAATAGAATAAAAAGGTACACCATTAATATCAGGGCTCTAACGATAAGCAACCGTGCAATACTTTGAAGGTAGATGATGGATATTATAATAAATAGGTAATTTAATTTATAATTTATAAGTTTTAATATTATTTTTTTACAGTATCATATTGACTGGAGGAAGCACATTATTTCCAGGTTTTGCCAAAAGACTGTAAGTTCCACTTTCACGTTTAAATTAATAAATTCATGATATAATGCTTAATAATATTTAATTTTTTATCAACATCAAATTTTATTTACTTAATTTATTTACAGAGAAAGTGAGCTACGTCCTCTTGTTCCAGACGTGTACCAAGTGAAGATAACAACTCAAGAAGAGTAATAATATTAATTTTCCTACACAATTTCATTTTTTTAATAATTTAATTTTTATTTTTTTCCGTTAAATTAATTTATCTAATTTTTGTTTATTTTGTATTTGCAGCCCCATTTTAGGTGTTTGGCGAGGGGGGTCACTATTGGCTTCTAGTCCTGATTTTGATGCAATGTGTGTCACTAAAGCTGATTATGAAGAGTTTGGTTCTTCTCGTTGTCGTAGGCGGTTTTTTCATTAGTTTACATCTCTGAAAAGGGTATTTTTATTAGTTTTATTTAGATTTATGTTGTAATTTGATTATATTATAAAGTTAAAAGTTACTTTAGTTAAATTGTAAAATTAAAACCTCCGTAGATAAATCAAGCACTGAAAAAAAAAAGTGAAATTTATTGATACGAATGATGAAAAAGAACGTAATTTAAATCCTTACATTACATACATGAGAAAAATCCAGAAAATTAATCACTCACAAGTCACAACCGTGTAATCTCTCCAACTAATATATAATTAAGAAAAAAAATGATTAATTACATTATGAATTTAATAAAATAAAGCAAAAACAACGGCCAAGAAAGTGGCCGGAACCACCACGGTGAAAGATCGGGCGGCGGTGCTAGGTGATGGTGGAGTGGGAGTGGTGTCTCCGGAAGGAGGGGTGGCACCGCCTGAAGGAGATGCACCGGATGTGGTAGGTGGTGGAGTGGTGGTGAAAGGGGCGGGGGTTGGGGTGGTGGTAGGCGGTGAAAGTGGTGCCGGAGTTGGTGGAGTGGTGGGGGTGGCTGCCGGAGGAGGGGTGGTAGGGGTGGCTGCTGGTGGTGGGGTGGCGGTGGTGGGTGTGGGTGCGACGGTGATGGTCAATTTCTGACCAATTTGGCAATGAGTTCCGACGGTGCAAATGTAGTAATGGGTGCCGGCGGTGGTCAACCGGAGGGTGGCGGGGCCGGCGGTGGTGAGGGAGATGGGGTTGGTGGTGGTGCATGGGCCATACGCCGCTTGTGATACTTCCGCCACGTTATGCAAACCGGTGGTGAAGTTAAAAACTGCAACCGAAATTAGCGATTATTAACTGATAACAATGATTTAATAAATTAAATTTATAACTATAATTAACTAGTCAAACTCAGACCACTAAAGCTAATTAGTATGTTAAATAAATAAATCACATCAATTAAAGAAAAGCAACACCATCATTGATCTTTATGATTTTTCAATTTAAATAATAGGATTAGGTTTATTTGCATGTGACAGTTTTATTCCATTATATATAAATGTAAAATGTATCATGTTCCAAACTTAAACCACTTTTGTTAGTGTCATTTTCCAATAGAAAAGGGTAAATTATGGGTAACGAAATTCTTGTAACAAAAGATATTATGGTAATTTAAATATTTACATTAATCACCTCATTAAAGAAGCTTATGAGAACAATATTAAAAGGTAATATTAACATTATTTGTTTAACTTGTATCCTCATGAGATAAAACGAGCTAAAAATTTTATAAACAACTGAAAATACAGTGATTTAGTACATCTCAATGATATTGATTAAAAAATGAAATTTGTTGATAGTTATTTACATAATCTTAAGAAATTTTAAGATTATAAAATATGGGGACGTTGGGTATGAGTTATACAAATCGTATAACATTAACTAGGGGCGAGCATTTGGGCTAAAACAACCGAATCAAATAGAACCGAAAACCAACTGAAACCAAACTAAACCAAAATGGAAAACATGTAGTCGGTTCGGTTTTCGGATTTGAAATTTCATGATTTTTGGTTCTTGTCGGGTCCTTGTATAAGGGTGAGCATTTGAGCTGAAAAGGCTGAAACGAAACCGAACCGAACCATAAACATGTAATTGGTTCAGTTTTCGGTTTTAAAAATTCATCATTATCGACAGTTTAAAAGACTTACGAAGAGAGTCACCGACGGTGATGTTCTGTTGAGAAGCCCATGTGGCATAAGCGCCGGCGGGAGGAATGGTCCAACCCAATGAATCACCGACCACATGTGTTGTTTGAGCCATAGGGGTTTGCATCTGCATGGCTGCAACCATCATCGCCATAAACACCACCATGCTTGACTTCACTCCGGCCATTGCAATTAATTATGTGTTATTTGATATAATTAATATTCTGAAATACTACTTATCTCTCTCTCTCTCTCTAGATAAATAGGCTTTTGAGAATTTGAGGTAAGTGTTATGGAAAGGGTGTGTAAGTATTTATAGGGAAAGTTATTGGACGTGGAGGGAAACCGTGTTGAAAAGAGTACAAATCGATTTTGGTGATAATGTTGTTATAAGAATATTTTATTTATCTAAAAATTAGAATATTCAATGTTATTTTTTCCTTACTTTCTTTTATTTATCTAAAAATTAGAAGATTCAACTGTTGCTGTCGTTTTTAAACTTTCACCTAATCATCCCATGCCGTTTCTAAACTTTCACCTTATCATCCTGTAAATGATCATCCCGCTGTCGTTTCTAAACTTTCACCATATCATCCTGTAAATGATCAATCATATATGTTTATGAAAACATTTTGCACTGACAGTTTTTTAACTTCCTCTCGATAAAATTCAAAAAAAAGAAAGAACTACCAACAAAATTTTAAACATAAATCAATTAACATTTGTTACGCTAAATGGCCGCCTATATTAAAGTTTTAAAAAAAATTGATTGATAGTGCAAAAGGACCATCTTTATAATTTACTCTATGGAGAAACATGATCAAATGATTAACTAATTACGGAGTATATATTAGCCAAGAACAACCCGACTCGCTCATTTTGTAAATTTGATTGACAATTTTGTGTATTTGCTTAAATGTGTAATAATTCGTATACATCTAATAGAATTAAAGTCTGCTAGGCCCGATTTTAACACACACAAAAAATGGTTTTTCATAATATTCTAAACCTATGGAGTGTATCGTATGTCTCAGTATGTATATAATTAACCTCATTTAATCCTTATAGCAAGGATTATTTTTATATAGGTACATTAATAATTGATTTACAATAAATAAATAGAAAAGCAAATGACTTATGTGGAGAAGGGGTGTTGGTGGAAGGTGACCTGAAAGTTGACCCTTTATGATGTGTGAAGTCAAGGTTGTAAATCGGTAGCCGTGGTTCGTGGATGGACCCCAGTTGCCTCACCGGTCTCTAGATTAATAGTATATTTCAACTTAACCCTTATACTTGTAATGGATTTACACTTTACACTTTTTGAAGTATTGTGAAAAAACTAAAGGCCTTTTGTCTTTAAGTTTAACTTATATACAAATATACAATTTGACTTGTATTGTTAAAGAGCATTAGGTATGGCGGCGCATAAATTGTGTCATTCCTACATGGAAGCCAATTTGGCATTACCACGTTAGGCGTCATTCCCAAGCCATTTCACTAATGTTGTCATTGTGGCATGTGGTGTGAAATGGTGAGTCATAAAAGAAATATTTTAGCTTGAGTAATGAATGAGGAGTAGTATGTTGGTTGTTGTGGAAATGAGTAATGTTGAGGTGCAGGTGATGTGACAAAACGACTTACACATGATACCCAATGCTAGAGGTGCATATTAAAATTGGATTTTGATCTGGGCCGGTTTCAAAGCTGGTTCAGTGAAAACCGGATTTAAGTATTTATAAGTGATTTGAGGTGGAATTTGTACAAAAAAATTAATCCAATCCGGTTTAAATAGGTTTCTAAGTTTTTAATTAGAATACAATTTCAATCTCATCTGATTTGATCTAAACCGGTTTTGATCACCATTGACTGAACCCGATCCGGTTTTAAAACCAGATCGTATTTTTTCTAATCCGTTTTGTGCATATCTACCCAATTCTCTAATGGAGTAATGGTCACTTTTAAGCAAGTGAACAAAGTGACATGTTGTTTCGTAGATTCATTATTATGTGATAAAAAAAATTGTAGACTGATTTTATATTATCTTTTTCGTCATCTACATAATAATTTATTTTGTTCTATTGTATTAGTATTTTGTAAATTAAACAATTAAAGGAGGACTAAAACGTCAATCAGAGGTTTTCAAATATTAGAATATGTCAATGCTATATTGCTATGTCTCTGATTGTATTCGAAAATTGCCGCGTGAAGTGGCTGGCCGTAACGTAAACGGACTGGTCTGTGTACTAATTTTGACTTTTACTAGGTTGACTACTCTAGAAAGTCTAAAACTCTATATTCCCTTAATTCTATTAAAAGATGTTATTTCTCAACATTTTAATGAACTAATACATAACTTATAAATACAACATACCCATTACGGTAACAAAATCAAACTTTACGTGTTTAATATATTAACTTGTGTAAATTAGGGTTAAATGTCATAGAATATATCTAACTTTACGTGTTTAATATATTAACTTGTGTAAATTAGGGTTAAATGTCATAAAATATATCTAACTTCTCACTTTTTTTTTGGTTTTATTTTTATTTTTTGGTCATTGAGAGTATTTAACTATTTAACTCTTCCAAATGTAGAGAAAAGGTTATTAACGTCACTTTTTCGTTTTGACTATTGGAAGCTTCTTTAGGATTTTTTTCCTCTGTTACTCAGTCAATTTCCTAATAGCACTATTATTTTACTCCTATCCTAAACGCTACTATTATATGTCTATATTAATCATTTTAATTTTATACACATATATAGCAATTTTATCTTCTGATACCCATATTTTGAAAGAGTTGTGTTGAAGTTGGTGGGGCTAAACCTCTGTATTGGGGTTACTGACTTAGCCTACCTGCTTTTCGTTTCCCAACTAAAAACTATAGAGTTTGGTTGTGTTGGTAGTTTTATATGGAGTGGAATGTTTTGTATTTTAATAAGAAATAAAAAATGAATTACTTTTATCTCCATCTAGCAGGTTAGTTAGAAAACATTTTATAATGGAAGACATATTTTCTCATTTCACACTTTTCCTTATTTATATCAATCTAGAGCCTGCCAAGCCCACATTTATATAGGCCGGCCCAGTCGCTTTATCTTTAACTAATGATCAAACGCCTAAAATTGTGAAATTTTGTGAGATAAAATAAATTTCACTAATACCTTGTTAGAAGTGATAACATTCAAAAATAGGTAAAAATAAAATTATGAAACCTGTAAGTCTAGTAATGATCAATTTATTTCACTAATATCATGTAACAAGAAATACCCCCCCCCCCCAAAAAAAAAAACGATAATATTTTTTCGAGTTAATTACACGGATGGTCCTTTAGGTTTATATCAAATTTCAACAATGGTCATTTAATTTCAAAAATTGCACCGATGGTCCTTTTTTAGAAAAGTTTTTCACCGACGGTCCTTTATGAAAACGACCGTTAATTTTTCACGTTAAGTGACCACACGTATGATGCACATGAGGGTATGTTGGTCATTTCGCCTTTCCCTTCCCATTTAGTCCGAGTAAATTGCACGGTTGGTCCTTTAGGTTTATAACAAATTTCACGGATGGTCCTTTAGGTTTATATCAAATTTCATCATTGGTCCTTTAGTTTCAAAACTTACACTGATGGTCCGTATTCCTGAAAGATTTTTCATAGATGGTTCTTTATGAAAATGGCGGTTTAGTTTTCACGTAAACTGACATCACGTGTGATGCACGTGCGAAGCATGCCAATACATATCTTCAACAATCGGGTAAACGAAACGAAATTGTAACACCTCAATTTTTAATACATAACATTTGCCCAAAAATATCATTTTCATAAATAGAAGACCGGTTCCAAAATACGGATTTACAAAAACCTTTGGTATGAAAATCAGAGTATGAGGTTTGGTGTTACAAAATATATCAAAACCAAAGCTAAGCATAAATCCGCTCTAATGATCTTCTACTCTAGGCCCTGCATATCTCAATCCATGCGCACCTAAATCCTCGATCCAGAACCTGAGTACATAGCAAAACAAACAAGGAGTACGTGAGACACAAAAATGTCTCGTGAGCTACATGGGTTTAGACCCCAATAATATCAAGTGTCACATTGTATATAAACACATATTTATATTTCACCAACACAGTCTAGTCACCCTATGGTGACTCTATCGATCCTGCTTCCCTAGCATACATATCTAGTACATAAACATATATGTACCAGAACACAGTCATATCCAATACATAAACATATATGTATTAGAACACAAGTGAACCTAATACATAAACATATATGCATTAGATCCCTAGATTACCTAGTACGTAAACATATGTGTACTAGAAGCACCCGTGTGCTTAGTGTACAAACATATGTACACTCACCTCAGTGACCGGGGTCACCCCCGCATCACCACCATCTATCTCTAATCATAACCTATCAGTTATGCCAGTCAAAGCCTTCGGCTATCACATAAATCATCAAACAAGTTAGTTAAATATTATCAATAATATATACTAACTCAACACATAATAAGTCTAGACAAACATTAAATAGACCGATCATAAGTAGTCAAAATACTTCATATAGCTATGTACCCAATAAAGTCTACACGTACTCACCTTAGCAATATAATGCTCCAACCGTAATCTTTCCGCCAATTTTCTTGCTCCAACAATCAATCAACTTTCCAAGAATTCACCAAAAGCCTAATACAATAATCACAAGATGTTCAACATCACATATCACTAATAATGTATCCATTTATCTCTAGATACCTTCAACTAACACTTTCCCCCAATTATGGTGATTTACAAAACCCTAGGTTTAACCAACCCTTAGGATTCTTACAAATCATAATCATACACTTGTTCCCTTTGTTAAAATACCATCTATTAAGTGTATGCATCACTTATATCACCATAACCCAAGACCCCAAGAACTAGGGTTTCAAACCCAAACATCAAGATACATAGATCTTAAGCTACAAAGATCAATGAGTGAAGATATACCTTAAATCTTCACTTAGGAGTGAAATCTACCAAGGATTTGTGAAGGAATCGACCACAATCAGTCCTCAAGCTCGAAAATCGCCAAAGGGAGAAACTAGGGTTTGCACATGCCATTAATGAGCCAAAACCCGATTTTAATGCTGCTTGAAGGAGTTCACGATCGCGAAGAAGTTCGCGCCGTGAACTTCCCCGGCCGTGAACTCTTCCCGATCGGTAACTAGGCGTGAACTTCGATCGGCCGAAAAAACCACCATTCCCTGAAAGGAGTTCACGATCGTGAACCCAAACAGCAATGCTGCAGTTTTCGACCTCTTTCTCGACCCGGTTTCGTCCATAACTTCCTCGTACGGTGTCCAAACGACACGAAACCAATTCCTACGTTCTTTAAATGATTTATCCGCATTTATCATATTTTTATACAATTTATTTGTTTACTAAAATTCGGGCCGTTACAGAAATGATCGAGAAGAGTCGTTTAAAGGGGAGTAAATGAGAAGAGGAAGACGAATTGACCAAAGTACCCCCACGTGCATTACACATGATGTCACTTAACGTGAAAAATGGATCTTTAAACCTTTTCATTTACTCCCCTTTAAACGACTTTTCTCCTTCATTTGTTTCGTTTACCCGATTGTTAAAGAGATGTATTGACGTGCTTCGCACGTGCATCACACGTGATGTCACTTAACGTGAATAGAATAAAGCGTTATTTTCGTAAATAACCATATATGAAAAAATTTTCAGGAATACGGACCATCAATGTAAGTTTTGAAACTAAAGGACCATTGGTGAAATTTGATATAAACCTAAAGGACCATTCGTGAAATTTGTTATAAACCTAAAGGACCAACCGTGCAATTTACTCAGAGTAAATGGGAAGGGAAAGGTGAAATGACCAAGATACCCCTCACGTGCATCACATGTGAGGTCACTTAACGTGAAAAAATAATGGTCGTTTTCATAAAGGACCATCGGTGAAAAACTTTTTGTCAAAACTAGCGATTTCAGCATTATCAACGACAAAATGCAAGAAAGAACTAATGCTTTTTATTTGTTGACAATATCTTTCGTTTTGTCCAAGCAGGATCTGAAGTATCCGCCTTGTTGGGTAGAATGCCTTCCGCTGTGGGTTATCCTCAAAAATAAGGACCATCGGTGCGATTTTTGAAACTAAAGGATCATTGGTAAAATTTGATATAAACCTAAAGGACCATCCGTGTAATTAACTCTATTCTTTCATAAATAACTTATAGGTAAAAAATAATACATGTTTTTTTGGGTTAAATGCATATAATAAGAACGTATTTTTATTATTATCACTATTATATTTTATTTATTATTATTATTATTATTATTATTATTATTATTATTATTATTATTATTATTATTAAGGTTTTTCTAACATAGGCATATGTTAGGGTATATTAATTGCCTTAAAAGTTTCCTAATAAAGTGTAATTAAACATTAATAAAGTGTATAAGTTACATTTTGAAAGGGATATATTAAATGCATTTTAAAGTTCTAAAGGAAAGCTGATGCTATTTAATGCATCTTAACATATGCCTTGGGGCACATATTAGAAAAACCCTTATTATTATTATTATTATTATTATTATTTGCATACCCACGCTAAATTTCCACCCATCAAGAAATCCAATATCTTATCCTTCTTTCTAGTTCACTGGCTCCCAACCCCCACACAAAAAAAACACCAATTAAAAACTTAAAACACAAAATAAAAAAGTAAGTGAACAAAAATAATAGCGAAAATGGCAGCCAGTTTTCTCTCGAATCCAAGCACCTTCCTCCCATCATCATCTTCTTTAACATCTCAGAAACACACAGCTAGAGGAACTAGTGTGTGTAAACCAGTGTGTGAATTACCAAATTACCCTCCACATATCTCAAAGAGAAGCCTATCTATAAGCCTCACATCCCTTTTCCTCGTGTCCTTAACTGGAAATACCAATAGTGCCAATGCTGCCATTTTAGAGCCTGATGATGATTTGGAACTCATGGAGAGGATCAAACAAGATAGAAAAAAGAGAATCGAGAAGCAAACGGTTCTTAATTCATCCAATAAAGATAAAGGTTAGTTTCGTCATTTTATCATTACCGATTTTGTTTTTGTTCGTTAAGGCACATCTTGCAATAGTTTTTAGTATGTAAATTTGTTAAGAAAATGTAATTCAAGTTCAAAGCATATTAGTAACTGCATATTTGTCTATTCGATAATTAGCTTATTATATCATTAAGAATAACTATCCTTTGCAACCATTATTTGGTTTTATCTAAACGTACAATTATAAAGGTCACGGGTTTTCATCTCTTCTCTAAGAAAACATTTACAAGATGGTCAGAGAAATATTTAAAAATAATCATGGTAATGACACAGTTCTACAACTCTGGAAGACTCTGTTATAAATGAGAAATACCCTTAAGAAATAATCTAAATGTACAATTGTAATTGCATAAATCATGTCCATAATTCAATTTTACTATGTCTATCTCCACATTCAAAAAACCATAGTCATAAATTAATCATTTTCCAATTTTACTTTTTTAAGGAATAACGATCAAGAAAGCTAACATAATATACAAATTTTAATAATCATGCTCATCATAAGGTAACCAAAATTATATTTGTCACATTTTATACCCACATTGTCAAAACTGGTATATTACATTTTGTTGTGAGAACTTGTATTAATGTTACATTTTGTGACATGTGCCAAGATTGTCACATTATATAATTCATATTAATAACTATAATCGTTATATAATTTATACATGTTGAAAGTATTGTTTGTGCAGAATATCTACAAGATGTTATTTACAAGCTTAGCAAAGTAGGGCAAGCCATAGAAAACAATGATCTGCCTTCAGCTGGTTCAGTCCTTGGTCAAACCCCTGATGTTGACTGGCTCAAGAAAGCTAATACAGCCCTCTCACAGGTCATTTTAAATCTTCTCAAGTCACTCATGCTTTGTAGGGTTGTACTTTATGCTTCTGAACATGTACTAATAGAAACATTGGTTTGATGGTTGGTTTTTCTACAGTTGAGTTCGAGCCCAGAGGAAATATCCCAAGTGGATACATTCAACTCGTCGTTGACTTCTTTGTATTCGTCAGGTACATAATACATTCGAGGATTACTTGTACTGTACAACTACCAATGCATAAATTAACTTTTTATATTTTAATTTGATGTAGTAACAAAGAATGACATAGAAGCCTCAAAATTAGCTTTTGTGGATTCTGCAACTGCATTTGAGAAATGGACGACATTAACTGGCTTGATTGGACAACTTAAAGGCCTTTGAGTAACTCTAAGTTTAGGGTTCTTCCATTTTTTTTTCAATTTAGGGTTTATATGACCATAAATCCAACAAATCCTGATTTTTCTTTAATAACTTGCTTATATTTCGTTTGTATTGATGTAAGAAAATAAATTCAAACTCAATTCATGCTATCTTTTCTTGGTTTTCAAGATACCAGGTAAATGTACGACTGTCTACATTTTACCTCATACCACTCATTTAATTATGTATCATTGTTATCAACGATTCACATCATTGACATGTACAACATATTAAAAACAAGGCCAAAATACATTTTGTCACCTTGAACTTGGCTGATTAGATTAACTACTAAACTAAATTATTAATGATACATATCATAGTACACTGCTTTTGACAAAATGGCCAAAATTTAGTACCATTGACTCTCTAATCTGAACGTGTTTTCTTACTTTATTTACTTTCATTAGAGTTTTTGACAGACTAAAAAATATATGTTCATCTCAATATATCGATATTAAAAACAAAGCACGTGAGAAAACAAGACCAAGTTAGTGAGTCGGGGTTCTAAATCGATCATTTTGTCAAAGTTGAGCTTACCATGTTACATCTTTAATAGTTAATGGTAATAAAAAACCTAATAAGACAAGTTGAGAGTACTAAAATGCAAGAAAAGAAGACAAGCTACAAGATTAAAAGGTGATTAACGAGTTACCTATTACATAACAGTTGATGATAATAATGGATTTACGACAACAAGTGTCCATTTGATGTTCTTACTAAAGTTAAAAGTTTTCAAGACTCCTAATTCTATAACAGATTACAAACAACAACAGATCACAGGAATGTTCCATTAGCAAAATAAGATTCATTAGTGAAAAACTAAAAACATCACAGGATAAGCAGGCTGCACCACCGCTTACTCTATCTTTACCTCCTCCCATGAAGGGTTGACTTCCACCGGACAACCGCCATTATCCGCCTCTGCTCCTTCCACTTTAGTCACCGGGACAGCTTCCTCTGGTGGGGGCGTTATCGGGTTTTCAGTCACTTCTGCAGGGTTGACTTTTTCCAATTCATTGTTGACTTTTGGTATTTCACATGCTTCTTCGTTGACCTCTTTGACCGGCTCGCTTTCTTCCTCCAAGGGTACTTCGGGGATTTCACCCACTTCTTCATCACCCGCTTTCTTTGACTCATCTTTGAGTTCAATCACGGGCTTGACTACCTCCTCTGACAAGGGTACTTTGGGGATTTCACGCGTTTCTTCAACAGCCTCCTTCTTTGACTCATCTTTGACTTCACTTACGGGCTTGACTACTTCCTCTGAAAAGGGTACTTCGGGGATTTCACGCGTTTCTTCATCAACCTCTTTCTTTGACTCGTCTTTGACCTCATCTGACAAGGGTACTTCGGGGATATCACGCGTTTCTTCAACAGCCTCTTTCTTTGACTCATCTTTGACCTCATTAGCCTCTTCTTTTGGTTTCTCATCGTCTTTTTCGTCCTTTTCTGCATCCTGCATTTCAACATCTTTTTCTTCTTCTTCTTCTTCTTCGTCTTCTTTCACTTTCTTTTCTTTCTTTGAAGAAGTTGACTTTCTCGACCGTTTCTTGACCGGTTCGGTTTCTGATGATGGTGGGGTTGACTTTACTTTCTCACTGATTCTAGTTGACCTCCTTGGAGACTCGCCAGTTGTCCAGTCAAACTCTGAAATTTTGGGCCCACCAGGGTTTGACTTCAGGTACTTTTCCAACTGTTTTTTGTTGGTTATTTCTTCCCCTGTTGGTGCAGTGAACACAGTTTCATTCTTCTTTGGTGTCCCTCCTTTCTTCAGCAAGCACTGCATGAAAAGGGCAATTTAGGTATTTCCACAATAGTCAAAACACTTCGCATTATGTTTTTTAAGTCAACTGTTGCAATTACTTTTCATAAAATTAGAGGGAACCAAAATATTTAAATTAGTAATTATGAAATTTTTAAGTATGCATAAATTAGCAATTTCTCATAAATTAGTATATTCTAAATTCAATTTCTATTTATTATTTACTTCTTTACATATTTCGAAAATTCTTCAATTTTAGAACATCCTGAAACAACCCATGATTTCCCCCAATTAATCAAAATCAACAAAATTTCACCATTTTTAGAACCCAATTCACAAAATTAAAACAATAATCTAAGCAGAGAACTAGGAAATTCAAATAAACCAACACAACGCAGATAACCTATGCAAATAAACACGTAATTTCCAAAACCCTAATTTCCCCAAAATATAGAAACCCCGCAGAAAACCCTAGTTATGAAATCCTGCGAAACAAGCAAAATTCTACCGAATTAACTAAATATTTATAGAACTGAACTAAATCCAAGACCCAATTTAGTGAAATAGAAATCAATTTAAGCAGAAAAGCTAGCATAAGCCATAAACCATATCCAATTTAAAATTGATACGTAAAGAGAGAAGTCTTAGAAGAAGAACCATTTTCTTCCAGCCCGAAGGTGCAGGGAGCTCCAAGGAAACAACCTCATCATTTGGACCCGAGCTCGCCATTTTCAGCACAAAAAAAAAACCTAGAAATTGACAGACAAAAATTTAACCAACTTTTATAACTGTGTAATCAAGAGAGATAAATGTATGTATATCTGCACAAATTATAAACTGAAGCTAACGGACTTAACATAAATTTAAGAAAAAGTTTGATAAGAATTCGCTCTACCTTTAAGATTCTCTCTCTTCAACTTGGATTATGTTTCACGAAAAATTGGTTTTCAAACTGAAATATTTCTTGTGAAGAACGGTTAGAAGGGTAAATATGTAGGAAAATGTTAGTTTTGCCCCCTGAACTATATTAAATTGATTCCAACGACCTCTATGTTATTGCTTTATTTGTTTGGGTCTTTTAGGAGGTTTATTTTTTCTTTAAGCAATAGACAAAAGTGTACTAAGTTAAATAAAAACTACCAAAACTTGAGAAAATATGATTACGAAGCCAATCTTTTCGTAAACTCTTGGAAATATATGGGTTTATACCGTTACTTTCGAATTTTTTTTGATAATATAGGTTGCAACTTGCTTTGCGAGCCAACTAATCTTAGGTTGGTCATCCGCTTTACAAGTTTATTTCGAGTTTTTTTATGTGTGATGTGAGTGAATGGTTATTTTAGGCCATATTAGAGAAAGTTTATTTAAGAGGGTTTTAAGCTTATTAAGTTTGAATATTAAAATGGCCTTAGTGGGTATAAAAAATAATGTAATTACTTGAGTGATAATCAGATGTAGATTTTAGTATATGAATATGAAAACTTGATGAATGGATCAATAGGTTGAGCAACCCTACTCCATACTCTCCCTCAGTGAATCCATTTTCAGCAAAACTTATTTAAAGTTATATCTTAGCGTTGTCAAGGTAAAGTCTGGGTTTTAGACTTTTCGCTAACAAAGTATGCATTCAATGGTGTTTAAGTGGAGTAGAACTAGAAGGGGTATTTCTGTTATTTTAGTATAGTACAAGGGCCGGTCAATCTCATATGTGCATTCATGACTAAAAGAAACCAAATATTTGAGCAAGTGCAGTAATTAGAATGTGCGTGCGTGTGTGTGCAAATAAACGGTGTCGGTCATGAGTTGACCTTACCAACTTTGGTTAGATAAGATAATATTTTAACATATTAAAAAGTAGAAGTATCCGTTATGGACGACCGAAACCTCGGTCACGACCGCCACATCATCGACCCCCGACGCGTCCCGCCCGTTACATCCTCCGCTCCACGACGCGTCGCCAAGCCCCAACGGTCGACTAGTCGACCGTTCGCAGCGCGCTCCAACGGCTCCAAACACCCCTTTTTCAACTTAAAATTTACCCCTTTTTTTACCTTATAAATACCCAATCTTTTTCTAAAAATATTCACACTTCTCATTTCTTTTCTTCATACTTACTCACATCACACACACTATCTTAAAAATGAGTTCCGACGATGAAATGAATGTCGCTGATTTCATTTTTGGCGACGAGGAAGAGGACATGGTTATACATCTTGGTTTTTTACAAACGGCGGTCGCGTTTCTTGAAGGTTCTAGTTCTACCATCCCTAGAACTTGAAGGAATTACGTGCACAGTTAGTCAACCTATGATGATACATCCATGCCTACGAAACACTTAATGGTCACACTGGTGAGTACATGTAATACGAGCAAGTTATGCAACGATACTACGAAGAGGAATGATTCATAATAGTCATTATGAATCAGTTAAGTATTAAGTTATGTTTAACTTATTACTAGATTAGTTTAACTAACTAATTAATACAAGTAGTTGTACATTTACTAGTTGAGTAAATATACAATGTGTTAATTAAAGGTTATCCATGATATGATTTAAAGCTATTAAATCATATAGTAATTGGATAATATTATTGTGTAAATTATATAAAGGTTATTATATAATTAACTATTAAAAGTATAAATACAAGTATATATAATTCGTGTATATGGGTACCGAATTATTAGTGTGTTAATACTAGACATTTAATAGTTAAGTGCAACAATAATAAACTAGTTAAAACTATAAGGGATGGAAGTGTAAAAGGATAAGTTTAATTAAGAGATTAAACTTAATTAAACTAGAAGGGCCCTAAGTGAAAGTCCATCTATTATAAATAGAGGGCTTAGGCATCACTTATTAGGTTACACCTAAAAGCCGAAACCCTTACCCCCTTTTCTTCCATTCGGCCGAGATCAAGAACACCAAGCTTGGTGTTCTTCGTTCTTCGTGTTCTTCATTCGTTCTCCGTGTTCTTCAAGTCTTGAAGATCCAAGATCGTTGCAAGTGATCATCTAGAGGATCGTTCATTGTGTTCATCATCAGTGGACTTATTTTAAGCATTAACCTAGGGTATGATTCATGGAACACCCTTCCTCCTTCTCCTCTTGTGCGACGGACGAGAACACCAAGAACCTTAGGGTTCTTGGTGAGTGTTCGACGAACACACCTTCATTGTGTGTGTTCGAGCTTTTCGTACAAAGTTTCTTTCTTGTTAACCTAATCTAGATTTCCAACATCCCAATCCTTTAGGGTTTAAGGATTAGGTTTAATCCCAGTTCCGCATTTAGGGATTAAATCAGCTAGTTGGTTTTAACCGGTCAAGAACAAGTTCATGTTCTTGGTCAGTATGGTCGAACCAAGCATACTAGGAGGTTGACCCAAGTGGTCGATCAGTGTTATAAAACCCTACAGTTGTAACGACCCGAATTTTGTAAATAAATAAATTGTACAAAAATATGTTAAATAAGGATAAATCATTTAAATAACGTAGGAACTGGTTTCGTGTCGTTTGGACACCGTACGAGAGAGTTATGGGCGAAACCGGGTCGAAGCAAAGACCAAAAAGTGCAGCCCTAGCTGCTGGGAGAGTTAGCGACGCGAACCCGAGTTCGCGATCGCGAACTCGGTGCAGGGAAATTGGACGTTCATCGCTAAGTGGTTCGCGTGGGGCTAGCGATCGTTAACTTTGCGTGTGCCATGAAGAGTTAGCGACGCGAACTAGTTCGCGTCGCGAAGTCCTGTCGTGCAGCATTTAAGACGGGTTTGAGCTCATTTATGTCATTTTGAAACCCTAGCTCCTCCTCTCTCTTGTGTGTACGAAATCTGAGTGTAAGGTGTCGTTTGGAGCTCAATCTTCATCAAATCTTGGAGATTCTTGCTCACATTTGAAGATCAAAGGTAAATCTTCATTCCTCTTATGATATAAGTCTTAGATTCAAGTAGGGAAAGCTTGAATCTCAAACCCTAGTTATGGAATAGTTCATGAATGGTTAAATGGAAGTTATATAACTTAGACCTATGGTATTTTGATAAGGAAAATATGGTCACATTATGGATGTACGAAAATATGGTGATTATGAACTTAGGGTTTAGTAATTTTGGGGAAAGTAGTGCTAGTAGTTAACTAGCCATGGATTATGTAGTTAGTATAGATGATTAATGTAAACCATCGTATTGGTTTTGTTATAGATTGTCGGTTGGAAGATTTGAGGCATTCAAATCTCGAGAAGTGATATTGGTGATTGAGGAACATAACCGTTGGTTAAGCTTGGCAAAGGTGAGTACATGTGAACCTTCAAAACTGAGTACATAGTTAGTAAATGATTTATGTTTAAATGTTTTATCGAGTCTTTAAGTAATTTTAGTCATTTATGTGAAATATGATGAATTGCTTATGTGATGATGAAATGACTAATTGAACGAGAAATGATGGAGCTATAGGCTCATAATGATAGAGAAAAGTGATGATGATGATGATATTGTCCCTAGGGCCGTAGTAGATTGGAGGCATTCCGGTTATTACGGTACCTTTAGGTTAGTGGTAGATTGGAGGCATTCCGATTACCCAATACCTATGAGACCCGGTAGATTGGAGGCATTCCGGTTACCGTGGTTATGATGGTCTTGATAGATCGGAGGCATTCCGATTATCTTGACATTGGCCAAATGATGAAAGTATTGAAGTGACCCAAACGAACCTAGTAATATTATTTAAGTTTAAATGATATTAATTGACTAGTTGTTTATCGGGTCTAAAACCCATGTATCTCACGAGGCAATTTTGTCTCACGTACTATGTTTGTGTTTTGCTATGTACTCAGGTTCGGGATCGAAGATCTAGGAGGCCCGTTTAGAAGAGGCCTTGTTGAGATTAGCTCGGTGTTGATGATTAGAGTTCTTATCCTATGGTTAAGATATAATTTGTAACACCGTTTTTGTAAACTCTGATAATCTCGAACAAGAAACCTTTTCGTTTTTGTAAAACAAATATTTGATGTTGATACAATATTTATGTATTTTTGAATTAAAGGGTATTTAAATGATGTTTTGAAAAATGAGGTGTTACAACTTGGTATCAGAGCTATAGTTTAAGTGAACTAGGTTGAGTTGACCATCCTAGACTTAAACTGAGCTAGTAGGACCGTAAGTTCCATAGGATACTTGTGAATTGTCTATTGAGACCTTAAGTGTAGGTTCAATAGGGTTGACCGTGAAGGATTAGGTCATGTTTGGTTTTGGGACGGTCAATGCTACCGTTACTTTGATAAATTGACTTCTAAATGGTTAATGTCTTATTATAGCAAAATGGTGAGAACTAGAAGTACAAGAGGCCCACTTTATCAAGGGCAAGATTCGAACAACCTTGTCGAACCGGTGTTCGGTCCTCAACCTCGGGAAGGGGAGGAAAATTCGGGTGTTGATCGGAACACTCACACCCCGGTCACCGTAGAACACCTCCAATCTATGTTCAATCAAATGAGGGACATAGTGAATGAGGATGTGAACCGAATCCTCAATGAGCATAAGGCTTGTGAAAGGCGGGAGGAATCTCCACCCCGCACGAAAAGCAAGTCAAGTAGTGTTGCTCAAACTGAAAGGTCTTCAACGGAAGAGGAGGAGAGTGACCCCGAGCCGAGGGAAAGGAAGGGGTGCACGTACAAAAATTTTGTGGCTTTTAAGCCCGATAACTACTATGGAAGCTCCGAACCGAAAGTCACGATCCGTTGGATCCGTGAAACCGAGCAAGTCCTTGAAGCTAGTAAATGCAAGGAAGGTGATATGGTGATTTATGCTTCCCGGTTATTGAAGGATGAGGCCCTCGTGTGGTGGGATACTTTGTATGAGACGTTGGGAAAGAGGGCGGTGTACAAAATGACTTGGGATGAGTTTGTGAAACGGTTGAAGGCAAAGTTTTGCCCCGAGAGGAACTTAGAAAAACTTCAAGAAGAATTTGTTCATTTGAAGAAAGGTAACTTGAGTGTCGATGAGTACACTAAGAAATTCACGGGATTGATCCCGTTTGTGATCAAATTGTATCCGGATGAGAGGTCCCGGATTGTTAGGTATGCTAATGGACTCCCGTGGGAGTATGAGTTGGAAGTAAAAAGGGCCGCCACACTCGATGAGGCTATCGGTGCGGCGAGGAATGTTGAAGAGGTTGGCCAAAGGAGAATCAACGAGAGGCCAAGGTTTGAAAAGTCCGAGAAGAGGAAGTTTGAGGGGAGCTCGGGCTCGGTGAAGAAGGGAAAGTTCACCCCGACCTTCTCTAAACAATCGAGTGTTGGTGCTTGTAAGAAGTGTGGCAAAGACCACAAAGGAGAATGTTTGGCGGATTCGAAATCTTGTTTCAAGTGTGGAAGACCGGGGCATATGGCAAGGGATTGCCGGGCCAAACCGTTGGATGAAGTTGAGTGCTATGCGTGCCATGAAAAAGGGCACTATAGCAATGCATGCCCGAAGAGGGGAAGTGAGACCATGGTGTCGACCGCTCAAAAGAAAGCGGAGCCGACAAAGGTCAAGGGGCGGTCCTTCCAACTTACCCGAGATGAAGCCAAGGAAGCCCACGATGTCGTTTCAGGTACCCTACTCGTAAATTCTATTCCCGCCCGGATCTTATTTGACTCGGGTGCTACTTATTCATTTGTGTCGCATGATTTTGTTGTGGTGTTGAATGTGCCGTTAGAACTCCTTGATGAAATTTATGATATAGAAATTGCGGATGGTAAAACCTCCATAGTTCAACATATGTGTCGAAATTGTGAATTGGAAATAGACGGGAAGAAGTTTAAGGTGAATCTATTACCCATGGAAATTGCGGGTTTTGATATAGTTATAGGTATGGATTGGTTGGGTGAGAATCAAGCAAAGATTTTATGCGGGAAAAAGATAGTCTCGATTAGGACTCCCGACAATGAAAAAGTTTATGTGTATGGTGAGAGACGACACCATTTGCCATGTCTTATGACCGCGGTTAAAGCTAGGAAGTGTTTAGCCAAAGGGTGTTCGTCATTTTTAGCTTATGTATTAGATGGGAGGAAAGAGAAGAAGACGGTGGAAAATGTAAAGGTGATTCGGGATTTCCCCGAGGTATTTCCCGACGATTTATCGGGATTGCCACCGGAGAGGCAAGTAGAATTCCGTATTGACTTGGTTCCGGGAGCGACGCCGATAGCTCGTGCTCCATACCGTTTGGCTCCCACCGAAATGCGGGAATTGATGTCCCAATTGCAAGAATTACTCGACAAAGGATTTATTCGTCCTAGTTCGTCTCCATGGGGTGCGCCCGTATTGTTTGTTAAGAAGAAAGACGGTTCAATGAGGATGTGCATCGATTACCGAGAGTTGAACAAGATGACTATTAAGAATCGATACCCGTTGCCTAGAATCGACGACTTGTTTGACCAACTCCAAGGTGCCGACTATTTCTCGAAGATCGATTTGAGATCGGGTTACCATCAAGTTCGAGTGAAAGAAGGAGATACCGAGAAGACGGCGTTTCGTACACGTTATGGGCATTACGAGTTTTTGGTGATGCCATTCGGGTTAACTAATGCACCGGCCATTTTTATGGATCTTATGAATCGGGTTTGCAAACCATTCCTCGACAAGTTTCTTATCGTATTTATTGACGATATCCTTATTTATTCAAAGACCGAAGAAGAACACGAGAGTCATCTAAGGCAAACGTTAGAGGTGCTACAACGAGAGAAATTGTATGCTAAGTTTTCTAAATGTGAATTTTGGATTCGAGAAGTTCAATTCCTTGGTCATGTCGTGTCCCGAGAAGGAATCAAAGTTGACCCGTCAAAGATTGAAGCGGTTATGAAATGGGAACCGCCACGAACTCCAACCGAAGTGAGAAGTTTTCTCGGCCTTGCCGGGTATTACCGACGATTTATTCAAGACTTTTCTCGAGTGGCGACACCACTCACGTTGTTGACCCGAAAGAGTAGTGAGTTCGTGTGGGGAGAAAAGCAAGAAAGAGCATTTGCCACATTGAAAGAAAAATTGTGTAACGCCCCGGTTCTCACGTTACCCGAAGGAATGGAAGATTTCGTTGTGTATAGTGATGCTTCACATAAAGGTTTGGGTTGTGTCTTGATGCAACGAGGGAAAGTGATTGCCTACGCCTCGAGACAACTAAAGAATGCGGAAGAGAGGTACACGACTCACGATTTGGAATTGGCGGCTATAGTGTTTGCTTTAAAGTTATGGAGGCACTACTTGTACGGTACGAGATGTACGTTATATACGGATCATAAAAGTCTCCAATACGTTTTTACTCAAAAAGACCTAAATATGAGGCAAAGAAGATGGATCGAATTGATACAAGATTATGATTGTGAAATTGTCTACCATGCGGGGAAGGCCAATGTGGTAGCCGACGCCTTGAGCCGAAAAGTGTATGAGAAGCCGATTAAGGGAAAGCTAACACGTATTGAAGTAGTCTCGAGTATTGTAGAACGGATCAAGAATGCCCAACGGGAAGTGATGGAGAAAGATGAATTAAGGCAAGAACGATTGGGAAAGAACCAACATTTCGTGGAAAATAAACAAGGGTTGAAAACCGTGGGTGGACGAATTTGGGTTCCCAAGTTCGGGGGTACCCGAAAGGAATTACTAAACGATATTCATAAGTCTAAGTATTCGATCCACCCGGGGAGTACAAAAACGTACCAAGATATGAAGAAGATGTATTGGTGGCCCGGGATGAAGGCAAGAGTGGCTAAGTACATTTCTAAGTGTGCCACGTGTGCACAAGTAAAAGCCGAGCACCAAGTACCTTACGGGGTAGCTCAATCGTTACAAATCCCGGCCGGAAAATGGGATGATATAACAATGGATTTTATTGTCGGGTTGCCAAAGACGAGCAAGAACCACGACGCCATTTGGGTCATAGTTGACCGTTTGACCAAAAGTGCATTATTCTTAGCAATTCGGGAAACCATGCCACTTGAGAAGCTGGCAAAGTTGTATGTGGATGAAGTGGTGAGACTTCATGGAGTTCCGTTGTCGATTGTGTCCGATAGAGACGCGAGGTTTACCTCGAGATTTTGGAGATCGTTGCAAGAGGAATTGGGAACGAAGTTGCGGTTGAGTACGGCTTACCACCCGCAAACCGATGGCCAAAGTGAAAGAACCATTCAAACGGTTGAAGATATGTTAAGGTCGTGTGTGTTAGATTTTGGAGGTAAATGGGATGAGCACTTACCGTTAGTTGAGTTCTCCTACAACAATAGTTACCAATCGACTGTTAAAATGCCGCCTTATGAGGCATTGTATGGGAGAAAATGTAGAACCCCATCGTGTTGGCTTGAGGCGGGTGAGACGAAACTCACGGGTCCCGAGATTGTGAGGATGACCAATGAAAAGATTGGGATAATCCAAACCAATATGAAAATTGCCCAAGATCGACAAAGAAGCTACTCGGGTTTGAAGAAGAGACCGTATGATTTAAATGTTGGAGACATGGTGATGTTGAAAGTATCGCCTTGGAAAGGCGTAATGCGGTTTGGTAAGAAGGGCAAATTGAGCCCGAGGTATGTTGGCCCGTTTAAGATTTTGAAACGGGTCGGTTTGCAAGCTTTCAAGTTAGAACTCCCACCCGAACTTCAAGGTGTTCACGATACGTCTCATGTAAGTTATTTGAAAAAGTTCGTGGGTGAGGTCGAAAATATAATTCCATTGCAAGAGTTGCGGGTTGATGCCCCGAACCGATTGATTGAGGAACCCGAAGCCATACTAGAGTCAAAAACCAAGAAACTTCGGAATAAAGAAATTGAATTGGTATTGGTCAAGTGGAAGCATTCACTTGGGCCGAACTTGACTTGGGAAGTCAAGGATGAGATTCGGAAAAGATACCCGAACTTTGTAAATTATGATGAGATTCCGAGGACGGAATCTCCTTAAGGGGTGGATAGTTGTAACGACCCGAATTTTGTAAATAAATAAATTGTACAAAAATATGTTAAATAAGGATAAATCATTTAAATAACGTAGGAACTGGTTTCGTGTCGTTTGGACACCGTACGAGAGAGTTATGGGCGAAACCGGGTCGAACCAAAGACCAAAAAGTGCAGCCCTAGCTGCTGGGAGAGTTAGCGACGCGAACCCGAGTTCGCGATCGCGAACTCGGTGCAGGGAAATTGGACGTTCATCGCTAAGTGGTTCGCGTGGGGCTAGCGATCGTTAACTTTGCGTGTGCCATGAAGAGTTAGCGACGCGAACTAGTTCGCGTCGCGAAGTCCTGTCGTGCAGCATTTAAGACGGGTTTGAGCTCATTTATGTCATTTTGAAACCCTAGCTCCTCCTCTCTCTTGTGTGTACGAAATCTGAGTGTAAGGTGTCGTTTGGAGCTCAATCTTCATCAAATCTTGGAGATTCTTGCTCACATTTGAAGATCAAAGGTAAATCTTCATTCCTCTTATGATATAAGTCTTAGATTCAAGTAGGGAAAGCTTGAATCTCAAACCCTAGTTATGGAATAGTTCATGAATGGTTAAATGGAAGTTATATAACTTAGACCTATGGTATTTTGATAAGGAAAATATGGTCACATTATGGATGTACGAAAATATGGTGATTATGAACTTAGGGTTTAGTAATTTTGGGGAAAGTAGTGCTAGTAGTTAACTAGCCATGGATTATGTAGTTAGTATAGATGATTAATGTAAACCATCGTATTGGTTTTGTTATAGATTGTCGGTTGGAAGATTTGAGGCATTCAAATCTCGAGAAGTGATATTGGTGATTGAGGAACATAACCGTTGGTTAAGCTTGGCAAAGGTGAGTACATGTGAACCTTCAAAACTGAGTACATAGTTAGTAAATGATTTATGTTTAAATGTTTTATCGAGTCTTTAAGTAATTTTAGTCATTTATGTGAAATATGATGAATTGCTTATGTGATGATGAAATGACTAATTGAACGAGAAATGATGGAGCTATAGGCTCATAATGATAGAGAAAAGTGATGATGATGATGATATTGTCCCTAGGGCCGTAGTAGATTGGAGGCATTCCGGTTATTACGGTACCTTTAGGTTAGTGGTAGATTGGAGGCATTCCGATTACCCAATACCTATGAGACCCGGTAGATTGGAGGCATTCCGGTTACCGTGGTTATGATGGTCTTGATAGATCGGAGGCATTCCGATTATCTTGACATTGGCCAAATGATGAAAGTATTGAAGTGACCCAAACGAACCTAGTAATATTATTTAAGTTTAAATGATATTAATTGACTAGTTGTTTATCGGGTCTAAAACCCATGTATCTCACGAGGCAATTTTGTCTCACGTACTATGTTTGTGTTTTGCTATGTACTCAGGTTCGGGATCGAAGATCTAGGAGGCCCGTTTAGAAGAGGCCTTGTTGAGATTAGCTCGGTGTTGATGATTAGAGTTCTTATCCTATGGTTAAGATATAATTTGTAACACCGTTTTTGTAAACTCTGATAATCTCGAACAAGAAACCTTTTCGTTTTTGTAAAACAAATATTTGATGTTGATACAATATTTATGTATTTTTGAATTAAAGGGTATTTAAATGATGTTTTGAAAAATGAGGTGTTACAACAGTGGTATCAGAGCGAGGTTTAGAGATCTAGACTAGATTAACAAAGATTGTTTGTTTACTTTAATTTAAGTTTTTTTTTTGTTTCAAGTATTCTTTCTTCTTCTTCATAATTTTCGAAAAAGGGAAGAACCCTAGGACCAAGAATATTAAACTAGTCTAAGTTTAATTGGTCAAGAAGGTTTCTAGAAACCCTAGAAAATTTTCGAAAACCATAGAAAGAACCTTAGGATCAAGTATGTTAAACAAGATATGTTTAATTGATCAAAAGGATTCTTTCCATAATCCCTTAAATTTTCGTGACATAGGAAAACCCTAGGATCAAGTATGTTAAACAAGATTTGTTTAATTGATCAAAAGGATTCTTTCCTAATCCCTTAGAGATTTCGAAAATCTAGAGGTTACTTGGACACCAAGTTTATTAAACTAACTTAGTTTAATTGGTGGAAAAGTTTCCTAGGCTTAAGAATTTCGAAACCCTAAAGAACCCTAGAACATTAAACTAGTTTAAGTTTAATGGTTTAAAAGTATTAATTAGGATAATAATCTAAAACCTAGTTAATTAGACAAGTTTATGCCTAATAGGTTTAATTATTATTTTGATAGATTTATTAAAGCTAGTTCTTTAAACCTAGTAATTTAGACAATGTTTTATTGTCTATAAGGTTTAAATTAAAAAGTTTAAATAAATTTATTAAAGGTTATAATCTATCTTAGAATTTAAGCAAAGTTTATTGTTTAATAGGATTGATTAAAATTAGTCTTTTAATTAAAAATAATGTCTTTGATCAAGAAAGTCAAAACCCTAGTTTTGATTGGTCAAAACAAGATAAGGGTTCATCTAATTAATTTAGGGAATTGATAAAGAGGATGTTAATTTTTAAGTTCTAAAATTAAAAAATTAACAAGGTGTATTTAATTATCTATATATGTGTATTAAAATTTTCGGAATTTTTATTTATTAGGTAAAATTGAATTTTAAAAGATATAATAAGTTTATACGTATTTTAATTAGTTTAAGTTAAAATACATATGTATTAGCTAGATGTAATATTCTTATTAGAATGTTAAAAGTTTATTATAAAATATACATATATACGAATACATTATAAACAAGATAAAAATGGAACAATTAAAAGGATAATGATATTTTGATCTTTAAAAGATAATATTATAATTAGTTATTGTATAAGTTATAATATAATTAAAACTAGAAAGTATAAAGTTATGATTTAATTATAACTAGAAATTGTACAAGTTGAAATTATATGATTAACTAGAAATATACAAAGTTATATATATATATTAAGATGTATAAAGTTATAAGTTATTATAACTAGATAATTATACAAGTATAATATAAGTATTTTACAAGTCATGTAATATACTAGATTAATGATCAAGTGAAAAATAACAAGAATCTATATTTAACTAGTTCAAGTTAAATATAAGAAAAGTTTAAACAAACTAAGAATTATTATATATAGTTTTTATATAATAAGTTTATTGGTTCCACCAAGTATAAACCGGTGATTGTGTTAGCTTAAGTTTCATCATTGTTGTTGAAACTAGTGGGAGCTACACAAGAAAATCACAAAGTTTATAAGTGTGTCATTAAGACATAAGTCTTGGTCGAATCTAATAAGTCAAAAACAAATGTTTAATCTCATTATTAGACATATGAAGAACTAGCTATGTTAAACTAGGTTTATGTTTCAAGTTCATGAATCATAAAAGATTTAAAAGTTTAACATAAGTTTATAAGTTTTTCAAGTAAGATAAAACAAGTAAGTTTTATTCTAGATAAGATTTTTCACAAAATCTAGTAGAACGTTTTGTACACCTCGTTTTAGGTATACATGTAAGATCGTGCAAATTCTTGAAACTATAAGTTTTAAAGAATAGTTCTTAAGTTTTAATAAGGTGTCTTGTAGAACTCTTCAATTCACAAGTCACACATTTTAAACAAGGATTAAGATTGGAATAAAGGTTTAAGTTTAGTTTAAGACTTAAACAAACTCAAGAAAATCTTAGATCTAAGTACTATCCACCTAATGAAACACCTCACTTGTTAAACGATATTCATATTGTAAGGATAAAGAACCTTAGATATGGATTCAAATCATTGCGAGTGTTAGGGTGCGTAAGGTTCTGTGATAATCGGGAGTCCCGACGCAGAACATCGCACTGTCTTAGATGGTCTGATCTACTTTGGTGATAATCCGGAGTCCCGACCCAAAAAGTACTTGAGTAGAATAAACATACTAGACTTTATTACTAACTTAGAAATGTACAATTAGATTGTACAAGGTTGTAATAAGTTATAAGTCTAAAGATTCTACGACCCCTAGGAATCGTGTCAAGTCTTGATACGATCGGTAAGGAAGTTACCTACCAGAAATAGCATGTCTCGTCGGGAAGTGCCCAAACCTTGCGGCGAGAATGTGATATATGGATCCTAGGCCTAAAATATTAATTATGGGTTTATAATATATTTTAGAGAATGTTTGTTGATGATTACTAATTAAACTGGGTTTGATTTGTAGATGGCAGCAACAACCATAACGACACATACCAACAATCTCTCACTACACTTGTTTCTAGTAAAGGACGAATTGACTGGGTCAATGTTTCTCTATTGGAAGCGTGATCTTCGGATTATGCTTACGCATGAGAGAAAAGGAAATGTCCTAGAAAAAGCAATACTAAATGCTCCTACCGCGAATGCTAGAAATGAACCATCATAAGCATATTACGCTTATAGGGTGTTCAAATCTTGCAAGATGGTTAAGGGATCATCGGTAAGTGCTCACGTCATGAAAATGAAAGAGCACATGGATCATCTTGAATGAATAGGATTGTAACACCACAATCTTAGAGCCATTTTTTTTTTTAAATAAGCATACGGAAGCGATTTAAGGAAACTATAAATCCTAATTATTACATATCATGAAAGCCATTTACATATTAACCAAAATATATAAAACATTTAAAGGTGTTACTAAAAACAGGCTCGACCCGGTTTACAAAATCAGAGTACGGTCAGACTTCCAAAACCCGACTCTAGTCAAGCTAAATCCACAACCTGAAAAGAGTCAACAAATGAGGGATTAGCACAAAGCTAAGTGAATAGAAATAAACGTCAATTTGCATAACCACAACAAATTAGAAAATCAAGAGAAATCAATAGGGAAAACCCGTCCAAACTTCCACAAGCAATTGGACGTTATAAGAGGATCGGCGGTCGGGCGAGGACCTTCCACTGTTGTCGGCCAACAACAGTCAACCGATGGCTTCTTTACTAGAGGCACGGTGATTCGTCCTTACATAACGAATACGAAGGAGTCCGATCGCCCCCACCAAGAGTAACGAAGCGTAGCCGAAAACCACCATAGCTAACCTCTAAAAAAAAACATGTGCACATACTACCATTAACAATCCCACAATTAATGGTACCACTGGAAAATCAATGAAAACCAAGAAAAATGAATTTTCCCAAATCAACCAAGAAATCTGCTCATGACCAAGTTCGCGTCGTGAACTCAGAGTTCGCGTCGCGAACTAAGAGTTCACGATCCGCAAACTACATCACGACCAAACCCCAACTTCTCTGACTCGAGTTCGCGATCGCCATCAAAAGTTCGCGACGCGAACTACCTCAGATACCAAATTCCTGCACTTTTTCTCAAATCTCCACCATTCCCTAAATTTGTACATCACACAAGAAAGAAGGTTAAGTCCACTCACCTTAGCTTCCCTTGTGAAGAACTCAGTAGTCTTATATCACTGAGTTTCTTTTCCTTTTCCTGTAACAAAACGAATACCGAATTAGTTACCCGAAATCATTAACTTTGCAACAAGTACAAATTATAAGTCAAACCATTATATGTGTACAACCAATTGACAACTTAACACTTGCATTTCAAAACATATTAATTGACAATGTCTAGAATTCCATTAAGTCACTTCCAAGCAATTCATCATGCATTTTTATCCAAGTTGCACATAATCGGCCCAACGGGTCGGGACACTTAATCAAGTCAAACTTGAAATTTACTAATATCACATTGTCAAGTTATCCATTTATCACTAATTTAAGTTATTGACATACTACTTGCATCCATATACAAGCTTAACCAACTTTGACTTTATTTAAGTCAAATTGCACAATTTAACAACCAAACGGGTCAAGACTCGAAACTACCTCTAACATACATCCAATTAATCAAGTAACACATTTATGACATGAAATTGGTAGTCCCAAGTTTACAAGTCATCCAAGACTAAAGTCAACTTCCAGGTTTGACCAAAGTCAACAATACATGAATTTAACTAGCAATTCTAGAAAACGGGTCAAAACCACAACTACCAATTAAGACATGTTAATATACTTTATAAAACTCTTATATGATCAATTTATTGAACTACAACAATGGCTAACAATTTCCAAGTTAAAGTCATATATTACCAATTTGACTAGTTCATGACTTTTACCTAAATATCATCCACACACTATCATGTAATGATCAATTCATCAATTAATACTTTCATAAACATACTAATGCTATTTTACTTCCAACTAAACATTCAAAGTATAAGTCCAATGTTAAAATTATGCATTTAGTCAAGTTTCATCATATAAGGCCCAAACGGGTCAAAATCATTTTATTAACTTCCAATGTTTACAAACACCTAATTAACATTTCATCAAGTATACAATTACCATATAATAACCAACTTCATGTTAATTAGTTACACACTTTGAAACACCCAATTTTTGTTAATACATGATTTACCCGAAAAAGACACATACAACCACTTGTTACTAACTCAGAATTCTGATCACTTATATGGCAATATCAGTCCTGGAAAATATGATATAATAAAAGTAGACTCATAGACCTTCGAATCGACTGGTCGCACGCTCAAAACGGAGTTACGGTTGATTTTATATGATTTTTGCAAAATGGTCAAAATCTGCCAATTTTCTTTAGCTACGGGAATTAGACCAAAAACTCATCCAAACTTGTTAATTCATGCCAATTTCAACAAATCAAGTTACAATCAAACCTATACAACAATTATCACTTCTAACATGATTATATAACTTAATTAACATTTCTAGAACAACAATAATGCATATTCATCAAGTTGGGGAAGATTCCATCTTCTTCCCAAGAACACCATTGATGGAGCTTTTATGGAAGCTTCACCAAGTGGACTATAAATAACAACAATTCATGTATTACTTGCAAGAACTCAAATAAACACCAAATCATGTATCAATTTCGGATTATGGCTAGAATTCAACAAAACTCCATAAAAACCCATAAACAAGACAACCCTAGTTCTTCCAAAGCTCAAGACTATGAAACCCTAGCTAAAGAAGGAAGAAGACTTACTTAGTTTAACTCCTAAATCTGAAAATCACACAAGAGAGGCAAGATCTTCAAGCAATTATCATCAATTTGGGAGAAAACTTCAAGAGTGTGTGTTGTGTGTGTGTGGTGTCGTGACTGGCAAAGAAGAAAGGAGAAAACAATTTGACACATACTCCTACCCTTGGCCACGTACCCCCTCCCCACACAGTCCAATTCATTTAAAACACAGTACAGAATATTAGGTTCGCAGATAATTAATTTAGACCTAACTAACTCAAATTTTAACAACGAAGATATTTTTGAAACCCCGGTTCAAAAGTGAACCCAAATATGTAAAAATCATTTTAATATTTAAATATCTCAGTTTTACTAATTTTAACCCCATGGTTAAAATACAATTAAATATAATTAAATCAAATAAATTATATAAAACAATAAACAATTAAATTACTTACCGAAATTAATTAAAAATTCTAGGCCGGGTCTCAGGATGTTACAATTCTACCCCCCTTAAAAGATTTCGTCCTCGAAATCTCATTGATTACACACAACAGAATTAAAACAAGTTTATAAATATCATTATATCTTTGTCTCATATTTACATGTTAAAAATAATAATCCTTACTGTTCCTCCATATTACTAACATTATCGAAATTATAATTTATTAAATCCTCATTTTCTTTTCTTTGTAGTTTCAAACTTGGTGTCTCATTCGATAGTTCTCTAATTACGTTGTTTTTAATTTATCCATTTAGCGAGAAGTCATTTCTATTTAAGCAATTCGCATATTAATCATAATTTCTTCAGATAATCACACACTGTAAACTCTTTCGGTATGTACAATTTGCACGATCTATATTTAAAAGTTGATAATTACGCAATGTCATTTATCACAATTTCCAAGTCATGGTTCGCATAACTCCACTTATACTATTATAAACATTAAAAAGCATAGACAATCTATTTTTATTTAATGTAATTTAACATTTAAGTGTCTTAGATTCTCAAATATCCTCTTTTGTTTATTATTTCAACGAAATTTTGCACTCTTAAGCAGTTAAAATCTCAAAATTTCAGAATTATTATTACTAAATCCACAATCATAATTCACTAATTCTCAAAATTACACAATTCGAATTCTAAATTCTAATCAATCTTCACATATAACGGCATTGATTCTCATTATTTCAAAATGTATCTTTAATAAATTTCACAATATTATTAAATTTTATATTCACTCTGAAATTTATCCATCAATATAAACGAAAATCAATTCAATATGGTCAAATAATTTAATTCTTCATGTCAATTTTCATTTACACATTGAACATAAAAGGCATTTTTAGAAAAATCCAACCTATAACAATTCGAGTCATGGAGAAATCATTCAGATATATTTCATTAACTTTCTTTCTTATTTAACATCTAAAACACATGAAAGAAAACAATTAACACTTTTATAAGCATACAACGATGTATTTCAACTAAGTGGCCATGCAAAATAAAAGTCAACATGTCAGTCTTCACTTTTTAAACCACTACTATCTTCATTTGTTAGCAATTCAGCATATCATTTAACAATATAATCATAATTCAATTTACAATGGTCAATAAATTCGGCTAACACTTATCGAGTCACTACATGTGACTTGATAGGTCACGGCAAATAATTAAATTTTCTTAAATCAAGTAGCAATCCTACATAGAACTACTCAGTCAATGCCTAAGATTACACCAATTTAACTATAGGCATCACATTAACGGACGAGTACAACAATCATTTACCACAATAAATTGAACCTCAACAAATAGATGAAGACTTAAATCCATATATCACTAACTATCTTTATTCCTAATGGAGTAAACACACACGTAAACAATTTTCAGTTCATCACATACTTCATAATCACAAATAAGCAATTTGCTTCAATACAACTAACATACGTATAAGTAATTAGTTTATCGAAACATACCTGTGATATCATCATCATCAATGGAGGTAGTATCTCCCACGATCATCTGAAATGACCTACCCTCGGGTGGAGGGTGATTCTTTCTCTTCTGGCCTGTTGAAGATAACGACCCACTCGTCGACCCCGACCCTGAACCCGATTTCCTCTCTGAAGGACAATCACCGACCCTGTGACCCTCTTTCTGACAATTCCAACATACATTTCGCGGTAACCTACAATCATTCCACTTGTGCCCGAACTGACCACACTTGCCACATCGCATAGTCTGAGTTGTACATCCACCCGTGTGAGAAGATCTGCACCTAGCACACCACTGTGCCTTCTGACCCGAACTACCTCCTGACTGTATATGATTCGAGTTTCCATGATTTTGATTTCCCTGCCCTTTCTTATTCTGTTTGGAATCCGATTGTGCAGACTTAAACTTTTGATACTCTAACCTATCCCTGATCACCCAATCTCGAGTATTCAAATCACCTTCTACTGTTTTGGCCAAATCGAAGGCCTGTGACAAAGTGGTTGCGAGCCTCGCTGTAGCTCGGTACTCGGGTCGCAAAGCACCAATAAAATGCTTTATTTTTGATGACTCATCAGGCACCCACTGTTGTACAAATCTTAATTTCTCATTAAATTGTTCGATCAAATCATCAACCGTCATATTCTCGGTCATCCGCAAATTTAAGAATTCAGATCGAATTATATCCATCTCGAACGAATTACAATAACGCTTACACACCTGTTCTCTAAATTGATCCCATGTTATACTGTTTTTAACTTCTTTGGGTAAATGTTCGATCAAGGTATCCCACCAATTCATAGCACCACCTACTAACTTTCGTGTGGCATACATCACCCGGTGTTGGTCATCACACCCGCAAGCATCTAAGGTTCTCTCCATTTCCCTCAACCAGTTCATTGTGACATTAGGGTCTCTACTTCCACTGAATTCAGGGGGTTTACAATCTAAAAATTGTTTGAAGGTGCAAGTCGGTTTCATACTGAATGGATAAGGTTGGTTCGGGAATTGATATTGAGGTATACCTTGGCTTGGGTTAACATAATAGTATTGTGGTTGGGTCATTACAGGATGGGATTCGGATGTGGTGGACATTAAGTGAACCGTCATGGTAAAGGCGGGAGTTGTGGGAATTTGCATGGTAGGGGCGGACATTATAGGGATGAACATAGGAGGGATGTTTGGTGGTTGGTTATTCTGATTCTGATTCATGCTATCAACAAGATTTTGGAGGTGTTCCAATCGACTTTCCATTCTCAAAATATAATCTTCTCTATCTGCATTTATATTTCTAGATGTACCAATGATTTCCGGTTCGGGGTTCGACGGGATTACCAACGGGTTGGGATCGTTATCGGCCATACCTGTAACAAACACAACATCTCACAAACTCTTAGTTTAATCCGTTAGTACCTATTATAGTAACTACTACTAAACCACAATTCATATTCACTCTACTAATCCACTCCAAAATTAAGGAAGTTTGACCAACTCGAGCCAAGATTTGGGAATGGTACACCTAAATGTGCAACCATCGCCAAACCTAGGCTCTGATACCAAATTGTAACACCACAATCTTAGAGCCATTTTTTTTTTTTTTAAATAAGCATACGGAAGCGATTTAAGGAAACTATAAATCCTAATTATTACATATCATGAAAGCCATTTACATATTAACCAAAATATATAAAACATTTAAAGGTGTTACTAAAAACAGGCTCGACCCGGTTTACAAAATCAGAGTACGGTCAGACTTCCAAAACCCGACTCTAGTCAAGCTAAATCCACAACCTGAAAAGAGTCAACAAATGAGGGATTAGCACAAAGCTAAGTGAATAGAAATAAACGTCAATTTGCATAACCACAACAAATTAGAAAATCAAGAGAAATCAATAGGGAAAACCCGTCCAAACTTCCACAAGCAATTGGACGTTATAAGAGGATCGGCGGTCGGGCGAGGACCTTCCACTGTTGTCGGCCAACAACAGTCAACCGATGGCTTCTTTACTAGAGGCACGGTGATCCCTCCTTACATAACGAATACGAAGGAGTCCGATCGCCCCCACCAAGAGTAACGAAGCGTAGCCGAAAACCACCATAGCTAACCCCCAAAAAAAAACATGTGCACATACTACCATTAACAATCCCACAATTAATGGTACCACTGGAAAATCAATGAAAACCAAGAAAAATGAATTTTCCCAAATCAACCAAGAAATCTGCTCATGACCAAGTTCGCGTCGTGAACTCAGAGTTCGCGTCGCGAACTAAGAGTTCACTATCCGCGAACTACATCACGACCAAACCCCAACTTCTCTGACTCGAGTTCGCGATCGCCATCAAAAGTTCGCGACGCGAACTACCTCAGATACCAAATTCCTGCACTTTTTCTCAAATCTCCACCATTCCCTAAATTTGTACATCACACAAGAAAGAAGGTTAAGTCCACTCACCTTAGCTTCCCTTGTGAAGAACTCAGTAGTCTTATATCACTGAGTTTCTTTTCCTTTTCCTGTAACAAAACGAATACCGAATTAGTTACCCGAAATCATTAACTTTGCAACAAGTACAAATTATAAGTCAAACCATTATATGTGTACAACCAATTGACAACTTAACACTTGCATTTCAAAACATATTAATTGACAATGTCTAGAATTCCATTAAGTCACTTCCAAGCAATTCATCATGCATTTTTATCCAAGTTGCACATAATCGGCCCAACGGGTCGGGACACTTAATCAAGTCAAACTTGAAATTTACTAATATCACATTGTCAAGTTATCCATTTATCACTAATTTAAGTTATTGACATACTACTTGCATCCATATACAAGCTTAACCAACTTTGACTTTATTTAAGTCAAATTGCACAATTTAACAACCAAACGGGTCAAGACTCGAAACTACCTCTAACATACATCCAATTAATCAAGTAACACATTTATGACATGAAATTGGTAGTCCCAAGTTTACAAGTCATCCAAGACTAAAGTCAACTTCCAGGTTTGACCAAAGTCAACAATACATGAATTTAACTAGCAATTCTAGAAAACGGGTCAAAACCACAACTACCAATTAAGACATGTTAATATACTTTATAAAACTCTTATATGATCAATTTATTGAACTACAACAATGGCTAACAATTTCCAAGTTAAAGTCATATATTATCAATTTGACTAGTTCATGACTTTTACCTAAATATCATCCACACACTATCATGTAATGATCAATTCATCAATTAATACTTTCATAAACATACTAATGCTATTTTACTTCCAACTAAACATTCAAAGTATAAGTCCAATGTTAAAATTATGCATTTAGTCAAGTTTCATCATATAAGGCCCAAACGGGTCAAAATCATTTTATTAACTTCCAATGTTTACAAACACCTAATTAACATTTCATCAAGTATACAATTACCATATAATAACCAACTTCATGTTAATTAGTTACACACTTTGAAACACCCAATTTTTGTTAATACATGATTTACCCGAAAAAGACACATACAACCACTTGTTACTAACTCAGAATTCTGATCACTTATATGGCAATATCAGTCCTGGAAAATATGATATAATAAAAGTAGACTCATAGGCCTTCGAATCGACTGGTCGCACGCTCAAAACGGAGTTACGGTTGATTTTATATGATTTTTGCAAAATGGTCAAAATCTGCCAATTTTCTTTAGCTACGGGAATTAGACCAAAAACTCATCCAAACTTGTTAATTCATGCCAATTTCAACAAATCAAGTTACAATCAAACCTATACAACAATTATCACTTCTAACATGATTATATAACTTAATTAACATTTCTAGAACAACAATAATGCATATTCATCAAGTTGGGGAAGATTCCATCTTCTTCCCAAGAACACCATTGATGGAGCTTTTATGGAAGCTTCACCAAGTGGACTATAACTAACAACAATTCATGTATTACTTGCAAGAACTCAAATAAACACCAAATCATGTATCAATTTCGGATTATGGCTAGAATTCAACAAAACTCCATAAAAACCCATAAACAAGACAACCCTAGTTCTTCCAAAGCTCAAGACTATGAAACCCTAGCTAAAGAAGGAAGAAGACTTACTTAGTTTAACTCCTAAATCTGAAAATCACACAAGAGAGGCAAGATCTTCAAGCAATTATCATCAATTTGGGAGAAAACTTCAAGAGTGTGTGTTGTGTGTGTGTGGTGTCGTGACTGGCAAAGAAGAAAGGAGAAAACAATTTGACACATACTCCTACCCTTGGCCACGTACCCCCTCCCCACACAGTCCAATTCATTTAAAACACAGTACAGAATATTAGGTTCGCAGATAATTAATTTAGACCTAACTAACTCAAATTTTAACAACGAAGATATTTTTGAAACCCCGGTTCAAAAGTGAACCCAAATATGTAAAAATCATTTTAATATTTAAATATCTCAGTTTTACTAATTTTAACCCCATGGTTAAAATACAATTAAATATAATTAAATCAAATAAATTATATAAAACAATAAACAATTAAATTACTTACCGAAATTAATTAAAAATTCTAGGCCGGGTCTCAGGATGTTACAAGGATACCCAGTACCGTTGTAGTTAGCAACAGTAATGATACTCAACTCGTTGTTAGATGACTATAAGTCTTATGTAGTCAACTACAACATGCATAACATGGAGCAATCCATTGATGAGCTACATTCCATGCTCATGACTACTGAGTTAATTTGGGGACCAAGTTTAAGAATGATCTCGTAGTAACCGATGATGGTAGTGATCAGAGAAAGAGGCGCAGTGGAAAGGGAAAGGATAAAACCGATCCCAGCCATGGCGTGCCAAGAGGGTAATGGAGTCAAACAAAAAGGTCAAGAAGGTAAAGCCAAACAAGGACCGAGAAACGGTGTCTTGGTTGTGGCAAGGTCAAAGCGTAGGAGGCAATGATTGCTCCTTAGTTGACTTGACCAACTTCTAATTACTCGCTTCCTACTTGTAAAAATTTCATTACAAGTAACTCAAATTTCATTACTCGCTTCCAACTTAATAAGATGATAAGTGAGATGACCGACATGAGATTGTGATGATTCCACGAGCACCAAGATTTTATAATTCAGTATTTTTTATGGATTCAGTAAAAACAATTTTATTTTATTGTTTGGATAATTTTTTATTTTATATTAAAACAAAGTTTTTGGTTTTAATATTAATCTCGAATCCATGGTTGAATTATATTGTGTGCATGTGTGATAATTACACTAGTCAAGGTTTATGACTAGATTGTAAGTCAAGTTTTGATTTACTTATATTTCATGTTTTATATATTTGTTTGATTGTTGTATAAATAATGTCTTGATAGCTCAAGGTATTTATATGCTGGTAATTAGAAAGTTTTTCTAATGAAAGTATTTAAAAGTTTTATGGAAGCACAAGGTTCAAGAGTTATTGAACTTAGTTAAAACATCTTAAGTAATAGTCATTACTTATGATAGAAAGTTTTAAAGTATTAGTATTAATATAGTATGATTATATTGGATATAATCAAGATAGACTTTAAGAGTATTATTACAAGTCTTTTATACTTGTAGCAAAGGATTTAATGAAGTCATAATTCTCTAATAGGAATAATTGGATATTCGTATAATCCAAGTAAAATGACTTAGACATTAAATGAACTCTTAAAAGGGACAAACTATATTACTTAAGAATTAAAGGGTATTATTGTAAGTCTCTTATACTTGTAATAAATACAATATTTAATCAAGTCATAATTCCCTTATAGGAATAATGGATATTTGAGAAATCCAAGTAATGACTTTGGCATTAAATAAAGTTCTTAAAAGAATACTAATGTTTTAAGAATTGATAGTACCATTTCAAGTGTTTCATACTTGTTAGATACAGTAATCAATAAAGATCATAATTCCCTAAACAGGAATGTTGGATATTCGCAAATCCAAAGGATGATCTTAATTATAGAATTCTTAAAAGATTAAACTACAAGTCATTGACTAGGTCAAAGTAGTTTAAGATATGCTTAAGTTCCATAAAAGTAAGTGGGAGCTAAGACTAACGTAATTCATTAAAGATGTTAGTGAATTCAGTAAGTTAGTAAGACATTAACAACAAGGTTTTACCAAGTCGTTAGCCAAAGAGTTAAGAGAAATAATAAATGATCGTTGATTAGATTATTGCAAACCTAATAGCGTGATCACAAGTCTTGTGATTAATTATTGCATATCTAATAGGTTGTTTAACACTTCAGTGGATAACACAATCATTTAAGGAAATTTCTTTAACTAGTAAGAATATCTACAAATCAAGTAACTAAAAGAAGCTTTAGTTACAAGGATTATTTTATGAATTCAAGAAACTAAGGAGTTAATTTCCAATCCTCCTATGTTTACCGAATTACATAAAAGTCAAGACTAAAACATGTTCTAGATTGTTGCAAGAACAATATCTAGCAAAGACAAAAGTAATAGTATTCCTAAATACTCGTCTAGTGTCTTTTGTTTAATAGAAATGATTGGTTTAGTGATAAAGTTACAATTAAAATTGTAAGAATCATTAAGTAATCAACACGAACGAAATGAATAAGTAATGATCGAGTAATAATTCAGTATCTATGTCCAGTGAGGAATAATACATGAGTTAGTATCATTTTTTATTCAGACTTTGTATGTTTTACATCATCCATGAATAAAAGTATATTTATTCAAAAAGATACAAAATCCGTGACTACTCGTCTGGGTGGGAACCTTGATGGGACGTTAACGTCATCACGGTATTTGGTGGTAGATTCGAAGTTCTTCGAAGATAGCTACACAAGTTTTGTGTAAACCAAATATCGGTGATATTCTGTAGGAGGCTCAACGAATATTGGATTGACCACCGTGACAATACTTCGTGGTTGAAAAGTTCAAAAGTATTGTTCACTAGGATTGTCCTTAAGCCTGAGGTATTTGGTTTAGGATACAATGACTAATGTGCTTTGGTTCAACTCAGACAATTCTGAAATAAGTTTGTCATACGAGGCGATACTGGGTACAAAGGAAGTTGTATTTTAAATCGAAATATAACAAGATGGTAATTGCACCTCCTCTCTAGGAGATATATTTAAAGGTCCTTTGACTTGATAAGAAACTGGCAAGTGCACGGTCGTGCCCAAACGAACTGATCTGTTCTTTGTCGTTTATCACAACAGTTTAAATCAAGAAGTCATAAAATGATTTCGAATACAGGAGTTGATATTTTCTACCATGCTCGTATTCGTTATCACAAATATCGTGCTGCAAGGGATAAGCCTAACAACGTTACCCAAGAAGTAAAGACAAAGTGTTCTTTACTAGGAGACGCTATTAAGAGTTTTTCATAAAACCATACCAAGGGTTACATAAGCTGTTTTTATGGGGTTGGTTACCTACATGCCCATCTAGAAGGCCACTTTAGCTCGTATTATTAAGACAAAGGTTACAAACTTGCACAAGTGGGAGTCTGAAGGAATTATGTGCACAGTTAGTCAACATATGATGATACATCCATGCCTACGAAACACTTAAGGGTCACACCGGTGAGTACATGCAATACGAGCAAGTTATGCAACGATACTACGAAGAGGAATGATTCATAATAGTCATTATGAATCAGTTAAGTATTAAGTTAAGTTTAACTTATTACTAGATTAGTTTAACTAACTAATTAATACAAGTAGTTGTACATTTACTAGTTGAGTAAATATAAAATGTGTTAATTAAAGGTTATCCATGATATGATTTAAAGCTATTAAATCATATAGTAATTGGATAATATTATTGTGTAAATTATATAAAAGTTATTATATAATTAACTATTAAAAGTATAAATACAAGTATATATAATTCGTGTATATGGGTACCGAATTATTAGTATGTTAATACTAGACATTTAATAGTTAAGTACAACAATAATAAACTAGTTAAAACTATAAGGGATGGAAGTGTAAAAGGATAAGTTTAATTAAGAGATTAAACTTAATTAAACTAGAAGGGCCCTAAGTGAAAGTCCATCTATTATATCTAGAGGGCTTAGGCATCACTTATTAGCTTGGTGTTCTTCGTTCTTCGTGTTCTTCATTCGTTCTTCGTGTTCTTCAAGTCTTGAAGATCCAAGATCGTTGCAAGTGATCATCTAGAGGATCGTTCGTTGTGTTCATCATCAGTGGACTTATTTTAAGCATTAACCTAAGGTATGATTCATGGAACACCCTTCCTCCTTCTCCTCTTGTGCGACGGACGAGAACACCAAGAACCCTAGGGTTCTTAGTGAGTGTTCGACGAACACACCTTCATTGTGTGTGTTCGAGCTTTTCGTACAAAGTTTCTTTCTTGTTAACCTAATCTAGATTTCCAACATCCCAATCCTTTAGGGTTTAAGGATTAGGTTTAATCCCAGTTCCGCATTTAGGGATTAAATCAGCTAGTTGGTTTTAACCGGTCAAGAACAAGTTCATGTTCTTGGTCAGTATGGTCGAACCAACCATACTAGGAGGTTGACCCAAGTGGTCGATCAGTGTTATGAAACCCTACAGAACTCCTAGAAGATACGTGCATAGGGACCGTGGGGGTGCGAATGACCGTCTTGTGGCAGCTTACTTCGCTGAAAATCCGATGTATAACGAGCATGATTTTCGCAAACGTTTCAGGATGAGTCGTGATCTTTTCACACGCATTGTTCGCGATCTCACTAATACCGTCCCATTATTTGCGCAACGTTATGATGCCCTTGGGAACCCAGGTACTTCTCCGCTAATGAGGTGCACGTCTGTAATTCGTCAGTTAGCATACGGTACCGTACCGGATGCTCTAGACGAATACTTACAAATTGGTGAGAAAACTAGCCGTGATAGTCTCGCAGAGTTCTGTAAAGGGGTTATGCACTTGTATGGAGATGAGTTTCTGCGAAAGCCTACTCATATTGATGTGGCGAAGCTATACGCTTTTCATGAGGAGAAACATGGGTTTCCCGGTATGCTAGGAATCATTGATTGTACTGATTGGCCTTGGGCTCAATGTCCAAATGCTTACCGTGGGCAATATGTTAGAGGGGATCACGGGAACGAACCATTCATCTTACTTGAAGCGGTTGCCTCACAGGATTTGTGGATTTGGCACGCGTTCTTTGGTGTCGCCGGGTCGAACAACGACATCAACGTGTTACGAGCATCCCATATTTTCAATGATCTCAAAGACGGGAAAGCACCTGAGGTACCATTTTTGGCAAACGGGGTGTCTTACAGATGGGGATATTATCTTACTGACGGGATATATCCGGAATGGTCTGTTCTTGTTAAGTCCATTTCACACCCAAATGCGAATGATGTTAAGCGGGTGAACTACAAGAAAGCACACGAAGCTGCAAGGAAAGATGTAGAACGAGCATTTGGCGTTCTAAAGAAAAAATGGGGTATAATAAAAATGGCTGCAAGGTCCCCAAATGTTAACAAAATAAGGGATATAATGTACACTTGTATCATATTACATAATATGATTATCAAAGACAAATGCAGGGCCATATGTCCCGACTTTCATCCGGAAGAGCGACATAGTGAAGCCGACCCCGTACGATCACATGAAGAAGTATTACAAGTTATCAGGGAGATCAATAATCAACAAACTCATCTTAATCTTAGATCTGATTTGGTGGAACACATTTGGAATCGACAAACCCACCAGTAGTTTTTTTTAATGTTTTTTTAATTATGTTTAATGTAATGTTTTAAATTATTTTTAATGTAATGTTTTAATTATTAATGATATTTTAAATAAATAAAAAAAAGTCGATCGGTCACCCATTATGGGCATTTGGTCGCTGTCTGGTCATGTGTTTGATCAGGAGAGAGAAAACTGATGTGGCGCAGATGTGATAGGGATGACCAAATTGGGTTTGGTCACCCATTACGCACAGTCTAAGAAACCGATCTAAATATTCGAATCTCTTACTTCGGAGGATGTTACCAATTTTCTAATTTTCCTAGAATAAAATCCTACAACCATATACAGAAAATCAAAGTAGATATTTAAAAAGAGAAATGATTCTTAAAGAGTAATTTTTATCTATAGAGAGTAATTTTATACCAAAAGACAAGCATGCCTTTAGTGTGAGGTGTGAAATGCAAAATGTGGTTAAAAAAAAGAAATGACATGTTCTTTCAGATTCTATATAAATAAAAAATGATCTATATTTTAACTTTACATGTATAATTCACTACTTTTTTTTTCTTGGATACTATCTCTTAGTTTTAACATTTGTTTTAATCTATTTGGTAAGAAGATATATAAAAATAAATAATATAAAATAATACCATTTCTCCTTGTGAAAAAAAAAACCATAAGATGTTCACATAATCCCATACATGATACACCCCTTTATTCTTCTCCGCTACACCACCCTCTTTTTCTTTCTAGAGTTAATTACACGAATGGTCCTTTAACTTTATATCCAATTTCACTAATAATCTTTTAGCTTCAAAAATTACACGGATGATCCTTATTTTTTAAACTTATTACACCGGTAGTCCTTTAGGCTAAACATTGTTAAATTTTTCTGTTAAGTCTCCCATGTGAGATGCACATGAGGGCATTGTAGTCTTTTCTCATTTCACTTTTTGCAAAAAAATTAAAAAAAAAACAAGCTTATTTACAACTTTTAATGCAAAAAGTGAAATGAGAAAAGACTACAATGCCCTCATGTGCATCTCACATGGGAGACTTAACATAAAAATTTAACACCGTTTAGCCTAAAGGACTTTCGGTGCAATAAGTTTCAAAAATAAGAACCATCCGTGTAATTTTTGAAACTAAATGACCATTGGTGAAATTTGATATTAAGTTAAAGCACCATTCGTATAATTAACTCTTCTTTCTATATATTCTTAACCCACGGTCCATGAATGAAAAGATGGGCCTCCAATTGTATATATGGGTTAGTGGGCTTCTGGAATTTAACAATGGTAAATGAAAACCCATTTAAAATCTTAAACCTTTTGTTTCTAATCTTAGGTTGTGTTTGTTTGCAGCTTAATGAAACCATTCACCGCTGAATGCTTAATCATTCAGCATTCAGTGCGTTTGTTTAGCGCCTCTGAATGAAATATATGCTAAATGGGACAGCAAAAAGCTGCTGAATCATTCTTCCTTAGAACATATGCTGAATCATTAAGTAGTCAGAATTCTTATAAAAAATTTCTCACATTCAAAACAAGTTTTATACAAAACCTCTTATTCATTCAGACCGTTGAATCGTTCAGCACTTAATCATTTTGTTCCAATCAAACAGCACCTTAGGAACAAAAAATCCCATTCAAACCTAAAAAAAGTGCATTCTTTTCAATGTATAGTTATTGAAGAAAGTTTGCAAATTTAACAACTTTTCTTACAAAATTTTTTGTATTCAACCCTTATTTTATGAATGTTGATGTTAGTTTTTTTTTCCGGTAACCTTATTTTGATTCACTTTGCGAGCTGACTATATACATGACTACTACTCACTTTGCGAGCTGACTATTTACATGATGACTACCCATTTTGCGAGCTGACTATTTACATGACGATAACCCACTTTGCGGATAGCTAGAAGTCGACGCGGTGAATCACCGTGGCCAAAGAGAGTTTTTTTCTCTTAATTAGGATTGAACACGAGAGATTATGGAAATTTCACTTTTTGGAGATTAAATCCAATCAATAGGCTACAAACCTTGTTGCTATTAGTGATTCTTGTCAACTAAGGGATTTATTTTAAGGGTAAATTACAGTTTTTGTCCCTGACCTATGGCCGATTCGGGGTTTTTGTCCCTAATGTTTTTTTGTCGTTTTTTTGTCCCTTAAGTTTTTCAAATTCTGGAAATTTGTCCTTCTGTCGTTTAAGTTTTTGGTAGACTTCATTGAGAATACGGGTCATTCTAACTTGAAATACTGAAGGACATTTAGTGTAGCAGTATAGTGTCTGCCCTCATCTTTGAGGTTGGAGGTCCAAGTCCCGTCGTATACATACGTAGTAATTAGGAGTAGATTATGATTTGTCGTTTAAAAAAAATTAAAAATTCTAACTTGAAATGAATAAAAGACAATGATATTATAAATTTTAAAAATATTTAAATGTGAAATGCCAATTATATACTTCTTCCGTATCAAAATAAGGGACACAAATTGGCTTACAAATTTTTTGAGGTAAAAGATTAAAGTATAAATGAAAATAGATTAAAGTACATAGTTAGTGGAGAATGGGTCCCATTTTTCTGTAATATAGTGATATTAATGAGTTTTAAAAGTAAAAATAAAAGGTATAAAGGTAATTTCATTTTATTAAAGTAGATAGTTAGTGGGTATGGGTCCCACTATTTTTACCAAATAAGGAAAGTTTTCAAAATATGTCTTTTTTTTTATACACCTTAAAATGAAAAATGTGTAACTTATTATGATACGGAGGAAGTATGTTATTTAGAAAAAGTAAAAACAACCCTATACATTATCCCACGGGTAGAGATGTGCTTCCAAAATCAATATTTAAAATAAACTATAAGTATTAAATAAACACTAAAAAAAGTGGAGCGTGTAGAGATAGAGACAGGTAATGTTGTTTAAGCCACTGAAAAGCGAGCAAATTGGGTGCTTTCTATCTCCACAAAAACACACACACAACAGTCGGCCAGCCACCACAGTCCACAGTCCACAGGCACAGGGTTAGACTCTATAGCCTTTTGCCCAAACCATCTACGCTAAATCTATACTCCTACGTACAATTTAATTCAAACGAGTGTAAAAATACCTTTCGTATTAATTTTGTTAATGTAAACTGGATAATTATTATCTTAATGAACCTTTGAAAGATATATGAATTATTTGTAAATTTATTTAATCTGTACATTACAATTATATAAAATAAATTAAATTATTAAAAAAAATCAAATAAGAGACACCATAATTACTATTGTTATTGGATTTTTCTACCCCGCAAATTGTTGCAGATTTAAAAAAAAAAAATGTTTCTAGCCACCAGAAGCAGTTTTTGACCTAAGCCAGACCCAACTAGTTATTTTAAAGATCATTTGGGCTTGTTTCGTTTATTAAGGTTTTCTTGGTTAGGGTTCACATTCCAAAGAGACGATGAATTAGCATATCCTAATGGTGGGGTTTATAAATGGGGGTCCACAAGTGCATTATATATCCACCAGTTTCTATATAGATTTTTATATTTAGTTCGTAGGTTCCACTCGTCTAATATTATTTTATTTCTTATTCTTTTGTGTTTGTTTGTTTGAAATGACAACTTGATTGAACTAATAACATGTATGAAATTTGAAGAAAGATGATAGTTTGAGGTGACTTTCAAGTAATGGAAAAAGGGCATTATTGCTACTAGAAAGATCCTACAATGTTTATTGTCATAGCCACTGTTTTTATTCAAAAAAAAAAAGTTGTATTGATTTCTATTAATAGTGCTATCCGTAAAATGATTGCTATCTAAAATCCACTAAATTTTTTTCTAATCTCAAAATTTGATTTGGATATTAATATTGATCAAATTAGTATGAAGATTCAATAGGATTCAATACATATATTAAAATCAAAAGATGTGATTAGGAAACAAAAAGATTAATAGATTTCACATGTCAATAATTTTACAGATAAGAGTATGAAGTAAGAAGTTTTAATAGTAAACAATATAAATTTTCATTTTTGCGCTATATTAAAGTGGTTGTTGGCGTTTATGTAGGTCATTTAAGTATCCACCTAACTCTTAAATCGTCAACCCGAATGGCTCTATATCTGATAATTGTGTAGCGTGCATTTAAAACCTATCGTCACCATCCATATCGTCACCATCCATATCTTTTTGGAACCCGTCCATAGTTTCGACTTCTCTCCCTCCTTTTTCGACTTCTCTCCCTCCTTTTTCGACCTTGAACCAAACCTAGCCATTTATTCACAAACCAACCATTCCAACTTGATAGAACATTGATGTGACGAGTGCAAACTTTCCTTCATTTACATGTAAAAGACCCTAGGGCCGTCGTAGATGTTTTACATTGTACCCGTTGTACCATCTTAAATCTTTAATATATCTTTCAAAAACGTACAAATTGATTATTTTATGCTGAAGAAATTACAAGATACGTATCACATCAAGATGTAAACACAAGGATTAATGAACACGACATTAAATTCGAAACACTTGTCACCCGCCCCGTGAGAATGATTGAACCCATGTTGGTAATTTTAGTGTCACTTATTCAGTTTTAGTATAATGAAAATAACGATACACACAGTAGATCTGCCCCTCCGCACATGTATAGTTGGTACATGTGGTCACTAGTGCATGAATAATGAGAAATACACTAGCCATTTATTACTCCAGACAACGAAAAGGACTTGAGCCAAACAAGATAATCCCCTTTCCCCTTTGACAATCTTTGTCATTTTCACGGTTTTGAACCATCATTTTACTTTTCTCATTTAAACATTCTCCAAAAACACTAAGTTGCTATAAATTTGGTGCCTTTTTTCCACTTATACTACAAATCTATATTGTTTGAAATCAAATTACAAACAAAAAAGTTAGTTATTTTTAGTGTCTGCAATTTTACTAGATTTTGTGAAAGTGGTATCTGAAATTTCCAACAAACAATATCCTACTAAAAACGATAAGAAATATGAACACAAGTATATACATGGAAACTCCAAAAGAGAAGAAAAACCACATGCAGGCCTCCAAAGAGTAAAGCTCCACTATATGAAAAAAAATAAAGAATTACGATCACATAGACTGATCGCTAAAGCCAACATCTCAAATACACTCACACCCTCCATACATTAAATCTAAATGTTGTATATGCTCTAATTTCTTATTAAATCATGAGCGGTGTGACATCTGCACCTGTCTCACTCCACTCGATCTAATGTAACATTTATTTCATAGGATCAAACTGTATATAAAGTTTGAGATGCTACTTTTCATACATCACAAACTATTTGGTCATGTGTAAGCTGATATGCTAGAAAGTACAATGTGCAAGTTGTATTCAACATGACCTCCTTTCACATTAGTTTTCTATAATATTTCTTATTTCATTTAAGAGTAAATTATAATGATGATTTTAGAAGTTTACCCTGAATTTCGCGTATAATCATTTACTTTAAGCAAATATTTCATGAAAAAACAAGTGTCTTAACTAAAAATTAAAATTTAATATTATGAGAATGTCCGTCCAATAAAAAACTTCTCATTTCACCCAAAAAATTTGTCTCACAAAAAACTTCTCATTTAAGAATTGGAGGGACCCACTTAATAAATTAATATTATCTCATTAACTTTATGTCATTTTTTTATCATTTTTTTAAAGTTTCTCTCACTAACTTTATGTCAATCTCTAAACTAATCCTATATTTTAATCAAATATATTACCAAATACCCCACTACCAACTATCTCCTAAAAATATATGCCCAAATCAAATGAGAAGTTTTCTGTGGAACGGAGGAAGTATATAATAAAAATGCTTTAATATACTTCTTAAAAATCGTCAGAATTTTATCCTTCCGGATTTTATATGCGAAACGATTTAGAAAAAAAGCATCAAAACATAATGCCACATATGTACTCTACTCATTTATTGCTGTTTAATTTTTCGAATTTTAATATTAGATGTGAAAGAAATAAATGAAAAAGACAAGGAATTCGCCCCCCTAGTACGCTGTACAAGGTCCCGCAAATTCATTTTCTTATACCAACGAAATCTCTTTTTTACCCACTTTATCCCACAAAAAATACTCATTTCTATTTATACTTTTTATCTCACAAAAAAGTTCCAATTTCTCAAATTGATGGCGATCCACTTAATAAAATAATATAACTATAAATGACTCGTCATATGTTTCTAGCTTACAAACACATGTGCTTCATTATTTGAAACACATGTGCTTAACTGTACATATACACTCATTTATTTTTAAAACAATTGTTATTAGTGAAACACATGTGTTTGTCTGTACATATAGACTCCTTTATTTTCAAAACACATGTGTTTCAAAAGGTGAAACACATGTTGTAACGACCCGAAATTTGTAAATAAATAAATTGTATAAAAAATATGATAAATACGGATAATTCAATTAAAGAACGTAGGAATTGGTTTCGTGTCATTTGGACACCGTACGAGAAAGTTATGGGCGAAACCGGGTCGAGACAAAGAACGAAAAATGCAGCCTTGCTGCATAGGCAAGTTCGCGACGCGAACTTGGACTCCCGATCGGGAACTGTTAACAGAGAAATGGACCATTGGGCGTGATGTAGTTCGCGACTAGTTAACGATCGCGAAGAATGCGGGTAGGAGGAGAGTTCGCGACGCGAACATAGTTCACGTCGTGAACTTCGGACGAACAGCCTTAAGTCGGATTTTGGCTCATTTGATGCCATATCAAAACCCTAATTCTCTCCTTGGCGATTTTCGAGCATAGTGGCTGTTCTTGGGGGATTCCTTCTTAAATCTTTGGTAGATTTCACTCCTAAGTGAAGATTAGAGGTATATCTTCACTCCTTGATCTTTGTAGCTTTAGATCTATGTATTTTGATGGATGGGTTTGAAACCCTAGTTATTGGGGGTTATGGTTCATAGTGGATAAGTGATGTATACACTTAATAGATGGTATATTATCAAAGGAAACAAGTGTATGGTTATGATTTGTAAGAATCTTAAGGGTTGGTTAAACCTAGGGTTTGGTAAATCACCATAATTGGGGGAAATGAGTCAATGAGTGTCATCTAGTGATAGATGGACACATTGTTAGTAGTATGTGATGTTGATAATCTTGTGATTATTGTATTAGGCATTTGGGGAGGTCTTGGAAGGTTGACCGAATTGTGAAGCAAGGAAACTGACGTAAAGAATACGGTTGGAGCACTTTATAGCTAAGGTGAGTACGTGTGGACTTTACTGAGTACATAGTTATATGAAGTAGTTTGATTACTTATGATTGGTCTATTTGATGTCTGTCTAGACTTATTATGTGTTGAGTTAGTACATACTGTTAGGATCAAATATATTGTATCTAATAGTGTAGGGACTAGTTGTGTAACATTTACTAAGTGGTCAACTAGTCATAAGCCTTTAACTATGTACTTTAGGCTTAATTAGTAAGTGTTTAAGCATGTTTAGTGATGAGGTATAAATACCTAGAACTTAGGCTTAATTTGTAAGCTTTCCCATTTACTAATTGATTAATCATTTGAAAGTTCCCTCCATCTCTCTCATCTTCTACACACACTAAAACACCAAGAACACACACACTTAAGCTTTTCTCCCATTTCTCACCTTGAATCATGTTGAATTAGCTTGATCTTAGTTGATTATGATCTAACAAGTGGTATCAGAGCATAAACTCTCTGTGAGTGGATCCAAATTAAGCTTAATTCGATCAAGATCTGAGAAAATAGAAGAAAAAGTTGATGTTCGTCAATGAAATTTAATGTTGTAAAATTTTTGTTAGAATCGAAGATTTGATGATGGATTAGTGTGTCTCCATTGTTTCTAAGAAGAATAGAATCAATTCCAGATCAATTCCATCAACATTCGATCCTCAATTTGATGATTTTAGTGAAAAAGTTAAAAGTTCAAAACTTACTGTAAATCGAAGATTTGAAGCTCTTGTGTAATGGATTGAAGAAATTGATCGGATCAAACTGTTAGCATTTGGATTTCGATCATTAAGCAAAAAGAATTACTGAAATCGGTGAAGAAATGAGCAAAAATCGATCAAAAGAATGAAGAAAGTAGCTGTTCGTGTTCGTCAGTGTTCGTCATTATGAACAAGTTCGGCTACAGGTGTAGTTCGGCCCGAGATTCATAGTAGTTCGGCCAAGTACTTCGGCCCGAAGTGTAATAACAAGTTCGGCCCGATCTAGCTTCCAAGTTCGGCCCGAAGTACAAGTTCGGCCCATATCGAGTTCGGTAGTAGTTCGGCCCGAACAAGGTAACTTCAACTTCGGCCCATATCGAATTTAAAAAGAAGTTCGGCCCAAATCTATCAAGTAGTTCGGCCCGAGGGTCATTTAATTAGAAGTTCGACTTAAAGCCCAAGTTCGGCCCGAAGTTTATTTTATTAGAAGTTCGGCCCAAAGTGTAACCCTAGTTCGGCCCGAACTACCTTAATACTTCGGCCCAACCCGAACTACAGGCCCAAGTTCGACAAGTTCGGCCCAATTCCTGAATTTCACCTAGTTTGACACCAAGTTTCTTCAATATTTTGATAACAAGCCTAAAACCCAATAACACTTCAAATTTTCTTCAAATTTTAAACCAGCTGATTCCGTTTATTAATTAGTCAATACTTGTACAAATTTTAAATTTTTGTTAAAATGACATCAAGAGATGCTCTGTCAATCGGAACCGATCTCAAACCTCCGGTTTTATACCGAGGTGAATACGCGCAATGGAAGAAACGGTTCCTCCATTTTATCAAAAATCAAGAACTGGCAACTGAAATACGTGACTCACTCGAAAATGGTGAAGCAGTATTCTACGAAGACGTAATAGCTGCACCAAATGCAACACCACCAGTTCTTGGAGGTCGGACTCCGCTTCCTAAATCAAGATACAATGCTCAACAAAAATTACGAGCTAAAGCAGATCTACAATCGTTTTCATTCGTCCTTCAGAGTTTACCGAACGAGATTTATAATAGCTTAGACAGCTTGGAAACCGGTAAAGAGATTTGGGATGAAATCAGAAAACAAATGGAAGGCACCGTTTTAGGGAATAAAGCCAAGATGGTAACCACTCTGAATGCTTACCAATCGTTTAAAGCTTCCACCGGGGAAGAATTAGAAAGCACATATCACCGTTATTGCAACCTGTTGAATGAACTTCGAAGAAATAACTTGAAGAAGGAAAATTTGGAAATTAACATCAAGTTCATCAACAGTCTACTACCAGAGTGGGCTACATTTGGTAACAGTGCTATGCAACATAAAGATCTGAGCTCAATAGATGTACATGAATTATATGAGTACTTACTTCAAAATGCTCCAATGGTGAAAGATATAGTCAAAACCAAACAGGAAAATGCAAACACTCTTGATACTCTTGCTCTTCTTACAAGACAATACCAGTCAAATTCATCTGGTAAACTGAAAGAAAAATCAGAAGAACCTGTTAAAGATTCAAAAGAAGAAACGGAGACAGAATTAGAACAACTGTTGCAAGCTATGTCTTTCATCTCACGATATGAGAAGAAGTATTACTCAACTCCTACAAACAACAATCAGAGATCTTCATCCACTTTCAAGTCTGCACCATCTGCTTCAAACACATCTGATAAACCCACTATAACACCTTTGGATCCTGCAAAGAAATGTTATAATTGTGGACTTCCTGGTCATTTCTCCCGAGATTGTAAGAAACCTAGAGTTCGGGATTCTGAATACTTTAAACGCAAAATGTTAATGGCCAAGCAGATTGAGTCAGGCAAAGTATTATTAGCAGAAGATCTTCAATGGATGGAAGATTCTGATCCCGAAGATGAAGAGCATTCGGCAAATCTATGCTTTATGGCACGTGAAAACGCCGAGATTTCTGATCGTTTCAACGAAGAGGCTAACAAAGAAATAGAGGTAATCAGTTCTCTCTTATCTAATTCTTCAAATACAATTGATTCTGATAAATGTTTTGCAACAAACCAGACTTCTGAAATTGAATCTTTAAAACAAAACCTTTTGGATGAAAAAGAATTAAATACTTTATTTCAAGCAAATTTAGCTGATTTAGAAAACGAAAATGAACAAATTGCTCATGAAAATACACAACTTGTTCATTTTATTAAACAAAATAAAAATTTTGAGAAAAAGAATCTGATGTTACAACAACAATTATCAGAATTAAGCGTTAAATATGAGACTGATATTCAACAGTTGTCTCATACTATTTCTGAAAAAGAAATTGAAATAACTAATCTTCAAAGCACACAAAGTTCCACACATAATGCTGTCAATGATAAATATTACAAGCTATACATTGAAGCATGGAATGACTATCAAATTACTAAAAATTGGTTAGAACGTAAACAAAAAGAATTTGATGATAATGAAAATCAATTTAAATCATTAACCTCACAAATTAAAGAATTATCAGAAACCATTCATGAAAATGATTTACAAACATCACAAGAATTAAATAACAAACAAAATGTCATTAATCAACTACACAATGATAAAATTCAACTTTCTTCTCACGTCAAACGTCTTGAAGAAATCATTGCCAAACGAGGACAAACTGATCAAACAATTCACTTGAACAAGCCTAAAGATTTCAAATATTTCAATTCAAGAGAAGGACTAGGGGCAAACAATCCAGAATATCTGAAGATGGCTAGCAATGTACTTCCAACACTGTATGATTCAAAATTCATACATGTTGATGTTTATCAGAGTTTCCTTCGCATGACCGATGAGGAAGAAGAAATTGAAGCGTTCAACAGAGCTAAATCGGAGAATGCACAAATTAGTTTCAATTACAATGAATTAAATAAAACTTATGAAACTAAAAAGGCAAATTTTAAAAATGATGAATATTTTCCGATTATTACACCAGCAGAATTTGAGATAAAGGACAATGCGGTACTTCAACAAAAAGTAACTCGTAAAGTTTACATTCCTTCTCTAATTCTAGAAAAGAAAATTTATCAATTGGAAACTGAAATAGATGAAACCCAAAAGGCATTTGACAAAGAAAAATCTGCTTTACAATCAAAAATTCATGATTTAGAAGATAAAATTGTTGAAATAAAATCTGTTTCAAGTCACAATGCTTCTCCAAAACCAAAATCAGTCAATGAGAATTCTTCTTCTCCTAAAATTCCAATTCTTTTAAGAAGAAATTTTAATTCTCATGTTTTAAATTTTTCAGATAAAACTTTAAATTCCAAGTTTAAGACACCGGTGAAAGACAGGATGAAAGAAGTTGAGAAGTCCCAAAAGTCGAAGTCGTCTAAGTCTGATGAACTTCAGAAATCTAGATCTTCTTCGTTTTTAGTTTCTTCTTTTTCAAATTCCAATAAATGTAATAACTCAACAACATTCATTTCTCCTGCTACTAGTTATGGGATTGTTTATGATTCAGCAATTTATCGACCTGTTAATCACGCTGTTAACGGTATAAATTTGATTGTTAAAACAGATACAAATGGAAACAAAGTTCATTTTGATAGAAAAACTAATAAACCAATTTCTCAATATGACACACGCTACTTTGTAAGAAAAGATGCTCCATGTGGTATTCGTCATGATGTGCTTCATAAAAACGGCTCAATCATTCGTTCATGCAAAATTTGTTATCCAGAACCATGCAAAACCATTCTTGCTGGATCTCAAACACCTCTACCTACAAAATCTGTTTCTCATATTGCTTCAAAATCAGTTCACCCTAAATCATCTGCTTCAACTAAACCAAAATCTGTTTCTCAATCACAATCTAGGATTACACCAAAATCGACAAAATCAGTATATCGTGTGGTTTCTACACTTAAACCAACCAAATTAGTTTATAGAACTGTGACTCCAACTACATCATCAAACTCCAGTTCTTCGACTTCTTCTAAAAAGCATTCAAACTTTGTTAAATATACATGGATCAAAAATGAACATTCAAAATGGATTTTACATTCTCCTGACAAATCTTTTAAATGGTCTATCAAACTAACACACTCAGAACTGCCTTCCTGCAGTTCTCCAAATCTCTAAATACAAATCATTTCACCTAATTCTTCATAAAACAGGTTTTACTAATCGTGTAGGACCCATAACTGATTGGGTACCTTTTTGTTTTAATTGTTTTATGTAGAATTTATGGTATCTTGATTCTGGTTGTTCAAGACATATGACCGGAAACAAGAATTTGTTAACAAATTTTCGAGACAAATATTTGGGCACTGTTAGATTTGGTAATGATCATTTAGCTGCTATAATGGGCATTGGAGATATCATCCGACACAATCTAATCATTCGAAATGTAACCTATGTTGAAGATCTCGCTCATAATCTTTTTAGTATCGGTCAATTTTGCGATAAAACTTTAGAAGTTAATTTTCGTACAAAGAAATGTGCTGTTCGTACATATGATGGAGAAGAACTTCTTACTGGAACTCGAGAGACAAATCTGTTTACTATCAATCTAAACGATGTAGTTCCACTTGAAGAAGTTTGCTTAATGTCGACAGCTTCATCAGATGAATCTTGGTTATGGCACCGTCGCCTCTCTCATCTTAACTTCAAAACCATCAATAAGTTGGTGAAAGGTGGACATGTCTCTGGTCTTCCAGATCTTAAATTTGAAAAAGATCATCTATGTTCTTCGTGCGAAATGGGAAAAATGACAAAGAAACCTCATAAGTCTAAACCAGTTCAAAGTACTTCAAAACCGCTTGAATTACTTCACATGGACTTATGCGGACCTATGAGCGTTCAATCTTTAGCAGGCAAAAGATATATTTTGGTTATTGTTGATGATTATTCTCGATACACATGGGTTCATTTCTTACGAACAAAAGATGAAGCAACTAATATTATCATATCCTTCATCAAGAAAACTCAAACCAATTTAGACTTAAAAGTAAATACCATTCGCACTGATAATGGAACTGAATTTAAAAATCAAGTTTTAGATTCTTTTCTTGAATCAGTTGGTATAACTCACCAATTTTCCGCTGCCAGAACACCTCAACAAAATGGGGTTGTTGAACGACGAAATCGAACTCTTGTTGAAGCTGCTCGTACCATGCTTTCATATTCAAAACTCCCATTATCTCTTTGGGCAGAAGCTATAAGTACAGCATGCTTCACTCAAAATCGTTCAATCATCAACAAAGCATACAACAAAACTCCATATGAACTGATCAATAACCGCATTCCAAATATTAAATTTTTACATATCTTTGGGAGTCGGTGTTTTATTTTGAATGATAAAGATAAGTTGAATAAATTTGATGAAAAAGCTGATGAAGGAATCTTTGTGGGATATTCAAGAGAATCTGCTTCTTATCGAGTTTATAATCGATCAAAGCGTACAATCAGAGAAAGTGTTAACGTTAATTTTGATGAGACGTTTCCTATCAATTCAGTTACTTCAAATGCTGAAAATCCTTCACCATCGTCAACGCTTTCAACATCTGAAAATGACTTAGATACTTTATTTCGTCATTTTTATGATGATTATCATAATATTCGACATACTGTTCTGGAGGAGGCTGGCGTTCCATTTACAACAGTAGCTGAAGTTCAATCTATTTCTGTTCCTGATATTCATACTTCAAGTTCTACGGATTCTCCTTCTCAAACTTCTGTTACTCCACATAATGATTCTTCTCAATCACCTTCTGTTCCACAAAATGAAATCACATCATCTCCGAAAACTTCTTCACCTTTACTACATCAAGCATCTCCGGATGATTTTCCACCCACGAATAATCAATCATCACCTTCTGGTCAAGCTGCTACTTCTTTCGATTTCTCTTTAGTTCCAGCTCAACCTCCACCATTGGTGATCGATTTTTCTAAATTTAACGTTCAACGGGTTGATCCTCCACCGTCTACATCAATTACTCAAACTGCGATAATTCCTCATCCTGAATTCACAGATACCTCAAATATTAATCCAGGTCAAATTCCACTTCCTCATTCTCTTAAATGGACAAAAGAGCACCCTTTACATCAGATAATTGGTGATCCTGAATCTTCTGTACAAACCAGACGAGCTACTGCTGATGAATGTCAGTATACTGCATTTTTAAGCTCAAATGAACCAAAGAAGGTCAGTGAAGCTCTCTCAGACCCAGACTGGATTATTGCTATGCAAGAAGAAATAAATCAGTTTGAAAGATTAAAAGTCTGGCGTCTTGTTCCAAAACCTCCTGGCAAATCTGTTATTGGTACAAAGTGGATTTTCAAAAATAAGAAGGATGAAAATGGAATTGTAATTCGGAACAAAGCACGACTAGTTGCAAAAGGGTATGCTCAGCAGGAAGGCATTGATTTTGAAGAAACTTTTGCTCCTGTTGCCCGAATAGAAGCCATTCGAATTTTCTTAGCATATGCAGCACATAAGAATTTTACTATCTATCAGATGGATGTAAAAACTGCATTTTTAAATGGCATTCTCAAAGAAGAAGTATACGTTCATCAACCCGAAGGGTTTGTAGATCCACACTTGCCCAACCATGTTTATATTCTCGACAAAGCTTTGTACGGTTTAAAACAAGCTCCCCGGGCGTGGTATGATGTCTTATCAAAATTCTTAGTAGAGTCTGGTTTTTCTAAAGGAAAAGTCGACACAACTCTCTTCATCAAACGTCAAGGGGAAGACATTGTTCTTATTCAAATTTATGTCGACGATATAATTTTTGGTTCTACAAATCCCAAATATTGCAAGAAATTCTCTGCTCTTATGGTCAAAAGATTTGAGATGAGAATGATGGGTGAGATGAATTTTTTTCTGGGTCTTCAAGTTCGCCAATTACCGACCGGAATTTTCATCAATCAATCCAAGTATATCACTGATTTGTTGAAGAAATATCTTATGGATGATTGCAAACCAATATCGACGCCGATGTCGCCTGGTTCGAAATTACATGCTGATCCGGATGGTAAACTTGTTGATGTTACCCATTATCGGGGAATGATCGGATCCTTACTATATCTGACTTCGAGTAGACCAGATATTATGTTCTCGACTTGCATCTGTGCTAGGTATCAGGCAGCACCCAAAGAATCTCATCTTCAAGCGGTTAAACGAATATTTCGGTATCTGAAGGGCACTAGAGATCTTGGTCTCTGGTATCCTAAAGAAACTTCCTTTGATTTAACTGCCTTTTCTGATGCTGACCATGCTGGATGCATGTTGGATCGAAAGAGTACGTCTGGGAGTGTTCAATTTCTGGGAGATAAACTAGTGAGCTGGTCTTCAAGGAAACAAAATTGTGTGTCTCTTTCAACTGCGGAGGCAGAATATGTTGCTGCAGCAAGCTGTTTATCCCAGGTAATTTGGATGCAATCTCAATTAAAAGATTACGGTTTTTTATATAGTCGTATTCCTTTATATTGTGATTCTCGAAGTGCAATTGCAATTTCATGCAATCCTGTTCAACATTCAAAAACTAAACATATCGATCTTCGATATCATTTTATAAAAGATCATGTTGAACATGGTAATGTGGAATTGTACTTTGTTTCTACAGATTATCAATTAGCTGATTTGTTTACCAAGGCATTAGACGAAAAACGTTTTAACTTTCTTGTGTCTAAACTTGGTATGCTAAATCTAAAAGCTTAAACTGATTTAATCTTTCTCCAATCAATCAAAATGACTTATACACATATCAGTGTATAACTCGTTTTTCAACATAATGGCTTTCAAGTACATAAGCTTGAAACCCGCTCAAAACCAGTTTTTCACATAAATGTAAAAATTCTTTCCCACTCCTCTAAATCTGTAAATTTTCATTCTTTATTTTGTTGAGGGGGAGAAATATTAATTCTAGGGGGAAAATTAGTATTTCCAGGGGGAGAAACTTTATTATATCAATACTTTTATACCCGTTTGAATTTTTTTTAATCGAACTATTTTTTTTTATCAAACGACAATACCTTCCTATGGTTTGCCACAACCGGCCTAACCTTCCAAGGGAAATATTTTTTTTAGCCAAAATTGGTAAATGTGAGGGTATATGACTAGGGTATAGATTTAGGTGAGTGCAAGGTGATGTGAAAACATGATAAATTTAAGAAAACACACCTTTGAGTGCATCCAAACCAACAATAAACCGGGCAATCTCACAAATTTGTGATCATTCATGTGTTGAATGATTCACCAGACTTAACTGGCCCAGTCATGCATTTGCACTCCACCACCAACCACTCAGATTCCTCTTAATAGGAATTTGTTTCAATTCATTAGGGGACGTAGCACATAATCTATCGACTGCTCATTTGGAGTATGTTGGTATTGAAATCATTAACCTTCTGCCCCGGGTTACGTCTTCAATTGAATGCACAATGTGTCTAGATCTCACCGACAAATATTTCCAATTTAGGACACATACACTTTTTTAAATGAATCTCCGTGTATTCATCGGAACACTCATAGTGGCATCACAATCTGGTGTTTCACGAGGATTGAGTGGAAATCCTGCTAGAGCTAAAAGCGCGCCAACTCTAAACGCAGGTCACACATTTGAATCACCGGTTGTGCAAACGACTATCGATTCATAACGTGTGTTAACGGATACTCTATGTGAGTCCGGTATTTCCTTAATTGTTTAAGTTGATGTGCCTAACCTTCTAAATCTTAAAGGCAACAACTTATGCCGGAAACACATACATTTTCCGATGAAAAATCCATGTTATTCTTCAAAAGTAACATCATATATGCTGATAATTTGCACATGAGCGTTATAGTTCACTCTCAAATTACTCCTATGATCTGCTATAACCGGCATGATCTTCCCCAGGAGCCACCTACAATATAGGACAATATGTAAGGGTACATAGGTCTAGGTGAGCAGAATCAAGTATCACGGGATCTTGATTGGGGTGCGCAGAGATAAAATTTGAGAGGGGGAATGTAGTATGGGGTGCAATTCAGCTAAACATGGTAAAATGAAATGAGGGAGTAGTCGAAAAATGAAAACGTAAGCTTGAGTGAGGAGGGTGTGACAGGGTTAAAGAAAACGAAAAACCCTTTCCAAACTGATAAAAAGCCGGGTAGCCACGTCTCTATCAGATTGCATGTGTTGCCCTCTGATATTGAAAAAGACATCATGGAACCCAGTGATGCAATGCACAACCCCCCCAGCCACTCAAGTATTTCTTAACAAGTACTTGTTTCATTTCCACGGAGATTAGCTCATATGCTATCGACATCTCACTTGGAGATTGTTGATATTGAAATAGAGGACAAGCCTCTCCAGTCCTCGACTTCGTTTGTCCACAAATTGAGTCTAGAACCGATAAACACTTTTAGGACACAAGGCATAATACCAAGCTTATCTGTGTGATAAAGCCGGAACATTCATAGTGATACAAACGTTCTTGGTATTCCACGATGATTGAATGGAAATCCTACCAGTGCTAACATCTATTCCAACACTGAACGTAGGTCACACAGTTTGTGTAACTGTTGTGTTAACGGGTAATCTATGTGATCCCGGTTTGTCCTATTTGATTTGATCATTGAGATTCAATGCCAAACTATTTGATCGGATATCAACATCGGTTCGGTTTTCGATACTACAATATGATGTATATTGATTCATTCAAAATATGAATATATCATTATTCATCATATTTATATCCATGGGCTTCGAAGATTTTCTTTATTTCACCTCGACGAACTTCACATTTTTCATGATGATTTTCTTTATTCATCATCATGAGGGGGAGAAAATTTACAAAGAAGTTCAGTTTATGAAGAAAATGCTTACAAGACTTAAGAAGACATATTAGCCCAGTTTACTCCACTTCAAAAAGACATATGCACCAATTAAGGGGGAGTAAACAAGAAACCGAAGAAAATTTATTAAGATATAATTGTTTGTTCGAGGGGGAGCGTAAACTTCATCAACATTTTATCCCTAACAACAATTATTAGTAATCTCAAATCGACAAAGCCACAACTTCAACAAAAGACTTCCGCTACAAAACAACTCTATCCATGGGTCTACATTTTCGTCGATTTATATGAAATAGTTTGTGAAGAAAAAGAAACTGACTTATCTTCAGAAAGTTCTCACAAATCCTCAACATTTCCATTTCAAATCTTAAACTGACAAATCATTCTATCCAAACCACAAATTCACATTCTTATCCATTCCAAAATTCAATCGAATAAATCATTCTTTCCAAATTTCATAACAATCATATTCATACAAAAGTTTAACTGTACAAATCTTTTGTATCATACAAACTACATATTATCCACATTCATTCAAATCTTAAATATACAAACATTCATACACACACACACACACATCCAAAACCTTTAACTTTCAAATCATTCTTTACATAATTCAAAACCATCATTATCCCATCCTCATAAATTTCTATCCAAAACTAAATCCCCAGCATTTCTAAATCCCAGTCAAATTCTTACCAAACAGATGTTTCATTTCCAGAAATTTCAAATTTTCAAATATATTTGTTTGAAGGAAGACAGGGATGTATATCTAAAAGTTCGCAAAGAGGGAGATTGGATAATGATCAAGACAAATTAAGTCAAGACTCCATGAAATCTTCTGAGATACTTTATATTGGTTGAAAAGCCGATTAAAAGTTTCATTCTTATCTGATCATCATAAGCTGAAACTAATACTACATCAAAATTACTTAAACGATTCATACAGTTTCAGATTTTGCTCGAAAAGAAGATTTCAAGAACATGCTATCCCAACTATTGATACAAAGGGGGAGATTGTTAGGATCAAATATATTGTATCTAATAGTGTAGGGACTAGTTGTGTAACATTTACTAAGTGGTCAACTAGTCATAAGCCTTTAACTATGTACTTTAGGCTTAATTAGTAAGTGTTTAAGCATGTTTAGTGATGAGGTATAAATACCTAGAACTTAGGCTTAATTTGTAAGCTTTCCCATTTACTAATTGATTAATCATTTGAAAGTTCCCTCCATCACTCTCATCTTCTACACACACTAAAACACCAAGAACACACACACTTAAGCTTTTCTCCCATTTCTCACCTTGAATCATGTTGAATTAGCTTGATCTTAGTTGATTATGATCTAACACATACTATCGATATTAACTAACTAACTTGTTTGATGATTGATGTGATAGCCAAAGGCTTTGACTGGCATAAGTGATAGAGTTATGATTAGAGATAGATGGTGGTGACGCGGGAATGTTCCCGGTCACTGAGACGAGTGTACATATGTTTGTACACAAGCACTCGGGTGCTTCTAGTTCGCATATGTTTGCGTGCTAGGTGATCTAGGAATCTAATGCATATATGTTTATGTATTAGGTTCGATTGTGTTCTAATACATATATGTTTATGTATTAGATATGACTGTGTTCTAGTGCATATATGTTTATGCACTAGATATGTATGCTAGGGAAGCATGACTGATAGAGTCACCATAGTGTGACTAAGATGTGTGGGTAAAATATAAATATGTATTTATATACGATGTGATACTTGTTATTATTGGGGTCTAAACCCATGTAGCTCACGAGACATTTTTGTGTCTCACGTACTCCTTGTTTGTTTGCTATGTACTCAGGTTCTGGACCGAGGAATTAGGTGCGCATGGATTGAGATATGCGGGGCCTAGAGTAGAAGATCATTAGAGCGGATTTGTGCTTAACCTTGGTTTTGATATATTTTGTAACACCGAACCTCATACTCTGATTTTCATATCAAAGGTTTTGTAAATCTGTGTTTTGGAACTGGTCTTCTATTTAAGAAAATGTTTTTATTTGGGCAAATGTTTTGTATTAAAAATTGAGGTGTTACAACTTGGTATCAGAGCTACTGTTTAAGTGAATTAGGTTGGATGTCCATCCTAGTCTTAGACTGTAGCATTAGGAATGTAAAATTCCTTGAGATCGATAGGTTGACCTTGAGACTTTATGTTAAGTTTAGGGTTGAACCTAGGGGACCTATGAAAGTTGATGTGATTATGGATATTGAGTCTTATGCGACTATTGGATTGTACAAGAAGTACTAAATGTTTAATGTCTTTCGTATAGTCTTGGTAGAAAGAAATGGTGAACACTCGTCGGAGTGGGAAAGCCCCGGAAAACCGGGAGGAGGAGATGCATCATGACGAGAGGGTTGAACAAGAAAGTCAACCATCGATGCATCGAGTGGATGAGTCTGAGGTTGGAGCTAATAGGACTCCGGTAACCATGGCGGATCTCCAAACTTTTATTGATCAAATCAAAGGGGCGGTGGCCGATGAGGTGCACCGCATTATTGAAAACCGTGAGAGGTCCGGAGGGGATCGCGGATCCGAGGCCAAGTCGGATGAGAGAACCGGTGGTGGTGGCACCCGAGTGGAGAAATCCTCCACGGGTGGTTGTAGTGATGCTAGGGCACGGCCCGATGGAAAAGATGGTTGTTCATTTAAGACCTTCATGGCTTGTAAGCCAAATGTGTATACGGGTAGTTCGGACCCGAAGGTGACTATGAGGTGGATCCGAGAGACCGAGCGGGTCATCGGAAGTAGCAAGTGCAAGAAAGCGGATATGGTGACGTACGCGTCACAATTGCTAACAGAGGATGCTATGGTTTGGTGGGACATAGTCTATGAGACCCTCGGGAAGGAGGTGATAGAGAGAATGTCGTGGGAGGAGTTTACCACGAGATTGAGAAAGAAGTTCTGTCCCGAAAGGGATTTGGAGAAGATGCATGAGAAGTTTGTGACCCTAAAGAAGGGCGATATGACGGTCGAGGAGTACTCGAGAGAATTCACGGGATTACTCCCGTTTGTTGCTAGGACCTACTCCGAGGAGAGGTCGAGAGTGGTTAGGTATGCTAGTGGGCTACCTTGGGATTATCAATTGGAGGTGAAGAGGGCGGTCACGCTAGACGAGGCCATTAGTGCCGCCCGAGGTGTGGAAGAGGTGAACGAGGCAAGGGTTGCCGAGAGGGCCTATGTGGGCGAGAAGATGAGAGCCGAGAGTGGCTCGAGTAGTTTCAAGAAGAGTAAGTTCACGTCGAGCTTCTCTAGACAAGGAAGTGTAGCCTCGTGCAAGAGGTGTGGGAAGAATCATACCGGCGAATGCCGTGGGGAACCGAAGATTTGCCATGATTGTGGCAAGACGGGGCACTTGGCCCGGGATTGTAGATCCAAACCGGCGGCCGAGGTTGAGTGTTATTCGTGCCATGAAAAAGGGCATTATAGTCACGTGTGCCCGAAGAAGAAAACCGAATCACTTGTGTCCACGTCGCAAAAGAAGGTGGAACCGGCGAGGGTGAAGGGACGATCCTTCCAACTCACCCGAGAGGAAGCAAAGGAGGCGCACGATGGGGTGTCAGGTACTTTATCTGTTAACTTCTTGTCAACTTAAATATATCGTAGAATCGAGTCCTACTTGTTGTTTATATCTCATGAGTTTGGTAGAAGGATAGATTGTGTCGATCGAATGGTTAGATGAAAAACGTGAAAACGAAGATAAATGGGAAAACCTAAAGGGTAGAACGTGTTATTAGAATTTGGGAATTTGAAATAAATGGGAGATAAAGGAAACTTGACGTGGTTATCGGTGTGGATTGGTTGAGTATGTATCGAGCCAAGATATTATGTGATCATAGCTTATCGGTTGGATTGCCGCGTGAATTAGTGATCGTAGAAATTTGAGATAAGTTGTATGGTGTGAGTATTTAATTGGGAATAATCTTTCCGGCTAATTATGTGTATAGAAATTTAGATGTTTGGAAGGAATTATAGACCGTAGTGTCGTATGTGGAAAGAAAATAATGGTCGATGTTAATAAGTAGTATAAAAGGGCGGACCGCGAGGTCGGTGGATATCGGTATCAAACGAATGATAGTATGATGAAGTACTAAGTCTTGGTAGGAAATTGTTGTTTGGATGAGAACCATGGAAATAGAAACCTCGAAGATGGAACTTGAATATTTGGCGAGAACCCGGATGAGTAATGTGGTATTACTATACGTGGATGGTAAAGGAAAGAATGACTAAGGTAGGATGATACCTTAGAATTTATAAATGGAAAATATGTGGAAAAGAATAAGTGTCGGGAGTGACGAATTTTGATCGTTGAAAACGGTTAAGTAAAGGTTGGCATATAGCCATAGCAAGTCTTGTGACGGGTTGATGGATTCAACATTAAGGATGAGAAGGACGATTATTGCTAAGGTGTCATGATTATAATATGAAAATATGTGACATAGTGTAGTGTAAGACTACGATTGGGAAAATAATATTCCTAAGCCCCACGATGTGAAAAGGTAGAACATCGAGTCTTGGACCATTGGTTGTTACGTCATGGGTTGCAAGTGTGGGCCGGAGTCAAGTGTTTGACTCAAGGATGATTGAAATTGCCGGTGAATTATGTCTAAAGGAATGTAGTGGTAACCACTCCGGCGGTGTCAAAAGACACGGAGAATTGTTAAGGAAATGAACCGGTTAAGGGCGGTTAATGTGTAAGTAGAGCGATAGATAACAATTAGAGAATGTTATTAGTTACCCGTGGGGTAAAATGCATGTGCATTAAGTGATGGCCTTGGAGGGCAAATAATAATGGAAAGACGATATTATGTGAAATGTGCTAAGTGGTATGCCCCTTGGGAGACATGTGAATTGAAAGAAAACGATAATGTAATATTATGTGAATGGTGCTAGAATGCATGAAGAATCATTGGGCGATTGAATGAGTGAGAAAGTAGCAAAGCTACGTGATGTAAAAGATGGGTACCAGATGGTATTGGTGTGACATATACATATGTTTGTATATGTGCACAATAGAGATGTATAGATGGTATCGGCGACATATACATATGTTTGTATATGTGCACAATAGAGGTGTTTAGATTTAAATTGGCGTGATATATATGTGTATATCTATATGTGCTTATATGAGGAAGGTAGAACCATGTGGTTAATGAGTATTGCTATTATGCTATGGTAAATGAGAATTTGGTTCGAAATGCGGGTTGCATTTAGGACATGCTTGTGTAGGAGATGCCTACGATTCATAGAGTAGGAGGAAAGAGAAACTCCTAGTGAGCAAATTGTCGGTTGGTAAACTTGTATGAAATAGTGGAATTTGTTGCAATAGGAGAACTAATTCCGGTAATTGAGAATAAGAGTTATGAGACTGATTGATGCGACGCAAGGGTAGTTGAAAGAAAACTAGGTGACGGTTTGAGTGACCAAATGTTGGTCAAGAATCAGTAAAGGTCGATGTGACCATATGTGAATGTACGACTCCCGGATAGTTGGGGTGAAAATGAAAATGTGGGAAAACGGGGACAATTGTTAAGGAGACGATAATGAGTAGAACCGGAAGTGATATACATTAATGGTGGTGCCGTGAGTATGAAATTGATTAGTTGAAAGAGCATGGTTGACTTTTCGTAAAAGTCAAGGTTGACCAATTGGTGATCGGGTGACTTAGTCAAAGATGGGCTTTGACTCTCATTATGAACGATTAGTGAACATTATGGGCATAAAGTGTTGTTTGTATGTACGTAAAAAGGTTGATGGAATAACTAAAAGAGTTATAGTCAGAATGTGTGACTTTGACCCGTTTGGGTGTTTCCAAGATTGAATTTGGGAATCGAGTATGTGATTGTAGATGGATCATAAATTAAAGGTCGGTTGTAGAGGAAATGAAGATTTATGGAATCCTTAACGAGAAGGAAAATTGTTAAAGTATAGTTGACTTTGTTCTTAAGTCAAAGGTTAGACGATGTTGGGATATGGCAACAACTTGGTCGAAGCTAGACTTTGACATCCGTGTTGGTCAATTAGTTGATTGTAATGATTGGGTCGTGTCATTCTATGCGTATTGTAATACTGGTTGAAAGATTTAAAGCGTTATGGTCAAATGGTGCAATTTTGACCCGTTTGAGCACTAAAGGCTTAAGATTGATTTTGACCCGTTTGGATCTAACGGGACTAATTGAATGTTTACATACATATTGTTGACTAATTCGGGATGAGAAAAGTTTGACGGTAATAACCACGGGAGAATGAGAATGGATACTCGGTAGAATGTGGATTGGAATTTTTGAGTGATTCCGAGGACGGAATCCTTTTTAAGGGGTAGATAGTTGTAACGACCCGAAATTTGTAAATAAATAAATTGTATAAAAAATATGATAAATACGGATAATTCAATTAAAGAACGTAGGAATTGGTTTCGTGTCATTTGGACACCGTACGAGAAAGTTATGGGCGAAACCGGGTCGAGACAAAGAACGAAAAATGCAGCCTTGCTGCATAGGCAAGTTCGCGACGCGAACTTGGACTCCCGATCGGGAACTGTTAACAGAGAAATGGACCATTGGGCGTGATGTAGTTCGCGACTAGTTAACGATCGCGAAGAATGCGGGTAGGAGGAGAGTTCGCGACGCGAACATAGTTCACGTCGTGAACTTCGGACGAACAGCCTTAAGTCGGATTTTGGCTCATTTGATGCCATATCAAAACCCTAATTCTCTCCTTGGCGATTTTCGAGCATAGTGGCTGTTCTTGGGGGATTCCTTCTCAAATCTTTGGTAGATTTCACTCCTAAGTGAAGATTAGAGGTATATCTTCACTCCTTGATCTTTGTAGCTTTAGATCTATGTATTTTGATGGTTGGGTTTGAAACCCTAGTTATTGGGGGTTATGGTTCATAGTGGATAAGTGATGTATACACTTAATAGATGGTATATTATCAAAGGAAACAAGTGTATGGTTATGATTTGTAAGAATCTTAAGGGTTGGTTAAACCTAGGGTTTGGTAAATCACCATAATTGGGGAAAATGAGTCAATGAGTGTCATCTAGTGATAGATGGACACATTGTTAGTAGTATGTGATGTTGATAATCTTGTGATTATTGTATTAGGTATTTGGGGAGGTCTTGGAAGGTTGACCGAATTGTGAAGCAAGGAAACTGACGTAAAGAATACGGTTGGAGCACTTTATAGCTAAGGTGAGTACGTGTGGACTTTACTGAGTACATAGTTATATGAAGTAGTTTGATTACTTATGATTGGTCTATTTGATGTCTGTCTAGACTTATTATGTGTTGAGTTAGTACATACTATCGATATTAACTAACTAACTTGTTTGATGATTGATGTGATAGCCAAAGGCTTTGACTGGCATAAATGATAGAGTTATGATTAGAGATAGATGGTGGTGACGCGGGAATGTTCCCGGTCACTGAGACGAGTGTACATATGTTTGTACACAAGCACTCGGGTGCTTCTAGTTCGCATATGTTTGCGTGCTAGGTGATCTAGGAATCTAATGCATATATGTTTATGTATTAGGTTCGATTGTGTTCTAATACATATATGTTTATGTATTAGATATGACTGTGTTCTAGTGCATATATGTTTATGCACTAGATATGTATGCTAGGGAAGCATGACTGATAGAGTCACCATAGTGTGACTAAGATGTGTGGGTAAAATATAAATATGTATTTATATACGATGTGATACTTGTTATTATTGGGGTCTAAACCCATGTAGCTCACGAGACATTTTTGTGTCTCACGTACTCCTTGTTTGTTTGCTATGTACTCAGGTTCTGGACCGAGGAATTAGGTGCGCATGGATTGAGATATGCGGGGCCTAGAGTAGAAGATCATTAGAGCGGATTTGTGCTTAACCTTGGTTTTGATATATTTTGTAACACCGAACCTCATACTCTGATTTTCATATCAAAGGTTTTGTAAATCTGTGTTTTGGAACTGGTCTTCTATTTAAGAAAATGTTTTTATTTGGGCAAATGTTTTGTATTAAAAATTGAGGTGTTACAACTTGGTATCAGAGCTACTGTTTAAGTGAATTAGGTTGGATGTCCATCCTAGTCTTAGACTGTAGCATTAGGAATGTAAAATTCCTTGAGATCGATAGGTTGACCTTGAGACTTTATGTTAAGTTTAGGGTTGAACCTAGGGGACCTATGAAAGTTGATGTGATTATGGATATTGAGTCTTATGCGACTATTGGATTGTACAAGAAGTACTAAATGTTTAATGTCTTTCGTATAGTCTTGGTAGAAAGAAATGGTGAACACTCGTCGGAGTGGGAAAGCCCCGGAAAACCGGGAGGAGGAGATGCATCATGACGAGAGGGTTGAACAAGAAAGTCAACCATCGATGCATCGAGTGGATGAGTCTGAGGTTGGAGCTAATAGGACTCCGGTAACCATGGCGGATCTCCAAACTTTTATTGATCAAATCAAAGGGGCGGTGGCCGATGAGGTGCACCGCATTATTGAAAACCGTGAGAGGTCCGGAGGGGATCGCGGATCCGAGGCCAAGTCGGATGAGAGAACCGGTGGTGGTGGCACCCGAGTGGAGAAATCCTCCACGGGTGGTTGTAGTGATGCTAGGGCACGGCCCGATGGAAAAGATGGTTGTTCGTTTAAGACCTTCATGGCTTGTAAGCCAAATGTGTATACGGGTAGTTCGGACCCGAAGGTGACTATGAGGTGGATCCGAGAGACCGAGCGGGTCATCGGAAGTAGCAAGTGCAAGAAAGCGGATATGGTGACGTACGCGTCACAATTGCTAAAAGAGGATGCTATGGTTTGGTGGGACATAGTCTATGAGACCCTCGGGAAGGAGGTGATAGAGAGAATGTCGTGGGAGGAGTTTACCACGAGATTGAGAAAGAAGTTCTGTCCCGAAAGGGATTTGGAGAAGATGCATGAGAAGTTTGTGACCCTAAAGAAGGGCGATATGACGGTCGAGGAGTACTCGAGAGAATTCACGGGATTACTCCCGTTTGTTGCTAGGACCTACTCCGAGGAGAGGTCGAGAGTGGTTAGGTATGCTAGTGGGCTACCTTGGGATTATCAATTGGAGGTGAAGAGGGCGGTCACGCTAGACGAGGCCATTAGTGCCGCCCGAGGTGTGGAAGAGGTGAACGAGGCAAGGGTTGCCGAGAGGGCCTATGTGGGCGAGAAGATGAGAGCCGAGAGTGGCTCGAGTAGTTTCAAGAAGAGTAAGTTCACGTCGAGCTTCTCTAGACAAGGAAGTGTAGCCTCGTGCAAGAGGTGTGGGAAGAATCATACCGGCGAATGCCGTGGGGAACCGAAGATTTGCCATGATTGTGGCAAGACGGGGCACTTGGCCCGGGATTGTAGATCCAAACCGGCGGCCGAGGTTGAGTGTTATTCGTGCCATGAAAAAGGGCATTATAGTCACGTGTGCCCGAAGAAGAAAACCGAATCACTTGTGTCCACGTCGCAAAAGAAGGTGGAACCGGCGAGGGTGAAGGGACGATCCTTCCAACTCACCCGAGAGGAAGCAAAGGAGGCGCACGATGGGGTGTCAGGTACTTTATCTGTTAACTTCTTGTCAACTTAAATATATCGTAGAATCGAGTCCTACTTGTTGTTTATATCTCATGAGTTTGGTAGAAGGATAGATTGTGTCGATCGAATGGTTAGATGAAAAACGTGAAAACGAAGATAAATGGGAAAACCTAAAGGGTAGAACGTGTTATTAGAATTTGGGAATTTGAAATAAATGGGAGATAAAGGAAACTTGACGTGGTTATCGGTGTGGATTGGTTGAGTATGTATCGAGCCAAGATATTATGTGATCATAGCTTATCGGTTGGATTGCCGCGTGAATTAGTGATCGTAGAAATTTGAGATAAGTTGTATGGTGTGAGTATTTAATTGGGAATAATCTTTCCGGCTAATTATGTGTATAGAAATTTAGATGTTTGGAAGGAATTATAGACCGTAGTGTCGTATGTGGAAAGAAAATAATGGTCGATGTTAATAAGTAGTATAAAAGGGCGGACCGCGAGGTCGGTGGATATCGGTATCAAACGAATGATAGTATGATGAAGTACTAAGTCTTGGTAGGAAATTGTTGTTTGGATGAGAACCATGGAAATAGAAACCTCGAAGATGGAACTTGAATATTTGGCGAGAACCCGGATGAGTAATGTGGTATTACTATACGTGGATGGTAAAGGAAAGAATGACTAAGGTAGGATGATACCTTAGAATTTATAAATGGAAAATATGTGGAAAAGAATAAGTGTCGGGAGTGACGAATTTTGATCGTTGAAAACGGTTAAGTAAAGGTTGGCATATAGCCATAGCAAGTCTTGTGACGGGTTGATGGATTCAACATTAAGGATGAGAAGGACGATTATTGCTAAGGTGTCATGATTATAATATGAAAATATGTGACATAGTGTAGTGTAAGACTACGATTGGGAAAATAATATTCCTAAGCCCCACGATGTGAAAAGGTAGAACATCGAGTCTTGGACCATTGGTTGTTACGTCATGGGTTGCAAGTGTGGGCCGGAGTCAAGTGTTTGACTCAAGGATGATTGAAATTGCCGGTGAATTATGTCTAAAGGAATGTAGTGGTAACCACTCCGGCGGTGTCAAAAGACACGGAGAATTGTTAAGGAAATGAACCGGTTAAGGGCGGTTAATGTGTAAGTAGAGCGATAGATAACAATTAGAGAATGTTATTAGTTACCCGTGGGGTAAAATGCATGTGCATTAAGTGATGGCCTTGGAGGGCAAATAATAATGGAAAGACGATATTATGTGAAATGTGCTAAGTGGTATGCCCCTTGGGAGACATGTGAATTGAAAGAAAACGATAATGTAATATTATGTGAATGGTGCTAGAATGCATGAAGAATCATTGGGCGATTGAATGAGTGAGAAAGTAGCAAAGCTACGTGATGTAAAAGATGGGTACCAGATGGTATTGGTGTGACATATACATATGTTTGTATATGTGCACAATAGAGATGTATAGATGGTATCGGCGACATATACATATGTTTGTATATGTGCACAATAGAGGTGTTTAGATTTAAATTGGCGTGATATATATGTGTATATCTATATGTGCTTATATGAGGAAGGTAGAACCATGTGGTTAATGAGTATTGCTATTATGCTATGGTAAATGAGAATTTGGTTCGAAATGCGGGTTGCATTTAGGACATGCTTGTGTAGGAGATGCCTACGATTCATAGAGTAGGAGGAAAGAGAAACTCCTAGTGAGCAAATTGTCGGTTGGTAAACTTGTATGAAATAGTGGAATTTGTTGCAATAGGAGAACTAATTCCGGTAATTGAGAATAAGAGTTATGAGACTGATTGATGCGACGCAAGGGTAGTTGAAAGAAAACTAGGTGACGGTTTGAGTGACCAAATGTTGGTCAAGAATCAGTAAAGGTCGATGTGACCATATGTGAATGTACGACTCCCGGATAGTTGGGGTGAAAATGAAAATGTGGGAAAACGGGGACAATTGTTAAGGAGACGATAATGAGTAGAACCGGAAGTGATATACATTAATGGTGGTGCCGTGAGTATGAAATTGATTAGTTGAAAGAGCATGGTTGACTTTTCGTAAAAGTCAAGGTTGACCAATTGGTGATCGGGTGACTTAGTCAAAGATGGGCTTTGACTCTCATTATGAACGATTAGTGAACATTATGGGCATAAAGTGTTGTTTGTATGTACGTAAAAAGGTTGATGGAATAACTAAAAGAGTTATAGTCGGAATGTGTGACTTTGACCCGTTTGGGTGTTTCCAAGATTGAATTTGGGAATCGAGTATGTGATTGTAGATGGATCATAAATTAAAGGTCGGTTGTAGAGGAAATGAAGATTTATGGAATCCTTAACGAGAAGGAAAATTGTTAAAGTATAGTTGACTTTGTTCTTAAGTCAAAGGTTAGACGATGTTGGGATATGGCAACAACTTGGTCGAAGCTAGACTTTGACATCCGTGTTGGTCAATTAGTTGATTGTAATGATTGGGTCGTGTCATTCTATGCGTATTGTAATACTGGTTGAAAGATTTAAAGCGTTATGGTCAAATGGTGCAATTTTGACCCGTTTGAGCACTAAAGGCTTAAGATTGATTTTGACCCGTTTGGATCTAACGGGACTAATTGAATGTTTACATACATATTGTTGACTAATTCGGGATGAGAAAAGTTTGACGGTAATAACCACGGGAGAATGAGAATGGATACTCGGTAGAATGTGGATTGGAATTTTTGAGTGATTCCGAGGACGGAATCCTTTTTAAGGGGTAGATAGTTGTAACGACCCGAAATTTGTAAATAAATAAATTGTATAAAAAATATGATAAATACGGATAATTCAATTAAAGAACGTAGGAATTGGTTTCGTGTCATTTGGACACCGTACGAGAAAGTTATGGGCGAAACCGGGTCGAGACAAAGAACGAAAAATGCAGCCTTGCTGCATAGGCAAGTTCGCGACGCGAACTTGGACTCCCGATCGGGAACTGTTAACAGAGAAATGGACCATTGGGCGTGATGTAGTTCGCGACTAGTTAACGATCGCGAAGAATGCGGGTAGGAGGAGAGTTCGCGACGCGAACATAGTTCACGTCGTGAACTTCGGATGAACAGCCTTAAGTCGGATTTTGGCTCATTTGATGCCATATCAAAACCCTAATTCTCTCCTTGGCGATTTTCGAGCATAGTGGCTGTTCATGGGGGATTCCTTCTCAAATCTTTGGTAGATTTCACTCCTAAGTGAAGATTAGAGGTATATCTTCACTCCTTGATCTTTGTAGCTTTAGATCTATGTATTTTGATGCATGGTTGGGTTTGAAACCCTAGTTATTGGGGGTTATGGTTCATAGTGGATAAGTGATGTATACACTTAATAGATGGTATATTATCAAAGGAAACAAGTGTATGGTTATGATTTGTAAGAATCTTAAGGGTTGGTTAAACCTAGGGTTTGGTAAATCACCATAATTGGGGAAAATGAGTCAATGAGTGTCATCTAGTGATAGATGGACACATTGTTAGTAGTATGTGATGTTGATAATCTTGCGATTATTGTATTAGGCATTTGGGGAGGTCTTGGAAGGTTGACCGAATTGTGAAGCAAGGAAACTGACGTAAAGAATACGGTTGGAGCACTTTATAGCTAAGGTGAGTACGTGTGGACTTTACTGAGTACATAGTTATATGAAGTAGTTTGATTACTTATGATTGGTCTATTTGATGTCTGTCTAGACTTATTATGTGTTGAGTTAGTACATACTATCGATATTAACTAACTAACTTGTTTGATGATTGATGTGATAGCCAAAGGCTTTGACTGGCATAAATGATAGAGTTATGATTAGAGATAGATGGTGGTGACGCGGGAATGTTCCCGGTCACTGAGACGAGTGTACATATGTTTGTACACAAGCACTCGGGTGCTTCTAGTTCGCATATGTTTGCGTGCTAGGTGATCTAGGAATCTAATGCATATATGTTTATGTATTAGGTTCGATTGTGTTCTAATACATATATGTTTATGTATTAGATATGACTGTGTTCTAGTGCATATATGTTTATGCACTAGATATGTATGCTAGGGAAGCATGACTGATAGAGTCACCATAGTGTGACTAAGATGTGTGGGTAAAATATAAATATGTATTTATATACGATGTGATACTTGTTATTATTGGGGTCTAAACCCATGTAGCTCACGAGACATTTTTGTGTCTCACGTACTCCTTGTTTGTTTGCTATGTACTCAGGTTCTGGACCGAGGAATTAGGTGTGCATGGATTGAGATATGCGGGGCCTAGAGTAGAAGATCATTAGAGCGGATTTGTGCTTAACCTTGGTTTTGATATATTTTGTAACACCGAACCTCATACTCTGATTTTCATATCAAAGGTTTTGTAAATCTGTGTTTTGGAACTGGTCTTCTATTTAAGAAAATGTTTTTATTTGGGCAAATGTTTTGTATTAAAAATTGAGGTGTTACACATGTGTTTGAAACACATATGTTTGAAACACATGTGCTTCCAGTCACGACCACCACCACCACCGGCGGCCACCTCCGGCCGCAGGCCGCCCGCCGCCGCCCGCCGCCATCTCCGGCCGTCGGAGGTGGGTGGGGTATTGAAGTATTGAAGCACATGTATTTGTATAGTTTGAATCTTGATCTTGATCTTTGACTTTTTTTAATCTAATGGCTATTAATTGTCCTTTGAGAATAACTAAAATTCTTGATAACATTTACCTAATAAAATATAAAAAATTTCGATCATAGATATTTATTTGGAATTTATTTATTATTGGTGTAGCTATTGGAATTTGGTTATTAAAACATTGTTGTTGTGTCGTTTTTTCTCTTGAAACCATTAAAAGGTGTAATTGACCGGTAAAGTTTTTCCGGCGTAGATGATAGGCCGCAAGTTTACGCGGGGCAGTCGGAGTATAGCCGGAATTGTAGGGGCGGTGAAGTTGTCACTTGATTCGTTGCAAAGAGTGAATGACGGTTTTTGGGGTTGAGGCAGAGACGTGAGGCGTGGGACGCGGGATGATATTGGGGGTTTCCTTTTATTTCTTATTTCCCAATTTACCTTTATTTAACTCCCCTTCTTTTATTAGAGTTAATAATTATTTAAGACTGTTTTGTATGGTATGTTATGATCAGTAAAAATTAGGGGTGTTCAAAACCGGGTACCCGGATTTTCGGATACCCGAAATTCGGGTACCCGGATTTTCGGATAGTGAATTTTACTACCCGCATTTGGTACCCGGATTTCGGATACCCGGATTTCGGGTAACCGGAATTTCGGGTATCCGAAATCCGGGTATCCGGTATCCGGAAAAAACAAAATATTAAAATATTTATCGAATATTTCGAGTTTTTTTCGGATATTTCAGGTATTTTTCAGATCTTTCGGGTACTTTTTAAATATTTTGGGTATTTTTGGGTATTTTCTCAAATATTTTGTGTATTTTTTGTATATTTTTTGAATATTTTTTGAATATTTTTCGTATATTTTTTATTTTCGGGTAATTTTTCGGGTATCGGGTATCCGAAAATCTTGAAAACACTACCCGTATTTGGTACCCGGATTTCGGATACCCGGATTTTCGGATACCCGGATTTTCGGATACCCGGATTTCGGATATCGAGTAATTTTTCGGATACCCGGTTTTTCGGATATTTTTGAACACCCCTAGTAAAAATGTATTTTACTACTTTAAATTTGAATAATTAGTCTTTTACCGTTCTGCATTATTACCGTTCTGCATTATTTCCTTTTAATTTAAATTAATTGAGATATCATTATTTATTTTCTTTAATGTCAAGAACCTCTTAGTTGAAGAATGATTAACATAACATCGGGGCAACTGCTCTTTAGCAACCAAATAAATGAGTCATTATATTAAACTGATATTTTTCCAAATTACAAATTCAATGCCTACACTTTTGCTAGTTAAAAGTAGTAAAAATCCAGCCAACGAAGTATAAGACAATATACGCAAAACAAATATTGGCCCTTCTAATTTTGACTACATACATGGGAAGAGTGGTGCCCAAATTGCATTCATGCTTAACTAGTTGGTTGTTAGTTAACTAAGCTAACCCAAATTGACAAGTGCATTCACATTTTCGTTCGTTTAACTTGTAACTATCGGATATACAATAATTCAATACGGTATTACAAAACACAAATGATCCATTGACGAATATATGTACGTATTAGCTAGGCCGAATATTGGTTCTAAAGTAGGTCAATCGTTATCCTTGCATACAATTAAATATATATATTGATGAACACAAATTACTTCGCGACGGTTAAAATAAATGTCGTGATAGATCGATGGATCGAGTTTGTGCCCCGCGTTTAGGTGCATGGACCAGGGCCCATAGGCACTATCTGAAACTACCTTTTGTTATAATGCCTTTGCCCCTTAGCTCTTTGGATCCTATCCCATTTTCCCTCTTTCTAATTTCTCTCCCATAGATACATACACATAATATATGTATATATGTTTCTTGATCTCCCTTTCTTTATCTATAAATAGGATCAAATGACTTGAAACAAGCAAACGGTACTGTAGTGATCACCCCAACTTGAAAAACTCACACACATCAAGTATTTCCGAGTTTTCTCGATCAAGTTCTTGTTATCACTCTCTCTCTTGATAATTAAACTTTTGTAGAGAGAGAGTATTAATTTCTTGGATCAAGAAGAGAGAGAAAGATATGTCAAGCGGCAGTACTTGCATAGATCATGTTGGAGCAGCATCTGAGCAATTGTGTTACATCCCTTGTAACTTTTGCAATATTGTTCTTGCGGTACATATATATATATATACTCTAGCTTGATCATTATCTATGTGTTTGTGTGTGTTCTATGGTGTGTGGAGATATTTTTAGGGCTTTAAAATGATGATAAGATGTTATACATGAACCAATTTGATTAAATATTTGAATTCGAGTTTATTGAGTCAAGTCTCCATCGTTTGAGGCTTTCTTTTTCTCACTTCTTCTTCAGCTTGCAGTCAAAAGATAAAGTCCTTCAAATATCTGAAATCTCTCTCTCTCTCACACACACACACACACACACTCACACACACACACACACACATGTACAGAGAACTAAGGACGGTGTACTTGAATGACTAGTAACAAGGACAAAAACCATTCGATTCATTTCTTTCCTAACGGAGATTCCTATCATCAATTCCCACAATTGATTAAAATCTTGACCAAATTTAAGGGCTATTAATTAGCATCATTGCATGTGTGGCTATAACCATTGTTGAGCACCAACATTTTTTTTAGGGTTTTGTCATTTGTGGGTCTTGATCAAGATAATTTACAAGCTCAAGAAACAAATCAAGATCCCATTTTTTTTAATTAATATTCTCTCTTCATTGATTTAAGCTAGTAAAGTACTTGAATTTCTTGGTTTCAAGCTAATTCGGTATCCCTAATTCCTTTTTTGAGCTGCCGTTTTCAACAAAATCATATGTTGGTGTTACTTAAACTCCGTTTTTCTAGGGTTGTTGAGCATAAAGTTGTAGTCTTGGAACCCTAATTGATTGAATTTGTGATATGGGTAGTTAGTTAATCTTGAATTTGAGGTAATTAATAATTGTGTGGTGAAATGAATGTAGGTGAGTGTACCATGCAGCAGCTTGTTCGACATAGTGACAGTAAGATGTGGACACTGCACCAATTTATGGTCTGTGAATATGGGCATGGCTGCCGGCTTTCATCACTCGCTCAACAATTCCAATTCCAATTCCAACTCCCAAAATTCTACTAATTCTCATCACCATCTTCAGGTAATTAACAATCCATCTTTATCATAACCCTAATTTAAACCGACCCATTAATTTGGGTAACTAACTTTTACTTTGTACGCTACAGTGTATAAGTTTTACATGAAATTGTGATACATAAAAAACCACCCCTCATGTATTTTATTAACCAACTCTAATTAGTTATGCTTTATTTGTTGTACATTAACCACTTTAATCATTCTTAACCATTGCCCTAAGGGCAATGGTTAGCAAATCCCTATAATTTAATATCTGTACTTTATGAGAAAATTATTAGTAGATAGGAATCTATTTACTCTAGGTCATACATAGGATAATCTAAAGACCACACAAATCAGACTGTTTTTCTTCTTTTCCTCCCTTTTTTTATTGCTGTTACATCATAGATTCAAGAACCCTAACCGCCGTTTTCCATAGGGTTGATTTTTGCGGCCAACATCTTGGCCGGTATAAATGCGTCAGTGTTTCTCCCATTTTTTAATGATTTTTCGCGATTAGTTATTTGTATATCTGGCAGCCTTTTTCTTCTTATATTGTTTCTTTCTGATTTAACAAAGCTCAAAACAGTTTTAAGATTCACTTATTTATTTATTTATATTTAGAGAATTGATATTTAGTTCTCTTATTTGTAACTACTCAGAGTTTTACCCACTTAATAGGTTGACATGTACATTCCATTAATTATCTTTCTTAATATTATTTCTTGATTTTGACACGTGTTTTCATATTATAAGTAAGACTGTGAGTAGGATCAAAGTAGTGAACTAAATACCATTAGTCTTATATTTATATTAGTTTCTTGTTATATTTTCTTTGCATCAACGTTTTGTCGTTTTGTTCTGCAACCTTACTCTCTCTGAGATTAAAGAGATGGTAGATATATTTGGGACAAAAATGACAGTAAGTGTCATTCAATTCTGTGGTGTTTTTAACTTTTACTTTTGCATTCCAAACTGATCCGGTCACTTCAATGTTTTTAGTTCACTTTCATTCTTGTTTGTAATTTTCATTTTTATTTTAAAGTTACAAACTTAGTTATTTATTTCTCAGTTTATTAAATTGACAATTCGTTTTTTAATTTTTACAAATGAGTCTCTAGCTAAATACATATTACTTACAACTTTATTCATTTTTTTCTGTTAAAAGAACTAACAGTTCAATTAAATGATAAATAAATGATTGAGTTTGAAATTTTAAAAAATAAAGTATCAAAATTGCAATATTTAATTAGTTAAATGACTATTCGTGAAATTAACTCTTAGTTATATCTTCTAATAAATCATTTCCAACAGTAAAATCTATATTTTGTAAATTACAATATTATGTTCATTCAAACCACTGCAAACACGTACATCTAGTTTTACATGTGATATGTGAAAGCTTATTTTACGGGAATTAAATACAAACTTTTGTTTCTTAGTTATTTATGTCATTCAAAGATTTTCAATACTTGTACGCAGCCCTTTTTTAACCAGCGTACTTCGTTTGTCAAAATGCATAAAAAAAACCACCGTGTTAGGTTTATTTCCATAAGTGCAACATTATACGACTGTTATTTTATGGTATAAGTAACAACATTTACCTATTTTTGCTATAGAAACTTAATTTCCCAACCATAGACAATTATATACAATAAAAACAAAGCACCTTAGAAATGTAACAAGATGAGTAATTTAATCAAAAGTCTGATTATTGATATATGTATGTATTTCAGAAAGCTCCAACCCACACTCCCCCAAATTATAGGGTTGATTTGGGTTCCTCTTCAAAGTACAATAGTAGAATGCCGATGAGGCCGTCTCCTGTTACCATCACCAGTGACCAAAAAACCAATCGCCGTAAGTTTAGTTATTCGTAATTAGCTTTAATTTCTTCCCTAATTTATGTAAAATATACACAATTAATGATGAGTTTAACACTAAAATTTTGTACGTGTTTCTTTTTAGCTCCTGAGAAGAGGCAAAGGGTTCCTTCTGCATACAATCAGTTCATAAAGTAAGAACACTACTACATCATATATATCCCCCACATTGTTGTTCGATTATAATTATCACCATTAATTAATTCGTTTAGTATTTAAATTAACCAATTAATTAATTGCATTACTTGGGAATTTCTAGGGAGGAGATCCAAAGGATCAAGGCAAATAATCCAGATATCAGCCATAGAGAAGCTTTTAGTACCGCTGCAAAAAATGTAAGTGCGCATGTTAGAAATATTCTGCATACTCTTCTTTTTCTTTGTTTGGTGGCTTTCACAATGTCAAATATACACACACACACACACACACACATATATATATATATATATATATATATATATATATATATAAATAATCATTTGACACTGTAAATTTACTTGTGGAATAGTGGGCACATTTCCCTCACATTCATTTTGGACTGATGTTGGAAGCAAATAATCACCAAGCTAAACTTGATGAGGTATGTTCATTCATGCTAAACTTCTATCAATTTTAATACTATATTATTTGGCATCATTAAAAAATCATAGTATTTCTATTATATTATTCCATAGACCATTAATTGTCTAAATCTAAGATTATTTAATTTTATGCAGCTGAGTTGTGTGCAGGGATCTGAGAAGCGACTAAGATCGAGAGCTGCATTATTCAAGAAATGATTTAATCTTGATATTTAGAAGTAAATTAAAGCGAACCCTCTTATATATATTTATATTTTGAGCTCAAGAAAACCGTCGCCTTAACTTGTTATAAAGGACATAAGTTAATTAATATTTGGGTGTTTTTTATATTGTAATTCACAGTGATATGAGTGATGTGATTTGTGTATTTTAATTTGTTATCAAAAACTAAGCTGCTTTAGCTTGCATTAAAATAAATTTCCCCATGAAGTCTTGATCAATTCGATTTGTATATGCTTCATTAATTCTCACTAACATTATCAATTTATCACAATGGATATATACACACTCGTAAGACAACATTGAATTTTAAATCTTTGTATAATTAAAAATCTTATTTGCTAATTGATTATTATATATGTGGATTGTTCAATGTGCTTTTCAAATTTTAATTAATGTTCCAAGGGACTAATCTAAATTATTGATTAATAATAACTGATTGTCAAGATTAATTACATGTTTTACACACTGAGGGCTATTATTGACATTTGACAATCACGAAAAATTATTTTAATAATTAAATCATGTGATTGTATACTTGATCATAAATAATCATACAAAAATTGTGACATTGTATTAAATATATTAAGAGGACAAAATAACTGGTCGGTCTAGAAAACGCACAACTTCTTAAATTGGCTACAACACAAAATTGGAAAATTATACAAGGTCTAAACTCTAAAGTAAAGAACTTGTGACGAATACAGTGACTTCTCTCATGTACACAATGTACTGAAGCAAAATTTACGTTATTTCTGAATGAATTAAATGTATGTATAGACAAATATTCACGTGGTTTATTAAGTGTTGAAAAACTGGTGCATATGAAATAAGACGACAGCAATAATAACAACAAAATCAACTAAATTAAAAGTAGTACAATTAATTATATAGAGAGGCAAATATACTGTGTCCTCGAGACATAAAGCTTTAAACTGAGTACTACGGAATATTATTTTTAATGAATTTAGAGGGTATAAATAGAAGTTGCAAATTAAAAAAAAGTTAATTATTGTATTCGTATATCAGTTGTCAACTTCTTCTGAGGTTTTCCCGATTGTACTTGCATCACAGAGTCATGTTAAATGGCTTTGCTATATTTAGGAAGTGAAGCCATAGCCATTGATTCTTGATCTAATGCGTTCATACGGGATTCCCTTTTCCTTTTTCTTTTTTTTTTTCTTTATTGTTTATTGCAAAATGCAATTTTGATTAATTTATAGTGATATGTATGTAAGTTCAATATCGATTCATTTTATTTTATTGAAATATTATTGAGGGAAAAAGGGTAACCTCTAAACCCTAGATACCTGTAAAAAGAGTTTTTGTGTCGAAATACATATATAGAACATAAAGCTATTGAACAACAAAATCTAAGCTAAGCTCTTTGATAAAAGAGAACCCTTTTTGGTTTGGACCACATTCTTAGTAATCTTTTTCAACTCATGATTCTTCATCCACCACACCACTTTTTCAGTCTATACAATCAATGGCTTCAAGCTTTGATTTTTATTGGTGTCATAAAAGTTTATAAAGTGGTCCATAAATGTACATATCACCCTCTCAATTGGCTTTCCAATCTACTTGTATGTGGAAAACAACAAGATTTTGAGATAAAGATGCATCCCGCTTTTGGCATAATTAGGGCTCAACTAATTATGCATTGTTTCCATAAAGGAGTTTGCACTATGACAACGTATTTTACAACAAACGAATTGTAAATTTGAACTACCTATAAGAGAACAAGGTGTCTGCTCTCGCCAAATTGACGTTAAAGGACATTTGGCGGCGCCAAGGCGATACCCGTCATCTCTCCAAATACTCGTCATCAACCATAAACCAAAGGTTTAATGGGTGTTAAACAAAATTTAACTTTTTTATTTTTAAAAAGTGATTGATTTGGTATATTTTTTGTGGGCCACCACAAAGAGATGTCATGTGAATATTAAACGATGGAGTGAAATCTTGATGTATATATTAAAATTTAATAAAGATGCAAAAATATATTTAATATGACTGTTAAATCTAGTTTTGAGCTTCATTGATGTAATTAGCTTTAGCAACTAGTTAATTGATGTTTAGAGATAGGAGGTATAAATAGGATAAACTAAACTTAGAATGTAAGCTTTCCTCTCATTTGTATTGAATTATCATTTGAAAGCTTGTTCCCTCCATCTTCATCTCTCTCAATACACACACTAATGTTGGGTCTCATATATTGTAACTAATAGTCTAGGGATCATTTATGTATTTAGTCTAAACTTAGGCTAGCTATATATGGTTAGTGTAACCTAATTTGCAATGAACCTTTGCCTATTTTGTAACCTATCCATCCATAGCAAAGTGTTCAAGTTTTTCCTTTCAATCTAAATCTTCCTAATTTCTACTTGTTATTGCTTAATCCATTGACTATTCTTTGAAATCATAATTTTCAATTAGTATCAGAGCTTAAATTCACTCTGAATACGAACCATTTCCATTGCTTGTTGTCCAAATCAAAAGATCAAAAGGGGTTATCAAGTTTTTGAAGAAAAAAGGGATCAAAAATCAAAAAACGGATTTGAGGTATTAATACGTGTTCTTATGAGTTAAATAGCTTCATTTTGTGTTTATATTAAGCTTAGAATCGAGTTAAGTTCAAATCCAATCCATTCTGATGAAGAAATTGTGATTTTGAGTAACCACCATTAAAGCTTCAAAAACCTTCAAAATTCAAATTTTCCATTAGATCTAGGTTGTTTTTAGTGAATATTGTTGAAATGGATTGAAGGAAAACGTTTTTGGGTCATTTTGCAAAAAGAATCATCGATTTTGGTTAAGAAACGAGCGTTCTAGGATCAATTTAGTGAATTTTTTTGGCTGTTCGGAACAGTTCTGCTCAAGAACGACGCCACTGTTCTCGTGTAACATCCCAAAACCCGGCCTATTAGTTTATTGACCTTAAGGTATCTTATTAAATGATTATCTTATTAAATGCCTAGTTAATTAAATTAGCCTGCTGTCCTTTGCGGTATTTTAACCAAGGGGTTAAAATACCCGACTTGTGATATTTTTGGAATGAAAGCGTGATTTTTATATATTTGGATTCCTTGTTAAATATCGTTTCCAGAAATGCTTTCGTTTTTAAAATTGGAGTCCGTTTGCTATTTTAAATAAATTAATTACGAGAGGGACTTTCAGACGGATACTGTTAAAGTGGAAAAAGTGCAAGAGGGGCCCCACTCCCTCTTGCTTGGCCGGTGTAGGGAGAGAGGGAAACACCCTCTCTTCTCTTTTTCCCTCTTTCAAACATTATCCTCTCATTTTACTTACACTATTTCATTGAAAACTCCATCTCTTTCTCTCTACTTGTTCATCATCTTCTTGAGCTTGTTCTTGTGCTAGAGTCCGAATTTCCATACCAAAATTAGTGTAGAAGAAGCTTAGTGGTAAGTTACATCTTCTCTTGTACTTGTTCTTGGTGTTCTTGAGCTAGAACTTGAACTAGGGTTTTTGTAGTTGGTTGTTTTGTTGGTGGATCTTGTTATGGATGTTGTAGTTTATGTTTATGCAAGCTTTTACATGGAATGTATGATTATGATTGTTAGTGGTAGGAAGACAAGATTTGGTGAAGAACACCTTCAACCTCCATTAATGGTGGATGTTGAAGGTGGGTTTTGTTGAATCTTGGATTTCTTGAGTTTTGGATGGATAGAATTGTTTATTAGGTTGTGAAATCATGTTTGGTAAGTTATGGATATTAAAAACCTAGAATTGATTAATTGGTGAAGTAGTTTAACTAGTGTTTGATTAACTAGTGATTTTGGAAGTATCATACTTGGATTTGTGATGATTATGATCTTGATGGAATTGTTGAAGGTTGTGAATTGCTAGTTATAGATTTATTGCTAGTGATGGAATTGTTAGATGTTTGTGAATTGCTAGTTTAAGGATTAATTACTAGTTAATGGAAATGTGGAAGTGTTGGATCATATTCGGGTTTTTGGCCCGTTTGGGTCAACTAGTTGTGAATACTTGCTAAATGGTTAAAATGGTCAATAGTATTGATGGAAGGTTTGTGCTAGTTGGAAATGTCATAAAATGTGCATTTTATGAGTCTTGTGTAGGTAGTTGTTGAAATTGATGATTTTGACGATTCGGTGGATTATCACTAACTCGGTATATTGTTGACAGGAACCGGGAAGGATACTCAGTGATACTAGCTCACTGAGTTAAGGAATCGGAAGTCGAAAGGTGAGTGGATCCGACCTACAACTCGTGTTTCGGTTTATTTGGTTTGGTATTGGTTTTTAGTAAAAAAATCGCAGGAATATACCAGACAAGGGGAGTTCGCGACGCGAACTTCACTTAACGATCGCGAAGTGGCTCCAGTGAATTTGGTTGGTCGTCGCGAACTAGATCACGATTTGAGTTCACGTCGCGAACACTAGTTAGCGATCGCGAACTAGAGTTCGCGATTGGGAACTCAGTCGTGACGTTTTTCGCGGTGTTTTTCGTAGCTAGCCTACTTGTTATGTATGCCTAGTGTTAGGGAATACCATACATGACTATGTGCACAATCGGGATGAGGTCAGTGTCGGAAGGAGTATGGCTGGGCATCGGGTATCGACTAATCGGGTATCCGACCTTACCTGTATTTGTTGCATGGTTAAGGGGAGGGAGTTGCCCGGGTGTTGGATACGAAACGCTATCGGTTACCGTGGTTTTGGCCGACCATGGTTTAAGGCCCGCAAAGCCGCCGATCCTCTCATTTAGTGATTACCCAACCGGAGATGTTTTATAACTTCCGTGTTTAAGTGACTAGTGTAGTTTGTAGGGTTAGGAATTCATTCACTTAGCTTTTGTGCTAATCCCTCCCTTATTGACATTTCAGGTTGAATGGCTCTTGGGTCGGCTTGGACGGGAAGTTTGACCATACTTAATTTATATGTTTTTGTAAAATGAGCCGTGTCAGTAATACCGTCTTTTAACTACTGTTGGATTGTAATATTCTTTTGTGGGACCACGAATTGTAACCCTAACTAACTAATTGCTTCCGTACCTAGATTAATGTTTAACTAGACGTTTTAAAAAATAAAATAAATGCGGTGTTACAACTTGGTATCAGAGCTTCGGTTTGGCGATGGATACATGGGGTTGGTGTTCCATTCCCAAATCGTGGCTCGTGTTTTGGTCAAACCTTCCGGTCAAGGGGATTAGAGCAAGTGTGAATCGGGTTTAGTAGTTAGTATATGTGTACTAACGAGTTAAACTAAGTCTTGGTGAGATGTTGTGTTTTGTAGCAGGAATGGCTACAGATGGAAACACCTTGAGCAATGTCCCACCGAACACGAACCCCGGTAATGATGGAGCAACGGGCTCGGGGGGTGATGAGATACCGAATGAAGAGTATATTGTGTTGTTGGAGACACGGAATATGGAGCTCGAGGATACTATAAGGGCCCTTCGCCAAAGTCAATCGACTGAGCCGCGACCCGAGGCTCGGTCTACCTTGCCACCCCCAACCCAAGCAAATCCACCCCTACACTTCACTCAAACTACTCAAAATCCCGTCTTTCCCCGAAATGACTCATCATCTCCCTATGCAAGCATGCCACAACCGCCACCCACCCACACCGTACCAATTGCCAATGCCCAACACCAACAATTCTTCTACCAACCTTTCCCGACCGAGAAGAAACCGTGCACTTACAAGAATTTTCTTGATTGTAAGCCAACCGAGTACCGGGGAAGTACCGACCCGGAGGAAACTCTAACGTGGCTTAAGGCCACCGAAAAGGCCCTTATTGTTTGTAATTGTGAGGACCACTTGAAGGTCCGGTATGCGTCCCGAATGTTGGGGGGACCGGCTATGGATTGGTGGGATGGTTTGACCGCAAACTTTAGTAACGAAATGATGGATGCGGTCACGTGGAAGCAATTTAGGGAGCAAGTGGAGGCTCGGTATTGTAGCCCGTTTGAGTTGGATAAGATCCGTAATGAATTCATGATGTTGAAAATGAATGATAGGATGACGGTGGATGAGCTCATTCTACAATTCAATGGGAAGCTTCGGTTTGTAACTAAATGGGTGCCCGATGAGTCCACCCAAATCAAGCACTTTGTTGGGGCATTGTTTCCCGAGTACCGAAATGTAACGAGGCTTGCGGGAACTCTCTTGCAAGCCTATGATCTTGCCAAGTCGGCCGAAAGTGATGTCTTGGCACAAAAAGCCGCGAGTCGGGAGAGGGCCCCGTTTCATAAGGGAAAGTATGAGCAAACCAACTCGAGCAACCACAAGAGGTCTCAAGGGAACTATAAGTCAAACAATGATCGTCGAAAGCAAATCCTTCAAGGTTCCAACCAAAGGAACCCGTGGTGCATACCGTGCAAGTCCTCCCATGCCGGTCCGTGTACGGCACAAACCCGAAGGTGTATAAAATGTGGGCAACACGGGCATGAGTCCTCGGAATGCAAGTTAGAGAAGAGTGTTTGTTGGACGTGCCAAAAGGAGGGTCACCGGGCCATGCATTGCCCAATGAAGAAGGATTCGGGTTCGGGTTCGGGCGGGGGAGCGGCTTCGTCGGGAAGTCAAAAGAGAAAGAGTCATCCACCCTCTACGGGTCGGGCATTCAAAATGACGGTGGAGGATGCCACCACTACCGACGATGTCATCACCGGTATGTTTCTAATAAACTCGATACCCGCTCGTGTGTTATTTGATTCGGGTGCAAATAGTTCGTTTTCCTCAAAGAGTTTTTGTGACAAATTGAAATTGCCTATTTCTTTGATCGCGACACCTCTAGAGGTAGAGGTAGCCGATGGTGAAATGGTTCCGGTCACGACATCCATGTCCGGGGCTAGTATTGATATTGATGGCGTGAAATTTTCAATTCTTTTACTTGTTATGCCGATATCCGGCTTTGATGTGGTCTTAGGTATGGATTGGTTAAGTGCTAATAGGGCCAACATAAATTGTCACCAAAAGTTAATCACTTTTCTTTTACCCGACGGGTCACACGTCGTGGCCCGGGGAGACCGTGCGACCCCGACCATACCCATGATATCCATGATGAAAGCCCGTAAGTCATTGACCAAAGGTTGCGAATCATTTTTGGCCTACGTTATTAATGTGAAAAAGGAAAAGAAAGTGGTTGGTAATCTCCGGGTGGTTTCGGAATACCCGGAGGTGTTTCCCGAAGACTTGCCTGGGTTACCTCCCGTTCGGGAGGTAGAATTCAAAATTGATTTGGTACCGGGTGCCAATCCCGTGGCTAGGGCACCGTATCGTTTAGCACCGTCCGAGATTCGGGAAATGATGACACAAATCCAAGATTTATTGGATAAGGGTTTTATACGGTCGAGTTCCTCACCTTGGGGAGCTCCGGTTTTGTTCGTAAAGAAGAAAGATGGTGCACTTCGTATGTGTATCGATTATCGAGAATTAAATAAAAGAACGGTAAAGAATCGGTATCCTTTGCCACGTATCGACGATTTATTTGATCAACTCCAAGGGTCTTCTTATTTCTCAAAGATTGACTTGAGATCGGGTTATCACCAAGTTCGGGTTCATGAAAATGATATTCATAAAACGGCGTTCCGAACTCGTTACGGTCACTATGAGTTCTTGGTTATGCCGTTTGGGTTGACGAACGCTCCCGCGATATTTATGGATTTGATGAACCGAGTTTGTCGGCCTTATCTCGACAAATTCGTTATTGTGTTCATCGACGACATTTTAATTTATTCCAAGACCGAAGAAGAACACGAGAAGCAGTTAAGGCAAGTGCTAGAAACATTGAAGCGGGAACAATTATTCGCGAAGTTCTCGAAGTGCGAATTTTGGCTTCGAGAGGTTCATTTTTTGGGTCACGTTATTTGTTCGAATGGGGTCAAGGTGGACCCGGCGAAGATCGAAGCGGTTATGAATTGGGTTGCTCCAAAGAACCCAACCGAGATAAAGAGTTTCTTGGGTTTGGCGGGTTATTACCGCCGGTTTATAAAGGATTTTTCGAAGATAGCGGGTCCTATGACGAGATTGACCCGGAAAGATGTACCGTTTCGGTGGGGTGAGAATCACGAGAAGTCCTTTCAAACTCTAAAGCAATTATTGTGTCAAGCTCCGGTTCTCGCCTTACCCGAAGGCCCGGAGGATTTTATTGTTTATTGTGACGCTTCACTTGCGGGTTTGGGTTGCGTGTTAATGCAACGAGACCGGGTTATTGCTTATGCTTCGAGGCAATTGAAGAATCACGAGAAGAATTACCCGACTCACGATTTAGAATTGGCGGCGGTGGTTTTTGCTCTCAAATTATGGAGGCACTATTTGTACGGTACTAAGTGCGCGATTTGTACGGATCACAAAAGTTTGCAATATGTGTTCACGCAAAAGGAGTTGAATATGCGTCAACGAAGATGGTTGGAATTGATCAAGGATTACGATTGTGAAATTCGTTATCATCCCGGAAAGGCAAATGTGGTGGCCGATGCCTTAAGTAGAAAGGGAGATCCGGGGCGGGTACAATTTATGCGGATGGAAATTATGTCGGATTTGGTGTCCCGGTTGAAGATTTCACAAATGGAAGCGTTGAATGTCGAACATTTGAAGACCGAAATTTTATTAAAGAGGAAGGACGATTTAGAAGAAGATTCTCGGGGTTTGAAGACGTATCAATCTCGGGTTTGGGTACCGTTACTCGGGGGTTTGCGGGAATTGATTTTAGCCGAGGCTCACAATTCTCGGTTGTCGGCTCACCCGGGTAGCACGAAGATGTATAACGAATTAAAGGCTCTTTATTGGTGGCCGACGATGAAGACCGACATTGCCCGTTTCGTGGGCCAATGTCATATTTGTGCTCAAGTGAAGGCCGAGCATCAAAAGCCCTATGGGACTTTAACCCAATCACCGATACCCGAGTGGAAGTGGGATCGGATGACGATGGATTTCGTGACCAAATTGCCGCGTACTCAAAGGGGTCATGATATGATTTGGGTTATAGTCGATCGGTTAACGAAGAGTGCTCATTTCTTGGCTACTAGTGAGACCGCCTCACTTAGTAAATTGGCGAAATTGTACATTGACGAAGTGGTATCCCGGCATGATATTCCGATTTCTATCGTGTCCGATAGAGATCCCCGTTTTGCTTCGAACTTTTGGAATAGCTTGCAATGAGAATTGGGGACGCGGGTGAATTTGAGTACCGCATATCACCCCCAAACCGATGGGCAATCGGAAAGAACGATACAAACGCTAGAAGATATGTTGCGGGCTTGTGTGTTAGAGTACGGTGGGTCATGGGATTCCCACCTACCGTTGATTGAGTTTGCTTATAACAACTCATATCACTCAAGTATTAAGATGCCACCGTATGAGATGTTGTATGGGCGTCGGTGCCGAACCCCGACGTGTTGGTTGGAAGCGGGTGAGAAACAATATGCGGGGCCCGATATTGTACAAATGACCGCGGATAAAGTAGCAATTGCCCGAGAAAAGTTAAAAGCCGCCCGTGACCGACAAAAGATGTATGCCGACCCGAGACGTAGACCCGCTACGTTCTCGGAAAATGAGATGGTTTATTTGAAGGTTTCACCTTGGAAGGGTGTTATTCGTTTTGGTAAACGCGGGAAGTTGGCCCCGAGGTTTATTGGGCCGTTTCGAATTAGTAAGGTGGTAAATTCTCAATCGGTAACGCTCGAGTTACCCCCGGAGTTGTCGGCAATTCATAACACTTTCAACATTTGTTACTTGAGAAAGTGTAACATCGAATATCCGAGCCAAATTCTTCCGGTGCAAGAGTTGCGGGTCGATACGAAGAAGAGATTGGTCGAGGAACCCGTGGAGTTATTGGACCGGAAAGTAACGAAATTGAGAAAGAAACAGATTCCTATGGTTTTAGTAAAGTGGAAGCACAGTTTGGGTGCGGATATGACATGGGAGACCGAGGCCGATATGCGGGAACGTTATCCCTCCTTGTTTGATCGAGATGGGATTCCGGGGACGGAATCTTCTTAAGTGGGGGAGAGTTGTAACATCCCAAAACCCGGCCTATTAGTTTATTGACCTTAAGGTATCTTATTAAATGATTATCTGATTAAATGCCTAGTTAATTAAATTAGCCTGCTGTCCTTTGCGGTATTTTAACCAAGGGGTTAAAATACCCGACTTGTGATATTTTTGGAATGAAAGCGTGATTTTTATATATTTGGATTCCTTGTTAAATATCGTTTCCAGAAATGCTTTCGTTTTTAAAATTGGAGTCCGTTTGCTATTTTAAATAAATTAATTACGAGAGGGACTTTCAGACGGATACTGTTAAATTAATTGGAGTCCTCTTGCTTGGCCGGTGTAGGGAGAGAGGGAAACACCCTCTCTTCTCTTTTTCCCTCTTTCAAACATTATCCTCTCATTTTACTTACACTATTTCATTGAAAACTCCATCTCTTTCTCTCTACTTGTTCATCATCTTCTTGAGCTTGTTCTTGTGCTAGAGTCCGAATTTCCATACCAAAATTAGTGTAGAAGAAGCTTAGTGGTAAGTTACATCTTCTCTTGTACTTGTTCTTGGTGTTCTTGAGCTAGAACTTGAACTAGGGTTTTTGTAGTTGGTTGTTTTGTTGGTGGATCTTGTTATGGATGTTGTAGTTTATGTTTATGCAAGCTTTTACATGGAATGTATGATTATGATTGTTAGTGGTAGGAAGACAAGATTTGGTGAAGAACACCTTCAACCTCCATTAATGGTGGATGTTGAAGGTGGGTTTTGTTGAATCTTGGATTTCTTGAGTTTTGGATGGATAGAATTGTTTATTAGGTTGTGAAATCATGTTTGGTAAGTTATGGATATTAAAAACCTAGAATTGATTAATTGGTGAAGTAGTTTAACTAGTGTTTGGATGATTTTGTCAAAATGATTAACTAGTGATTTTGGAAGTATCATACTTGGATTTGTGATGATTATGATCTTGATGGAATTGTTGAAGGTTGTGAATTGCTTGTTATAGATTTATTGCTAGTGATGGAATTGCTAGATGTTTGTGAATTGCTAGTTTAAGGATTAATTACTAGTTAATGGAAATGTGGAAGTGTTGGATCATATTCGGGTTTTTGGCCCGTTTGGGTCAACTAGTTGTGAATACTTGCTAAATGGTTAAAATGGTCAATAGTATTGATGGAAGGTTTGTGCTAGTTGGAAATGTCATAAAATGTGCATTTTATGAGTCTTGTGTAGGTAGTTGTTGAAATTGATGATTTTGACGATTCGGTGGATTATCACTAACTCGGTATATTGTTGACAGGAACCGGGAAGGATACTCAGTGATACTAGCTCACTGAGTTAAGGAATCGTAAGTCGAAAGGTGAGTGGATTCGACCTACAACTCGTGTTTCGGTTTATTTGGTCTGGTATTGGTTTTTAGTAAAAAAATCGCAGGAATATACCAGACAAGGGGAGTTCGCGACGCGAACTCCACTTAACGATCGCGAAGTGGCTCCAGTGAATTTGGTTGGTCGTCGCGAACTAGATCACGATTTGAGTTCACGTCGCGAACACTAGTTAGCGATCGCGAACTAGAGTTCGCGATTGGGAACTCAGTCGTGACGTTTTTCGCGGTGTTTTTCGTAACTAGCCTACTTGTTATGTATGCCTAGTGTTAGGGAATACCATACATGACTATGTGCACAATCGGGATGAGGTCAGTGTCGGAGGGAGAACGGCTGGGCATCGGGTATCGACTAATCGGGTATCCGACCTTACCTGTATTTGTTGCATGGTTAAGGGGAGGGAGTTGCCCGGGTGTTGGATACGAAACGCTATCGGTTACCGTGGTTTTGGCCAACCATGGTTTAAGGCCCGCAAAGCCGCCGATCCTCTCATTTAGTGATTACCCAACCGGAGATGTTTTATAACTTCCGTGTTTAAGTGACTAGTGTAGTTTGTAGGGTTAGGAATTCATTCACTTAGCTTTTGTGCTAATCCCTCCCTTATTGACATTTCAGGTTGAATGGCTCTTGGGTCGGCTTGGACGGGAAGTTTGACCATACTTAATTTATATGTTTTTGTAAAATGAGTCGTGTCAGTAATACCGTCTTTTAACTACTGTTGGATTGTAATATTCTTTTGTGGGACCACGAATTGTAACCCTAACTAACTAATTGCTTCCGTACCTAGATTAATGTTTAACTAGACGTTTTAAAAAAATAAAATAAATGCGGTGTTACATCTCGGCCCGAGATTAGTAACCTCTTCGGCCCGAACTCATCTAACAGTTCGGCCCGAACATATTGATCAGTTCGGCCCGAACATATTGATCAGTTCGGCCCGAACTTCTTCCAAAGTCTTCGAACCGAACAATATACAGTCTTCGGTCGAACAATATACAGTCTTCAGCCCGAACAATATACAGTCTTCGACCCCAACCCCACAAAGTCTTCGACCCGAACACCATCTAATCTTCGGCCCGAACACCACAATCTCTTCGGCCCGAACACATTCAATCTCTTCGACTCGAACACTTCAAACACCTCGGCCCGAACTCTCCCAACAGTTCGGCCCGAACTCTTTCTCTCACACTTCAATTTTATTTCCTTCCGTCGTATTCTTAATCTTACCACTCAGAAATGACTTCCAAGGACGCTTTGTGTGATTCCGTATATATCGATTTAACAACAGATTAAACAAGAACAATGATGAATTTGAAGAACAAGAAGAAGCTTCACACACAAAATGATACGTACGATTTTTGTCAACGGCAAGCTTAGGTCAATACTAGGTTACAACTAGGTATTTATACCTAGGCCTAGTATTGACTAATTACATAAACTACCCTAGACTATTGATTACAATAAACTGTCACATTACACCCCTAGACTATTACAATACTCTAGAATGTGACCCAACAATCTCCCCCTTTGTAACAATAGTCTGGGAAACATATCTTCGAAGTCTTCATCTTTAGCAAAAGCCTAGTCTTGTAGATATTTCGTTGCATAATAATCAGGTTCAGGCTTAAGCTTTGTTAATCTGTGAAAACGAATACTTCTTGTAGCTTTTTACCTGCAAAAAGTATTTTGAAGACTTTACTTTGAAGATACATATTGATCGACCAAAATTGAGACCCATAATGATAGAGCGATTAACAGCGGAAGTCTTTTCTTGAAGTTTGTGGCTTTATGTCGATCAATGATTCTTAATAATTGTTGTTCGGGAAAATTGTTGAAAAGGTTTATGCTCCCCCTCAAACAGACAATTATTTCTTCGTGGGGTCTTCGGTTCCTTGTTTACTCCCACTTCACTGGTGCATATGTGTCCTTTTTATGTGGAGTAAGTTAGGCTAGTATATTCTCCCCCTCATGATGAGCAGGATTTGTCTGAAGCATCATGTAACAGGAAAAATCACCGAAGCTTGTTGATGAAAATGTGTTGAATAATTATACATTCATTTTTTTTTTTTTTTGAATGAATCAATATATAACACATTGTACAGAAAAGTTAAACTGGGTAAACCGGGATCTCATAGATTGCCCGTTAACACGACAGTTGAAAAACTGTGTGACCTACGTTCAGTGTTGGCTTTGATGTTAGCACTGGTAGGATTTCCATTCAATCATCGTGGAATACCAATAAGTTTGGTATCACTATGAATGTTCCGGCAATATCACTAGGATATGCTTGGTGGAATGCCTGTGTCCTAGAGAAATTTAATTCGGTTCTAGACTTTATATGTGGACAAACGAAGGCAAGGACTGGAGGTAGGTCCTCTTTTTCAATATCAACAATCTCCAAATGAGATGTCGATAGTAGATGTGGTAATCTCCGTGATTTTGAAACAAGTACTTTTTGTACTTGAGTGGTCAGTGGGGGTTGTGCATTGCATCACTGGGTCCATGATGTCTGAATCAGAAAGCATCGCATGCAGTCTGATATAGATGTAGTGACCCGGTCTGTTGTTCAGTTTAGGGAGGGTTTTCCGTTTTCTTTAACCCTTTCTCACACACTCCTCACTCAACTCACTGTTTCATTTTCAACCACACCCTCGTTTTTGTGTTACCATGTGATAAGCTGATTTGCACCCCATACTTCATACCCCCTCTCAATTTTTACCTCAGCGCACCCCAATCAAGATCCCGTGATACTTGATTCTGCTCACCTAGACCTATAAACCCTTACATTTTGTCCTATATTGTAGGTGGCTCCTAGGGAAGATCATGCCGGTTATAGCAGATCATAGGAGTAATTTGAGAGTGAACTAAAACGCTCATGTGCAATGGATCAGCATATATGATGTTACGTTTTGTGAATAACATGGATTTTTCATCGGAAAGTGTATGTGTTTCCGGCATAAGTTGTTGCCTTTAAGATGTCAAATTTAGGTACAGCAACTTGAACAAGTAAGTGAATACCGGACTCACATAGAGTATCCGTTTGCACATTGCATGAATCTGTAGTCGTTTGCACAACCGTAGATTCAGAGGTGTGACCTGCGTTTAGAGTTGGCATGATGGTAGCTCTAGCAGGATTTCCACTCGATCCTCGTGAAACATCAGATTGTGATGCCACTACGAGTGTTCCGATGGATTCACAGAGATCCATTTTGATAGTGCAAGTGTCCTATAATGGAAGATTCTTGAGGATGAGAACTAGACACACTGTGCATACAAAGAGACTTAACCCGGGGCAGGAGGTTATTATGTTTCAATACCGACAAACTCCGAATGAGTAGTCAGTAGCTTTTGTGCTACGTCCCCTAATGAATTGAAACAAATTCCTGTTGAGAGGAATTTGAGTGGTTGGTGGTGGCGTGCAATTGCTTTACTGGGCTAGTAAAGACTGGCGAAACATTCAACGTATGATTGAACACCCTATTTGTATGTTTGCCCGGTTTAGTTATTGTTTGGATGCACTCAAAGGTGTATTTTCTTAACGTTATCATGTTTTCACATCACCTTGCACTCACCTATTGCTATACCCTAGACATATACCCTCACATTTACCAAATGGCTGAAAAAGAATTCCCTTGGAAGGTAAGGCCGGTTCTGGCAAACCATGGGAAGGTATTGTCGTTTGATAAAAAAAATTTGATCGAATAATAATTAAAAAAAAATTCAAACGGGTATAAAAGTAGTGATATAAGAAAGTTTCTCCCCTGGAAATACTAATTCTCCCCCTAGAATTAATATTACTCCCC